>OX439387.1:6240706-6840706 GCA_949319315.1 Zelleria hepariella | reverse complement strand
CTCGCTCCCGTGGACCACGCGTCGTTATCTGCTTCTTCCAAACTGAACGGAGCAAAGATGCAGATACCTACTGTTATAGGGAAGGTTATAGGCATCTAACTGATTTAACGCGGGCTACCTACATTTCAGGAAACACTCAAAGATTATCTTTTCTTTTTAGCCCTATCCTATTATTTTGAGTCCGCTAATCTGCTACTCCTTATTGCAAACTTTCAGTCTGGGTTGTCTCTGTTCAGTTGGTCTCGCCCCAAGTCTTCGTGCCTTTGTGGCCTTTGTGGCCGTTGTGGACACTGCCTCTACCGATGTTAGAGAGCCCTAATGCGTAGTTTTGATACCCAAGTACACACGACAGCACGTCAGACTGTACACTTTTGTTGTAAAGTCGAATAGAGTGCTAGCGTGTAAGGGTCGACGTGCTGTCGTGTGTACATCTCGTTTGCTTGCGCTGTTTGGTGAATGAATATTTATCATCATTCGCTGCAGTACGTCACAGGTCTCAACATCTCTCTGGCGTTCAATAAAACTGTAAAAGATCTCCAACAGAGCTAGTTAGCGTCACCTACTCGTATTATAGGCACAAAGTTACTTAACAGAGAAAAACATTAAGATTTTTTTTTTATTTAATCGCATCATACCATTTCAAAGAGAACGATCATAATCATTGGGTTCTGACACCAGAAAATATGAGATAATCAGGAGATACTTAACCATATTATTTCTATCACATTGAATAGTGTTTTTTTCTATGAGCTACTCTTCTGAAACACCCAACGCGTCTTCTTAGCATCTACGATGCCATAGTCTGAAACAACCGTTTTGAATCGTCGGTCTTATTCTTCTTTCGTGTTGAAAGTGTCACACACACACGTCGCGTTGGGGTCGCCTCCAGGAAATCCGATAAGCTGGACTGTGGAGCATCAGGACAGGTATGACGACGCGAAGTTGTCGGTATGGTTTAAGATTGTAACAAAACATCTCTTCTAGCTCTATTTCTCACATATCTTTCATGCGGACAACACCACCACGCAGGCCGTTCAGGGATTTTCACATGCTCCAATCTTCTCGTCAGTCTGAAGTATGTGGAAAGCCTATCAGAGTTATCAACAATGAATAGGCGACTATGATATTATGTAAATGTGCACCTGTCCAGTATCCAGTCCTAGGTACTTACTTAATGGAAATAAGGCGATCATGGTACTAATGTTACACCATCAATGGCTGATGTTATGCGCCTATGGTCGCTCGGGAATCTACACTTGCACAGTACGCACAGCAGATTTTTTGGTCAGAACATCGTATCTTTATTTTTCTTCGAGGTCTGGTGCATCCTATTCTTCCCTGAATAACCAGCAATCAGCAATGCACTCAACGGACGTCCCATTTCGTCTGGCCAAAAGATCTCAGGATGCAACCGCAACTTTGTAAAGAGCTTTGATAAAACTGCCGGAGGTAGAGTTTTTAAAGTAAGGATTTATTGGCTCTTTCAGATTGTAAGTAGCTATCACTGAACTTATGTTTTTTGCCTGTTTTGAGTAATTAAACTTGTAGATTTTTCCTTTATTGCTTTGTTGATATACCATTTTTGTGACAGTGACGGATGACAGCGATAATTAAAAACAACTTCTTCACTGTTGTGCATCGTTTGAGTTTTGCGGCACATTTGGGCCTGTTTGGTGCATTAAAATTCACCGTTGTTCAGTTTTCGATGGATTTACGAAAGTAAATAGCTCAACGCTACGCGATGACAGAGGGTCTTTGGTAAATGGTTGTGTCGGTCACTTTTATACAAATAGCCACTATATGATAATCTTTGTGTGTTTATTTTGCTCCTAAGCACCAAAGCGTGATAATATGTAGCCTATATGTTATTCTGATGTCTCAGCTATCTACATTCCAAATTTCATCCAAATCTGTCCAGCGGATTCCGCGTTATAAGGTAACAAACACACTCACTCACTCACTCACTCACTCACAAACTTTCGCATTTATAATATAAGTAGGATAGCACTCAGCAATAACGTAGCCTCCCATTAGTGAAGTAGTTTTGGAGATTACCCCCTACATACGTACATACTTACAAACTTTTCCTCTTTATAATATTAGTGTTGATAGCTAGTGCCCACGACTTCATTCACGTGGGTAAAAGAAAAAGGATAAACGTGGTGATTTTGCAAATTGTACCTAGCATATTTTTTACCACCTAGTAGGTATGATGTACTTAAAACACACCCCCTGCACTATCAAAGCGTTGGCCCGAGATCTCGCTCCCGTGGACCACGCGTCGTTATCTGCTTCTTCCAAACTGAACGGAGCAAAGATGCAGATACCTACTGTTATATGGAAGGTTATAGGCATCTAACTGATTTAACGCGGGCTACCTACATTTCAGGAAACACTCAAAGATTATCTTTTCTTTTTAGCCCTATCCTATTATTTTGAGTCCGCTAATCTGCTACTCCTTATTGCAAACTTTCAGTCTGGGTTGTCTCTGTTCAGTTGGTCTCGCCCCAAGTCTTCGTGCCTTTGTGGCCTTTGTGGCCGTTGTGGACACTGCCTCTACCGATGTTAGAGAGCCCTAATGCGTAGTTTTGATACCCAAGTACACACGACAGCACGTCAGACTGTACACTTTTGTTGTAAAGTCGAATAGAGTGCTAGCGTGTAAGGGTCGACGTGCTGTCGTGTGTACATCTCGTTTGCTTGCGCTGTTTGGTGAATGAATATTTATCAGCATTCGCTGCAGTACGTCACAGGTCTCAACATCTCTCTGGCGTTCAATAAAACTGTAAAAGATCTCCAACAGAGCTAGTTAGCGTCACCTACTCGTATTATAGGCACAAAGTTACTTAACAGAGAAAAACTTTAAGATTTTTTTTTTATTTAATCGCATCATACCATTTCAAAGAGAACGATCATAATCATTGGGTTCTGACACCAGAAAATATGAGATAATCAGGAGATACTTAACCATATTATTTCTATCACATTGAATAGTGTTTTTTTCTATGAGCTACTCTTCTGAAACACCCAACGCGTCTTCTTAGCATCTACGATGCCATAGTCTGAAACAACCGTTTTGAATCGTCGGTCTTATTCTTCTTTCGTGTTGAAAGTGTCACACACACACGTCGCGTTGGGGTCGCCTCCAGGAAATCCGATAAGCTGGACTGTGGAGCATCAGGACAGGTATGACGACGCGAAGTTGTCGGTATGGTTTAAGATTGTAACAAAACATCTCTTCTAGCTCTATTTCTCACATATCTTTCATGCGGGCAACACCACCACGCAGGCCGTTCAGGGATTTTCACATGCTCCAATCTTCTCGTCAGTCTGAAGTATGTGGAAAGCCTATCAGAGTTGTCAACAATGAATAGGCGACTATGATATTATGTAAATGTGCACCTGTCCAGTGTCCAGTCCTAGGTACTTACTTAATGGAAATAAGGCGATCATGGTACTAATGTTACACCATCAATGGCTGATGTTATGCGCCTATGGTCGCTCGGGAATCTACACTTGCACAGTACGCACAGCAGATTTTTTGGTCAGAACATCGTATCTTTATTTTTCTTCGAGGTCTGGTGCATCCTATTCTTCCCTGAATAACCAGCAATCAGCAATGCACTCAACGGACGTCCCATTTTGTCTGGCCAAAAGATCTCAGGATGCAACCGCAACTTTGTAAAGAGCTTTGATAAAACTGCCGGAGGTAGAGTTTTTAAAGTAAGGATTTATTGGCTCTTTCAGATTGTAAGTAGCTATCACTGAACTTATGTTTTTTGCCTGTTTTGAGTAATTAAACTTGTAGATTTTTCCTTTATTGCTTTGTTGATATACCATTTTTGTGACAGTGACGGATGACAGCGATAATTAAAAACAACTTCTTCACTGTTGTGCATCGTTTGAGTTTTGCGGCACATTTGGGCCTGTTTGGTGCATTAAAATTCACCGTTGTTTAGTTTTCGATGGATTTACGAAAGTAAATAGCTCAACGCTACGCGATGACAGAGGGTCTTTGGTAAATGGTTGTGTCGGTCACTTTTATACAAATAGCCACTATATGATAATCTTTGTGTGTTTATTTTGCTCCTAAGCACCAAAGCGTGATAATATGTAGCCTATATGTTATTCTGATGTCTCAGCTATCTACATTCCAAATTTCATCCAAATCTGTCCAGCGGATTCCGCGTTATAAGGTAACAAACACACTCACTCACTCACTCACTCACTCACAAACTTTCGCATTTATAATATAAGTAGGAAGTAGGATAATACGAGGTAGTCATTAGTCAGGCTTGAAGTACTTTTATCTTTATCTGTTGTTATGGAAATCTGAAATTAAGTTTACAATTTCTGCAAACATGTCACGTTTACCTATGTTTTGTGACAATTAACTGTAGATTCATTTATTCATTCATTCGTGGCTCAGCAGCCCAAAGAAGATATTGGCCTCCGCAACCAAAAGATGAAGGCTCTTCCTGTACTGCGCTACCTCCTTACTATTTTCACCTGGAGTTTGGACTTCACCTGAGATATATTAATTAGTTTTTTCTTCGTTTCAGAGATTTCAGAGTATCCCACGCTCTTTCTCATCATCTCTACCCGAACACTCTGATGGACTTGGAAGTGAGCGCCTTCGAACCTCTGGTCTGGTGGAATCCGAGGAGGGACAAGCCTTTCTACGCTAAACTAGCTTTCCTCATTGAGTTGGCATACTTTCCTTTTGCTTTCATTGTCAACTTTGCCAAACGGTGAGAAGACTTTTATTTATTTCGCGAATGGTCCTATGCCATTCAGAGTTGGGGATATAAAGACTTTATGAAGACAATCGTTATACTTTTAAAAATTCAAGTGCACAGAGTCAGTCAACACTTTTATAGAGTCTGTTAAGTCAGTAACAGCAAACCACTCGCTAACTGTGAAGGAAAATATCGTGAGGAAACCCTTGACTGAGTTGGCTCCATACGTATTTACTTGTCTTTCCTGTGTGTTAGGCCGACTAAGCTGACAAATGTACCAGGCACTGCAGTGCCGAGTGGTCTCTTCACCCATCTAGTGTGAGTGCAGGTACCACTGGACGCTGTATAAAATATCATCTCACACGTAGATTCAAAGGCTATTTCTTAGTTTATTGATATCTCTAAATTAAAGCTTGTTGTCTCTTCCAGCTTCATCCTTAACTTCATCCGCGAAGGGTTCTTCAAGCAGCATTACCGTTGGCACGACGGAGTCTGCTTCCTCTTACCTCTTTGGATGTATCTTGTGAGTGGCTGCAGCGTCTATCAAGCCGTCAGCACTTGGCTCTGGATTGTGTGCACTGCGAGTTTCTGCTTCTTCAACATCGGCTCTAATGCTGCCCATCACCACCCCAGGATTTTCAAGGACGGTGATCAAGTCAGGTGAGTCAAACGAGTGATTAATATTTTTTATTTGTACAGGGCAACTTTTAAATTGCTTTTATCCTCAGACACCCGTTGTGCAGCGTGCAGCGCTGGAATGGTAGAAATGCACGCTTTTAACCGCTTGATTTGCGTAAAAAAATTTCCAGTACCCTCAGGGCGTCTATGAGCCGAAGAACAAAAGCTGTTGGAAATCACATTTAGATGTTGACGTGTTTCAGGAATAAAACGGTTTAAAAATTACCCTGTATAGGGTGTCCCAATAAGAGCGCACTTTTTAAGGAAAATTTTTTCGTTATTTTATTTAATTTTGTATGTAGCCTCTTTTGTGTCCCGCTGCTGGGCAAAAGCCTCCCCTTATGTCTCCCGTTATTTTCTATTTGAGCGCAACGTCCTCATTTAAAAAAAAACCTGTTGATGATTAATGATTATGGAACGATATACTACGACCGAATAAAGTACGCTCTAGGCGGACTTGCGTCAGTCTGGGTTAGCCAACTAACTTTGAGTTAATTTGACAAGTTTTAACTGGCTAACCTTGGTTGACGCAAGTGGACCTTGTTGGGACACCCTTCATCAACATTTTATCATTTTATTGATAGGTAAATATCCTGAAAACAAAAGAAAAATGGAAATAACAATGAGTCCCGGACACAATAATAATTAGCCAGAGCATAGAGCATGGTTTTTCTTACTTAGATCTTTTTGATTAGCACTAACTTACACTTACGTTTAATGTGGTAGAGCCTGTGTCTCGTATTTTATTTATATTAAGAAGGCATTTGTATTCATAGCATTATTCAAAATTATTCAATATCTAGAGGCTTGGTATAAATAAATTACTATACATCGAAATAAAGTATTGTGTATCTGCATAATAATATAAAGAATAGCAGTCTGCCAAGCTTTTTTGAGCTCTCTTATGAGTTATTTTTATGGATTTAACTTTACTAATTTTGTAGACACACTATTTTTATTGCATTGTGATAGGAGCTTTTTATAGCATCCTACAGTGAGTAACAAAATATTCCTCACTTTGTTTAATTCTTCCGCGTGTAACATCAATAGAACAATCCGTTTTCCATTCCAGTGAAGAGACTGTGGACTGGGGCATGCACGAGCTAGAGGCCGTGATGGACCGTACTGACATAAACGGGAACCTCTTCAAAGTAATGACATTCTTCGGCGACCACGCCCTCCATCACCTCTTCCCAACGTTGGACCACGCCGTCTTGCCATACCTGTATCCAGTGTTCCTAGAGCACTGCCAGCGGTTCAGGGCTAACTTCAGGATGACCTCGTCGCTGGATCTCTTCATTGGACAGATCAAGATGTCTCTGAAGACTGAGCCTACGCTTTTGAAGGATAAGAAATAAACCGGACGTAACTGGTGCGCCAATAATACTGTAGTAGAGTCGTTCTGTTGCTAACAGTTGCTCTGATAATTCCTATTATTATTTTGGCAGCTCCTCAATCTGCATGACTTATAATTTATATATTTGAACGAGCGAGCGAAGCGAGCGAAGTTCTCTGAGTCTACTGGAACAATCCGGCGTTTGTATGTATGTATGTATGTATGTATGTATGTATGTTTGTATGTTTGTATGTATGAATGTTCGTTCGACGATAACTTGAGTAATTTGGTCGGATCATTATGAAATTTGGTAGGCGGGTAAACGAAATTAAAAGAATTTTTAAGTTCGAACATGAGCCAAATCGGTCGAGGGGTTGCCGAGATATGGGGTTGTATAGTTTATATGCAAAGCGCGCGCGCGCCTGCGCGAATGGCGTAAGCAAAGTTACACATCTGTAACTGGGGTCGCGAGTTCATAGTTCGGAGCGAACCACTAGTTTTGTTTTAAAACGATAGTGGTTCAGTCTGATTAGATGTGTTATTTGCCACAATGTAGGGGTGGTATTCTTGAACGATACTTAAACTTTGTTCAAACAGAGTTCAGACTGACGATAAAACAGTGCATGTTTTGATATGAAAGGAGGTATATTATATTCAAATCAAAACATGCACTGTTTTATCGACAGTCGACACTACTAAACTCTACTTAAACTGAGTTTAAACAGAGTTCGAGTCACGTTCTAGTTTGAACTGAGTTTAAGTAGCGTTCTAGAATACCACCCATCGCATACTAATCCCTACTTAATTATAAAAAATATGTTTCATTTGTTTTTGTTTTTTAATCTTTTCTTCCTCGAAGATCTTTAAAACCTCTTTTCATCTCGTCTTAAGGCAAATAAGCTCTACATGCGCGATTATAAAACTTGGGAGCATGGCTGCAAGTTAGTTGTTGAAAACAAGGCACTGGTGAATATCAATGAAAATAAATGGAAAAGTTCGCGTAAAGATAATGCGTTGAAATTGTCAAACAAACAAGAGATAACAGAGTTCATAATATTTGCTTATGAACCTAAAGATAGGCGATATGGCATAAACTCAACACCTAATAAAAACAAGCAAACACATGTTCTGTTGACCAGGGTCAATGATATGGAGAGATAATGCTCTTTCATCTGAGTTCTATCGAAGCACTATTAAGGCTCCGTATAAGGCTAACTAGCGCCACCAATGTTGAAAAAATCATATCTTCCTTCAGAAGAAGTTTCTGAAAAAATCCTAAGATGAGCTCATGCGCCATGCTTTTCTAGATTTTTAAGTGAAGGTACCCAACTCAATTTCTAGTCTTAAGCTAAAAATTTTTCGATAACCGCCAAAAACGGCCGCTTTTGGCGGTTATCGAAAATTTTTTAGCTTAAAAGTAAATTTCGAAGAGGGTATCTACACTTAAAAATCTAGAAAAGCATGGCGCATAGGCTCATCTTAGGATTTTTTCAGAAACTTCTTCTAAAGGAAGATATGATTTTTTTAACATTGGTGGCGCTAGTTAGCCTTATACGGAGCCTTAAAACATTTTTGTTGCACCCGACCTGGTTTTAACGTTATAATGCGGCGTTTTAATTTTCATTTGGTATATTAAGCCATACGTAGCATTGCGCACCATGATTTTTAATCTATTCTTTCTTGATCTGAGGATTTACTCGATTGACATAACGAGTAAGTAAGTAAGTAAGTAAGTAAGTAAGTAACGAGGTGTAAGGTTTTCTCTTTCAAAGGGCGCGAAAGAGATTTTCAATCAAGATTCCAGGGGATTCGTGGCACGTGTAATTCACACTGGTTCATTTTTGCGACACGATCTGATTCCTAAACCATTTTGAGATGGATAAATGGCACTGTAATACTGTAATTAAAAAAAATAATAATAAAAAAAAAGATTTTGTAGGTTTTGCTGTACGAACGTAATTCTTAAGATTATACTAACAAAATATGGATGCAAATCTGAAATAAATTGAATTGAATTAAAAATTCGCATCGACAGGTTAATTGACTCGATAGCTCAATTATTGGTAGAGCGCATGCACGGTATGCAAGAGGTTGCGGGTTCATGTCCAGTTAGATTTTTTTAACCTTATAAAAATCTTTATAATGTTATAGCACGGTTTTAGAAAAAAACAAAACATGAGAATAAATCTGAGACCACTTCAACACGAATATCGTTACCACAGTGAGTACGCGATGTGAACAACTCGTCTTTGAGCGAAGACCTTTGTGCAGCTAGTGTGGCCTATACCCTTGGAGCTCCGTACCATAATTATACAAATACACTTGATCGATACTACTGTATTGTTGTACGGTGGGCCACAGTCTAGGATACCCCATCGCAGGTCTTACCGCACACGGCATAAGGGCCCCAATTGATCAAAATGGCGTATCCTAGCTTGTGGCTGACTGGACCTTACATACTTTCTAAAAAATTACCCGCAACAATGGTGTAAAATAAGGTGCATGCGTGTAATTGATTCATCATCGTCGTACCTATGTGTTTAGTTAAAAGTTAGAACTCAACTACATCAAGCATAGTAACTGCCGGCTTCTTATTGGAGAAATTCGCTAAGCAAGTACTTAAATATCGTTCTGCATCTGCGGATTTCTCACAAAAAAACGTGACAGAATTATAATTAAGTAAAATTCTCAATTCAGAAATCGGGCCTAAGTATCACAAGGTGCTTACGTTTCAGCGTATAAGTACATACAATACAGGGCAATTTTTAAATAGCTTTTTTTCTGAAACAGGTCAACTTCTAAAATATGTGATTCCATCAACTTTTGTTCTACGAAAAATTCGATACTTTTTATTTATTAACATTTCTTATTTTTAAAAGCATGCATTTCTACCATTTTACCGCTTTCGTGCCCCTCCATTCTCTACCACCATTCCAGCCTCTTCTATTCCTATTTGTTATACTGTTGTTTTTTTTATTTTTTTTTGTGTGGAGAAAGAAATGCGTTTTTACAAAAGTTGTTGAAAATCATATCTAGAAGTTGGGGTGTTTGAGGAAAAAGCCATTTAAAGATTGCCCTCTATACCAACGTGCCCAAATATATAATGCATACCCCTGCTATTGTGCACATAATTAAGGTGCCTGCATTATTCGTGAGATGACTGTTATAAATTCTCTTTAAAGTGCACTCATGGGGCACATCGCCTACATGGTAGGCGAGACAATTTGATTGCGTCCACATTAGCAAATTTATTACACCACAATCCTCTCTTTGGTGAATCTATTTTCTTAGTTTCTTTGTTGCCGTTTCGACTGTTTTTGGCCCTTTGAAGCTTTGGTGGTGAATTATATTTCGAGTCGAATTGAAATGAAAATCTCATGTAAATTAAACAGAGGTAGACAAAAAGTTCTCTGAATTATTATAATGGTTTTCTGTCCCCGAAGGTTTGGCCAAAGTCTAGACGGTGCTTTTTAGGTTCATTCTGTTTGGTGCAATAACCTCTTATCAAAATGTTTTTACCTGAAAGGCCTTATAATTTGTAAAAAAATAGGCAACCTATGGAATTTGAGTCGATCAATGCAATACCATTAAAGTTGTATGTAAGGTCGGGTTTCCTCGCGATGTTTTCCTTTAGCGTTAGTCACTTCCACGTCCGAGCTGTCAATTTACCTATCTTGTGTGAGTATGATCACTGTTAAGAATACAGAATGTATCAAATAGTTCATGTCATACTGAAAATACAATACAAGAAACTTTTACTCTAGGACCAACTCAGAAATCTCGCAAAAAATATCAGCTTTTTTCTTTTTACTGCATCAAATGTATGGAGCAGCTGATATTAATTGTACTGATGAATTCATCGGCCCCCATCAGTATCACAGAACCTGTCTTGTAACACCCTGTAGAGTAGAGTTCGTCGACTATGCACAAGTTGGTGACAATAAACTGTTACTGAGGCACAGAATTCCAATATCGCGAATCCGTATTTATTTACATTCGTGGCGTGCAGTAGGATGCACTATCCGCGATGTTTGGAAAAAATGTCACGGAGTTATAGGAAATTCTCTCACTGTGCATATTGAACGAAAGAACGCAATAATAGAATTGGAATTGTAATATCTTGTCATACCTAATTTAGGGGCAAAACATCTTCAACTATTGATGTACTTACTGTATTTCCGTGTAAGGTTTAAGCATTTGTCGAGCCAATTGAACGAGCGAGCGAAGCGAGCGAAGTTCTCCGAGTCTTCTGGAACAATCCGGCGTTTGTATGTATGTTTGTATGTATGAATGTTCGTTCGACGATAACTTGAGTAAATTTTGTCGGATCGTCATGAAATTTGGTAGGCGGGTAAATGAAATTAAAATAATTTTTAAGTTCGAACATGAGCCAAATCGGTCGAGGGGTTGCTGAGATATGGGGTCGCGAGTTCATAGTTCGGGCCGAACCACTAGTTATAGCTTCAGAATTAACCATCGCGGCAAGGTGGTGTGGGCGCGAATGCCAGAGCCATAGTCTTCTTCCTTTTCAGTTTCCGAGTCGAGTGTTTCCTTTGGAAAAAATCCTTTGAGAAACCTAGCTCACCCTCTCTTGTAGCGCTCAAAGACGGCTTGCACCAACACCACTGAATACTCACTACAACAGGCTTACTCACACTGAGTTGTTATGTATTGTTTATTGTTTATTTATTTTACAAAACCCACAGAACAACTTAATAACATAAAGATATTTATAGGCGAAGCACAGGTCAATTACGTGCTTACGAGTATATTATTTATGCTTAGCTTTGACTACGAAATACAACATGCGTGCAAATGTATAAAAATGTAGTCTGTACAATGGTACATAAATTTCTACTAGCTGGGCAAAGGCCTTATAGAGAGAGTTTTGGCTTAATCACCACGCGTGCCCATTGCGGATAGACGTTTTTTTGCGAAAAGCCCGACTTATTCTCTCTGATAGCGAGCTAGTAGGACATGTACTCTTATTTAAAACCGGATCAACGTATAAGTTTAATTAACGTGTGTATAATTTAAACACAGATTTTAACGGATTTAACACTCGTTTTATTAACTTTTTACATTTTCCAACGTTTCGAGACCTTTGCAGGGCTCTTATGTACATAATTAGACATTCACTACCCCCAAAATCGACGCGCCAACATTCCAACTAGCCCGAGATTGTACCACGGTTCATCGGCGCACGATTGTCCGAATCACGTTTCGCCGACAGCTACTATTCGCCGATAAACCATAGAATGTGGGTCGGTAGTACGGTCGGCCAGTTACAGATACCACATGGCAGCTCTTGTCGCACACGGCATAAGGGCGCCAATCGAACAAAAAGGGGTATCCTAGCGTGTGGCCGACCTATTTCACAATATTTATTAACCCCCGACCCAAAAATGAGGGGTGGTATTTTAGTAATCTGTGTTATAAGCTTGACCGGTATGTGTGTGTGCGTGTCGGTCTGTCCGTCTGTGTGTCTGTCCGTCTGTGGCACCGTAGGACCGTTGCTCTTAAACGGGTGAACCGATTTGGATGCGGTTTTTTTATATTTGAAAGCAGGTTTTCCAGCGATTGTTCTTAAATATGTTTTATCGAAATCGGTTCAGCCATTTATGACATACATATTTTGAATTTGAAACTAAAGTGACGGATGTCGCGGGTATTATTTTTTTTTATTTCTTAGTTATTATACTTATTATAGACTATCTATAGTATGTATAGATAAGCAACGATTGTGTAGGTATCTATCAAATTGAAAGTACAGTCGGCCACAGGCTAGGATACCCCTTGTCGTTCGATTGACGCCCTTATGTCGCGTGTGGCAACAGCTGCCATGGGGTATCTGTGTCTGTGGCCGACCGTACCTATTAATAGTATTTTTTTTCATTACTACTTATGATGTTGCAAGGTTTGTTTTCCCTACTTTATATTATATGGTTAGGCTAAGGTACACACGACAGCACGTCGACCCTTACACGCTAGCACTCCACTCGGTTACGTTACGGGCGAGTTTACAACAAAAGTGTACAGTCTGATGGGCTATCGTGTACTAGCCTATGAGTTTGTGAGTGTGTTTGTTACTCTTTCACGCTGAAATGGCTAGACAGATTTGGATAAAATTTGATCTGGCGGTAGTTTAGACATCAGAATAACACATAAGTGTACATATTATCACGCTTTTACATTTAGGGACAAAGCAAAGCACATACGGAGACGGAAGCCATCGGTTTAATAAATGCGAATGTGGTGTCCTCCAACTACGATTAATTACTTAGGAGTCTATTTTAAGGATAAGCAGGTCTTTTTTCAAGCCTTTTGGTTTGGTAGTCGGGTTTTAGTTTTTAACTTCTATTTTTATTTTAAGTTTTCTAGTAAGTACCTACCTAAGTCAATTTGGACCATCACCCAGAATAGAACCAAGAAGGGTAAAAATAATATATTTTTATATTTTTGGTTCTACTTGTAATGTTGACGCTAAATTATTCTAGAAAAGATCTTTTAAATCCCTTAAGGTCCACTTGCGTCAACCAGGGTTAGCCAGTTAACTCTGAGTTAACGTCAAAATTTGTATGGAAATGTCAAGTTAACTCGGAGTTACTTTGCTAACCCTGAGTGACGCAAGTCCGCCTTAATGTAATACCCATGATGATGTTATCCGATAATTAATATGTTAGTGTCCACCACTTGTAACACTATTTTTTTTGCACTCCTAGTTCCATCTGGTTTTTGGAACTAATTTTTGTTTTGGCTCCTGTCGTGCCACCTAATGAGCGCGCAAGGAACTAGCGGTGCGGCGGTTCCAAATTAGCCATTGAATGCTTTGGGTCTTTTGCGACGTCGGCACTGTTGGTGCAGCAGAGCCACCTCCATCTTTTCTTGCGAGTCGATGTGCAAGCCCCGTTTCTGCTTCATTCTGCCTGGCCGTCGGAGAGTGTGGACGTGCTCCCGCGTCGCGCCTTTGGCGCGGCGTGAGGCCATTTTTTATCTTTGCCACGAGGTTCACACTCCAGGTGAGCATTTTTGGGTTAAGTTAGTGAATCTGAGGAGTTTTCGTTCTTTTTGCTTCTCGCAACCTTGCATCTCGATTTGGCTCGTGTTAAAGTAAAGGAATTCGTTTCAGTTACCCCACCGGTGATTTTTATCCCCCGAGTGACCCTGGACGCCAGCCTCCAGAGCTTTTGAAGAGGACCCTTTGGTCCATGAGAGTGTTAGCACGATTTCGTGTTAAGTTGCGCGATATTTTGTTAGACGAGAATGTGGCCGTTAGCCGTCTTCTTTTGATCCGAATGATTGTGACCGTGTTTGTTTCTTCTTTTCAGTATTTTATTTTGTTATTTCTCGGCGCGGAACATACCCGACGACCGCTTCCGAGTGGAACCAGCCCCGCAAGCTGATTACCCCACCGGTATGTACAAAATCTAAGTTATTTTAA
The DNA here is from genome assembly GCA_949319315.1 of Zelleria hepariella. Classification (NCBI taxonomy): domain Eukaryota; kingdom Metazoa; phylum Arthropoda; class Insecta; order Lepidoptera; family Yponomeutidae; genus Zelleria; species Zelleria hepariella. The sequence goes on along the minus strand of OX439387.1, from coordinate 6,826,512 downwards.
CGTGATTGCTAGTACCAGAATACAGCATAACCTCTAAGCGTGCGTTTGTCAGGAATTTGATTGTGGTGCCTCCAGCGTCGTCGCTGGAGCCCTGTGTAAGATGCTGAAAGCTCCACGGGGATGAGACGCTGCTTCTCAGCCAGGAATCTTAACATTCGGTCCACCGATGTGTAATAAAACCTGACTTTTGTGATTTGTATGAAAATGTGCCCTGCATTGCTTGGCCCTGGGTATAATCTATCGTAGAATGTGTATTGTGATGAGACGCTGCTTCCCAGCCAGGAATCTTAACATTCGGTCCACCGATGTGTAATAAAACCTGACTTTTGTGATTTGTATGAAAATGTGCCCTGCGTTGCTTGGCCCTGGGTATAATCTATCGTAGAATATGTATTGTGATGAGGCGCTGCTTACCAGCCCGGAATTTTAGCAGTCGGTCCACCGATGTACAATAAAACTTAACTTTTGTGATTTCCGTGTGAATGTACCTTTCCATGCTTAGCCCCGAGTATTACCTATTGTAGAAGGTGCGTTTTAACAAGAGGCTGCCTCCCAGCCAACAATTTTAAGATTTGGTCGAGACGCTGTGGATAAAAGGGCTCTTTTGTAGCGAGTGATTGATATTTATTTTCTGAGGGTTTCTGACCGGCGAGGAGCTTGCAGGAGTGTTGTACCAAGCCTTCCGCTTGATTAGACGCCATTTTCTGATTTTTTTCTGAATTATACAAATGACCAAATTTTACCTTTTTTCCGAAATTTTCTAAAACCATTCCGCGACTCACCTGAACGTCTCCTGCAAGCCTTCTGCTTGATTAGACGCAATTTTCTGATTTTTTTCTGAATAATACAAATGACCAAATTTTACCTTTTTTCCGAAATTTTCTAAAACCATTCCGCGACTCACCTGAACGTCTCCTGCAAGCCTTCTGCTTGATTAGACGCAATTTTCTGATTTTTTTCTGAATAATACAAATGACCAAATTCTACCCTTTTTCTTTAAAAATTCTAAACATGACCGCGGTTCGCCCGTATGCATTCTGCGGACGCCCCGCTTGTTTAATAGAGTTTTGTGTGAAGTTAGCCGTTGAATTGTATACCTACTACCTACCTCCGAGATGTTTTGTTTGTATGACAGTGGATCAATGGGACCTTATATCCCCTTTACAGGAGGCGTCTACCGACCATCCTGCGGGACGCCAATCAAGTTTACCAGACAAGTTACAATACTTCAGTCAAGTTTACCAGTCAAGTTTACCAGTCAAGTTTACCAGTCAAGTTTACAAGTCAATTCCACTTCCAGTTACCGTCAAGTCTAGTTTGCCCACCTTTGCCCACTATTGGGTATAGGCCTTTTCACCTGGTTTTTCGACTATTAATTTAAGTAATTGTAAAAACTTATAATAAGAGTTAGGGAACTTAGAATAAGTAAAATAAGTGCGCATATTAGGAAAGCGAATCTCTTTAACCCAAACTTATATATCTGCCTGAAGAGGCCTTTTGTAAAAATAAAACTTTTTCCTCACTTTTAAATATATTCTTGCACGGAATTTTGACGTTTCATTTATTTATTTGCACTTACTATTACCCTCGTTCGGCCTTCTGCCGGGCGAGGAAAATTCCCATTACACACTTTAGGGCGCACCACAGCCGCCAACTTGTTTTTTTTTAATTAAACTAATTTTTGTCACATGGGTGATTATGTATGACAATCCAACGACACCTCATTTGTTGAAATCGGCCGAGTAGTTTAGGCTCTGTGAGGGAACAGATGAACACACAAACATACCCACATACATACACCCTGACGGACATACATACACCCTGACGGACATACGCTGCTAAAATCATAACCCTCCTTTTTGCTTCGCGTAGTCGGGTAAAAAGAGGGTAACGTTATAAAATTTCAAAATGTTCTCATATCTACACCTAAACCTAATTACTCAGTCGAAGTAACGTCATACACCGGATGATGTCCGCATATGAGGTGCCGGCGAAACGAAACGTGGCGTCGGCGAAACGTGGTATCGGCGAAACGTTGTGTCGGCGAAACGTGGTATCGGCGAAACATGAGTCGGCGAAGGGTCGATGAAACGTTCATCGGAGAAAAGTGCTGTCGGCGAAACGTGATTCGGACAATCGTGCGCCGATGAACATGAAGTTAAAGACCTACACTTAACCGACGACGAATCTATGGTCAGTTTCGATGTTCAGTCTCTATTTACCTGCATACCAGTACAAGACTGCATTGAAATCGTCAAGAGAAAGCTAAATGAACATGACCTACCAGAGGAATATGCAGAAATACTAGAACACTGCCTAACATCAGGCTACCTGGTGTGGAATGGGGAGTTCTACATGCAGGTGGAGGGTGTAGCCATGGGTTCACCTGTATCCCCCGTCGTCGCCGATATCTTCATGGAAGACTTGGAGGATCGAGCCCTGCGAACAGCTCCTATCACACCACGGTTCTATAAACGGTACGTAGACGATACGTTCACCATCCTTCCAACTAGTAAAACTGCTGCCTTCCTAGATCATCTCAACTCCATTCATAACAAAATACAGTTCACCATGGAGCTGGAGGCCAACAATTCATTGGCTTTCTTAGATGTTTTAATAATCAGGAATCCAAACGGGACCTTAAGTCATACATTTTACCGAAAAAAGACTCACACTGATAGGTACCTTAACGGTCAACTCACCATCACCCGTGTCAGTTGTCTACCGTGGGAAAATCCTTGTTACAGAGAGCACACCGCATCTGCGATGGTAACCACCGGGCTGCGGAAGTCAAACATGTTAAGCAGGTACTTCATGCCAACATGCTGAAAGCGCCGCGCCCCCATCGCAGACAACGTGTGAAGCCGGCCACAGTTGAGCGACGCCCTGCAATACTCAATGATATGTCAAAGGAGTGACTGACAAAATTGGAAATATCTTGAAACGTGCTTCCATAAAGTCTTACTTCAAGCCACCCAGAAAGATAAACCAACTTCTACGACCTGTCAAGCACAACATCCCTTTACAAGACGCAGGCATCTACAAGCTCGACTGTGAATGTGGTCTCTCGTACATTGGCCAAACGAAACGGAACATCTCTACACGGATTAAAGAACACATCGCGGACGTCAAACACAAAAGCTCAACCACATCTGTAGTCTGTGAACATACGCTCGAGGGAACCAACCACTATATTCATTTTGATAAACCTAAAATTTTGGCCAAGGAAAACAGATACCATCCTCGTCTGCTACGGGAGGCAATAGAAATTCAAAAATATCCGAATTTTAACAAATATAGTTGGAACATCCCCTCAGTTTGGGAACCGATCCTCCATCGGTTGAAACCTCGAGCCATGGTCACATCTACACGATCTCACGTCTACCGCGACCACGAGCCCTGCAAAGGTCTCGAAACGTTGGAAAATGCAAAAAGTTAATAAAACGAGTGTTAAATCCGTTAAAATCTGTGTTTAAATTATGTATAGTGCTCGTGCAAACCTAAGAAAATATAACCTGAATGATTTAGAATGGGCGAGATGAAGACTAATTATATCAATGTAGTTTTTGTGGCGTCAATTCCGTCTCTACTCTCTTATTTCCTCACATCCTTTTGGTTAAGCTGAATAATTATTATAAGGACCAGCTAAGTACTGAGTTAACCTCTTGCAGTACAAATCTAATTCCAACACCAGCGTAAGACCACTTAAGAGCTTATGATGTGAAAAACATTGCGCTGAGAATACCGTGTCAAGTTACCGTAAGAAATTAAAAACCAACAACATTCTTTTGTATCGTTAGCGGTTGTGAACGTTTCAATTTTCTTTATTTTCAGTCGTTGTATAAACAACAGCGCCTTTTAGAAGACTGCCTTAATGTTTTATTTAATATCGGACTGAAGAAAACGATGCTGAGGAAAATAATTGTTGGGGTTCATTGTTCGGTTGCGGCTTGTACGACTAGTCGAGAGGTTTATTGTCTAATCACGAACGATTTCACAAACTTCGACTATTTCATATTGATAGAGATTGTTAATATTAAAATTATTATTATTTTATTATTATTATTATTGATTGTATTATATAACGTCGGGATAATAAAGGTAATTTATTAACCTGTTAAACGTACCGCGATTCGACCCATTCCAAACCAAAATGATGTGTGAATATCGCGAATCATTAAAAGTTACTATTGTAAATATCGGTCCGTTTTATGTTGTCTGCAAGAAAGGACCAATGGGTAGTTAATTTAAAGTTTAGCAAATGTCAAATTTCATCTATCAATCTAGCTATCGGACACAATGAGTCCATTGCAGCAGACCTCTTGCATTTCATGCCACTGCTCAGTGCCAGCAGCAGAGTAGATCTGGATTATTGTCTTCTCCGTCTTTGTCTCGTTCACTCATATCCACCACCCTGTGACTGCCGTCATTGAGGTGGAAAGATAGCGACGTGGCGGGAAATTCAAAATGTTCTCTGTTTTTTACATTTTGTAGCTAAACTAGGCTATTTTTGTTCAGCCATTTTTCTTTCGCGGCAATTGTTTTCATTATTGTAAACAAAAAAACTACAATAATTCAGCCGATTATGTGTTCTGGTCTACGAATAGCAAAAAACTGTAAAAAATTTGAATTTCCCGCCACGTTGCTATCGTCTACCTTTAACCTAACCTACCTAGGTGCCTATTCACTAAAAATTAATTGCAACTGTCAACTGACAGAACCGACTTTTTTAATTTGGATCGACAGTTAGTGGGGTTAGGCCCGGTTTCTGAATTGAGAATTTTACTAAGTAAATACTTAACTATCATTCTGTCACGTTCTTTTGTGAGAAATCCGCAGAGGCAGAACGATATTTAAGTTACTTGCTTAGCGAATTTCTCAAATCAGAAACCAGCAGTTAGTGTGATTAACGTATAGGGTTAGAGCTTTAAAAAAAATGGAAAATAGTTCTCAATGAAGCGACAATAATTTTTTGACAGTTCATAACGGTTGTATTAACTCAGTAGATTTTTAGCGCAGAAGCCCAGCCTAGCCCTGACGACATTGGACAGTAATTATTACAAGTACAACTTTATCATTAGGGAGCTATTCATGGAGGTCGCGCGATGTTAATTAAGCCGTGACAGGAATACTTGATTTGAAGTAATTAACAGGATATTATGGAACCGCATCATGACTTACTTACTCTCTTTAGGGTTCCGTAAACTTGTACAATGTCTGTCCGTCTCTATGTTCGTCCGTCTGATGTATTAATAAATACCATTGTGTGAGAAACAAACGAAAATACCTTTAAACTTTTTTTTTATTACTACAGATAGATCAGAGTTTTAATACAAAGTATTTATCTATGTGCGTACAAGATTTAATTTTGTAATGGCATTTTGATAATGGCAAGCCAAGCAGCTTACATCAGACACATTGCCATTTGCGAATTTTCCGATGGAATTGTTTGCCTTTGTGAATGTTGTGTAGACAATCTGGGGGCACGGCAGTGCCCCCGCCAGGTCGAGCGCGAAGCAAACACTGCCGTACCATCCTTTACTGGAACCATTTCGCCGCATTTTCAGGCCCCTATTTGAGAACCTCTGGATAAGACCAGAACGCAGAAATTTTCGTCATCTAGTAAGCTATAATCACATACTTAAAATCCAAAATTTCAAGTCTGTAGGTCATTTAGTTCCAAAGTTAAGCGAAAGCAAAGTTTCGCATTTATGACACACACTCACTCACTCACTCACTCACTCACTCACTCACTCACTCACTCATGATCATCATAATAGAACTAGTACTTCCCATAAACTCAGAGAGCTGAAATTTGGTACAGAGTTAGGGTTGAATGGCCACATAAAGGGAAAACTATAAAAACTAGGATAATCGAAGATCTGGAGTACCTGGTGACCCTGATTAGAAAACACAAGAGCCCTAATAGAACTAGTACTTCCCATCAACTCAGAGAGCTGAAATTTGGTACAGAGTTAGGGTTTAATAGGCACATAAAGGGAAAACTATAAAAACTAGGATAATCGAAGATCTGGAGTACCTGGTGACCCTGATTAGAAAACACAAGAGCCCTAATAGAACTAGTACTTCCCATAAACTCAGAGAGCTGAAATTTGGTACAGAGTTAGGGTTTAATGGGCACATAAATGGAAAACTATAAAAACTAGGATAATCGAAGATCTGGAGTACCTGGTGACCCTGATTAGAAAACACAAGAGCCCTAATAGAACTAGTACTTCCCATAAACTCAGAGAGCTGAAATTTGGTACAGAGTTAGGGTTTAATGGCCACATAAAAGGAAAACTATAAAAACTAGGATAATCGAAGATCTGGAGTACCTGGTGACCCTGATTAGAAAACACAAGAGCCCTAATAGAACTAGTACTTCCCATCAACTCAGAGAGCTGAAATTTGGTACAGAGTTAGGGTTTAATAGGCACATAAAGGGAAAACTATAAAAACTAGGATAATCGAAGATCTGGAGTACCTGGTGACCCTGATTAGAAAACACAAGAGCCCTAATAGAACTAGTACTTCCCATAAACTCAGAGAGCTGAAATTTGGTACAGAGTTAGGGTTTAATGGGCACATAAATGGAAAACTATAAAAACTAGGATAATCGAAGATCTGGAGTACCTGGTGACCCTGATTAGAAAACACAAGAGCCCTAATAGAACTGGTGCTTCCCATAAACTCAGAGAGCTGAAATTTGGTACAGAGTTAGGGTTTAATGGCCACATAAAAGGAAAACTATAAAAACTAGGATAATCGAAGATCTGGAGTACCTGGTGACCCTGATTAGAAAACACAAGAGCCCTAATAGAACTAGTACTTCCCATAAACTCAGAGAGCTGAAATTTGGCACAGAGTTAGGGTTTAATGGCCACATAAAGGGAAAACTATAAAAACTAGGATATTCGAAGATCTGGAGTACCTGGTGACCCTGATTAGAAAACACAAGAGCCCTAATAGAACTAGTACTTCCCATAAACTCAGAGAGCTGAAATTTGGTACAGAGTTAGGGTTTAATGGCCACATAAAGGGAAAACTATAAAAACTAGGATAATCGAAGATCTGGAGTACCTGGTGACCCTGATTAGAAAACACAAGAGCCCAACCAAACGGGTATGATTTAAACGGCCGGCAGTATATGCTGGTTTTGGGCGGCTCTAAAATGTTTTCGGTTGGCAAAAATAGGTAATCGAGCGGCAACTAGTGGCCAGCAAGAATTTAAAAAATGATCAGCAAGTAATGTCATATTGGGCAGCTCTAAAATTGGTTGTATAGCTAATTAAGTATATGTTTAGCCGTATAAGTTATTAAAAGGCAAATTGTGAGCTACATTTAATTCAGTTGTGGCAAGCTATAAAATAATTTTTGGTTGGCTAACTAACACTATTCGTACAGCAACAAATGGGCGCAACTTCTGTGCTGCATTTGGTAACTGAAAATAATTAAAATATTTTTTATAAATAATGATTACCTACGATTATTTTATTTGGTAAACTAGGTAAATAAAAATATTATGAATATACAGGGTGTCCCAAAAAATTGTGTCAATCGGAATTCCAGAGATAGAGCAGTTTTAAAGGTACCCGAATCACTTCCATGTATTTTTAGCGATTATTTGACGTTTAGAAGTTTTTATGAGGCTTTTAAGGTTTTTTTGGAAAGAATTACCAAGCATTGTTTTTTTTTTATCAAACCTTCTCACTAAACTCCAGTGAGTCTTTTTCATAGTCACCACATACTCGTCGTCTTACTTAACTACTTGACAAACCTCAAAACTTTAAAAATCAGTGTCAAATTACCTACGTTAATCTTAATTCATCGAATGACAATGCATACACGCCATTGGCCGCTCATGTCATCCGCTTTTCAGTAAAATCGCACATCAACTAAACATAATAAAGCTCATTTTAATTTATTTGCTAACCAATACTTTAATATGCAGGCCCATCAATATTATAGCTTACAGATATTATTTTTGTGCTTACCAAATGTATAATCTTGCCGACCAATTAATAATTCTGCCTATCGGTTATTTATCTGGCAAACAAATGTATTATTAAGCTGACATAAAATGTTTTTCTTGCTGTCAATATTGTAATTTTTTGCCAACCACTTATTGCGAATCATTTTTATTTTATTGCCGGCAAAAAAATTGTTCGCTGCTCAAATGAAATAAAAGCTGCATTTTCTTGCCGACCAAATACTTATATTGCAGCCTGAAAATTTACTTCCCAACCAAACTATTATAGATCGACATATACCGCCCTTACAAAAAATATTCAACTTGGTGGGCCGCTTCATTTGATGTCAAAAATCTAAGGTCTGAAGTATCTGATGAAGAACCCTCAGTTGGTATCAGCTTTATTAGAGATATTATGGTAATGCCCCTTTTACTATTGGTACATAAAAAAATCGACTGTCATTGCAAAAATCCAGCGTAGTGGGACACATCTTCATTTAATCTAGCCTATAGCGTCCCACTAGTGGTTCGCTCCGAACTATGAACTCGCGACCTCAGTTACAGATGTATAACTTTGCTTACGCCATTCGCGCAGGCGCGCGCGCGCGCTTTGCATTTAAACTATACAACTTATCAAATTTCATAACGATCCGACCAAATTTACTCAAGTTATCGTCGAACAAACATTCATACATACAAACATACATACATACGAACGCCGGATTGTTCCAGCAGACTCGGAGGACTTCGCTCGCTCGTTCAACAAGAAATAGTCGGACGATTAACTTTATTCTACTCGAACATTACACAAATTTAAAAACTGTGTCAAATAAGAAAATCTAATAAAATTAATCAATATGCCCTCGTTTCTACAAAAAGAAGTGAAATCCCACCAAAAACATTCTGTAAAAACTAGCCAGGTCTCGATGGATCTGCTTATCTCTAAAAAAATAGTGAAATCTAGACAAAGTCGTGCCAAGTCTAAGGTTCCTTACTGCGATTTCTTTATTATTATAGTTAATGTTGTGAGACTTGGCTGTTGAAGGGTACACAAGGGTACAAAACCAGGTGCTCCATGACACCATTGCACCAATCTGTCGCCAGATCCGCTTGTGTACCCTTCAACGGCCAAGTCTCACAACATTAACTATTATAATAAAGAAATCGCAGTAAGGAACCTTAGACTTGGCACGACATTGTCTAGATTTCACTATTTTTTTAGAGATAAGCAGATCCATCGAGACCTGGCTAGTTTTTACAGAATGTTTTTGGTGGGATTGCTATTTACTCTCTTAGAATTTCCTATGATGATGACCAAGATTTCACGCGGAAATACCGTGCTTCCGCGCGAAATCTTGGTCACTTCACGTTGATGCCAAACACCTATAATTTGTTGGCTTTCTTTGTCATTAAGGATCAAACTCTCAATAGATCTATCAGGGTTGTGCGGCTTAGGCTACATACACTAGTCAGCGACGCGATCTGCACACGCAAGCGAACACCACAGATGGTACAAATTCACGTCCGCGGCCACAACTGTCGCCTTATAAATATCGCATCGCAGATCGCTACCTGGGGCCTTAGCCTGTAACACAATGGCGCATCAATCAATAGCGTCCCAGGTAGAAGGACAAAACCGGGATTTTTTCGTTGTTCTCCTACAACCAGCGAACTAATCCTCTAGAATTAGACTCATAATATTCTTTGCTGTACTACAAAAACACTAATCCCACCCAAAACATTTAAAATGTGAAAATTTTGGAGCCAAGTTCATTGAGTGGTTATTGATTTCACCGACAAAAGAATTGAGATCTAAATGGGTGCCAAGTTTTTAGGTAATCCTGAAATTGACTTGTTAAATTTCAACAGTCGAATTAATTACACAAACCAGAAAATTTAGAATAAATCCCACCAAAAACATTCTGTAAAAACTAGCCAGGTCTCGATGGATCTGCTTATCTCTAAAAAAATAGTGAAATCTAGACAATGTCGTGGCAAGTCTAAGGTTCCTTACTGCGATTTCTTTATTATAATAGTTAATGTTGTGAGACTTGGCCGTTGAAGGGTACACAAGCGGATCTGGCGACAGATTGGTGCAATGGTGTCATGGAGCACCTGGTTTTGTACCCTTGTGTACCCTTCAACAGCCAAGTCTCACAACATTAACTATAATAATAAAGAAATCGCAGTAAGGAACCTTAGACTTGGCACGACTTTGTCTAGATTTCACTATTTTTTTAGAGATAAGCAGATCCATCGAGACCTGGCTAGTTTTTACAGAATGTTTTTGGTGGGATATTACTTACTCGAGAACATACGAGTATTATTATTTTTGTGTACTCGAGCTACCCACTGGTCGCCCACTATTATTGGAATGTATAATATAAATATAAACACAACGGCTGGGTTGATGACGTAATATTTGTAAAGCACAGGATAACGTTAAAAGTGTTATTACTTTATTGATACTACTTTAAAGAACCCTGTATTCCCAGCAAATTATTATTGGGCTAAAAGGATAGCAAGAATTGCTGGCGATAATCTAGTAGCAGGTAGGTGACATTAGGCCAGCCTATTTACATTACATTTGTAAAAGAAATTCCGTGTCTCTAGGTATATTATACAAAATGCATCAGCTCAACTCCTACATGAATATCTCAAGTAAACAACTGAGTTTCTGTGAAACACGCATAGGTGCTCTTGAGGCTTTTTGTCCAAGATTGGAGGGTTTTGCAGCAACATATTTTCTCCATTGTTCAAAAATCTAAATATTTCCATCATCTATACAGAGCAACAATTATTTACTCAGAAGATTCACATATAAAAATGCAGATTCTAGGGAAATAGTCCAGAATATTTGTCATTTTCAGATATCGCTAAGTTTTTCCGCGTTAGGTTTTTGAAGATAGATATCTCGGTACCTCAGTACTTTTTTCTATCCTTTAGTACTAATAATTTGCCTCAATGAAATACTCTCAATGTTAAAAAAAATATTATCGTGAAAATAACGTTTTTTTAAAAATATTTTGACTAGTTCACGGACGGCGGTCGAGGTCACAAACTTAAATTATTCCTTGAGCCAACAAGTCAGCAAACAATCCAGCTCTACCAGATTTAACGCACAGTCCAAAGTAAATTTTACTTTACTACTAAGAGAAGTTGAAAAAGATTTATATGTCGTTTTAAATGTCATATAATATTTGACAGATCTCGTAGGATGTAGAGATGACGACGGTTTGATGGAAGAACGCCAAACACCTCATATGTCCGATTTCACCAACTATACTTAATTTTTAAGAACTTCTTTAACTTTTTTAAGAAGTCCTTAGCGTAGTTTTAGAAACAAAAATTACGCTAAGGACTTTTTAAAAAAAATTAGAAAGTTCTTAAAAATTAAGTATAGTTGGTTTAATCGGGCATCAGAGTTCCTATTTCAACTGTGGATCCCTAAAAAAGCTTTTAGGGAGTAGATGAGGCGCGCTCGTGCCTGGCATGGGTAGGTGCGCGTTATTATTTGCAGAGTGACTCTGCCTACGCGGGCAGGCGTAGGTCTCTATTGTGCAGGCTTGTTCCAGAGAGCCTCAGTGACAATCTGCGATACCTTTTTTTAATTTTGATGTAGCCTGTGTGATGACCCAGGATGTGCCAAAGGCCTCCCTTTTAGCCCAGATTTACACGAGTGGTTCGCCCCGAACTGTGAACTCGCGACCCCATATAAACTTAACAACCCCATATCTCGGCAACCCCTCGACCGATTTGGCTCATGTTCGAATTTAAAAATTCTTTTAATTTCATTTACCCGCCTACCAAATTTCATAACGATCCGACCAAATTTACTCAAGTTATCGTCGAACGAACATTCATACATACAAACATACAAACATACATACATACATACAAACGCCGGATTATTCCAGTAGACTCTGAGAACTTCGCTCGCTTCGCTCGCTCGTTCAATAACTGTTTATATTGTCTTGATGGTGTCTTGATTTCACAGCCAAGGGTAGTGGTGTGCACAGCAGCTCTTGGTATCTGTAGTTACGTCCAAATTGATTTATCTCGACCTTGGTATTATAACGCTGACTTACATAATTATTTTAACCCTGACGAGAGCTAGAGATCGGAATATCTGGAGTCTTAATAATGAGTCTAAACTGCAGTTCGGGACCGGACATTGTAATTATGTAGCGGCTAAATATGCACTACACCAAATACCCACCAACCAGCAACCACCAAAAAAATACATGTATCCTATGGTGTTGCTGAATGTTCTCATTGCGCCCGTGCCGCAACGTCCAAGACGTCCAAGGGGGGAAGGCAGCTGCATGCCAATCAATAAATTACTGCAGGTAAACTACCCCTGTCTTTCTTCAGGCACACAAGCGTATAAAACTCTTCACGAGCAACATTAATCTAAAGGAAACACGGCAGGTGGTCGTACGGTAACAACCCGCGCGTGTACATTTTCATGAATTACATTTTAAAAGACACTCGCGCGCGATGAATACTTCACTTCCGCTCGTCTCTCTGGCAAAATATTTGCCTGCTAAGGAATGCAAAATATTTACCCGGCAATTTGGAGTGCTTTATACCTGAAGCACTGAATCCTGTGTGAGAGTTGAGCTATTGACCTCCTAAGAGTAAGAAAGAGCCTTTTGCTGTTTAATCAGGAAAGGAAACAGAAATGTGTGGGTTTGGGTGTGTGGGTGAAACAAAATGGTCCTACCGTGACTACTTGTGAGTTCGTTAAACTCATCAATAGAAATATGCCGGATAATAATGGGGCCCACACACAATAGGTACCTACTGAAATTCGGTACCGTACCGGCCTTTACATAGGCCCGGTTTCTGAATGGGCATCGTCAAATCCTATTTTTTATTCTATAAATCGAAAATATAGAGAAATATAAGAAAATAATTTGAATATTTTCTTTTTTTTTTTTGTAAATATTTTTTTAATTTATTGTTTAAAATTTCTAAAAGTTTTGTATATGACGTCACCCCTGGCATTATGTGCTTAGTTCATTGCATTCATTCATGCTATTAAAAAATATATATGTTGACGTTTGACACATGTCAGTGTCAAGTCAAAAAGAAGGTTATTTTCTCAGTTATTTGACACTTTTGACAGTTGTTGTTGACGAATGTATTTTTTTAAATATTTGTAAGCAATGGAACTACCGCATTAGAGGCTATGATGACGTCATCGAAAGAAAAATGAAGTAAACATTTTTGGCGACACATATTCTTCTTCTTTGCGTGTCGATGGCAGACCGATATCTTAATCTAGTTTAAATGGCTTTGGCCCAGAATTCCGCAACGCTAACTGCATTGTTATTAGCCGCCATAAGGTCCTCCAGTGTGCAGGTGTTAGGGCACGCAGGACATGATGAGAGGTGCATCATTGTTTGCGGGGTACCACACAAACAGTTCAGGTTGCCACCATCCGAGAATCCCCACCTGGCCATATTTTCCTTGCCTCGGCCGACCTGGGTCCTCAGGCGGTTAGAGACTTCCAGGTCGCCCATGGCAACCCATGTCCAGGCGGGAGACTCTCAGAAGGCGGCACAAAAGGGGTTGGCAGGAAGGCGCTTTCACGCCAAAGGTTACACCTAGCTTCGGTGGGTGCGTGGTCAGTGGGTTGACACACTTCAAATATTAATAATTCGTTTTAATTTTACTTATTTAAACCCCTAATAATAATCAGTATCCCTATTCCTCGAAATGGTTTTCAATTTACGACAATCGATGCCTCACTGATCAATGCCCATTGAGAATTTTACTAAGTAAATAGGTACTTAACTATCGTTCTGTCACGTTCTTTTGTGGGAAATCCGCGGAGGCAGAACGATATTTAAGTGCTTGCTTAGCGAATTTCTCAAATCAGAAAGATGGTGTTCTTTATTGGACTCTTGGAGGAAACTGACAAACATCAAATTAGAAAATACATAATAACAATAATGTTGAATATTAAAAAAATAGTTCCAAAAAGGGTTAATAACAATATGCCCTATGCTACAGGACCTATACTAAAGAGATAACAGATGATTTATTTTAGAGCTATCTAAGTTGTTCAAACCACTTGAGTGATTTTAGGTTTTATGATTCATGATACTTGCTTTGGTAACTATTTCGTGACCTCCGAATTATAAAGTGGCTGTTAAGCTAATGTTACTTACTAGGAGGTCCCAGCTCATGTACTATTAGGACTTTTTGAAATGAGATACAGAATGGAGGTCAGTGGTTGAACTAAATATAGGTGTACCTAAATAGAATGAACTCTGGATATTAAAATTAAAACCCAGAATTGTCCTCACTTAGTTCATTATGGCGAAATTATCATAATACTGTTCCGAAACATGAAATCTAATGATGCCTCGTTAGAACTTCGCCCAGGAGAGAGATGAAAATATAATTATCTGCGTAAGGAAAGTTTTTAGTATTTTACTAATTTAGTATAGACAGTAGGTTTCATAATATTTCTTCTGTGGCAGTGAGTCTTAAATCTAGATCCATATTATTTATGATTGAAACATAAAAAATAAGATCTACGACTTTCGAAGCTTCTTTGTAACGAAAGTTATTAAACCGTATGTTCGGAAGAATGCTGATGATAAGTTTTACCGATTAAAAAAACCTGAAGTTTAGCTCTAACCTGCTTTATGCCTGACAGCGTTACAAGTATTTGACTCAATTAGAGCTGTATTGTAGTCTTAAGAACCCTTTGACGCTTTTCATAATATATCATTGTTTTATTTGATTGAAAGGAAAGGTCCGCAGGATCTGGAAACTAAGCTATTTTACAGGATATCACTGTTATTATCTTGTTTATATCTGACACTTAAAATATAGAGGTCGTAAACACATGCCCGGTTTGATGTATCACGTAGACTCTCCGCCGTAAAAGTTTATGTTCTTAGTTCACGAATTCACAGTAAAGCAAACTATGAGAATCAGATTATAAACTGATAGAAATTGGAGTCACGACCAATGTTCTTGTTTCTGGCGTCCCTCGGTTGCCGTCGAAGCGAAAATAATTTTCGAAGCTGGTTGTGTCTATCGACTACCTGGTGTTTTTAAGAGTCAAGAGTCAAATATTTACACTGAACGTCTTAAATCTAAATTAATATTAAGTATCAAGCCATTTACTTTACCCTCAATCTTGATAATCATTATCACAGAAAATGCAAACAATAACAATTCTTACAAAATAATAATTAAGTGACCACTCAATCAAATCAATGGTTGCGCCTGGCACAGGATCGTGAGAGGTGGCGTGAGCATGAAGAGGCCTTTACTCAGCAGTGGGTGTTAACAGGCTGATGATGATGACCACTCAATACACTAGTGCTTAAGTGAAGGAGGCTTCGCTTTCAGCTAGGAATAAGCTCAAAAATTCAAATTCAAATCATATTTTTACTCACTATGCAGTCAACTCATAACATTCAGTGAAAGTCAGTTTATTAATAATAGCTAACAATTTTCACTAGCTACGGATTCCTTTTCTTAGAGAAAAAGCATGGCAAAGAAACTACAAGAATACTGCAATACTCGTATAAAATTGTTACAAACTGCTCGTATAATCCAAACTCGATCACAGCGCAAAAGAAGCTCGCATTCATTAGTTAATTTAATTTCACTACTCGGATTCACTTGTTTCCTAGGTCTTGAATTTGATTTGCCGGGCATCCGCGATGAGATTTGCATTCAGACAACTGGTTGTGCCGAACTGTACGTTGCAGGTTCTACTCAGAGTTTATGCAAAATTTTTTTTCTCGTTGCAAACGGAGAAAACATTTTACTTCCCCCAAAACCACCAAAATAAATTTAATTGTGTAATATTTCGGGATGGCTAAATATTTTCTCCATTTGTATGGGCGTGAGTGCGCCCAATTAGCACTTTGGCGTTAAGACAAGAGTTATAAGAAATTTATATGAGTGCTAACCAGATCCTAAAGTTATAAATAAGTGGAACGCATTATAGTTAGAGCGCGCTTCAACTCTACTATACTCTCAAAACGGGCACACTTTCTTATCACCTTAGGTTGTTTAATAGCGGAAAAACAGCGTTACAGAATGGGTTAAGAGGTATAATAAAGTTATAAGAGAGCTATAATAGAGATAACTGAACCAAAAAATTGTAAGTACTGCCGCTGTAGAGCGCTTATTTATCTCGCTAAGTTCTCAGACAAGCTCTAATTGACGCCAAGTGTTAGTTGGGCGGTCTTCTAATCAGATTCTAATCAGAGCTAGTGAAGCTGGAGAAAAAAAAGTAGCTAGATACTTAGTATTAGATAGTAATAAGTATCTGATTTATATACCTTTTTTTACTTTAGATAATATTTTGACGTTCAATGTAAATAATTTATTTATGGCTTATTGAATAAAACAAATTGATTCTGATTCTGCCAAAAAATGCGATAGCTTCAGTTTGGCTTCAATACAAACGGAGTAACAGTTCAACAAGATTTTGGTGTCAATCGTTTTCGTAGCCTTGATTTTTTTATTTTCTTGAAATTCTAAAATGTTAAAAGAATTACTTTTGAGTCATAATGAACTTATAAAGAAAATATTTAGGGCTGGCAAAACTGTTTCTTCTTTTTCTCCGTTTTTAGAGGCGTGAGCGAGCGCGGCGAAGCACGCCGTTCACTATCCTCTTAAGACGCAATAGGTCTCACAACCAGCGCCGCCAATGAAGAAAAAATCATATCTTCTTTTTGCATGCGCTTTAAGCAAAAAACGCTCCTGCGATTTCTTAACGCAAGGCTTGACTATTTTTAGGACCTAAGGTTTGTATTTCATCTTAAGACCTTGTTACCAAACGCAGCGCTGATTTTTTTTCGCGTTACGAGTCACTCCTTTCCGGGGACTTCGATTCGACAGTAGAGGCTTTTCCTGCACAGTTTGCAGAGTTAATATTCATGCCGAATGTCTGCAGTGTCTCGTTCTTCCAGATTAAATTCCGCGATTTGACGAGCAAAAACAAATTGGGTAGGAAAGTTTTGGAGTGATGCACTTGAACAAATTAACTTCGTTAAAAAAAAGATGTTGGAGTATAACTTGTGCACCTATAAAGAAATTCACAAATGTACGTAACTTTGAAATTAAACAAAGTCATAGATACATGCCCGCACTGGGAATCGAACCGGGTACCTCTTGCTTCAGAGTCCACTGTTCTACCCACTAGACCACCACCGCTTTTTACACTCACTCGCAAACGGTGAAGGAAAACATCGTGAGGAAACCCGCGGCTCAGTTGGCTCCACACGTATTGACCTGTCTTTCCTGTGGGCTTGGTCGACTAAGCTGTCAGGATGGTGTAGGTGCTGGGCAAGCCTACTCCATCTAAAACAATGTCCCAGGCACTGCAGCGCCGAGTGGTCTCTTCACCCATCTAGTGTGAGTGAAGGTGCCACTGGACGCTGTATAAATCATCTCATTACGTAGATGCAAAAGGCCTTAGTTTTTTTATAAAGAAGGACCTGAATATTCGGTTATACAGGGTGTTAAAAGACCGCCAACAAAGCGGGAAACCACGTATTGTCCTCATCATAAGGAACATTTTTGCGATCCGTCCGTCGCGCTTTCCGTTCTACTCCACTGACAACGGACCGCACCGGCACCTCCACTACATCGCTCCCAACTACGACCGGCCACAAAAAGGACGTCCGTACCCGCGGGAGCTCCTCGAGCTGCAAGATTTCTGACCTCACCGCTGCGAAGGCACACCCAAGACCCGTGGGTTGACGCCTCCGGAGATGACGCACGGAACAAGAGTGCGAACTCGAAACCCGCACCTACTACTGTGCCGTCATGCGGGTAGTAGCAGACGACCATTGATGATTAAATTATAACAAGGGGGTCTACCGGCTAAGACGAAGCCGATTACCATTGGCGAAAATCGAAGTTCCATTTTTGAAAAATGTACTGCCACACAGTTCATTTTACTGCCACTCAGTTCATTTTTCATAAATCGAACTTCGATTTTCGCCAACGGTAATCGGCTTCGTCTTAGCCGGTAGACCCCCCGGTCACCTGGTGCACGTTTCATATAACTGACATTAATATTTTATTATGACAATTCGATATAGATTGCGTAGTCGATTTGACATGAGGTTACAAAAAAGGTTTGTTTACAAACTGACCTATCAATAAACATCGTATTGTCATAATAAAATATTTATGTCAGTTATATATGAAACGCGGGCCTGGGGTCTGAGTCTGTAAAGCAATGATGCCTCGATAGGCAAATTGGAGGCTTCAATTACGATTTATTAATGCTGTCTGTCTTTTTAATGTTTTTCTAGTAAGTACAGCAAATAGTATACTGATTCTAATTTGCTGGTTGCAGGAGAAAAACGAGGAACCTTCTACTAAGAACCTATTGACACGCCTTTGCGTTACAGATTTAAGCCCCTGGAAGGCTTTAGGTTTTAGCAATCAGATGTAAAATATCTTTTATCATACCATGAAGAGTTGTCTATCTAACTACTTCAACATTCGCCGAGTGTGGGTAAAACAAGCTGCGAGTACCTAAGTTAGTTACTTAGAGGCTGCATCTACATAATATTCTACTCTCCATAATGCATAATTATTATTGATGTAACTGTACACCAAACTTAGATAGGTAAGTACCTACCTGAATACAAGATACCTCTATGAAACGTTAGCACTAACTATAGGTATACAGGGTGGCCCAAACATAGACGTCAAGCGAGAAAATCTAGATAGCTGACACTGAGGGCTACCCGAATCACCCCCATGTATGTTCAGCCATTTTTTGTCGTTTAGAAGTTATAAGGCTTTTAAGGTTTTTTTGAAAAAAATTACCTAGCATTCAATTTTATTTTTTAACTTTTTTTCTTTTGTCTTTTTAGCAATATTTTTTATTATTTAGAGTCTCAAATAAATTATCTATCACCAAAAAAATAATGATCAGCTATGGACTTTTAGAAGATACCGCAATTTTGATCCAAAGTCCAAAAATGTTGTTTTTAAGAAAACATCACTGAAATAGTTAGTATGGGGAAAAAAATAAGTAGAGGTCTGAAGGACTTTTTATTGACTTCAAAAACTTTTCCAAAGCCTCATTCTTCAGAATAATACAAAAAACCTGTCACTTTATGGGACTTTTATTCGAGTAATTTGCGATCAAAGTCGAAAAACTGGAGTTGGAAGAAATTTGATTTCAATTGATTTTCATTTATTTTGATTGATTCGGACAAAAAACATTGCAGGTAGGCTTAGTATTGCCTGTCAGCACGGTCTGCATTGGAAATTAACGAAAAAATAAAAAAAAATAACCATAAAATATTTTATTTTTTTTGTTCTTTTTTTTTCATTATTTGATTTTTAAATTATTTTATTAACGAATTTACTTTCAAAACATGAAGAAAAAAATAAATTTAAAGCAAATAAATAAAAAAAAGTCTAAAAAGTAAATGACGTTATTTTTTTTTATTTTTTGTGAATTTCTAATGCAGATCCTACTGACAGATGATTTTAAGCCAACCCGCTATGTTTTTTGTCCGAATCGACCAAAATAAATGAAAATCGATTGAAATAAAATTTCTTCCAACTCCAGTTTTTCGACTTTGATCGCAAATTACTTGAATAAAAGTCCCATAAAGTGACAGGTTTTTTGTATTATTCTGAAGAATGAGGCTTTGGGAAAGTTTTTGAAATCAATAAAAAGTCCTTCAGACCTCTACTTATTTTTTTCCCCTTACTAACTATTTCAGTGATGTTTTCTCGAAAACAAAATTTTTGGACTTTGGATCCAAATTGCGGTGTCTTTTTAAAGTTCCTAGCTGATCATTATTTTTTTGGTGATAGATAATTTATCTGAAACTCTGAAGAATAAAAAATATTGCTAAAAAGACAAAAAACAAAAAAGTTACAAAATAAAATCGAATGCTAGGTAATTTTTTTCAAAAAAACTTTAAAAGCCTCATAACTTCTAAACGACAAAAAATGGCTGAACATACATGGGGGTGATTCGGGTAGCCCTCAGTGTCAGCAATCTAGATTTTCTCGCTTGACGTCTATGTTTGGGCCACCCTGTATACATATAACTTAGGTACCTACTTCTAGGCTTAAGTAGATGAATTTACATCCGTATCTACATATAAATATCAGCATGATTTATTTCCTTCGAATATTGTCTACTGAGAAATTAAAGAATTACTTGGTAAATAAGCTAGTATATTATTATATTTTTCCTCTCATAGAGCATTATTACCGAGAAAATTAAAGATTTACCCTATAAAAGGAGGTCAAGTAGTAGGTACCTATCTTTGTAAAATGTACGAGGTAGTACAGGGTAGTACATTACTGAAAAAAGTCAAATGTGATTCCCAACAACTTTTGCTCTACGACTTTGGTGAAAGCGCAGTTTTTCCATTAAAAAAATCTTTATTTTTTTAGCGTTGCATTAGAGCATTGGCACTTTGTAAAGCATCTTCGTGAAAAAGCTTCAAAATTTAAAAATTACCTCTAGTATGTTATCCCATGCTTGAAATTTACCGGTGCCAATATTATTGCAATTTTCGTGTTTGTTAAAAACTACACTTTATTAAACCGCACATGTTATTTCTTTGCTAGAAATTTTCCGCCATCCAGTTTGAACGGTGGGAAATAGAGAGTGGCGGCATTACGTCGTATTACGTCATAAGGGGCCCATTGGGGGCGTGCTGGGAGAAATATGGACCAATAAATTACTACATTATCGGACGGTCTCGATATCCGACGACGAGCTTCTTCATTACCCAAGCTGATGCCTCTGGTGTGCTTTATACGGGAGTCCTGTTGTGAAAATGTCGGATGTGATAGTTTCTGGTCTCTTTTTGATGCGTTAGACAGAAAAATTAATATGTTTTCTATCGCCAAACGATACCATTTGCATGGAAAAGTGTTGTTTTTTGCGCATTCTGGAGTGAAATTTTAGATTTTGCTTCAGCGTCACCAGCGTGAAAAAATACCTACGGCTTTAAAAGCACCAACATTTCAGTATGTATACTCAGGCATACTTGGTGTTCTTGTAAAAATCCTGCTGCACAGACCATTTTCTAGTTTATAAGTTGGCCGCATCTGTGTAGCGGCCAAGTTTTTAGCACATATATTTTTTTTTACATTACCAAAAAGGGGTGTTATAAGTTTGACAGCTATGTGTGTGTGTATCTGTCAGGGTGTCTGTATGTGTGTCTGTGGCACCATATCTCTTAAACAGGTGGTGTTCTATAGTGTTCTTGTACATGTTTCATCAAATTCGGTTCAGCCGTTTATGAGAAGTTCTAATTTCAAGTTGAAATGTCAAGGGTTTTGTAAATTCTTTAATTTAGTTCCAATTTGAGCTCTTCAATTTGAATATGAGTTACGGGGTAAAATGGTGACCCATAAATACCCTCGATCGTCCAAAGTGAAACCATAATTTTATTATTTCGTTTAGAAACAAAACTGGTCAAATCGATGCATTACCTATAATACCTATATGCATAGAAGCTTTTTGATATTCTGTTGCAAATAGCCAAATAATATTCTGGAATGGTTATTTAAATATTTACCTCAAGCTCGGCTCAAGCTGAATATATTTAGTCCATTAATTGAAAACCAAAGCTAACTAACCATCACGTAGCCACGACCATGCGTGAAATCATGTAAATGTTTGAAAACATTAATTTTTGATAAAATAAAAGGACTTTATTTAAATAAAACGACGGTAACATTGAAAATGGATTTGAGACATTTTTCAGTGATGGGTAATTTGGGTTTCTGATTTGGTGGAATTAAATATTCTTGTCTCACTTTTATTTATTTAATTTACAAAGTGTCACAAAAAGTCGTAACTCTTTGTACAGGGTAAATAGCACCTGGTGATAGGGAACGCATCCGAATTTTTTTTTTGCTCTATGACGATCCGTTGATTTTTTAATTTAAAAATTGTAAGCGCTGTGACGGGAGACAATTAAGGTTTTCATTGATTTTTACAATGTTTTATCAACTTCAAACAATGCCAAGGCACCAGCTTGGTCTTTTTGACTGGTCTGTTCGGGTCTTGCCCCTTTTCTGCCTTTGCCCCCTTTATGTACCTCCACTCCATGCATAAAAGCGCTTTAACATGGCTATCCGCAATGAAAACATTCGGGACATACTGCTCAGCGTCGTCCTGTTTGTTTATCCGGTACATCGCCGGTGCACTAAGGTTCGTGAACAGGAGAAACTGGTCCGCTAAAAGTCAACGAGCGACAACATCGAAAAAAATTAAGAAAATATCAGCTCAGTGCGAGAGTCCAACGCGTACGATCAAAACAAAAGTGTATATTATTTTCAAACATACACAGAACAAAACAAGGAAGTGTAAATAGTGTTAGTGAGGTTTAACACTATTTAATTTTATATTTAATTAATCGGAGTACCTAGATAAATATGAAGTAAAGATAAAAGCCGGGTCCATTTCACAAGCGCAGTACATTGGTATTATTTTGCTTTTGTTTTTAGTGACCAACATGCTTACTTGTGTATTTTTAGTTCTTAGTATCATTGTACTGTGTTTTATCTTGTGAATAAATATCTTACTTACTTACTTACTTACTAAAAAAACTGGCCCAGTACGAGTCGGACTCGCGCACCACAGGATTCCGTACAAACGTGTAGAAGGGAAAATTTGTATTTTTTCTTACACTTTTCACCATAGATAGGTATATCGAAAACTAAAAATCATGAAAAAATAAACTGTTTTAGGCAGTGCCAATGTAGCCCTTTAACTTACCCCACATCCCACTTAAAATTGTTGACCCCCCATTTTTTCTATAAAGACCTCTTTTTTTGTAATTTAATAAAAAATGCGGTTTTCGGATTTATTCCTATATTTGTGCTTTAAGATATTGCTTCTTTCAAGATTTCATGATTTTAGGTCAACGAGAAGTAAGAAGGTTTTGATTGAGACAGACAGACAGACAGACGGAAAACAAAGTGACCTATAACGGTCGCGTTTTTTATTTTGAGGTACGGAACCCTAAAAACGATACCAGTTATTTTTCAAGATTAGTTGCTCTAAATAATACGGTTTCAAAGATACGTTCCTACATTAAAAGGATAGACGGCCGGATGGACAGGCAGCATAGGATCTTTTATAGGTTCTCGTTGGCATTCTTTGGGTACGGAACTTCGCTTATATTCAGACTGTCATACTGAGGGTTCTGTACCAGTTGGTATAGGATAATACACGACACGCATGCCCGACGATCGGTTAGTTCACGGAATATCATGTTAGAGGTTTAGCATAATTTGAATCATAACATGGAATGGTTATCTTCAAAATCAATTACTTACATTATTGAATATAACCAAAGCGATCCATCTCTACCTTCCACTTAGGTCCATTTGCGTCAACCAGGGTTAGCCAGCTAACTCTCAGTTAACGGCAATAATTGTATAGAAATGTCAAATTAACTCAGAGTTAGTCGGCTAACCCTGACTGACGCAAATCCGTCTTAGTGCCATAATATCAATCACAGTTTAAACTCAGACCTTAGATTAAAACTCGAATTTTGTATGTAAATTAATCGACAGATAGGGTTTAAACTAGTCTTTTTGGTTTAAACTGTGATTGATATTACGGACCTTAGTGACCGTTGCAAGTGCATCGGGAAACACCAACAGCGAATCGGGGACGAGTGGCGACGACAAATAGAATAAATGCCAGCCTTTACAAAAGTTTACCTTTGACTGGGGTTTTTGGTAAAAACAACAAAGCCTGAGGGGTTTTTCGTGCTATTGCCTATACCTATTGGTATAGCGTGGCATGTGAAATACGTCAGGGTTTGTTTACCACGGTATGTGAGGTGTGAGGCGGATTTCACTAATAGGTTTACGGCCAACGGATTTCAGACATTATGGGACCAAGGCAAATTGAAAAGCGTTTTGACATTCGGTTGTTACGGACTGGAGGGATATTTAACACTAGAATACGCTAAAATCGCAAAATAACGGCTCGTTGTGATTTTTTTATAATTATGTTGTTAGGACCACTGCCAGCAGTGCCGGATTAACCCAGCGCGGGGCCTGTAGCAAATTCTATCAAGGAGCCCTTGGTTTTCTTTATTAGGTTATCAATTTATGGTATTAAATAATACAAAACTGTTACGAAAAAAAAACCTGGATTTAAACTCAATTTAAACTGTTCCATCCACCCCATGCCGCGCGCGACTTTTTTTAGCAAAAAACTCATCCAAAAAGAAGATATAATTTTTTTTTCATTGGCGGTGGTAGTTGTGCCTATACAGGGTGGCCCAAACATAGACGTCAAGCGAGGAAATCTAGATAGCTGACACCGAGGGCTACCCGAATCACCCCCATGTATGTTCAGCCATTTTTTGTCGTTTAGAAGTTATGAGGCTTTTAACGTTTTTTTGAAAAAAAAATACCTAGCATTGGATTTTATTTTCTAACTTTTTTTTCTTTTGACTTATCAGAGATTTTTTTTATTATTTGGGGTCTAAAATAATTTATCTATTACCAAAAAAATTATAATCAGCTATGGAATTCTAGAAATTACCGCAATTTTGGTCCACAGTCCAAAAATGTTGTTTTCGATAAATCGTCACTGAAATTGTTAGTATGGAGAAAAAATTAAGTAGAGGTCTGAAGGACTTTTAATTTCAAAAACTTTTCCAACGTCTTAGTGCTTAGAATAGTACAAAAAACCTGTCACTTTATGGGACTTTTATTCAAGTAATTAGTGATCAAAGTTGAAAAACTGGAGTTGGAAGAAATTTTATTTAAATTTATTTAAATTTATTTTAGTTTATTCGGACAAAAATCATCGCAGGTAGGCTTAATATCGCCTGTCAGCATGGCCTGCATTCAAAATTCACGGAAAAAATAAAAATTACGATAAAATATATTTCTTTTTGTGCTTTTTTTTAGATTATTTGAATTTTAAATTATTTTATTACCAAATTTACTTACAAAAAAATAATAAAAAAAATAATTTAGAAAAAAAATCCGAAAATTAAATGAGGATTTATTTTTATTTTTTCGTGAATTTTGAATGCAGGCCATGTTGACAGGCGATATTAAGCCTACCTGCAATGATTTTTGTCCAAATAAACTAAAATAAATTAAAATGTATTGAAATAAAATTTCTTCCAACTCCAGTTTTTCGGCTTCGATCGCGAATTACTTGAATAAAAGTCCCATAAAGTGACAGATTTTTTGTTATAATCTGAGCACTAAGGCTTTAGGGGAAGTTTTTGAATTAAAAAAAAAGTCCTTTAGACTTCTACTTAATTTATTATCCATACTAACAATTTCAGTGACGATTTCTTGAAAACAACATTTTTGGACTTTGAATCAAAATTGCGGTAATTTTTAGAAGTTCATAGCTGACCATTATTTTTTTCGTAATAGATAAATTATTTGAGACCCTAAAGA
This sequence comes from Zelleria hepariella, assembly GCA_949319315.1. Classification (NCBI taxonomy): domain Eukaryota; kingdom Metazoa; phylum Arthropoda; class Insecta; order Lepidoptera; family Yponomeutidae; genus Zelleria; species Zelleria hepariella. Next base: position 6,801,107 of record OX439387.1, on the reverse strand, counting down.
ATAAAAAATATCTCCAAAAAGTCAAAAGAAAAACAAGTTACAAAATAAAATCCAATGCTATGTAATTTTTTCCAAAAAAACCTTAAAATCCTCATAACTTCTAAACGGCAAAAAATGGCTGAACATACATGGGGGTGATTCGAGTAGCCCTCGGTGTCAGCTATCTAGATTTTTTCGCTTGACGTCTATGTTTGGGCCACCCTGTATATTCACCTTATTAAGTTTAAGTATACATTTTAATATTTTCCGCCCAAAAAAGAAAATGATATAAATTTCTGAAACTGAAAATTCATGGTCCTTGTCGTTTGTACAAAAAATATTCTATAAATATCTAAATAGATATTTTTTTCGATCAGAAAGCGCGCGGGGCCCCCAAATGTGCGGGGCCCGTAGCATTTGCTACTCCTGCTATATGGCTAATCCGGCACTGCGTATATCCAAGTTTGCAACTTCGAAAGTTTTCGATATGACCGTCCTACTATCAAGTTTTTGCTGTCGATTTTGAACGTCCGATTGAGTTGCGGTTTAGCGCATACGCACATGACAACGCAATACAATTAAGGCGCCGTGCATAACTGGCAAAACTAGCTTTTTAGATAGCCCTCACCTATTTCTAGGGTTTGATAAGTGAAAATTTTCGTTTTTTTTAGTGTATTTGATACAGGAATCGATTTTGTGCATTTTTCTTTGCGCGCGGGCTAATTCACTATGCCCAGCGCCTTAACTACGACAGAAACAAATAACAATCAAAGTTAGGACTATATTTTTGTATCGTCAAATACATCGTTACATACATACGTACATACATTTAGAAACAACAGCAACAAGTACAGCCTCTTCAACTTATCATACAAGGCAAGATGCCAGGCAGTAAGAGACGATCGGTTTCGAAGGACGAGATAGCCAAACTGATCGCCAACCGATAGGAGACGGCACACAAAGAAGAAGAAGAAGAAGAAATACAATTAAAAAAGATGTAGTATATCCGCCGTGTTAGTTAAAATGTTTAACTTGGTAACGGTAAGCGGATGCTTGAACTTGCCCTAAATTGACTCTCGATCCTGAATAATTTTGCCATACACCACCGCCGTAACGTAGCGTGCTTCGTAGTAAAGTTCGTTCGGAGTTCCGTGTTTAGGAGTAAAACTCATTCGCGGTAGCGATATTCGCAGTTGCGTTCTTTCGCAGTAGCGTTATTCGCAATCATGTTCTTCGGAGTTCAGCTACGGACTCCAAATGGAATCCAAAAGTCAATGAAGGTTTAGTGGAAAGCTGGTTACCAATCGACTTATTTTGTCGTAGGAGGCTGGGAGCTTCTAGGCTGGTTGCTTAGTGTAAAATTTAAACAAAAAAAGTATTTCTTAGGCCCTTGCAACTAGGACTTGATTTATACAGGGAACTTCCACTCACCCTGGGTGATGAGCCAGCAGCAGTGCCAGGTGCTATACTTCATGTAAAACTTTTCCCTGGGTCACCTATACTATCCTCTCACTCAGCTTTATCGGCCTAGTTCGTAGGAAAGACAAAGTTAATACGTGTCAACATACTAATAAAAACAAGCATATTTGTAAAAAACTAACCTTTGAAAAAGGATCGAAAAGGGGTGTCATTATTAAAAAAATATATTTACGTCGTAAGCGTAAGGTATTATGTATATTTTAGCTTCAAAATGAAACATATTGCTTGACTGTCACCGAGCGCGCGCTTCGGAGGTAGGTATGAGATATTGCGTCATATTTCAGACAACTCAGCAATGGGAGTTCTTCATAGCAACAGCAACGTGTATCGTGTGTAAAAAGTTCGGTTATTGTGCCTCAAACAAAATATGCCAGGTTTTTCCGCTTTTGTTTTGGACTGCCTGCAAACATCGCTTTGGGCCAATAAATCGCGCCACTTGTTTTGGTTCATATTGCTTGAAAGTAAAAGATGGAGCCCAGCACTTATAGGTACAGTCAGCCACACGCAAGGATACCCCTTTTTGCTCGATTGTCGATTCAAGCCCTTGTCAAACGGCCAAGCTATATATTTGACTAAGGTGTAGTGTTTGTGAAGTTAGAGCTTGTAGAGTTAGGGAGTGTAGGGTTAGAAACTTGGCTCTTCATGAGATCTGATAGCTTTTTGACTGTGGAGTGCGAGGCCAGTATGGTCTCGTCTTGGCAAATATTTTTACATAAAAATTTTTTTGGTGGGCTATTTTTTTCGAGCACTTTTTCCATAGTAAAAGTGAAGCGACCCCCGTCAGTATGATGTGTCATTTCTGTAACACCGTGTAGAGATGTTGTTTTATGCGTTACACATAGTTATACCTATGGTGACCCGACATTGTTTTATGCGTGTGTAATTCATTTCACGGTTCGTTAACTCTTCTCCGCATATTTATGCGATTCGTCCTGGTTATAATTCCGTTTTTTCGGTCGGTGTTCACAATTATTGTGTACATGTTATTTAACTTTTAACTCACGCATTATTCAGCTTTTTTCTTTTATTTTTAAAACCGCATCATACATATATATTTTACATTACATGAAAGGTGGCGCAGTGTGTAAACGGGTAACTTTTGTAAGCGAGATGCAGCAAGTTCTACCTGCATTATGTTGATTTGTAAGTTACGTTTATAAAAGAAATACTTCGTGAACTGCGACAATTTAATGGTAAATGTTTCCTGGCACGGGTGCTTTAGAAACAACTAACACTGAGAATAAAAACCTAATTCCTGTTTAATTTTTCAAGCCGTGTAGGTACATGACAAATTTACGGCTAAGTCACCTAGGAACAGAACAACCTGTCTGTAATATTTTTTTCTACATTTCTGTCTGTCCCAGCCACGGATTTCCAAAAGTATTTATCTTAGCGCTGTTAAGAAAAAGCGCGGGAACTTCGAACAAGTTAGGCGGCAAATTTTAACTAAAACTTTGATAAAATTATTTTAAATACAAAAAGAGAGTAAAAGTTTGCTTGTTGATTGAAAATGACGAAGAAGAAGCCAAAGAAAAGGAAGAAGGATGATGAGGCAGGCGCTCAGTCAGATAGTAGCGAATCTTTTCTGAGTCCCTGTGATGAGGCCGATCAGAAGGATGAGTATGACAAAGAAAAAGATAAGTACAAACCGTATCGTGTTGCTGACTACACCAGGTTCTATCCGGAAGATGGTGGTAACTTTGAGTATATTGTGTATTTTGAGAGCTCCGATAGTGGTAAGGCGTTGGGCGATAGAGACATGATGTCCCTCGCCAACAGTCTAAAAAGGTACAATAAAGGTGTGAAGCAGTTGATACGTATGAACAAATACAAGGTTGGTGTAGTCTTCGAGCGGCCAGGGCTCGCTAATGCTGCGCTAAGCAATAAAAAATTCCTAGACAACTACAAGCTAAAGGCCAGCATCCCAGCAGCTGCCACGGAGGTGACAGGGGTCATTCAACATGTGCCCCTGGAACTATCAAATGAGCAAATCTTCACAAACATTTCTAGCACGAAAAATATAGTATCTGTAAGAAGATTCATGAAAAGAACAAAAGTCAATGATAAAGTAGAGTACCAGCCATTAAAAACAGTCTCAATCACATTCTCCTGTCCAACCCTGCCGGAGAGTGTCGATCTCAACAGTTGGAGGTTCAGTGTGCGGGCATACATCCCCCCAGTCAAGCAATGTCTACGTTGTTTAAGGTACGGTCATATTGCTAAGTTTTGCAAGAATGCTGAGCGGTGCTCCATATGCACTGAGAGTCACAATTTTAAAGTTTGCTCAGTCGACGTCAAGGATGCCACATGCTGTCATTGCAAAGGAAACCATATTGCCATATCATCTCTGTGTCCTGTAAAGAAAGAGAAAATAGAAGAGAATAAAAATAACCTTGACAAGAAAACCTTTACTGAGACTATAGAAAGATCATTCCCTCCATTAAAATCAAAAAGTCCCTCCGATCAACTAGCAATGCTGCTCAATTCAGAGCAGATATTGAATTTGATTGTAGGCTCAATAATTAAATTATTATCTGAAAACAAATCAAATGATTTATCCATAAATTCTAAAAACATTAAAACAATTTTACTGGAAACACTAAATAACACTAAGAAGTAGTTTGTTGGTGTTTTTCATGGATCAATTAAATATAATTCAATGGAACTCACAAAGTTTAATTAGTAACAGACTCGTTTTAACACATTTCCTGAAAGAAAATAGCATACATGTAGCAATTATTTGTGAAACTTGGCTCAAACCCTCTAACCGTTTTAATATTCGAGGTTATACTACTTGTAGATTAGATTCTGGCAATGATCACAACGGAGTTGCCATTATTGTTCATAATAGTTTATCGTTTAAAATAATAGATACATTCCATGACAATTCCATTCAGAACATAGTAATACGTTTATTTTATGGAGAGAACAAGGAAATGTCCATTGTTAGTTTTTATAGTCCCAAAAACTGTTCCCCTATCTTTACAAAAAGTAAATTTGAAAATCTTATACAAAGTGTTCCAGAACCCATGCTGATTGCTGGGGATTTTAATGCAACCCATTCAGCATGGGGATGTCAAGCAACTGATGCTCGTGGTCGTGATATTCTTGCAAGTATTGATGAAAACAACTTAGTTCTGTTAAACGATGGTCAAATGACCACTGTTGGATCACATCAATGGAGGCGTAACGCTTTGGATCTTTCTTTGATTTCTCCATCTTTGGCTTTGAACTGTGAGTGGTCAGTATATGATGACCCTATGGGCAGTTATCATCTACCTATTGTTATAAATCTACTTATTCATAATAACAATAATAATTTACCTATTCCAAATTGTACTGCTATTAAAAGTAAACTAAAATTTTCGCGTGTTAATTGGGATTATTATACAAAAAATGTAGATATTCTTTTACAAGAGTTTAGTATAGATGATTCTAATTATAAGGAATCTTATGTAAAATTCATTGAAATTTTAATTTTAGCGGTGCAGAATTCCTCACCAGTTCCTAATAAACCCCCTGTAAGTAATGGTAATAACTTTGGTAATGCATCAACCCGTTTGATTAGGAAAAAAATAATTCCCCTTCCTTGGTGGAATGTTAAGTGCACTGAAGCTGTAGAAAATTCTAAAGAAGCATATATTCTATTCAAAACAGATCCTAGTGAGTTGAATTACATTAACTTTAAAAAGTGTCAGACAATAAAGAAGTTAACCCTTAGGCGTGAAAAGCAATTAAGTTGGGTCGCTCTATGTGAGTCGTTCAACAGGACTACACCTATTTCACATATTTGGTCTATGATGAAAAAATTTAACAAAACATTTGTCCACGGTTTTTCTAATAACAATTTAAGTTGGGTGTTTGATTTTCTTAAAAAATATACTCCTGATACCGTTGAGGCTGACTTACATTTAGAAGATTATGTGCACGCTAAAAACAGCGAGTTTCTGGTAAAACCTTTTTCTTTCCAAGAATTACTATCAGCAATTTCATCTAGGAGAGATACAGCTTTTGGTCTTGACGGGATTCCATATAAAATGTTAAAAATGCTCTCTAATAAATCAAAATTAATTCTTTTAAATGTTTTCAATTCTTTATGGTCGCAAAATATAATTCCTGATGACTGGAAAACTGATTGTCTAATCCCTATATTAAAACCTAATAAAGAGAAGCATCACCCAGACTCTTATAGACCTATAGCGCTTACATCTTGCGTTGGTAAAGTCTTTGAACAAATTCTGAAGCAGAGATTGGAGTTTTTTACTGAATCCAATCATATACTACCCATGAATCAATTTGGTTTTCGAAAAGGTCGATCTTCCAGAGAAAGCATAGCTCAATTACAATTAGATATTTTCAAATCTGTGAAGGAGGATAAAGCATTTGCTGGAGTATTTTTTGATGTGGTTGGTGCTTTTAATAATGTCAACCATCATATTTTATGTAAAGAATTAGCCTCAACTGGGATTCCCTATAAATTCATTGATTTCATATTTTCTTTTCTTCATGGCAGGCAGGTTTTTGTAAAGATTAATAATCAGTTATTTGGCCCCCGATTATCTTTCAAAGGCGTATGTCAAGGTGGGATTTTGAGTCCACTAATTTTCATTCTGTATATTCATAAACTTAATTTAATTTTGGGCCCTAAAGTACACAATCTCCAGTTTGCGGATGATTTGGTGGTGTACGCATCTGGATCTAGTGCAAAAGTGATTATGCGCAATTTAAATGAAGCGCTTTCAAAGTTATCAAATTATTTCAAATATCTAAACTTAGATATCAGCCCTGAAAAATCTAAAGTAGTGACTTTTAATAAAGTTCAGCGAAATGATTTCAAAATTTATTTTAATGACATTTTATTGCCCAATGTATCAGAGATAAAATTTCTAGGAGTCATTTTCACAAGTAATTTGTCATGGAAAAAGTACGTAGACAGGATAATATTCTCTGCCAATCGAGGATTTAATATATTAAAGTCTCTTACTAAAACTTATTGGGGTTCAGATCCTAAAATACTAATAACTTTGTACAAAGCTGTTGTCAGGAGTCATTTTGAATACGGCTTTATTACCTTTGCTGCTAATAAACAACTTGTGCAAAAACTTGAAGTTATTCAAAATAACAATTTAAGACTTATTACTGGTGCAATGAAAACAACACCTACAAACTCTCTTCAAGTAGAATGTAATATCGAGCTTTTGCATATTCGTTTCAAGTATCTAAAATTTAGATTTATTTTGAAAATGTTATCCCTTGATCCTCATCCTTTGCTTAAAAATTTGTCACACTTTAATAGAAATAATTTAGCCTTAGGCTCTTCATCAAATGTCCCTTATATTCTTCATGACTTTTCTTTTATGACTGACTTCAATCGACAAAATAATATACATAAAAGCCACGACCATTGGGCATGCTATTCAGATGATTTTGATAGCAAATTCAGCGAGATGGTATTTCATATTGATTCTGAGAAAAAATCCAAATACGAAGTTAACGAACAACTGTCACACTTTTCTGATTTTACTCAAATATACACTGATGGCTCGAAAACTGACAATAGTGTATCTTCAGCTATGTACCTACCGCATATCAAGAATGGTTACGGAGTGAAACTTCCGGAAGAAATGAGCATCTTTTCAGCAGAAGCCTACGCAATATTGAGTGCACTGAGATATATATCTGACCATCTAACTGATTTCCCAGAAAACAATTGGCTAATGATATCTGATAGTATGAGTACCTTAAAAGCTCTTCAATCGTATAGACTAGATTGTGACACAAACTATATTATCTACGAAATCAAGAAAATGTATTCCTATCTGCGCAAAAATAAAGTCAATGTTGTTTTTATGTGGACTCCATCTCATGTCGGAGTAACCGGTAATGAAAATGCCGACTTCCTGGCTAAGGCAATTGTTGAAAGCAATGCTCCTGTGTCTAATGTGGCTGTGCCAAGTTCTGATTACATTACCAAACTCAAATTGTATATGAAACAGGAATGGATCTCTTACTGGCAAGAAACTCTCGCAAATAAGGGTTCTTGGTACAGATCTGTAAGTGGAAGAATTGATCGTGCCTGGTTCTCTAGATCGAAATTCTACAAAAATAGAAAATTCTACACCATAATGACACGCCTAAGATTTGGCCATTGTCGTTTTAAAGCGCATCTCCATCGTATGAAAATAATATCTTCACCCATTTGTACCGACTGTAACGCAGTGGATCAAACATTGGATCACATATTTTTTGACTGCCCCGCCCATTTAATACAACGCCTTGCCCTCATTGATAAACTATTGCTCGTATACACACCTGAAAATATCCCGCGCACCACTATAGACCTATTGAAGAATTTTGAAAATTATATACCTATCTATGATTATATTTGCTCCACAATTCAAGATATTTAAGTATGAAAAACTTGAATTACCTACCTGGATTGGATTATGGTATTTAAAACCTTACCGGATTGGATTAGAACCTGGATTTTTGACAAATTATACTGGATTGGAACTTTACCGGGTTGAGACAACAAAAACCTGATTTGACGAAATAAGACTTGGCTTCGGCCTTACCTTTCACACAAAAATGAGAAATCTTATACTGAAGACTTGGCTTTGGCCTTACCATTTATACAAAAATGAGAAATCTTGCTACTAAAGACTTGGCTCCGGCCTTATGCAAAAGACAATAAAGAAAGATCATACTGAAGACGTGGCTGTACGGTCTGAAGACCTTTGCCTATCCCGTGCAGGGATAAAGAAAGTTAAAAAAAAAAAAAAATTAGCGCTGTTAACGCGTGATGTAGAGGCGCGCGCCCAAAGAGGTTGGTGCGCGCGTCGAAGGAGGCGAGCTGGCTGGAGTTTTCAGTGATGTCATTTTCATGAACGTATTTTGTTTTTTGTTGAGCAATAGACACAGGGGTGAACGGACGTTGTAGTTTTTGTTCCCTCTATTTTTATGTATTTTCTGTTATATTTCCAAAGTAATGTCTGTAATTTTCACGTTAAATATACCAAGAAGTAATTACACCGTTTTAAGTTGTTTTCATCAAACAGCGCTTTTAAAAGAGCAACTTCCTACAAACTTTTCCTCAAGAATAGATTAGCAACATTTAATAGAATTGTTTTAGCGCCACCTTTACGTGTAAAAGACTGGTTATTTCGACAATGGTCCTACACCTAATCGAATCGGAGCGCGCGCGGCGCAGCGAAAATAAGTAAAGCTGCTACGTGATAGGAAAGCTCGATTCTCTACCATCAGCACCCACTTTTGTGTGCTCCTGTAAAAAAGAAGCACTTGATTCGTGGAAGCTAAACTCTCCGACATGCATAGGTGGGTACACAATGTTACGGTTAAAGTGAATAACGAGGTTAGTGAAGTTAGTTAGTGTTTCAGGGTCCCCTACGCCACGTCGAGAACGAAAAGTTGATTTAAGTAGAAAAATATGTTTCACATTGATTGTTCTTTAGATTGAAAATAGTTTAGACCATAATATTTTGAATTAATAAGAGTTTGATCACGCATCATGCAGATTGCATGATGAGTGTTTTAATATTAGCTATAGCAGCTACGGCCATTTTTTACCGAAACGCTGCTTTTTATGATGAAAGCAAGCCGCTTTGCACAGTGACAGAAGGGACAAAAATAAGCGATTTGACCCGCAGCAGCACAAGTTCCATCCCTTAGAAACAGAGAGGGCGCCACTTCTAAAAATAACTTTGAAAAATTCTAACAGTCTAACGGGTGAACCGATTTCAATGATTAATATCTTAATCGAAAGAAAAACACTTATTGTACAACCTAAAAAATAAAATTAAAATAATAACTATAATGGCTGCCATAAATCCAACGTTTTGTAATTTTTTTATTTTTATTTGTCAGTTTTTACTCAATTTTGCAAAGAAATTGTATGAAGAGGGTATATTTTTTATAATTCATATTGTTACTAATTTAATAATGAATTTAATAAAAAAAAACTGCATGCCAATATCATTAGTAGTTTAGGAAATATTTAGGTTTACATGTGCTGGAAAAGCGGGGAATTGCCCTCACGTCATAGTAACTATGTAGAGAAAAAAACTTCTATTTGTGATGGAAGCTAGCCATTTTGCACAGTGATAGTGGAGACTAAAATAAGCAATTTTACCCGCAGCAGCAACATTTTCATCCCTTAGGGTCACAGATGGCGCCACTTATTTGACCAAACTTCAAAGTTTTGTATAAAGTAAACGGCTCTATCGATTTTCATGATTTAAACGCCCAATGGTTGGTTTTTATACCATAATACATATAAAATATAAATAAGTCAAAAAAGTATTGGAAATAAAATTAATAAAAAATATTTTGTAAAATAAAAGTGTTTTCATTGAGGATGATGAATCACGTATTTATTCTTTTTAGTTTTTGACAAATACTTACACATTATTTCTCGTTTGCCTTGTCACACATGTGTACAACAACGTTAATGCCTAACAGTTCACGAGTTTCCCTATTTTATTCGGTATACGTAAATTTTTTGTCGCTTATTCTGAGTAAACTGAATTCAATGGATTCAATTTAGTATTCCAAATAAAATAAGGAAACTCGTGAACTGTTAGGCATTAACGTTATTGTACACATCTGTGATAAGGCAAACGAGAAATGATGTGTAAGTATTTGTCAAAAACTAGAAAGAATAACTACAAGATTCATCATCATCAATGAAAACACTTTTATTTTACAAAATATTTTTTATTATTTTTATTTCCAGTCCTTTTTTGACTTATTTATATTTAATATGTATTATGGTATAAAAACCAACCATTGGGCGTTTAAATCATGAAAATCGGTTGAGCTGTTTATTTTATACAAAATTTTGAAGTTTTGTTAAATAAGTGGCGCCATCTGTGTTCCTAAGGGATAAAAATGTTGCTGCTGCGGGTAAAATTGCTTATTTTAGTCACCACTATCATTGTGCAAAATGGCTAGATTCCATCACAAAAATAAGTTTTTTCTCTACTTAGTTACTATGACGCGAGGGCAATACCCCGCTTTTCCAGCACATGTAAACCTAAATATTTCCTAAACTACTAATGATATTGGCATGCAGTTTTTTTTATTAAATTTATTATTATATTAGTAACGATATGAATTATAAAAAATATACCCTTTTTATACAAGTTTTTTGCATAGTTCAATAAAAATTGACAATAAAAAAATAAAAAATTAGAAAACGTAGGATTTACGGCAGCCATCATAGTATTTCTTTAATCTAATTTTTTTGTTTGTACAATAAGTGATTTTCTTTCGATTAAGATATTAATCATTGAAATCGGTTCACCCGTTAGGCTGTTAGAAAATTTCAAAGTTTATTTTTAGAAGTGGCGCCCTCTCTATTCCTAAGGGATGAAACTTGTGCTGCTGCGGGTCAAATCGCTTATTTTTGTCCCTTCTATCACTGGGCAAAGCGGCTTGCTTTCATCATAAAATGCAGCTTTTTTTTCATAGCTGCTAAGACTATATAAAACGTGCAAATGATTATGTTGTAATGCAAAAAAGGCCTGTGCAGACGAAATACTTATCCGTGGATCCGTTTAACTCGCGTTACTAATGTTATTTGGTCCCTCATTTGTGTTTGTGTATGAAGGACTAAAGAATATTAGAAAGATGAAGTACTGGGTGCGATACTAACCCCATCATTTTAATGAAACGAGAGAACTTATTCAATAATTTTGAAAAGTGCGTAATTTTCAACATAATTTCATTGTGCGTGACCTTCCAGATTTTGCCAAAAATGGAACGTGCGTTCAGTTCAAACCGCGCGGTCTGTGTGTCAACGGTTCCAAGCAACCCCATAATACATTACAAAGAACGCGGAACGCATAACTCTGACCGCTAGGCGATGTGTGCGGCGCCTTAGAATCCTTTTAACATTTAATTTCTGGTGTACAATAAAGTGTTCTCTATCTCTATCTATCTATCTATCTTAGCTCCGATTTCGGGGAAAACCCAACTTCACCTGCGAAGCATAGTTGCCGATCACACAAAGCAACCGTAGCTACAACATTAGCGGCCACACATCAATCGTCCACAGAGCTCCGGGTGACTTAATAAAATCGATTCAGGCCAACACGAGTCGTATATCTTAGTCAGTAGTCAGCCTTGCACTGACCTGACCACGCCTCACTGCAGCCCGCATTCAGCTGCAGGGCTAGACACGTAACTTGGTTGATGGAAGAGAGTTTTACCATGGGGATAGACGCGTATTAGTGACAGCTATGACAGTGGCTATACAGGGTGACGTTATTCCGTTAGTCAAACTTGAGGAAAACTTTTGTTATAACCGTTTTATCTGTATTTATGAAATTTGACGTTGTAGTTAATCTCAGCGGTTTTTAAATGAATGAACCAAATGTCATGTATTTATGTCAAATATATGTATAAAGAGTTATGAAGGAGTCAAAAGTGGCTCCGAATGTATCGTGTAAATATACACACGGTGCGTTCGCCAGTTCTTTTAATCAGAGCAAAAAATGTTTTTGCGGTTTCATAGACTACACCTATGAAACCACAGATACATTTCTTGCTATTGCTCTCATTTTATGGCCTTGTAAAAGTTCACAGGTTTGGCTAATTATTATTTATTATCACACTAAACTCTGAAATTTTCAAAAACATCAATGTTTTCTATAGGATGTAAGATGTATCTAGATAGAGTGAAACACGAAAACGTCTGCACCGTCCAGACATTTTTTCACAAACATTCCACAGACACCTTTACGTCTATTCATAAGCTGCTTTTGCTCTTGACCTCGCGTACCTCATTTTAATTTTCTTCACGGTAGACGGAATCTAAGAACCTTTTACTCGATCCAGCCCTTTTGTAGAGCAGGCGGCACTTGGAAGTAGATACCTCACGCCAGCTTTTAGCTTTCGTATCTTTTCAAAAATAAGATCTTTTGATAATTACTGACTGAATATTAAAAACTTTTTATTGAGGAAAGTTCAAAAGTTACGACTTTTTATACGGGTTGAAAGCAGCGGTGGCTCTTTGATTAGATAGGTACCTATTATAAGTAGTTAATCAGGGTCCCAAAAAGTTTGAAGATTTTAAATTTTATTTGATAACGGTAAATTTGAGTAGCAAGGCACCTTACCAAATTTTTCAGAGACTTACAAAAAAATTTGCCACCATGATCGTGTCAATGCTACGTTTTTGAGTAAAAAAACTATTATAGATACTATCAGATTGTTATACTTATTAGTAAAATTTTCATCCTTCTATCTGTTTCCATTCCTTTATTTCATTGGCCCAACTATAGTTTATTAATAAAATTAGGAAAATCACATCACAAATATGATATAGTTACAACATTTTATCACCTTAAGGAATAATTTTATCACGGTGACGACAGTGTGAAATAGGCTTTGCTTCTATTATGTTAGCTCAAACGAAGTCTTGCGCCAATAATTCAAGACAGAGAGGAATCCCTCGTGATGTGAACTCTTTGCGAGCATTTGATCGTTCTACGAGCTGGTCCAAAGATCGTTCTACGAGATGGAAAGATAGATCCTCGAGCACATTTCTTAGAAAAAACATACAGAGTTATAAAATAATTTAAATAGGTCCTGCCTAGGTCTTTGTTTCGGGCTCGAAGGACCACATGTTAACAACTGGAGCTGAAAAAGACTGGTTTATTATAAAAATATATTATGTTTATTTATTGAAATTCAGATGGAAACACATGGAAATCAAAATCAAACAAATGAAAAGACATACGTATAAACTACAAAAAACTATGTTCCAAAAAGGATTGATACACATACGATATTATTATGGCAAGCTTAGTTAATAACCCAGTCCACGACTGCTGTGTTAGACCTTCTAGATTTGCCAGGCTTCGACTCACCGGAATAGATCTATTCCGGTGAGTCGAAGCCTATGTGGCTGCTTGTCTCAATTTCCGGATTAAATTGGCGTGCTATCGGAGAAACCAAGAGGCGCTGATTGGGACCATCAACATGTCTAGGATGTAGCATGACACGAGTGATTCGGTTCAAGACAATACTTTCAAGCATCTTGGCCAATCTTTATCGAATTTGTGTTTTGTTTCTTGGTCATGTCTCGCTCGAATCAAACGATCGAGACAAGACCAAGACATCGTCTCGATCATTTAATTCGAGCGAGATCGAGCGAAAGTCTCGAGTCCGCGCCACCACTGAAGTCCGATATACGTGGCGCTAGCGCAACGTACAAAATGTTTCCAGTGTTAGGCGTAATAGGCGTAGTTCCCCGAGTTCCCGTAAGACTTGAGTCGTGGCGCGCACCCTATTTATTTTCAAACTGTCAGAGATTATATAAACCTTTTGGCCGGCTTTTTTGATTGATATGGATCACATGACAAATCTTAAAAACAAGACCAAGACAATATTTTCGCTCGCCTGACAAGATCGAGACCAAGAAAAAGTCTTGATGCCGTCAAGACACTCTCGATAACGAAATTGTCTTGTCTTGTCTTGCTTGCCGAATCACTACATGCCACCAACCAACAATAAGGGTGGCATTAATAGTCGTCGACTCAAGATCAAACTCAAGTAGGTTATATCAGAAAAGTCAAGCCTTGAGTAAGGTCAACTTCAATCTCAAGATAGTGTCTATTAATAATTATGCTGACAGCTACAGTGAAGCCAAGTTACCTGTGCAGTAAACGGCGTCGCTAGTGGAGCTTTCGGTATTGCCACTCGTAACAAATTTACCAAAACAATGGGCAATTTGGGAGTCTTGTAAAAAGATAGTACCTAACCCATCACAGTAACGCATTTATTGGCAGTGAAATGGCTTACAATTATAGTGAGTTATATTTCCATGTAATGTAGAGAAGTAATGAAAAAATATTTTGTAAAAAAAAACTTTTATTAAGAATATTAAATTTTATGGTGGCGATTTTCGCGTTAATGGTATTATGCCTCCGACGCTTAGGTTTCCTCACGATGTGATGTGAAAAAATTGAGCAGGGATTTTTGTCATCCCTTAACTAGCAACACTAACCTGTCGCAGCAGCAACGTACGCGTTATGGCACTTTTTTGAATGGTATTATCGGAGGTTGGAGGCGTTTCTCTTATTTACTAAAAGACACAACTTTAACAGTAATTAATCTAGCATCACTTTTAAAAGGTTTCGACATCTTATTTGCGCTTTTTACATTAAAATTAAATAAAAAACACACAGAACAATGACACATCAGAAAGTGACGCAGGATGTCATTTTCAAAATGACAGATTTAGTTCCGATTTTGTCTACTGCACAGGTAACTTGGTGGCTCTGTACCCAAGTTTGACATTAGCCAAGGCTTGACATTAGCATTTGACTTTTCTGAGTTCACCTACTTGAGATCGAGCTCAAGTAGGTGATCACAGATGCCTATTAACACCACCCTAAAATAACCTCTTGGTTACGTAAGAAGACCACCACTAGCTTTAAGACCCTCATACATGCTCGCCCGGGAATGCTCGCAATGAGTAAAGATCTTTACAAGAAAGCCATATTCCTGTGTTGCCGTTGGCACGGGCACGTTCCGCTCGTGGCACTTGTTTTGCGACATCAGTATAATTTAGCGGAAGTTAAACGGCACAGAAGAGATGACAGCTCAATTATTTTTCCCTATCCTCTTTTGCATTGTTGGAGTCGGTCTAGCTCAGCGCGCGGCGAACAGGAAAGTATTCCTGTTCAGAAGATTTTGTGCACCGTCGTTGCACACAATCTTTAAGTTTAGCCCTAAGTTATTATAACAAAGAAACGATTTGAGGTGCGCATTATCTCGCCTTGTTATCTTTTTATTAGAGTTAGAGGGCGCGCGTTGTGTAGTTCACCTAAGATCTTTTTTATAAATTGTTTCGGTAGTTTCGGGCCTATAATAAAATTGTACAGGTTATAGGTACTTTAAGTTATTTGTAGTTATTGTTCCCGCGGTAAGAAAATATCGGGATGCTCATCAAATCAATCATCAATTAGTGCCCGTTTTCTATAATGTTTTATAATAATAACCAATATTAATTAAAAGTTTTGCATGATTCTATTAAAACATTCCACAGTGCACATTGTATTGCGTAGGTGCAAAACATTCACAATCTCTACTCGGGTGGCTGCAAGCGGTATTAAAAAGCTACGCTGTCTTAGAACAGTGCAAGATATTGCGCGAAGTTATTTACCAAGTAGTCTGCCTCGTGGCGTCTCAGAACATCAGGCAGGAATTCATAATACACCAAACACTTTTACGTGAAAAATCCGTTCCGAAAATTCGAGCACTGGGAAATCCAGCGTTTCATCTCGAGTATTCATACCTCGTGGAATTTTATACACGACAGACTCCATTAGTCTTTGAATGCACTTCGATTAGAAACGCAGGAGTTCTTATCTCGACCACATAAGAATTACATCCGCGCCTCACGGGATCTTAGCCGTAAATAAGCAAATAGTTGGAGCTATTCCCACGGGCTCGGAGTGCTTTCCCGAGTACGCCTATTTGTCGGAGAGCTTTATGAATAATTCTTTTATATGAGCACGGGGTTTTTTTCCGGAGATCCTGTTGAAAATTTCATATTCTAGTGATGATACTTTTAGTGTTCAGCGTTTTTCCGCGCTCTTGAATCGTGTCGGTACTGACAGTTTACGTTTTTTAGCGAGAAACGTTTTTAGCTTATTAACTTTTTTCACACACTACATAAAGTAGAGTTAGTCATATGCACAAAGCCACTCATGGATGAGTACCTGTTGTATGCCTAAACGAAAATATTTTGAATACGCTGAACCGGCGCTGAACTAATTAGTCTTTGAGGCAACCGTGGATTCGCAAAATTGGCCACCTCGCTAGATACCATAAGATAATCTAACTATAATCAAATCAATGCAAAGCATACTCAACTCAATCTCCTCTCGAGGCAAGACAGCAAACGATGATAAATGTAACTAGCTAATAAATCTTAATGTCAAAGTTATTCCGCATCGACGGAGCTAGAGCAATATCGTGAGAACTAAGGGAGATTTACTCTGAAACTGTTGTACCTTGTCGAGAGAGGCATCTGGCAGAAATTCAAGACAATAATGCACAAAACACTTTCGCTTGCAAAACATAAATAAGTAGATTTGTAAGCAGATGTCTTTTAGCCGGAGAGTTGGTGACCAAGCGACTGCACCCAGCCGGCTGCTCCATACAAAAAATACAAAAAGGGAGACCTGTTTCCTCCCTGGATAATTATTTTAGAAAAAATATGTTTACGCCATTCAATTTTTATGCACCTCTGCCATGTCCCTATGTTTTCCTTTTTTATTATTTTAATAAAATTTATTTAAATAATTAAAATAATAAAAAAAAAGAAAACATAGGGACATGGCAGAGGTAAATATAGATTGAATGGCTTAAACATATTTTTTCTAAAACAATTATCCAGGGAGGAAACAGGTCTCCCCTTTTGTATGGAGTTGAGGTTACCCGTTCCTTCTTATTTAGACGCCAATTAAACTAAATACATTTATTTGGCCGATCGCGGTTGAAAGTTCGATTTTGTTGACTTTGAGAGTGTAAATGTTTGGATTGAGTTTTTTTGTTCGTACAAAGAATTACTGTTATATTGGCCCAGCGCGGTTGATTTTTTTTTATAATCTACAAAGTATGAATTTTTTAATAAAAAATAAAAATTTGTTTTTTTTATTGAGTGTCACGGATTTTGAACCAACCAGAATAAAACCCAAAAATACGTTAAAATGTTATTGGTTCTTCGTCTTTTTTTGGAGGTCGGCTATCATTTGGCCCGTGATGTTGTGGCTCGGAAGAGTCGTGTTTGGCTTGTGTTGAACCATTCTGCGAGATATTGGTTCTTCGTATCCCTTACATGGAATGAAAAAAAAAACAATGATGATAGTGTAACTAACGCATTTTATCATCGAACCCATAGCAATTTGTTGACAAAGGCATATTTATGCCTTTGTCAACAAATTGCCAAACATCCATCGCTCTAGTTTCAGAGTTAGGCGTCAGTTTCACAAGTTTCATGAACTAATGAATGGTATTTCACGCAACATAAAGCTTCGTCAGCGGGGGCTGCGATATAGAGCTATAACTCGGTATTTCCTTTCATAATAACCTCCAGGCTAGCTTTATTAGCTCCTGTGAGATCCCCTGGGGAAGCAAAAGTCGTAATTTGTTTTATGATATTACAAAGTTTATAAAACATGCATGTCTGTGAGACATATTTTCCTAATGGCGACTGGTTGGGAAACCGTCACATGTTGTTATGTATATTTTTTTATGAATATCTCTATCATCTGGATGAGTTTATCTTTTTTCTCAAAGACACTCGTAATGTGGTCATTATTTCGACAACCTTCTTTCAGCAAAGTCGGCCTTGCCAATGTGATATTTCAAGAACGCATTTGCAAAAGATAGTATCGTACGTGAAACTACGAGAATCGTTTTTGAAAGTGCTGAGACGTTTTTAATATCGCTCTTAAGTTAGGTTTCACAACTTTAGGTAAGTTCGTCGACCTCTTAATTTAATCCCCGTTGGATTCGCAGGACTAGGGCTTCACTTGTTTTTGACATTAATTAATTACAATGCCCAGATTTTTTCGTAAAAAAGGTTACCTTTTTCAGAACAATGAATTCGTTTTTGCTCTAAATCTCCAAAGCGGACTAGGTGAATGCCTCGGCTTTTCTTGAAAAAATAAGTAACATGTTATATTTTTAATTTTAAACACGGTTTTTTTATTTAGCCTAAAGCGGATTGCTCACCACAGTCAGTTACCCGAATACGTCATATTTTTAAGTAAGAAAAAAAAGGACCTGTAGCTACGAAATATACAGATTGATAAGAAAATGGTCTGTGACAATCTACATTTCATTTCTAATTTTTACAGACACTTTTGTGTAATAATAAGCATTCAAATAAAATGCTGCAAAATAAGAGAAGGGCACATTAATGTTGTCACACGCATGCGAGGCAGCAAACAATACAATACTGTAAAGGCAAAGCGTCCCATTCATTACTACGCCGACGACAGTTCTGCGCCCTTCTGTATTTTTTGAAGGCCTTTCCTGCTTTACCCTAAAAAAGTCTAATGTAAACACAGGCCGCAGAAAGTAACTGTCATATCAGTTCGTATCATACCTGAAGATCTGCTAATACCAAAGAAAAGAGAGACATATTCTAAAACAAAGCAAAAACTGCCTCAAATCGCCACACATCTCATTCCCATCTGGCTCGGGCCATAGACAGAGCAGCTACCACGAGTACGTACCTAGATCTGTTATTTCCGCTATTCTTATTGTTATGCGCGCTACGTATATGAAGTGCTCATCACAGCCTAATGGGCATCGTCAAATCCTATTTTTTATTCTATAAATCGAAAATATAGACAAATATAAGAAACTAATTTGAATATTTTCTTAATTTTTTAATAAATATTTTTTTTATAATTATTTAAAATTTCTATAAGTTTTGTGTATGACGTCACCACTGGCATTATGTACTAAGTTTATTGCATTCATTCATGCTTTTAAAAATTAAAAATATGTTGACGATTGACAAATGTCAGTGTCAAGTCAACAAGAAGGTTATTTTCTCAGTTATTTGACACTTTTGACAGTTGTTGTTGACGAATGTATTTTTTTTTAAATATTTGTAGGCAATTGAACTACCGCATTAGAGGCTATGATGACGTCATCGAAAGAAAAAAGAAGTGAACATTTTTGGCGATAAATATTAATAATCCGTTTTAATTTTACTTATTTAAACCCCTAATAGTACCTAACAGTATCCCTATTCCTCGAAATGGTTTTCAATTTACGACAATCGATGCCTCACTGATCAATGCCCATTGGAATAGCCATTCTTAATCGATTGGCAAAGTTAAGCAACATCGGGCGCGGTCAGTCCATGGATGGGTGACCGCTAGTGGCAATAATATCTGAGCGCTTTCGTGCTACGGAGAAGGCATGTTAAACCGCTGGTCCCGGTTGTTGTTGATTAATAAAATACAAACGCCGCATTGTTCCAGTAGATTCGGAGAACTTAGCTCGTTCGTTCAACAAAAAGCTATTTTACAAAACGCCTGAGTAACTTAGCCATTTATAAAGTAATATCGATAACATTGATATTACTTTAATTTTGCATTAAAAGGTTGACAAAAAAATCCAAGGTCAGTTTTTCAATCATGCAATTCGGAAGGCAAAGTTTTTTGTTCGAAAGTCCGTTATTGGCTTAATCTTATCTTTAGACAATATTGAGAAACTAATTTCAATATTTTTTATTTAGGTCCAGTAGTTTTGTTTTTATGCGCTAAAATGTTTTGTTCCTATGACCGCCAACAGTATGCAGACCGTCGCGTGACGTCATAAAACCGTATCTTTGAAACGTTGTAAAATCCAAACTACTGAACCAAAATAAAAAATATTGAAATTAGTTTCTCAATATTGTCTAAAGATGAGATTAAGACAATAACGGACTTTCGAACAAAAAACTTTGCCTTCCGAATTGCAACTAGGTATTGTTTAGAAATTACCATTTGACCTTTGACCGGGTCCATCCAACGAGTCTGTAGGGAATAAGCCAGTGTCGTAGCCACTGACAGACGCGTAGACGTTACGCACTTGAGTACGAAGTACGGGGGGCGCAAACACAATATCCGTAGCACAGAAGTAACGCAACCAACCAGGGACTAAGGCCTGTAACGCAATAGTGCCAAAATGGGCTCCCACTTTCACTTGTCCATTTAATGTTTTTGTAGCATAGCAAAAAATAATTCTGATTCTAATTCTAGAGGATTAGTTTGGTTGTAGGAGAAAAACGAGGAAACCCCGGTTTTGTCCTTCTGCTGGGACGCCATCAACACGGCATTGCGTTACAGGCTAAGGCCCCTGCGAAGCACAATCCATCCAATCAATCAATCTTGTTGGCTCAGCAACCCGAAGTGGATCTTGGTCTCCGCAACCAAAAGACGCTGGCTCTCCCTGTCCTGTGCTAACTCCCTCCAAGATCCAAATGGGATGGGAAGGGCAGGAATGGGCTACGTAAGGTCGATTGCAGGCAGCTTTTCCAAGCAAGAGCTGCCATCAGCTATAGGTACTATCAAGTTTTTACTAGGAGACGTTTAGCTGTGTTAGAAATTGCAAAACATCGTTCCTAACCCTCGATCAAAAAAGAAGAGTGTTATAAGATTTTGACGGCTTTGTGTGTGTTTCTGTCTGTTTGCTTAAACGGGTGAACCGATTTGGATGCGGTTTCTTTTTACTTGGAAGCAGGTTTTTAGCCATTGTTCTTGGATGTTTTATCAAAACTGGCTCAGCCGTTTATGTGATATGCTCATTTGAAGCTAAAATGTCGAGGGTATTTAATTTTTTTAATTTAACCTGGGTTGAATTGGGGTGCTCAAAGTTAAAACAGCTTTTTCTCTTAATTTGTTTGTTTGTTGAGTTTTTGATTTAGGCCCGTAATATCAATCACAGTTTAAACCAAAATGGCTAGTTTAAACCCTATTTGTCGATTAATTTTCATACAAAATGTGACGTTTAATCTATGGTCTGAGTTTAAACTGTGATTGATCTTACGGGCCTTAGTTAGAGTGCTCCTGTAGATTATATTTTGATGGTTTGGGAATAAGGGACATCTTATATCACTAAAATCAATCAGTGCGAAGCGTACGTCTGAACATTAATTTGTGGTTTTTAGCGCAGTGTCCAAGACGTCGATACCGAGTAAACCTTCTGATATCGACTCTTTGCGGCGGGACGGAAATAAAATTTCTTCATACAAGTAAATTGAGTTTATTATGCCTACAACGACGTGTTCTTTCAGCGACGCCACTCAAACGTGAATGGGAAGTGTAGAAAGGAGCGCTCTGGTTTCAATCAATTTTAATAAAGACACCGTGAGTGGATTGCAAATACGTTTCCCGGGGCACTAGTGAAACATTTTCAGTGACATTACAACTTATCAAATACAGCCCTCTTTTGTTTAATGAAAAATCAGTTCGCTCAATCAACGTAACAAAAAGAAGCGCATAACAAAATAGACGAAGTAAAAAATTCCCTAAGCGCGCAGACAAACGAAACCAAAAATTTTCGTACGGCACCCAAGCTCTGGTGTTCAGTGATGGCAAGAGTGAACTTTGTTTACAAGGGAGCAACGTTAAAATTTCTCGCAATTCCCAAACCACACGGCCTCCGCGAAGGCACCGCACGGTCTCCACACGGTCTGCGCGCGATCGCCGTGCAACGACCGCCTGCGTTGTCTACGCTATTCCCCAGAAGCGTAGCTGACCGTAGCTGCTAACTAAAAAGAGCTTATTTTGCCATACACGCAGCGACCGCTCACCGATCCATGCGGTTTCCACTCCGTTGCCGCGACTCAATTCGTGTCGAATAAACGCGCCCTAAAGCCTAGCTAGTCGATGCGTAAAACATTCAAGCACATGTCTTGAAAGTACTAAAACCGGAAAGGTTTGGCAAGAAAAGGGACATTCGGTGACCAACATATCCGAAGAACTCATTACGATAGACAGCCTGTGAAGCATGAAAAAGGGTAAGGTAGAAAACCCAGCACTGCCGTCTATCCCCATTCAAGATGCCCAGAGGCCAAGTTGATCCGTTCGGCGCTGAATTATAAAACAGTCCCTCATTTTACGCTACAGTACATTCCTATAGAAGTTCAACTAAATTGCTTTACAGGACAGTGTCTGTCGCAAGCGAACTAAGCAGCTTCCGAACGATCGAATGATGAAGTCTCGGAACTATGGGTAGGTATATTGAGAAGTCAGACCGCCAGTAACAAGCATAAAGGTAAACACGGAATTTGGTCGATTGAGGAGAACAATGCTTCTGTACTGTGTACAACTACCGTCTATGAAATTTTGTTTCTTAGACCATATCGGCCGAATGGGCATCGTCAAATCCTATTTTTTATTCTATAAATCGAAAATATAGACAAATATAAGAAACTAATTTGAATATTTTCTTAATTTATTATTTAAATATTTTTATTAATTATCAAAAATTTCTAAAAGTTTTGTGTATGACGTCACCACTGGCATTATGTACTAAGTTCATTGCCTTCATTCATGCTTTTAAAAAATAAAAATATGTTGACGTTTGACAAATGTCAGTGTCAAGTCAACAAGAAGGTTATTTTCTCAGTTATTTGACACTTTTGACAGTTGTTTTTTTTTATATTTGTAGGCAATGGAACTACCGCATTAGAGGCTATGATGACGTCATCGAAAGAAAAATGAAGTAAAAATTTTTGCGATAAATATTAATAATCCGTTTTAATTTTACTTATTTAAACCCCTAATAGTAATCAGTATCCCTATTCCTCGAAATGGTTTTCTATTTACGACAATCGATACCTCACTGATCAATGCCCATTACGTGGGTGTCATCAATAGGCAAGTATACAGCACTTCCGTCGAATGTCAGCTCTTTTATATTTAAGCATTTACAATTGTACATTTGATGTACTTTGTACGTACGTTGAGTAAACATGATTGACCGAGCGAACGATGCAATTCGGAAGGCAAAGTTTTTTGTTCGAAAGTCCGTTATTGGCTTAATCTTATCTTTAGACAATATTGAGAAACTAATTTCAATATATTTTTTTTTGCTTCAGTAGTTTTGTTTTTATGCGCTAAAATGTTTTGTTCCTATGACCGCCAACAGTATGCAGACCGTCGCGTGAAGGTCATAAAACCGTATCTTTGAAACGTTGTAAAATCCAAACTACTGAACCAAAATAAAAAATATTGAAATTAGTTTCTCAATATTGTCTAAAGATAAGATTAAGCCAATTACGGACTTTCGAACAAAAAACTTTGCGTACCGAATTGTCTTCTATAGAAATTACGCTTATTAGTACCTTTTTTATTCGGCCCCTTTTCTCGCCAAAGTTTGTGAGTGCGAAGGCCAAAAGATCAGAAACCTCAATCCGCGACAGACTCGTGAGGTCTACAGCTCACAGAGTCACTAACTAAGGCCTTTTGAATCTACGTAATATGACGATTTAGATAGCGTCTAGTGGCACCTTCACTCACACGGATGGGTAAAGTAACCACTCGACGTTGCAGTGCCTATGACATTATTTTAGATGGAGTAGGCTTTTCCAGCACCTATTCCATCCTGACAGCTTACTTGGCCTAGTCCACAGAGCAACTAGTGAAAACATAAACAGTCATTTACACTGTGTGGATCTGTTCACTCGAATGCGATCAGCGGAGGTGGCATGACTTTTATCGAGGCGGATTTATCCAACAAAATGGCGGTTTATCAGCATTTTTGACGTCTATAGTGGGTTATACAACGTGTTACAAAAGTACCGGGGGCTGAATTCAATGACGCATCGGTTGTTCGAAAAACTAATCACTTATTTTTCTTCTCGGCGTGCTTTTTCACTTATTGAGGTTGGCCGTCAGCCTTCTACATTTCTCAAGAAAAACCCATTTTCATTCTTTTCTATATCCGTCCATTCCCTGACTTTTCTGAGCCACTTTCTTATTATTTCTCTCAATTTTGTTACCTAGCTTGATAACTTGTTACCAACATCAATAATTATTATAATCAATACTTAACTGCCCAAAAACAAACAACAAAACGAATGGCGAGTCTCATCAATAAAATATGAAGACACATTTTTGAAAATAGAACACTTTTGGACGGTTACATTCGTAAAGTGCATTGCGGCCAGTGTTTTCCGATGAACCGAACGAGCTGCCATTTGCAAGTCCCAAGTAGGCGCCTCACTGTCCTGGCTAAAGCCTCCGGCAAATCGCATTACTACAAGCTTTACTCCTGAACCTAATGGAATCGGCCGTTTCGTTCTGGTGCCCGATGTAATGAAAAGGATATTGGCCAATTTACTAGGTACAATTTCCACTTTTAAATGGTCATTGTTATTTGTTTGTTAATGGAATAATATGTATTATTTTCCTTACTTTCACACCCATAGCTTGGAAGGAGTAAATTAAGGCACTGACTTTAAATCGATTTCACTTTTTGATCGATAAACCTAGATAATAATATCCCCTCAAGCGTGGAAGTGAAAATGGCGAAGTCTGCTTCACTCACAAATGTGGGATATTGTAAATTAATATGCAAGTTTCAAATAAACTAAAGTGTAGCTTTTGGGGCATACAGTTCTACCTGGCTACTAGGAGTAGGTAGCTAGGTAGATAGGTTGGTAGGTAATCGTATGAGATAGCGGCCATCTATGAGTCGATCATGTAGATTACAGAACTATTATGGTTCTGTTAATTTTACAGTTGGATAAGGGGATTTCAATTGGGTTGTTCCTAGTTATGCGACAGCAGCGAGAATAATTTATAAGAAGCTGCATAGATAGATAGAAGCTGATAAGCTCTCAGTTTATGCTACAAAAGGCACCATACGCCACCTGTAGCAGTTCTCGTAGCACCTCTACGACCGCGTAGAACGTGCTACGAACTTCTACGATTTAGTTATGATTTATACAGGCGGCGTCTAGGAGTAACTTTTACTCACACAAATTTCATAGTCCGAAATTGAGAGTCTCAGACTCTCCTTTAGCTCTGTAGGGCTGAAATAAGAAGCTAATTTCCTGTTCTTTATGTAAAACTTATTCGTCACCCTCAGAGAATCTCTCAGAGACAAATACTTAGATGACTCTCAATTTTGGACTATGAAATTTGTTTAACGACAACGCTGAAAGCACCATGGAACTTTGGCAATTTAACTTTTTTTTTCCGCTTCCGCGTTCACTTTCTTAAGAAACTTAAGTCAAGGTGCGAGTTAAGCTGTTCTTTGCATAATTAGAGAGCAAAAATCCTCTGGACACGACTAACTAAAAAGAAGTTTATTTTATGCGATTCGAAGGATTGAAGCGCATAAATATACATTTTTTTTTGTAGCAAAATGTTAAAGCCATGTTTACACATATAAAGTAATTTCAAACGTTGCCACAATCAGTAAAGAAAACTGCCATTAAAAACATTATTATAGGGTCTTAAACAGAATAAACCTATCGGTATTGTTCAGTATCCAAGAAAAAAAACATGATATTATCTATGAAAATTACAGAATAGTCAAAGTGTAAAATTACTTCATTTGACATAAAAAATCTGGCGATAAAAAATATTTTACACAAGTTTTCAAGTTTAATGAGCTTTAGTGATGAATAGAGCAAAGACAAAAATGACCCTTATTTACATAGGTTGGTGTAACTTGAGTGAGAGAGTATGGTGAGTTAGAATTTTGTGTTCTATTAATTAACATTTATTTCCACAGTTTTTTTTATAACCACGAATTCTACGATAAAATATTATAGGTGAATAAAATTTTATCCTTGACCTCAAACCATTTTACGGATCCAAATTTACAGTCTGCGGGCTTGTGGGTGCCTACATAGATTTATTATAGACTTGGCATCGTAGGTAGACTTTACATTTTATACTCGAAATGAATACTACAAAATCTAGTTTCCGTACGAAAACATCATAAGAAACCCCTTGGGGTCGCTTGCGTCTGAGTTATTATTAGCTATATCTTCATCGCAATAATTGAAAAAAAAACTGTCTTTTTAAAGCTCATTTAGGGTGATATTAATATTATAATCTTCAGCTCAAGCTCAAGAACGTGATCTTAGAATAGAAGAATAGAAAATTATTTATTTGCAAAAAAAAAAATTACATACAAGAAAATTATATTACATACTAAATAAAACACAGTTTATGACAAAATGGAAGTATTTCAGCCTTTGCTGTAATTGAACTTCAACTAAAGCGCTGGTTTTCAAATACTCCCTTCATACTAATAATAACATTCATGATTTATGCGGGTAAAACAAATAATCAAATATTAAAATAAAATAAAATAAAATTATTAAAAATAAAATTAAATCAATCAATTAATTTAGGTTAAAAAATCCAATCACCATAACATATTAAACAATTTCTATTACAAGGTGTTACAAAAGATGCTAACTCTTTTTACAGGGTAATAGCACAACCTAAATATTTTTTTGCTCTACGACGTTTCGTTGATTTTTAAATTAATAAAATGTGAACGTTGTGGCGCAGAGAAAAGTATTTTTTAAATATTGTTTTCATTGACTTTCACAATGTTTTAACAATTCAACCCTTTGCAAATGCACCTACACCCACAAACATATTTTTAAATTTGAGCTAATACCAAGAACAAAAAAGTTATGAAAAAATTTAAATTTTGAGGTTAAAATAAAAATTGATTTTTTCAACTTTTTTTTACAGAATTGACATCCTGTTGACCAGTAGGTTACACCCTGTAAAAAGAGTTAGAATGTTTTGTAACACGTTGTATAATTCATCTTGCCTAATGGCTTGGCTGATGTCAATGTCAAGTACAAGCTAGTGTATTAATAGATACTAGCTTGAGCTTGACATTGACATTAGCAAAGGTTGATTTTGTTTTCTGAGATCACCTACTTGAGCTCGAGCTTGAGATGATGACTATTAATTCCACCCTCATTTTTCCAGAATGTTCAATTGAACATTCTGCATGTAAAATGAAGCAAAATTAATTTAATACCACATTAATTAAGCTACTTATGAAAAAGAAATCTTGGATTGTGCTATACTATGGGAAAAATAAAGGCTTTATTATTTTTATATCGCTTTAACGGTTTCACTTACTTATTATTGTTTATTATTATTATTATTTTTCCAACTTTGTATAGATATATTTTGTTTCTTCTAAATATATCAACTTTCTTTTCCCATCTCACCAAGGTTCGTGTTTGTTCAAACTTAAAATTCCATCAATGTCTATCGGTTGTGCGGTCTACGTCAAGACTTATCCCAGTTTTATGTGTTTACCGTAAACGATTCAAGAGTTACGAGCAACAAACGTGTGACCTTAAAATGGGTTCCTTTTCAACCTATACCGAGGCAAAATTACTTCGATCCATTCCAAATGGTACCCGTTTTGGTTGGGTTGGCAGGTTGTTAGATTCTTCCCTCTCCAAAAATACTTAAGCAGCTGATTTTGTCTACAATTTTATCGTATTAAAGACAAGCCTACATTAGATTGTACCACCATTAGATTGTACAGCTTGCTCCATGTTGATACTGAAATTATCATACTGTCGTGGCATTGCAGCTGTGCAGTGTGCAAGAATGTTAACGAAATAATTTATTTGTAGGTATTGATTTGTAGAAAACAAGAGGAAAGATCAAAATAAAAAATAAACAACTTTACCCCGATTTTCTTCTGTCACCGACTACAGGTAAACTATACAAAAACCCAGCTTGCGCTAACCATCTGTCCGGAATGTGTATCCAAACGTAAAGATTATGTCCCGCGCGATATAATAAGAAAATCGTTGAACAATCGAACTTGTTTCATGATGTACTTGTGAAGTTCATGTTAGCTTGCTAATATTAGTTTTATCAACACTGTCTATTTGGTGACCTCGGACTTCATAGGAGTAGAATACAAATGCAGGTGACCAAAAACATCACTGTCTGGTGCGACTGAACATTGGATCTCGAGTCAACACACGTGCCGACGACAAGTGACGTCACATCGATCATAATTAACAAACAAGACTTAATTAAGTACATCGTCACAACTTACTCTGCGCCAACGAAGACTGAACTCATAGGAAATTGGCCTCTATTTGTGCTGAATTAGGAATATGCACGTACTTATAATTATAACTCATATTTACCAATAAATTCAATTCTGATATTTTTCACAGAACTTGAAATTGATACAGATTTATCCTTGTCATTTGGGAGGTCTACATAAAGTCTGAAAAGAAATTCTAACATCGGACGAAAGAGGAAACTTCATTATCGTCCATACGTCATCTTTCCCCCGCGTTGATACGTCGAAGCGAGAACGATATCACACTACTTGGTAATTTACGCCGCAGAATTGCCATCGGAACGCGTTACACATTGGAAATTGCCGCTATTTGTTAACTTTATGCCTCCCAAGAGTACTTTGTACTCCGTCATAGAGCAGATAGCGGGAACGAGATACGTAAAGCATTTATTATTTCGGTTGCCTTTTACTGAGTCTTTTCATAGACCTTTTTGTTAGATTATAATCGTGCGATAAGGGCTGTCTGGGCCCTTTGTTAGTTGCCTCTGTAGGGACTTACCAGACGACGCAATAAGACAATCTGGCTCAACGTTGTAGGTATGTGTTATCCTCGGAACAAGCTTTAACAATGAAAGGTTTTCTTTTCAGGTTGACTATGTGATTCTGGGATATAAGTGTTTCAGTCGGCCAAATAATGGTCAATTCATGAATTAGCAATATCTTTGTAGGCAGAAGTTCCTTACTAGGTAACAAAGTAAACAAGGTTCTCAAATATTGGAAACCTCTTTCCAAATGTACAACACCACTATAGGTGCTGATGATATAGGTGCTGGGAAAGCCTACTCCATCTAAAAACAATGTCCCAGGCACCGCAAAGTTCGAGTAGTCCCTTCACCCATCTATTGTGAGTGAAGGTGCCACTGAACGCTGTATAAATCTTCTCATAACGTAGATGCTAAGAAATTGAAATTGAAAATTGAAATTGTAAAATAATTTATTTCGGGCTAAAAAACAGCGTTGACACAGAAAATTTTACAAAAGAAAAAATAACATAGAGAACTTAAAGATTAAAATATTTACAAAACAAACAAAAATAATACTTAAACCCGAAAATGGACTTAGCTCAGCTATAATGCCGTCCGAAGTGGGCTTCATTCGGCGCTGATTTTCGGCTAACCCCATGCCACTGATAACTTTTACGGCCTAAGGCCTAAGGCCTTTTACACAACAACACTGAATAGTACAGACATCAATCATCATCAGAATTAAATATTTAGGCCTTTGTATCTAATCAGATGTTAAGTACAGCGTCCAGTGGCACCTATACTCACATTAGATGCGACCCCAATGGTCGTTAGATGGAATAGGCTTCAAGTAGAAGTACGTAGGAAGGTAATCGTATGAGGTATTGTTGTTGTTGCTGTCCAATGGTACCCCAGCGGTGGTGGTCACTTATTAATCATTAATCAACAACCACCGAGGCCAACAATTTAACGTGCCTTCTGAAGCACGGTAAATAATATTGCCATTAGCTAGAAGTAAGTTAGTGAAACCCTTAAAAAAAGATAATCTGTATTTTTAGTACTAAGGGTGGCATTAATAGTCGTCACTCAAGCTCGAGCTCAAGTAGGTGATCTCAGAAAACGAAATCACCCCTTGGCTAATGTCAATCTCAAGCTAGCTATCAATATATTAATAGACACTAGCTTAAGCTTGACATTGTCATTAGCCAAGGTCTCAAGTCGGTGATTTTGTTTTCTGAGATCACCTACTTAAGCTCGAGCTAGAGCTGACAACTATTAATGCCACCCTAAGTAAATGAGGCATATAACTGTATGCAAATGGGACTATACCACGCGCATACGCTGACAACTTGTCATATTGTTTCAGCAACGTTGGTATCAATAGCCTCTCGCGAAGGCATCATTTGCGTTTGACATGGGCGGCTGATTTAATTGCCTGTTTCTTTTGCATTGCATTTGAATTCGCTTTGATTTTATTAATGAGACTGGGTAATATGAGTTTTGGTTAATATGGTGATGTGGTTAAATAAGCAACTGCCGCGGTCCTCTTCGTTGTTACAGAATAAGTATCACGAATCAGACCTATTGTTGGTCACAGACTTCTTTTTTGTCACGAATATATATATCTTGGCTTTAATTGTACTATATTAGTTAGGATTGCATAAATAAATGCATGCTGTGTTCCGGGATATCCTGCCTCAGAAATACATTATTTT
Source organism: Zelleria hepariella (assembly GCA_949319315.1). Lineage (NCBI taxonomy): Eukaryota > Metazoa > Arthropoda > Insecta > Lepidoptera > Yponomeutidae > Zelleria > Zelleria hepariella. Next base: position 6,770,827 of record OX439387.1, on the reverse strand, counting down.
CAACCAATCTATCTTGCCACAAGATATCTACTAAAATGCCCTACCCATGAAACTTATTCGGAATTCTCGTAGCAGAATTCTACGGCCCTGTAAATAAATCAGTGCAAATATCGTTTGCTCAATACTTACTACAACAGAATTCTTAAAATGCTTTCCAACAACCGGCAGCAAGGTTATGTGGAAAATTCGATCTACAGCCCGACAGAGTCCGGAAATCCGAAAATGCGAATATGGCTCCGACAATGCGGCAATACGGGCGTACAACAAGCATTCAACAGACTTTCGATACAGTGGCATACGTACGGCTGCTTGCTTGCTATTGCGGGCAGATTTCGGAGTAATTGCGAGTTCACGATAATTCCTACACTACCTATTAATATTGTCTTATGTAAGGTTTCCCAACCTGTCCTATTCCGGGAGGATGCGCGAGCAAAATACTTAAAAATTCCAAAGTCCTGGACACCACGTCACTGTCATACAAAATGTATAGAAGCGACGCGAAGCAAGACACACAGAAGTGACGCGGACAAAGTAAAACGTCAGGTCAATACAAAACGTCACGTCCGCGCCGCGTCTTCGTCCCACGTCTCTTCTGTGTGGCTGGCGCCTAAGTTTTTGATAGCAAGATGATTACCAGCAGGTGGATCACGTCACTAAATCACAGTTACAAAAGGTTTTCTTAGGTTAAAAAAAATCTCTCCGCTACGCACACCCAGGCTAGAGTGCGCGCGGCGAATAGAGGAACTAAAATGACAAGCCGCCATAATATTGCTCTACTATTGGTTCTAGTGGTTATGGTGAAATACGTCTCACAACTAGCGCCGCCAATGGAAAAAAAATCATATCTTTTTTTTGGATGCGTTTTTAGCAAAAAACGCTCCTGCGATTCCTCAACGCGAGGCTTAACAATTTTTAGGACCAAAGGTTTGGATTCCAGATCCTAGAACTTAAGAATGCAATCGATTCTTTTGAAATCGATTGCATTCGTAGGAAATCCAATCCCGGAATCCAAACCTTAGGTCCTAAAAATAGTTAAGCCTCGCGTTGAAAAATCGCAGGAGCGTTTTTTGCTAAAAAAGCATCCAAAAAAAAGATATGATTTTTTTTCCATTGGCGGCGCTAGTTGTGAGACGTACGTCGTCTTAACGTCTTTCCGTGATTGGATGGCAATATTTTTTCAGCGCCATACCTATGTGCGCACTCTACAAAGATAGTTCTCGCTCAAATTTTCAAAACTGCCCCACTTTACGAAGGCGTGTTTGAAGATGCGCTGACGCGGCCCAGCGTTTGTCTTGGTCTCCGGTCACGTTTTTGCATCGTCAGGCGGCACTTGGGGAGTCTTGAATGGTGCAAACCTCCGACTTTAAAAGGGAATTTTAACGCACAGAAGTATCATTGATTGTTTAAAATTAAGTGCGCTTTGGTTCTTGTTTTGTCTTGCCAAAAAATAGATGGCGTTCAAAGTTACCGGAAGCAGGTTGTTACAATGAAAAGTGATCTTTCGCCTTCTTTCTTTATTTTTCTACTTTCAAATTTATATTGCAATTTTAAATATTCTGCTAACAAAGCCAATTTTGTTGCATTTAAGTGCCCTTTTTGGCAGTTTTCTCTTGTGCAGTTCCGTCGTACCATTTCGAGTGAAATAATCCGCAAGATTTCTATTGCAATTTTTTACGACTATACCTACTTAATATGGTAGTTTATGGTGGAGGATAATCAAATATGTCCGCTTGTATACAATGTTGGGGATGAGTTAGTGCCGACCTACCACAACTAGTGATTCAACGAACGCGATTGGAACCTCGCCAACTGTTTATACATGCAGTGTCTTGTGAATAACGACATGCAATTTGCTGGACGTTTCTCCTAGTCTTTATTTCATTAGCGATTTGGAAAAATAAAAAAAAATTAAATAAAAAAAAAATTGGTTGTTTGTAAAGTAGGTTTACGATCGAGATGTTTACGTGATAACGTCTTATTGGTGATATAAGTTTTTGGGAAGTAAGAAATTAATGAAGATAACACTTCACTTGCACTTCACATTTTGTTTCACTGTTAAAAATTCAACGAAAACTTAACCGCACGAGAAAATCTCCATTCGTTTGTATGCCGCTAGAGTGAGAGAGACGGAAGATCGGTCCACTCACTCGAACGCTATGCCAGCCTCCGCTCGTGAGGATTCCGCGTGACAAGTTTCACGGAATGACTGGCAGCGCTCGAGATGAGACGGGAGATCGGTCCGTCTCTCTCTCGTTATACCTGCGATTGCGCTCGTGAGGTTTTGGTGTGACACAAGTTTCTGAACATGTCACCCGACTAAAACGATTTTAAAGACGTTATCACGTCAAAAATCGCTTAATTAGTCGTGAACTCGTCGGTTGCTCGAGAGCGAATTTCGATATTTAAAAAAATGAGAGAAGATCATCCGCTTGGGATGATTCTTTGATGAATGTTTCTTTCTCGGCCATAAATCAATGAAAGTTGCCCCTAGAAACTGGACAGCGTTCTATGGTTTCATCATCACAGTTGGACATTCTTCATAAAATGTCACAAAAATGCCCATAACATTATTTACGCGCTTGATTTTGACTACGCTACCATAAGATAAATTAAAGTGTTCTTCAAGAGCTTTCACTTGACACCATTTTCACGACTGTCGGACTCTTCATAAAATGGGACAAAAATGCCCAAAACACCATTTTTGCGCTCAAATAAATGCGCTCGATTTTGACTACCCTGTCAAAAGCTAAATTAAAGTGCTCTTCAAGAGCTTTCATCTGACAATGCAAAATGTTCCATCAAGTGTCGAATTAACTGTCAGTGCGCCCAATATGCCCATGGTCTTTTAAACGCGACACCCTATGGTGTATAAAAAGGAATAAAGGAACTCTTTTGACTCATCGAAGAAGAAGGAAACTCATTTCACTAACCTTTATGTACCTAGTTGTCTATTGTTTTTCTTGCATCTAACATAATAATTTCATTTTAGAAACCTTCGCTAGCTAGTATTCAATACAAGCACTTACTGCATACAATAATTTCTTCTTGCATCCTTGCATAACAAATAACTATTAGTTTCTTGTTTCTCTAAAGCTGTGGAGTTCAATAATTAATTAAAACAACGGGTCCGAGACTTAATTTAGAATGTCAATTGTTCGACTGCCTAAAATATATAATATACAAAAATGTTATTGCAGGATGCATCGATTTGGGTGATCGAACATAAAACCGAATATTAATTAACGTCCATATCCTCAGTTTATTTCGAATGATGAATGGCATAGCGCACAATTAATATGGGATATTTTCACAGAAAACACGTCATTTGTAAGCATTAAAATTTATTATCCAGGAAAAAATACATACAAGAACAAAGTCAGCGCTTAACAAGGTGTGGTTCGACGAAAAAATCTTCATTGAATTAATTAAACATTTCACTTAAATGTAATCAGTGAGTAACTTACAAAGGGTGTCTACAATTTCCATATATTCCATATGTTTTTTACTCACGGGAAAGTGAAACGCACTGAAATCGCGTCTGTCCGCATTTATTTTGAATGTTATTTGCGGTAAACAGTCTTTTCCTCCAAGATTAATAGGTACCTAGCTTAAAGTGAGATCTTAATTGTTTGTATTTGCTTCCGCATTTAAGCTATTATTTAAACAAACAATTGTGTTAAATCCGGCCGCTTGAAAGACACATCTGTCAGAATGATCATAGCAGACAATATTACTTAGACATAAATCCAGTCACAGATAACAAAACTACCTACTCACGTAACTTGGTCACTGAGACTATATTTTAATTCTTCACACAGACATGTAGGCTCTGGTAGTCTATTCGCCCGAACTTTCTCACCTACACGGCAAAATGCCTGTATCCAATGCAGTGCAAACATTCTCCTCGCATTGCGTACGCTAAACGAGGACTATTGTGCTACCGAGCGCTGGTGCGGCGTATACTTGTAAATAAATGAAAACTCCCGCTGTATAATACGACCGATTTAAATGTATTCCACGTGCCACGTTCGGTGCAGACCTCGCAAACATACAATTTTTATTTCCCCGTGCCCGCCCGGGTCGCCTGTCGCGATGGCACGCCCCCATTGTTATCAGGCACGGCTTAGGAAATTACAGCTGTTGTACGAAAGCGGTGGTAGCCCAGTTGGTAGAAAGTTGGTCACACAGACGTGAGGGCCTATGTTCGGATCGATTTATTTTATATTGACTTTGGTTAATTTCAATTACTTGTGAAAAGTAAGAGCAAAATACCACTAGCAAAAAAAAAACATCGTGAGCTGGATGGTGGTGGATAAAGTACGTTTGATAAAATAAGGCGGACTTGCGTCGGTCAGGGTTAGCCAACTAACTCTGAGTTAGTTGGCTAACCCTGACTAACCCTGACATTTCTGACGGACCCTGACATACAACCATTGACGTTAACTCAGAGTTAACTGGCTATCCCTGGTTGACGCAAGTGAACCTAAGTGAATCAGCTGTTCTTTAGTTTTTCAGGACCATATTTTTATTAGCTGTTTCACAGGTAAAAAAAAAACAAAGTCACATGCAATATGTTTGTCGCAGCACAATGACGCTTTGACATGTTTATTTGCGCCAGCTAAATGCAATATTTTATTAAAAAAAAAAACCTTCATTCTGTTTTACAATGAACTAAACATTACAGATGTACTTATGGATCACATCGATAAGGAAGTCTTCTTCTTTTGGTGTCTCTAGCCTATTTGACGTCAGCTCTTCATACGACCTGTTTTGTTTTTGACCATCTACTCTGCGATAAAGCGCGCCAGCAACGCACCCATTACGGACCACGGCAGTAATGTACTACTTTTGTATGAAAAAATACAATTGCACTTGGTGGTAGAACAAAAGTTGTTGGGAATCACTTTTAGAAAATGATGTGTTTCAGGAATAAAGCTATTTAAAAATTACCCTATATATCTTTCCGAAGCACATGCCTACTCTTCTATTTTGTCCAAATAAAAAAAACAATGAAAATAATCCAAATAATGTATGACGATGATGATAAAGACCACATTTTTTAACAATACAAACTTCCTTCTAAAGTATGATAGGACTTGTCTTTTACACACTGTTTAACAAATATTCGTCCCTTATGAACTCTTGGGAAAGATGGGCGAAAAAATATTTAAACTCGGTCCTTTCGTCGTAGCATCCCCATCGCTCGCACATTTTAAGGATTGTAATTACTACAAAATGTTATGTGTTCTGTACTTTTACCACAAATCGGAAATTTTTATAAACAAAAACAAATTTAACATAAAAAAAAGGCGAGAAAAGCCATGAACTTTTTTTGCCTTTTCATATTATTATTATTCATATTTAATTTATTTGCGTCATAATGGTATTACATAATTATTATTAAAGTATCACATTATGTACCCTGGAAGGGCCTTGCAAATATTTGAGTAGGTATCTAAATTAGGTTGTAGGTAAAAAGAATTCATTTCAATAGTAAGTCATTAAGACTCTACCAAAACAAGTTTGATGATAATTTTAATGGTTTTATTAGTATACTTTTACAAAACACATTTTAGTGTCAAAAGTAAACTTTAGACTTTAAAAACTACTATAATATGTGTAAGTGCGAGCTAGAAGGAAACTAAAGTACATAAGCCTGATGGACGCCCAAAGTAGCAGCTACAAAATGGAGTCATTACAAACTACGCGGCCAATGTTGAGTATTCTCTTGTATGCAAATATTTTGTAGTGCAATCGTAAGCTGACCTTTTCACTTAATTTATTTTTCATCTCCCACGCTCGGAAAGTTTGCTGTTACTAGTAACTTACGATCGTGTAAAGGCCGGATTTAAACTATCTGAACTTTTGTGCGCTTCGAAATTTGAACGCGACGCCGGGACAGTCTTTCCCGCGCCCTATGGTTTTGAAAAAGAAAAAAACACTGGCCGTTTAAGTAGATGCCAGATCCCGATGGAAAATAAAACCTCATTCATAGTTCGTTTAAACGCGTATTTCAGCGAAAGCGATTGTTCATGCCCATTCTCTATACAAAACTGTGAATGTAAATGGTGGATAAGCATCTTTTAAAAAGGTAAAGTCACGGAATAGAACATTCAGAAACGCGGTTTCTTCTTATAGTCTTTTCAATATTTTGTACACATATTTATTTTTAAACGGTTTTATTTAGCTCACCCCGTTTGTTTTATTTTATTTTATTTATTCTTTATTCTTGGGTCAAATTTAGTAATTCAAATTTTACCCTCTACCTGTCAACCGATTAATCTGAAATTTTGTATACACTTTGGATTTTTGTGACAATACAATTATGTTTATTCATTATCATTATAAATTCAAGATGGCCGCCGCTACAAAATGGCGGATAATTTATGTTTTATTAATCCCATCAATATGGGTATCAAATGAAAGGGCTCAACAAGCAGAATACAATATACTATAAAAAATTGAAATCCAAGATGGCGGCCGCTACAAAATGGCGGATAACGTAGGTTTTATCAATCTCATCAATATGGGTATCAAATGAAAGGGCTCAACAAGCAGAATACAATATACTATAAAAAATTGAAATACAAGATGGCGGCCGCTACAAAATGGCGGATAACGTAGGTTTTATCGATCCCATCAATATGGGTATCAAATGAAAGTGCTCAACCAGTATAATACAATGTACTATATGAATCAAAAAGAATGCGAAATAAAAACTAGAAAATAAAAATAGGTAAAAAACTTTTTAAGTTAAACGGTTATATGTTAAACATACATTGCAATGTTTAAGATAAATGTACTAAAAACCAAAAAATAATAAAATAGATACAGTCGTGGGAATTATAAACATATGCATAGACTAGACTAAAATAAAACCGTGGGGCACGTCAACTGCCTAATTATAGTGTAACATTACAAAACAAACATTTTAATCAACGATTGTAGACAATTGACGTGCCCCACGGTTTTATTTTAGTCTAGTCTATGCATAATTATGTTTATAATTCCCACGACTGTATCTATTTTATTATTTTTTGGTTTTTAGTACATTTATCTTAAACATTGCAATGTATGTTTAACATATAACCGTTTAACTTAAAAAGTTTTTTTACCTATTTTTAAATACCAGTAAATAAAAAAAATGCTGCGCTTCTGTTTTATCAAATAGATAATTATGTTTTGGTTTGTTAAATACATTTTTTCAAACGATATTACTCATTTCATTTTTTATCTCCTAGAAATTTTTAATTTATATGGTAAAAGTTCAGAATGCACCCGGAAAAAAAAACATTCTTTTATTTACATTATTTTTGTGTCTGGATAAATAAACTTCAGGAAATTATTAATAAAACGAATGGTTTTAATACCAACGAAGCTCAAAACTTTAGTGCGGCAGCCGTAACTACAGTAAAATATGCTTTTAAAAGGAACTTATTTGATTCACCTGTTTTTCCTGTAAGTAGTTGTCTATAGAGTTTGTCCCGCTTGGCTAACAAAGTCATTTCCTCGCTTCTGTGAGATGAAAAGTTTTGTGTTTCGCACGAATGCAATATTATTTGCGTCTCGTGCTTCTGAATACCTCGCCACGCTCAGGTTTATTTTTTTGAACCACTCGCTACGCTCGTGGCTCAATTTTAGAAACCTTCGCTAGCTCGGTTTTCAATACAAGCACTCGCCGCAAACAATAATTTTGCATTCTTGCATAACAAATAACTATTGTACCCCAGTTTCTGTGATGTGGGCGTCGAAAAAGGTATGAAAATAGATTGTCTATTCAACCTGAAACTACTGGAAGGTAGATAGAGCAATTGGTATAAAAAAATGGCGGAATAGTTTGTTATTTATATGTAATTTACTTGGTTTTGCCAGCATTTTTTTCGCGTAAACCAGAAAAACAACGATGGAAAGGAGATGAGATACCTATGGAGATAAACCTACTGAGGATCTATTAAAAACCTATTTATTTTAGGCTAAATAGTAGGAGTAGCAAAGTTTTACTTTCGCAACGAATATTGGAATGGATGAATTTTATCTTAATGTTTTAATCAAAGCGCTGCCATTCAGTTTAATAAAAACTGATACAGACAGCTTAAATTGCATCAATTTACAATTCAAATAGGAATTCACAATGATCCCAGTTTGCATTTTACTTTATTCACACAAAGTTTTTTCGTAAGTCTATAAAAAATCGCTCGAGGCTCTAAAATGCTTCTTTTTAATCTTACGAATCAATAAAAAACAACTTGTAACTTGTAATATTTATTCTTTTAGTTAAAAATTTATATTTTCAAAGTTGGTGTTTGACTCTGTAAACATTAATTTTAGCCACTACACGGACCACCAGATTATGGCATAAAATACAAGGAGACATAAAATGTTATACAAACTACGCAAACTTAAGAGTCTCTTTGGACCCTTTGGGCACGGAACCCAATCCTACGAACCTGAGACAGCAACCACCCGCCTCTTCGATCAATGAATGATCCGTATTGGAGATAGGACTTCTCGACTTCGGAAAACACAACTAGAACGATCCTTGCAGATACTTCACAACATACGCGACGCAAATACGCTTATAGGTATGTGGCTGTAGTACCTTTGCAACATGTATGTAATTGTAATGATGAAGGACGTCTATGTAGTGTAGACCCGCCAATGAATTATATAGAAATTGTTTAATATGTTATGGTGATTGGATTTTTTACCTAAACTGATTGATTGATTTAATTTGATTTTTAATTTATTTTATTTTAATATTTGATTGTTGGTTTTACCCGCATAAATTATGAATGTTATTATGAAGGGAGTATTTGAAAACCAGCGCTGTAGTTGAATTTCAATTACAGCAGATGCTGAAATGCTTCGATTTTGTCATAAACTGTGTTTTATCTAGTATGTAATCTACTTTTTCTTGCATGTAAAAATTTTTTTTGGCAAATAAATATTTTTCTATTTCTATGTGCATGAGACTTCTAGGCCCCATTATCTACGCTCGCTGCAATGAACGATATACTTAGTGATGAGGAAGTGGAAATTTCATGTAGCACGATGATGCGCTTTACAAGTTGCGCTCAATGTGTTTTGGCAATAATAATAATAAAAATGTTTATTCATATTAAATTACAGGTATACAACATACATTCATAAAAACATAAAAACAACTTCAAATTCGCGTAGGGACCAGCGTTTTTTAATCCCCAACATTGCCACTACGCACATCCAGCCATCAATCGTGAGCGTGGCGCCATAAACTCACATAAATAACCCGTCGATATTGCGTCCGAGCTGCGTCCGTGCGCTCCGGTGCATTGACACCTTGCCCCTAATTTCCGCGTGGCTCGACATGTGGAAATTGAGATTTCAACCTGACAACCGACGTGTCACGGGGTTTTTTCGCGTCTAGGGATACGCACAAAGTATCGATATTTTTTCCATGCAATACATACATTTTGCTGCCGTCGTCACTGCGTCTTCGTTGGCTACCATTTCTTTCCTATAGACACAGAAGAGACGTGGAACGAGGACGCGGCGTGGACGCCTCGTTAGTTTGATGTCACTATTATATAAAATGTATAGAAGCGACGCGACGCAAGACGCACAAAAGAGACGGGTCGCGGACAAAGCAAAATGTCAGGTCAATACAAAACGTCACGTCTTCTCACCGCGTCTTCGTTCCACGTCTCTTCTGTATGGCGAGCGGCTAAGATGAGAGGATAGTATACTCTCGTAGATGCTTGGCAATCTAAACATGTCTCAGTCACTGCAGAGTTTAATAGGTCACTACACTCATCTAGTGTTAGTAGAGGTTCCACTAAATGATATGCATCATTAAATGCAGAGTCCCAATGTTTTGTTGCTACCATGATTTTATTCTTCTTTTGTGTCAAAAACACCCCTCCGGCCGCTTTCGCAACTGTGGTTCGCAACCAGTGCACCGCCTTCTTTCTCAATTTGGCGTGGCCAAAATCTCACTCACTCATCGCTTCTGATGTTATTATGTGAGATATCACAGCTAATATTTTTTTGATTATTTTGCTGGTGAACCATTATTGCTTTGTTCATTATGTATGTGAAATGCTCTATCCTGTTCCTATACTCCGTGCAATTTTAGTGGTTTTAAAGCCGAAGGTATTTTGTTGCACCGGTGATTCTGAGCCAAATTACAAAATTTCATTCCAAAACGTGCGAAAAAAAAATTCACTTCTCCATACAAATGGTGTCGATTGGCGATAGCCGTTTGTGTTGGGAAAAGTTTTTTTTTCCACTCGTTTTGAAGTAAAATTTTGGAATTTGGCTCAGAATCACGAGTGCAACTAAATACCTTCGGCTTTAAAACCACTAAAATTGCACGGCGTATTTAAAATTCCTAGTATGAAACGGTACCTATCAGTCTTTACTAAATAAACATTTTGTGTGAGTGTAATATTGTGTTTCAAAATTTTTTTATCGATACTGTTTTTTCGAGATTCACATCCGTGCTTTCTATCTGTCACTGAACGCTTCATCGTATTCCCGGTAGTGTTTTGACCTGCATAGAGTTGATTTTGCATTGACATGTCGGGAATGAACTGTTTTTGGTCCCGGATGTGCGTCTTTATTAACAGAAGTTTAGATTTCCATTTTACCTTCGTACAAAATCAACACACGAATTTCGTTTATTTAAATTACAGAAAATGCTTTTTCGTATCTGTTGGATCATTTATTTTCGTAGTACACCCGATAGCACGTCGACCCTTACACGCTGGCACTCTACTCGGTTACGTTACGGACGACTTTACAACAAAAGTGTACAGTCTGACGTGCTGTCGTGTGTACCTACTATCTATGAAGCGCTACTGTATATTTGTAATCATTTTTACAATAACATAATACAGGTACCAAGTCATTTGGATTGAAGTAATGTGTTGCCGGCATAATTTAGTTCAATTTGCAAAATGTATACCCTACTTACGTACAGCAATGGTTTGTCAATGTTAGTTATGAAGGCTAAGGGTGGCATTAATAATCGTCGACTCAAGATCGAACTCCAGTAAGTAGGTGATCTCATAAATTGCTAATGTCAAGCTTTGGCTAATGTCAATGTCAATCTCAAGATAGGTAGTGTCTATTAATATTCTGACAGCTACTCAAGTTTGACATTACTAAGGCTTGACATTAGCATTTGACTTTTCTGTGTTCACCTACTTGCGATCGATCTCAAGTAGGTGATCTCAGATGACTATTAATACCACACTGAATTTCTAGTGAAGTTGGCCTTTCTATGCGACAAAAATTCATCCGGTATATCTTACGAGCAAATAACCCGTGAATCACTCTCGACGACCGACGAACCGTTGGTCCCGGTTGTTGTTGATTAATAACAATCGTTAAGCCATGTCAGAGACCCTTTGGGTGGCCTAAAAACTCTGACACCAGGGGTGGCCACTACCTCATACGATTACCTACCCCTACTCTCAACGACAGCCAGCACTGAGCCAGACTTGCACGCGCAAAGTTTGTAACCTTTATAACCCTTCCATTTGTGTAAGTAGAGAAGTGCATTTGTGCGGAACCCTCTAATGTCCTCCCCTAATGGGATGCTTTCACACCAAATTCACCGGCGAAATTAAGGACTTGATGTGACCACATTAAGCGGGTACACCGACTGACGCACGTATTCATACGAGAATCGGGCCCCTACTGTTTTGCAAGGAGAGGTTCCGGTACCCTCCATATTCAATGTTCATTCATCATTCTCAGTGCAGATCCTGCATGGAGGAAGAAAAATTGCCGTCCACATTAAGAAACGAAAAATTACTTCGGATTTAATTTTACATTTTCAAATTGTACTATCGGTTAGAGCGCTGAAACGGTTTGTCAAAGGTTGCGGTTTCAAGTACGTCTGTCCCGAGCGAAATTTTGACTTTGATATTATTCTCTAAATAGCAAAAAAATACAACTTCTGCTTCTGACTGCGGGTTTGCCGTGAAAAGGAAGAGGCTTCAGTGATAGTTGGCTATATTCATGGGCTGCATAGAGAGACACATCATAGTTGAGGATGCTATACCTTTCGGGAAGTTCTATCTGTATAAATCGGCATACATCACGAGTAGGCCACGTAAATTTTCGAATATGTATCTATGTGTGCAAAGGACAGAGTACCTATTCGCTACACTTAAAATGTGAGAGCAACGCCCGATGTTTACCTCCGCATTATTTTGTACAGTCAACGGCTCTTAAACGGAAAGGTCCATTTTCGTTGCAAAATCACCCGTATCGTAACAGAAAAGAGTGCATGTGTGTAAGGATCGACACGTGCTGTCGATTGTATATTGACGGCATCATTGGGGTGTATTCCAGGGTTCGGTCTTGTTGAGAAAATCGAAGTGTCGACTCGAGTTTCGGTCCGCCATGATTTACAACGTGTGACCGTAGAAAAGACACAAGAAGCCACTGCAGTCTTCAATGGCTAAATTAGATGTTAAAGACAACTTTATGCTTCGATATTGGACAGAGTTGAATTTATGAAAATAAATTACTTATTAGTTATGGCTATATATTGTCAAGATACTTTGCCCACACATGCATGTCATAGAAGTTTAAAAAATAGTATTGCATAGGACCGCCTATCCAAAATAAATCAACATCCACCTTGTAGTAACCTCCTCCCTCCCATATACACAACTTGAGCGTAAAAATTGTCTTCTTCGCAACACAACAACATCGTTCCTCCCTGAGTACGAGAAAAGTTGTTTTTATTCTATTTACCGATACGCAATAAACGCGCCTATGCATGTGGCAGTAAGTACAACAAAAGACCAACTCAGTACTTATGGCGCGGAGAGGCTTATGCAGCTTAGGAATTTCAAAAAGTATTGACGATATTGGGGTCAGCGACTATAAAAGCAAAAACATCTTTTTTTAATTTAGAACTTGCCAAAGTTTAATCTTCCGTAAAATTTCGATGAATTATTTTGTAAACCATACATAATCATACAAAAAATAATAAAACCTTAAATTTCGACATACCTATGTATGCTCATACCTGCACTGCTCTATGTGTACCTATTTAAAGACTAGGACAAAGATATTGTATCTGTTCTTTCTTTCTGTTGTATGTATACATTTTATCTGAAACTCGAGATACTGTGAAGTAGGTACTTATTCTGATTACTCATTCACTTATAGACTTGGAAAACGATCCAGTGCTCGGAAAAGCTTAACTTCCCTGAAGTTATCCTTCGATTCTTCGAAAAAATCTTCAGTCTTTGTGTCAAATCTTAAACCATAATCATGGCAGACGCCACTTAGCAAGACAATATTATTGCAAATACCAACCTACAAACAAAGTAATAAATTAATGTTTACGCGGAATTGAAACTGAGGTTTGCATTAAGTGAGCACAATAAATTCCCGTGACATTCTGTTCGTTTCGTGACAATAAATAATGGATTCACCGTCTTGAAAGGGGGAATATCTAGTCAGCTCTGCTATCTTGATAACGGAAACGAAATCCGTATTGATTCCGCACTGCGGACGCAATAAGGCTGCGAACTCGTGGGATGAGAGATCTATTTTCGTAACATATATACACTTCTAGGCCCCATCTGTTCATTGGATGGGCGGTTTCCCACTCGATCGTGGGCAGTTCTCTATTACTGCGTTTTGCCCACGATCCGATAACCCGCATGTACCGGTAGATGGGTATGTACTCGTACACTAGTGGCTCTGCGACCTGTAGACCTAGCGAGTCTGACGAGAAGGGGTTGGAGTGCTATTTAGGGGTGTTGCTGAGCCGCTCTGAGCTTCGCTCAATGCGGGCCTCGGCCTTCGGCCTCGCCAAAATTTCTACAGCTCGGCCTTCAGCCCCGCAGATTGGGGAGTCTGATGGGAGCGTTTGATTCGGCCTACGGTCTCGCTCGTCAAACGAAGCTCGGCCTTCGGCCTACGGTCTCGCTCGTCAAACGAAGCTCGGCCTTCGGCCTCGCAAACAGCCTCCGCCTCTGGTCTAAAAAGAAATCGAAAAATTGCCGTCCACATTAAGAAACGAAAAATTACTTCGGATTTAATTTTACATTTTCAAATTGTACTATCGGTTAGAGCGCTGAAACGGTTTGTCAAAGGTTGCGGTTTCAAGTACGTCTGTCCCGAGCGAAATTTTGACTTTGATATTATTCTCTAAATAGCAAAAAAATACAACTTCTGCTTCTGACTGCGGGTTTGCCGTGAAAAGGAAGAGGCTTCAGTGATAGTTGGCTATATTCATGGGCTGCATAGAGAGACACATCATAGTTGAGGATGCTATACCTTTCGGGAAGTTCTATCTGTATAAATCGGCATACATCACGAGTAGGCCACGTAAATTTTCGAATATGTATCTATGTGTGCAAAGGACAGAGTACCTATTCGCTACACTTAAAATGTGAGAGCAACGCCCGATGTTTACCTCCGCATTATTTTGTACAGTCAACGGCTCTTAAACGGAAAGGTCCATTTTCGTTGCAAAATCACCCGTATCGTAACAGAAAAGAGTGCATGTGTGTAAGGATCGACACGTGCTGTCGATTGTATATTGACGGCATCATTGGGGTGTATTCCAGGGTTCGGTCTTGTTGAGAAAATCGAAGTGTCGACTCGAGTTTCGGTCCGCCATGATTTACAACGTGTGACCGTAGAAAAGACACAAGAAGCCACTGCAGTCTTCAATGGCTAAATTAGATGTTAAAGACAACTTTATGCTTCGATATTGGACAGAGTTGAATTTATGAAAATAAATTACTTATTAGTTATGGCTATATATTGTCAAGATACTTTGCCCACACATGCATGTCATAGAAGTTTAAAAAATAGTATTGCATAGGACCGCCTATCCAAAATAAATCAACATCCACCTTGTAGTAACCTCCTCCCTCCCATATACACAACTTGAGCGTAAAAATTGTCTTCTTCGCAACACAACAACATCGTTCCTCCCTGAGTACGAGAAAAGTTGTTTTTATTCTATTTACCGATACGCAATAAACGCGCCTATGCATGTGGCAGTAAGTACAACAAAAGACCAACTCAGTACTTATGGCGCGGAGAGGCTTATGCAGCTTAGGAATTTCAAAAAGTATTGACGATATTGGGGTCAGCGACTATAAAAGCAAAAACATCTTTTTTTAATTTAGAACTTGCCAAAGTTTAATCTTCCGTAAAATTTCGATGAATTATTTTGTAAACCATACATAATCATACAAAAAATAATAAAACCTTAAATTTCGACATACCTATGTATGCTCATACCTGCACTGCTCTATGTGTACCTATTTAAAGACTAGGACAAAGATATTGTATCTGTTCTTTCTTTCTGTTGTATGTATACATTTTATCTGAAACTCGAGATACTGTGAAGTAGGTACTTATTCTGATTACTCATTCACTTATAGACTTGGAAAACGATCCAGTGCTCGGAAAAGCTTAACTTCCCTGAAGTTATCCTTCGATTCTTCGAAAAAATCTTCAGTCTTTGTGTCAAATCTTAAACCATAATCATGGCAGACGCCACTTAGCAAGACAATATTATTGCAAATACCAACCTACAAACAAAGTAATAAATTAATGTTTACGCGGAATTGAAACTGAGGTTTGCATTAAGTGAGCACAATAAATTCCCGTGACATTCTGTTCGTTTCGTGACAATAAATAATGGATTCACCGTCTTGAAAGGGGGAATATCTAGTCAGCTCTGCTATCTTGATAACGGAAACGAAATCCGTATTGATTCCGCACTGCGGACGCAATAAGGCTGCGAACTCGTGGGATGAGAGATCTATTTTCGTAACATATATACACTTCTAGGCCCCATCTGTTCATTGGATGGGCGGTTTCCCACTCGATCGTGGGCAGTTCTCTATTACTGCGTTTTGCCCACGATCCGATAACCCGCATGTACCGGTAGATGGGTATGTACTCGTACACTAGTGGCTCTGCGACCTGTAGACCTAGCGAGTCTGACGAGAAGGGGTTGGAGTGCTATTTAGGGGTGTTGCTGAGCCGCTCTGAGCTTCGCTCAATGCGGGCCTCGGCCTTCGGCCTCGCCAAAATTTCTACAGCTCGGCCTTCAGCCCCGCAGATTGGGGAGTCTGATGGGAGCGTTTGATTCGGCCTACGGTCTCGCTCGTCAAACGAAGCTCGGCCTTCGGCCTACGGTCTCGCTCGTCAAACGAAGCTCGGCCTTCGGCCTCGCAAACAGCCTCCGCCTCTGGTCTAAAAAGAAATCGAATTTCTCATTAGTCATGACTATGAGGATTTCATAGAAAATTGGTAAACTTTGACATTTATATATTTTGGCCGCCATCTACAAAAGTCGCGATATCGTAAAATTCGTAAATGTCCGGTATCTCATCTCCTCATCGCCGCTATATCGGTAGCGCTATCTCTTTTCACCTCGGATCCCCAGTAGTTTTCCAAAAAGCTGTTTTTCATTTCAAATTAAAAATATTTTTTTTAAAATTTCGGACACATCTCAGTTAAATTTTCTAACAGAAGAAATTATCTATGTCCATTCTAAATTTGAGCCAGATCGAACAACAAAGTTCGACATTTCTTTCAACATTTGCGAGAAAAAATTCAAAAAACTGAGTAGGCGACATCTCGGACAAAATATTTTCGGACACTTTGTCCGAAATGTCGCTTTATTATTTTAATATTTTTGAGGAGACATCTCGGACACTAACAAATAAAGCTGTTTTGTAGAGTCGGATAAAAAACTCCCTACGATCTTATTTATGAGGAGACTAATAAAAATGTTACATACCCACATGCAAATAATATCTTCATCACGCAGTCTTCAACATTTGCTCTCCCCCGCAAGTGTTCGCTCGCGGCACATATTTTATTTTATCAATTTTATGTAGGCATAATTATCTTAACTATATTATGTTGACAATATTTGAATGTTTTGCCTCGTGTACCAACGTTTGGCAATTTGCCCCCGCGTCTCATGTCAATGCGCAGGTAACAAAGGCTAAGCACAGCCAATAAATCCCGCTAGTTATAGTGTTTTATCAAGACGTAGCGTAGCGTTGAATCAATTCATTTTTGATGAAAAAGTACTAGGCTTACACAAGGTGGTAGGAGGATCACCACCTCAGTTCTCACATCATTACGCGTTAGTTAGGTACTAAATGATGTGAGAACTGAGGTGATTATCCTCCTAGCACCTTATGTAAGCCTAGTACTTTTTCATCAAAAATGAGCCTAACGCAATCTGAGTGCTTAAATTCAAGCTTTACTGTCAAGGAAAACGGCTCATTGAAGCCGTTTTAGCTATCCTAAAATAGGCAGCTGTTGTAAGGCTCTTTCTCTGTGTATTATATTTGAATACTTTAGTATCTGACTGTACGATACAGGTTCAATTTTTTTAGAGTGTCTGAGATGTCGCCTCAAAAATATTAAAAATACAAAGCGACATTTCGGACAAAGTGTCCGAAAATATTTTGTCCGAGATGTCGCCTACTCAAAAAACTGCATCAACAAAATAACTATACAACGTGTTACAAAAGTACTTAACTCTTTTTACAGGGTGTAACCTACTGGTCAACAGAATGACATTTCTGTAAAAAAAAGTTGAAAAAAACAATTTTTATTTTATAACCTCAAAATTGAATTGAAACTTTTTTGTTTCTGGTATTAGCTCAAATTTTTTAATATTTTTGTGTGTGTAGGTACATTTGCATAGCTTTGATTTGTTAAAATATTGTGAAAGTCAATGAAAACATTATATAAAAAATACTTTTCTCCCGTCACAACGTTCACATTTTATTAATTTAAAAATCAATGGAACGTCATAGACAAAAAAAAATAGGTTGTAATCCCTATCAATGGGTGCTATTACCCTGTTAAAAGAGTTAGGATCTTTTGTAACACCTTGTATATGGGTAACTATCAAACCTGCTTACAACATTTCACGAGAATCTGTTGGGAACTGGCTGAATTATGTTTTTTTTTAACGTTTCCAACCCCCATAATAATTATCTCCGTCATTTTGAATGTTTTCAAAAACTTAAGAATCGGTTGAGAAATGCGACCTGTAGTTAGAGGAGAACAGACATCCGCCCGACATCCATCGGAATTATGAAAGCATTTTTGCCCAAGCTGAAACGGAGCCAAAGCAGCCAAATTCTGAATAAATATGTACTTTTAGTCCCTGAATTTTAAAACAATACTCGACAGTGATGTATTTTAAAGGAAATTGCTGGCCTCAAAACACGACAATAATGAAATACCATGCATGTTGGCGCCAAATCAAAGTAGCCAGCGTGTCCGACATAGCTCAATGAAGGTGGTCAAAATAATCGTTTGTGAGTAAACCAAATCTTGATGAACTATCTAATCTTGAAGATATTTGTAGACCTTTAAAATGAACTATAGGACTTCAAGAGGATTTCAATCCAACTAAAATAGCAATTTTCTATTTTGGGAATGAATGCCCTACATTGAACCTCTCTACTCGTCAATTTCACAGAGCCTCTATTTTATTACCAAACACGAATCGTAGATGTCCTGAACCAGATAGAATGGCAAGTTTTAAGGCGAATAGTAAACTTATCTGATCCCTGAATTGAATTGAATCGAGCATTTTTCTACATCTTTAATATCCTTTGAAGATCTCTCATAGAGTATCCATTCGAATTCGAGTTGAATAGGAATGGATTCCAAATCATATTAATAGTAAAAACTTTGTGGCGCATGGAATTTCCATTCTACCATCTATTATTGGGTTAAATTCCTTGTCTGGGCCTCTACTGGCGATGTATCTTCAAGAATATCACTAACAAAAGAAACGTAAATGCAAATAATAACTATTAGTTTGCCCCGAACTGTGAAGTCGCGATGGATAACTTTTTGCTAACACCATTCGCGCAGGCGCGCGCGCTTTACCAACCTTTACAACGCCATATCTCGGCAACCCCTCAACCGATTTGGCTCATGACGTTCTCAGTTCGGGGCGGGGTAATAAACTTGTTACCATCTATCTATCGGTAAGTTATTTTAAGTAAAGTCCAATCGGTTGGAGGGAGTAGAACCCTAGATAGCTAGAGAATGTAGATACTTAATATTCACGTCTAGCTTTACGCCAATTCGTTATTCTGTTGAACTCCTGGGTATGTCTTCGACTTCCTATACCGCCGGCAGAATAGAGAGAAGTAGTAACTTGTTATAATATTATCAGACGCGGCAGATCTCATTGATCCACTTGACAACTTGTCACAAGCTTGATTTGGTTATTGGGGTTCGTTTAATAAGAACGTTAGGCGATTTGTATTTCAAGATTTATTGAAAGGTAAAAAAAAAATCGCTGGGGATTCAGGTTTCAACTTTTCTCTAGCACGGGTTATTACTTTAGTAATAAAAACAACCCCCATATCTCCGTCATTTTGAATGTTTTCGAAAAACTACATAAAAAAACATTAACATGCATATATTTGACTTATTACTTAATTATAGAATTTCACAAAATTACACAAGAATTGGTTGAGAAATGCTACCTATACCTATGTAGAGGAGAACAGACATCTGCTGGACATTCGCCGGACACACGAAAGCATTTTTGCCATTATAAGGGGAAAAAGTTCTATACATATCCAACAGTGGGCAGAGGTGGGCTGAATATGATGATGATGAAGAAACATGTCGACTTCTAAATGTGATTTACAACAACTTTTGTTCTGCGACTTTTCATAAAGCTCGATACTTTTTATTTCTTGAACGTTTCTTATTCCTTAAAAGTTTGCATTTGTACCATTTTAACGCTGCCTGCGTTGAAGTTTACATGTTTCAGGAATCTATTTAAAATTTCCCTGCAAACTTAATTATTGTTGCAGTAAGAATCCCGTTTACGTACATAATGTTTCATAATATTACATTTATTTCCTCAATTGTGTCCTCGAGCATTATGTAGTATACCCAACACAATGAATTCACATTATTTGAATTTGAATTTATAGCTATCCCTGGTAGGTACTTAAATAATCATGATCATCAGCCTGTTAACACCCTCAGCAGTGGGTAAAATATAAATTCAAATTCAAAATCCTTTATTGACACAAAAAACACAATCAAGGTAATAAAATAACAAAAAATGTTTGATACAAATACGATGGCTGATTGATACATCAATAGATGATACCCTGTCTCCTAAACTAGGTTGCCCTGTATTTTAGAAGTCCAGTGAACAGAATAAATTGAATTGACGGAGTCTCCATGTATTTCAATCCGAGATATTATCAAATCAGCTACAACAGCTCTGATTTAGATAGAAAATTTCAAATAGGATTATGTTAGCAAAATAAACATATTAAACATTTCACGTGGAAGTATTAATAAACAGTTTGTTCCGTTAATTTTGCACATAATTTGAATTATCTCATAGAGAGGAGAGTTCGTTGGTCCGAAAAAAATAGAGATTTTTGTATTTACACAATGCTAAAAAAAATGTCTTCATAAAGATTTTTTGATAGGTGTTACATACTCGAATGCACATTTTGCATTCAAGTGCAACACCTATAAAAAAAACAGTCAACGTACCAAACTTACACACACGATAAAAAAAAAAAACTCGTTAAATTGCTTCCTTTTTTCGATTTCATTTTTATTCTATTGCATCAATATGGTCGATGTTCTAAATAACTATTTCCTTGAAAATAATGACACACTTTTTCTCAAGTCTTAAGTAGGTATGAATTTAAAATGCAATGGAGGGGATTAGCTACACGACAGATCTCAATTGCTCAGAGACCAGCGGCTGACTTCACCAGAACGGAACAAGTATTTACATTAGTCTGAATACTAAAGTAAACGGGCAATCTGGTCCATGGAGTTACTCTGAAGCTTTTTAAGAAGCTTGAAGCCTTTCTTTGAAGGAAACAATTTCATTCAGCTGAGCCTTAATTTTGTAGTTTGCCCTTATGAAATGAAATGAGATAATTTATGTGCAGTGTCCAGTGGCACCTTCACAAATATAGAATGGGTTAACCACTCTGACGCTGCAATGTCTGGGTTATGTCTAGGCTGATAGATGACTTCGCTGAGTGTAGGAAAAAACATTTTTTTGGCCGATCGTGGTTGAAAGTGCTAAAAGTTTCTAGGCTGCTTATTTAGACTCCGCGGAGTCTAAATCAGCGGCCTAGAAACTTAAAGAGTGGGATCAGCCTGATCACGAAATCACCTCTAGTGGTTCGCCCCGAACTATGAACTCGCGACCCCATATCTCAGCAACCCCTCGACCGATTTGGCTCATGTTTGAATTTAAAAGATCCTCTTTGTCTACCAAATTTCATGACGATCCGACCAAATTTCCTCAAGTTATCGTCGAACGATAATTAATACATACATACAAACATACATACATACATACACATTTACAAACATACAAACGCCGGATTGTTCCAGTAGACTCGGAGAACTTCGCTCGCTTCGCTCGCTCGTTCAATTATTTTGGCCGAGCTCGGTTAAAAGTTCGTTACATAGTTTATAACATAAAAATTTACATTTTCTAGGTACCAATAGTCACCAGCTCTCTAGCTATAACCGCGTGTACAAGCACCATGTGGGCACCATTGGTAGAGTAGAGCATGAAATAAAACTGGTAGAGTACTCTGAACCAGTAATAGTTATGTGTATGCTAATTGACTTCACTGTTAATTCTACCCTTACCTCAGGATTTAATACAAATAATAAAAAAAACATATTAATTTCAGTAAACGAATAAAAATAAATATTTGCAGGAGGTTTATTTGAACAGCAAAATTCTGAAATGCAAAAAAACGTTCATATCCAAAAGCATCAGAGTACGGTTCCGGGTGCGATTTGTTATTCTCTTAATTACGTCTAGTCTTTTTGTTCTGTCCCCGAAGAGTCTTGATATTTCAACAAACTTCCTGAAAGGATTAACATTCTCCCAAGACTCTACTACAAAGTGGATCTCTTCTTTAATACAATTAAATTAAATTATTAGAATAAATCCGTGTCGGATGAAAAAGGACCTTCAAAATTAGAGTTTTATACCTATTTTATTCATATTCAGCTGTCAGTGAAATCGCGGCAGTCCACAGGAAAGACAATGTCTATACAGGGAATAGCTTTTACTATTCCTGAAACACGTCAACTTTAAAAATATGTTTCCAACATTTTTGGTTCTATGACTTTGGTGAGACCGCAATTTAATTTTTCCACATTTTTTTTATTTGTACACATTATTATTATTTTTTTAATAAATTACTGGAAAAGGGGTAGAGAGTAGAGGGGCGCGCCGCACAGGCAGTGCTGAAATGGTACAAATGCTAACTTTAAAAGGATAAGAGACGTTTCGTAAACAAAAAGTATCGAGCTATGCGAAAAGTCAAAGTTGTTGTGTTTCAGGAATAAAGCTATTTAAAATTTGTCCTATATACGTGGAGCCAACAAAGTAGCGGGTTTCCTCACGATTTTTTCCTCTACCAGAGCCAGAGCGTAAGATAAGAGGATCGTATTATATGCTGGGCAATTAGGGTGGTATTCTAGAACGCTACTTAAACTCAGTTTAAACAGAGTTCAGACTGTCGATAAAGCCGTGCATGTTTTGGTATGAAGGGAGGGATATTCAAATCAAAACATGCACTGTTTTATCGACAGTCGACACTACTAAACTCTACTTAAACTGAGTTTAAATAGAGTTCAAGGAGCTTTCTAGTTTGAACTGAGTTTAAACAGAGTTCAAGTAGCGCTCTAGTTTGAACTGAGTTTAAGTAGCGTTCTAGAATACCACCCTCATGCCCGTTTTCATCAACCACCCCTAACTTTAAAAGATCTTTTAACGCAAATTATCTGCGCCTCCGTAGGTCTGGCGGTCACGGACCAGGGACCATACGAACTCAACTCATCACGCTTGTGAGTTGAGTTCGTATGGTCCCTCATCCATGACCACTAGACTTGCAGAGGCGCAGATAATTTGCGTTAAAAGGTCCCCCAAAGTTAGGGGTGGTTGGTGAAAACGGGCATCAGTCTACTAAATTATTACTATTATGTGCCTAGGACATCCCAGACTTTTCCGAGTGGTCACCTAGTGTGTGTATCATCCAGTGTAAGTAAAGGTGCTACTGGAAGCTGTATAAATAATCTTATACCTAACAAAAGCCTTAGTTACTCGCTGTAATGCTACGTGTAAGATAGAAGTACCAAGGTACTTAGAATCAATACCCAACAGTACCACTATCTCAAGACACATAATAGTTTCATCACGAAAAGAAAGTAACGTAGCCATAGCCGCTATATTTTATACTTTACCAGTATGTCCATCCATCCATTCCATTCAGTCGTTCCCTCAATGCTGAGGATCGTGACCATCATTGAAGTTGGCAGAGAGAAGTTCTCCATTGCGCTCTCGCGATGTGGATCAGTTTGTGCAGGTGTTTTTGCGTGGCTTTGGTTATAATAATAATATCGTCAATCTAGCGGGTGGTCTGCCTCGAGCTCTCTTTCCCTCCACCTTTCCCGTCATAATTTGTTTTTCCAGGCTATCAGGTCCTCTGCGGGCTATGTGACCGAAGAACGTTGCGATACGTCGTTGACATATGATTGAGAGTGGAGTGCGTGTTTTCAGCTCTTCGCGTATAGACTCATTTGTTCTCATCGCTGTCCACGGAATCCGTAGCAGTCGCCGCCAACACCACATTTCGAATGCATCTATACGTCTCAACATATTTTTCTTTATGGTCCAAGTCTCGCTGGCATACATAGCTATTGAGAACACCAAGTATGTAGCAGGAGTGAAATGCTTAGCATGGCTCACTCCATAGCTGCATTGGGATATTTTCCATAATTTTATGCAAAAATTTATTTTCGAAGCCAATGCTTCACGCAAACCATAATTTATTAATAACCTCGATAATCAACACGTGGCAGATTAATGCGAAAAACGATCACCCGGGATAACAAATTGTGCTGCGCCAATATCTGTTCTATTTTGCTAACTCATTGACGGGTCGTAAATAACCACGGCAAATTTTATCGATGTCCGGATCAGGGGTCCGAGTGTCTAACTTTAACCTCAATCACAATAGGTTTTGGCAAAAATACAACCGCATTTGTTTGAAACGAGATCTCAATAACTAGCGGTTCGCCCCGAACTATGAACTCGCGATCCCATATCTCAGCAACCCCTCGACCGATTTGGCTCATGTTCGAACTTAAAAATTCTCTTTATTTAGTTTACCCGCCTACCAAATTTCATGACGATCCGACTAAATTTACTCAAGTTATCGTCGAACGAACAATCATACACACATACATACAAACATACATACATACATACAAACATACAAACGCCGGATTGTTCAAGTAGACTCGGAGAACTTCGCTCGCTTCGCTCGCTCGTTCAATTAAAGCGATAGTGAATGTGATCTTGATTACTTCTTATTTATTAAGGATATTGGGTTGACGATATTGGACATTATTTCACGTAGGAATTACATTTTTTTTTTCTTTTCACAGGATAATTAAACCTCATCTTCTTCTTCTTCAACCAATGGCTGTCTGGATTCTATTTTTATTTGCGTACATAAATTTATTTGCCTTAACTAATTAAAATTACAAGAGTGAAAGAAATACGGTTATGATTATTGTGCAGGTCAATGAATGGAAAAATATATATCATCTGAATGGAAATCGGAGCATCTTACCATTTATCAATGCATGCCTGTTTATTTTGAATTGATACGTTCCGTAAGCGATTGTGGTTTAAAATGTCCTAACCATGATCACAAAGGGTTGCGAAAGACGTTGAAGTTAGATAATCAATCAAGACTAGAGTGTTCAGAAAATGTTTTGTTCGAAAATTTCCGTGCGGCTATGTGGCATTATAGGCAAAGGAAATGGCATTTGCATCTTCGTAATCAGATGATTTATATAGCGTCCAGTGGCACCTTCACTCACTCGGTGAAGTGACCACACCGACGTTGCAATGCCTGGTACATTGCTTAGATGGAGTAGGCTTGCCCAGCACCTACATCATTCTGTCATCGTTTTAACACTAGTGGTTCGCCCCGAACTATGAACTCGCGACCCCATATCTCAGCAACCCCTCGACCGATTTGGCTCATGTTCGAACTTAAAAATTCTCTTGGGCTCATTAACCTGCCTACCAAATTTCATGACGATCCGACTAAATTTACTCAAGTTATCGTCGAACGAACATTCATACATACATACATACATACATACATACATACATACATACAAACGCCGGATTGTTCCAGTAGACTCGGAGAACTTTGCTCGCTTCGCTCGCTCGTTCAAAAAAATGCTTGTATTAGGTTTGATTTATTGTTGTACAAAATGTAAGGTCTAGCGTGAGCATTCAATTTGTGAATTTGTGATTTATATTACTAGCCTCAGTGGAAGCCTATTCAAGCAATGCATAAAGGCAAGTTTGTAGCTGATTCATAGCAATAACAATGTTACTGCTAGCTAGTTGAACGAGCGAGCGAAGTTCTCCGAGTCTACTGGAACAATCCGGCGTTTGTATGTATGTTTGTATGTATATATGAATGTTCGTTCCACGATAACTTGAGTAAATTTAGTCGGATCGTCATGAAATTTGGTAAGCAGGTAAATGAGGCCAAGAGAATTTTTAAGTTCGAACATGAGCCAAATCGGTCGAGGGGTTGCTGAGATATGGGGTCGCGAGTTCATAGTTCGGGGCGAACCACTAGTGAGTAAGTCTCACCTAGTTATAACTTCACGCCCCGAACTATGAACTCGCGACCCCATATCTCAGCAACCCCTCGACCGATTTGGCCCATGTTCGAACTTAAAAATTCTCGTGGCCTCATTTACCAGCCTACCAAATTTCATGACGATCCGACTAAATTTACTCAAGTTATCGTCGAACGAACATTCATACATACATACAAACATACATAAATACAAACGCCGGATTGTTCCAGTAGACTCGGAGAACTTCGCTCGCTCGTTCAATTAAATTTTTGTTTTATTGACTTGATAAAAGCTACGATGCGGATGGGGCGATGACATCAAAAAGGCGGCTGAAAATAGTGAACAAGACTAATTAGAGACCGGGGATGTTGGCGTGACAGAGAAGAAGCTTATGCCCAACAATCGGCTAGATAACCCAAGTTTGATTCGCAGTAAAGTCGCCAGTGAATTTGGCTTGCCGCTCGTCATTCTATAAAGAAGCGTCGTCGTATTGAGAGGTTGTGCTTGTGACTTTTGACTTAGTATTTTGTATTGAGTGTCGATCGCTGGGTGTAGATAAAATGTTTTTTCGTCCGTGGGAGGATAGCGAGGTGCCTCTAGACGAAACTTCGAAGGACCCAAAAATTGAAAGACGAAGATTTTGTAAAACATGTTAGCAAACTCTAGTTAATGTCCAACAGCATTGTGTTGAAACGAATTTGTCTGCGCCCATCACAGATACTTCAAAATTAGTTGGTATCCCAAGAACCAAGATTGCCGTCGTGTGTACCGACACTATCTAAGCGAACGGACTTTACAAACAATGTGGTTGGAGAGCTTATTTGTTATGATTAGTTACATTTCCTCACTGCAGACCCGATAGCGCAAAGCGGCAATGTCATTACTATTGTTACGAGCACTATAAAGCATCATCGGGCACTTAAAGACTGCCGCGTTCGCAACAGCTTAGTTTTAATAGCATCCATTACACGGTCTGCTAATTAGCGTCGGTGCCACTTTGAAATACTTCCTAATTAACTTGCGGGTGGGAAATAAAACACTCCGCTCACATCCGAGATGAACACTTTACTTGCACTATAACTTAGCATGTGATTCAGTTGTGCAGTTACAGTCATGGTGTTCTACGAAAAACGAGAGAAGATTAAAGCATTGTGCCATCGTATATCGTTCCATAATCATTAATCGGAACAACAAAAGACAACACAATGTGAAAAAAATAGAGAGATTTTTTTAAAATTATATTCCGCTTTTAGAAAGTGAGCTCTGAGAGACCCTTTTCTTTCCACTTCTTTGACACTGGAAAATTATTGTATATGTTTTTATGTTTTTTTACGCAATATCTATGTTTGTATTGGATTGTAGGGCAAAGTCCACCCAACCCCCTTAGTCTAGACTACATAGCAAAAAAAAAACATCATCTGATGTTTGGTCTAGCTAGACAACACTGCTGATCTATGCCAAGGCTGTTCTGTTCTAGCCCTCATCACCTCAAGTTATTCCGGCATGACTGCGTCAATCGAGAATGTCTCGCCAGTGGCTTAAAATATTATCAAAAGAAAACTTCCGAAGATTTTTGTCGACAAAAAAGACGGACTTTGGCTGATGTAACGATAATGATAATGGCAAAGCTTACCGTTAGTTTCTAAATTGCCGATAAAAGTAAGTATTGTTCAGTAAGTAAATTGCTAGGCGAGAAAACCGACAAAGAAAGTTTAAGAGCCTTATAACACCAGCGTTTTGCGGGCGGATTTGTGTTTGTGTGATTTGTGGGTTCACCGCGAATTCGCGACGTGCAATTCGCGTTTTGGACACTCAGTAACAAAATAGATTCTGACGATGAAACACTGCTGGCGTTGTTACTTCGAAAACGCAGGAAACGAAAGCAAAAAAAGATTCGAAGAATATGGGAGGATACCTTATCGAGTAATCGACTGGGAGAGAGCGATTATTATGTGCTGTTCAGAGCAGCTATCACGAGTGCTTACTGTCACTGTCACTGAAAGTGATAAGTTGGATAAACAACCTTACTATTAGGATATATGTCATGTATTAGGATACATGACAGACGTCCAGCAGACGTCCGGCACAGCTTTTTCGCACTCGTGGTAGCTACTATAAAAACAATCCTCAAACATCCAACCTGCGAATGACAAGTTCTACATTTTATGAGTTTTTGGATCTGATACAAAATTACTTAGGATAGAGGTCACACACCTACGATTATTAGTGTCTCCTGACGAAAGGCGAGTGGCAGATGCTAATTTTGACTTCAATGAACGATAGAAATGCGTCTTTACTTTGGACGAAAATAAAGTTTAGCTAGCATTGTTTGTTACATGGCAGTAATTAAGCTCAGCGTAGGTAGAGGTTTTTGTTTAAATATCTAAATAATTGAATATCCTTACATTGTAAATCTTTAACTCAATTGTACTGTTATAAAAATGGACATATCGCACCCCCCGCAGAATAAACCCGTAAAGTGCTATTACGGCTTTTTTATTGTTATTGCAGAAACGTCATCTCCGATGCCGAATACATAAGTGTAATTTTTTTCAGACCCTGAAATACCATATTTAAGGAGATATTTAAAAATATGGCTTTATTCGTCTGACCATACTCAACAATTTGAACAAGGAATAAAACCGCAGTCATCCCTTACTGATACATTTATTGTATGCAGAAATTACAAAAGCCTTTACGGCTTTATTCTCGTGAAATATTTTGATCGCCATGACTGTAATGCATGTTTACAAAATAGGAACCGGTTTTGCTATATCTGTAAAACCGTTTAGCTTTTTGTTGTTATATATTTATTCCAGTAATGATGTAATAATAAATCTAACAATATGTCATCGATGTGGTAGTCACTATGAAAGGACGATTTTGCGAGGAATAAAGAACAAGAAACAGTTATAGATAGACGAAGATGTCTTAAGTTTATGTCTCGTATGATGTAGTAAACCTTATGGAGAGAAAACGGCTACACAAACTCTCACAACCGGACAATATTGTACAAGAAAAAAAAACTTGTGTACAATACGAGTGGTGGGCTCGAAGTTCTATAAAGAATGGAACAACCATGATATGGAATTTGGAGATAAAGGAGATGGCTGGGTTGCGTAAAGGATAAAACCGGAATTCATTGACTGATTTCCCAGTCACTGCAGCAAGTGGTCTCTGCACCCTGTCGTGTGAGTGAAGTTGCCACTTACTACGCTGGCTCAACGACTCGAAGTGGATCTTGGCCTCCCCAACCAAAAGACGCCATCCCTCTCCGTCCTGCATCACTTCTTTCTAATCTTTCACTTGGAGTTCGCGCAAGTCCTTTGAGACTTCGTCAATACAGCGAGACTTGGGACGTCCAACTGGTAGACGTGCACAAGGTTGCCGTTCGTATGCTGTTTTAGCTGCCCGATCCTCTCCCATTCTTTATACGTGACCAAGCCAGCGGAGTCCTGCAGTTTTAGTCTCTCCAATTATGTTGGGCTCGGCCTTGTGTCCGGCGTTTTACCGGATCCTAAAGGTGCCGTCTTCTTCCTTGGTGGGTCCAAATATTTTTCACAGGATTTTTCCTTTCCGCGACCAGGAGTTTGATCTTTTCTTTTTGCGTCAGTGTCCAAGTTTCACATCCGTACATAAAGATGGTTCTTATAAATGCGTATTTTCGTTCTTCTTGTTAGGTGCTTGGACGTGATCACTTCGTGGAGAGCCGCGGGGTATCGGAATACATTTTTAATTCTGATCTCTATCTCGCCTCCTCGGGTGTTTGGATCATTTACCGTAAAACCTAGGTACTTGAACTTAGTAACGCCATTGTAAGTAATTGCCACTAGACGATGTATAAATGATCTCATAAGGCTTAAGTAACACCAAGGTTTCTGCATACATTTAATTCTGTATGCAGGAAGTATAAAAATCCGCGTGAAAACGCTGTTTGCCAATATACTGATCTATGAAACTGGTCCTTCAATCCTTTGATAAAAAGTAACTGGTTAAGGCTCTAAAAAGAGTCAAAACTGGTAAATCACTAAGACCAGATTAATTCAAGCCCATTAAAAACATACTCTAATAATTATGCGCTCTCCAGGTCTTTCAAAACCTTTTACAGCACTGGGATATTACCACAAGATTGGTTAATTTCAACCTTTCTACTGACATGAAGAAATACTGCGAATACCGCACAATAAGTTTGTTAAGCCAGGTATGTTTCTCTTCATTCTTCATGAGAGGATCAGAGTGAAGTCCAATGAGCATAGGTATTGCCAATAGCTCTTTGAGTTTCAGGTCAGGGCTAAGAACCAGATAAGTCTTCTTTGCACCTACCTAGACCACAAGTTCTGAGACTTACAAACTGACGTTTTAATTTGCTTGATTGCACAAGAAGGCCAATACAAGAAGGCCTTTGATCATGCTAAGCCCGGTTATAGGTACTAATGCCTCGTCTACAAGACGTTAGAATTGATCGCAGAGATAAGCGAATAATTCAGAACCTTTACTGGAGCCAGACTAACACGGTGATAATCGTCTGTGAAGAAGCCAATCAAACTGGTAAAACTCACAGGCTCTAAGGTAACCAAGTTTGTATTTTTCTTCTGTTTTAATAAGGTTTAAGTTGACTGTGGTTTTTACCTACGTTTGTTGATGAAGCAAATAAAGGTTTATCTTCTATCCATTTGCTATGCGATCATAACCTCCAGATCCAGATCAGGAGGCTTCAATGTTACATCTAGCCTATAGAAATGTACGACGGTTGTGAATGTATATGAAAAATGGATCGTAAAGATCAAATAAATAGGAAAATTGAAGCTTTCGAAAAATAGTGGTATCTTAAGTATAAGGATAAGGATACGTCATACAAAAGAGAACTCATTTAAAACACCCAATAGAAATAGATAAGTAATTAATGTGATTAGATACGATAGGCTTCTCCAATCTTCCTGATAGGCAAAGATTGAGGAAGGAAAAAGCGTCGGCAGAAGAAGAAAAAGTTTGCTGAAAAACATCAAAGAATGAACAGGAGTGGTCACAATATAAAATCTCTTTAGTCTAGCTAAGGACAGAATGACATAATGAACAGCCGACTGCCAACCTCCAATAGTGGAGGGGCACCAGAAGAAGAAGAAGTTTCGAATTAAATTATTATTTAATGATTCAAACACTTCCAAAAACAAAGGGATAAAAAGTTGAAAAATTCACTTTTTGCTAACTTTTTTGCCTTTGTTTTTGGAAGTTTTTAATTTCATTGTGTTTTTCTTCCATTATACTGTCGATTTTTAATACGATTTGTTTCGTTAACTACTTTGGGTAGGTATTAAAATTTTCCTGGACTCCTTTACCTACTTATTTTATACAAGTCATTGCTACAAGGGGCACTTATGGAGAATTAAAATGTATATGAAAAATTGTAATGTACACTTACATTTCATATTCTTAGAAATTTGTACCAGAATAAAAAGATAATGAGCCATTATCTAACACAGTCACTTTACATATGCCAAGAATAAAGCCATAATGTGCTCTTACCGAAAAGAGTATCTATGCAAAATATCAGCGAATATTCCTATAATACTATGATGCTGTAAATGTTCGGTTTCGATTTTACAACGAATAAAACCGTAATATCACTTTGCAGTAATAAAACAAGATTTTAATATTGGTATCATACATTTTGTTAAATAACTTCCGTAGTGATATCTATAGATTAATAATGTTTCAATATGTAGTGAGCAAAAAAAATACCTGTAAATTGATACCTAAATGACTTTTCTACCATAGGTACTTAGTGAGTTGTGACGAAAAAACAGTTTTTATTTTTTCCTGAACAATTACGTTTTTGATGTTACGGGTTTATTCGCCGGGGGGTGCGATATCTAATACCTATAGTTTGTTGTTTGACATTGGTTCCATAACTATCATGCCAAACGTCTTTCAGTCGAGTTATGACTGAAGAAAAGTTTAGATTCCTCAAAAGAAGCTTTTTAAGTGGTCCATTTCATTAGTCACTCTTCACCCCTTTTTACGACTTAGGCTAATAGGTCTTTCAAATTTCGATAAAGATGTTTTTCGCCTTTCAAGGAAAGTTTCGATAAAATCACTCTTTTCGGGCAAAGAAGAAGAAAATTTGCGAACATCTGGGCTGCACCGTTTTATTAAAGTCATATTTTATTGAATCGAAAACTGCCATAGTAGGCTTGTTTCCAAAGCAGCGAACTATTTGTAAAATGCATGTAATTCTCCCACTTCACTCTAGTAAGAGATTATTTATTAAAATACGTAACATAATAATAGTATTTTCCAAAATTAAAAGTTATTCCCTTATTTTTTATTTATTAATAAACGGTTACAAGTTTAAATGTAAAAATATTCCCTTAGTGATTCCAAGTCAAAGTCAACGTTGCCCAAAGAGCCGTGGAGCGAGCAATGCTCGGTATTAAGCTCTTGGACCGTATACCTAACGTTGTAATAAGAAGCCGCACAAAAGTGGCAGACGTCGGAAAACGCATAATTTCTTTGAAGTGGAAGTGGGCAGGTCACCTGGCGAGACGTACCGATGGCAGATGGACAAAGTCCATTGCGGAATGGCGACTTCGAGAGGGGAAGAGATCCGTTAGCAGACCACCAAAGTAAGTAAGCCAAAGTAAGCCAAAGTAAGCCAAAGTAGCCGGAAAACAGTGGTTGCGCCTGGCGCAGGATCGTGAGAGGTAGCGTGAGCATGAAGAGGCCTTTACTCAGCAGTGGGTGCTAACAGGCTGATGATGATGATGATGATGATGATGATAATGATGATGAAGATGAGTGTATCCTCAAATTTATTTTTAACATAAAAGTTGAAAATAACAGCGAGCAGAGGAATTTGAACCGAAAATTATGAGGCATGCAAACAAATAACTCTTTCTATAAAGAGAACCATTTTTTCCTTAGAGGGTTACCTTATAAGGCTCCAAAGGGCATCTCCAAAAAAAGTGTGAATGAAAATAAAACGATAAATAACTGGGCAAACCCTCGGGGAGGATGTGTGTGTCACATTCACATCGAACGTGAATAAATCAGGAAAAGGTGTTAAGGTAATGATTTATATTCAGCTCCTGCCATCTAGTGGAGGTCCAGTTGGTCTATGAATTTGCATGTAATTTTACATAAACTTGAATTATACAGAGTGGCCCATTTGTAGAAGTCCAAAATATTATTTGGACCAAAAATTCAATGGACATTTCATCATAAAGTAAGTAGCTATGGACATTTCATGAAAAAAAAAAATAAGTATAGGTCGCATTTACTAGGTTGCAAAAATGTAAAAGTTATCGTTATGTATAAATTTTGGTAGAACATAAGTTTCGTTTATGTTTCGGAAACAATCGGTTATGATGCCCTATAGCCAGAAAAAAAATGTAACCACTAAAAATTAGCAATGTACGACTGTTTTGCTATTGTCGTCATTTTACATTTTAAGGAAGACTGTAGGGTCCAAAGTTTTTAGAATTCATTATTAATTTTAAATATCCCTGTCAAACAATTTGTACAAGTTTGAAAGTAATCAATACTTTGTCCTTTTTGTCCCACCCAACAACCTCTCAAGCGCCGTGGGGCAGGCGAAAAATATCAAACAAATGACAGCCCAATCACCCTATTATTTTTGGACAATCGATAAATGGGAAAGTTTGAAAGAAAATTCTTTAAACTAGGTTCATAAATATGATGATATATTTTTGTTACAATATTTTCATTCTATTTCCGAATCGATTCTTATCTCCATACAAATGGTGTCAATTAGCGATAGATATTTGTATGGAGAAGTGATTTTTTGCTCGTATAATTTTGAATTTGGTTCAGAATTACTAGTGTAATACAATAATTTCGGCTTTAAACCCGCAAAAATTTCGCAACGTGAACCAAAAGCTCAATATTAAATACTTTAGGATACTTTAATACTGTTAAAATAATTAATGCCCTAGAGCTACATACTCTTCAATTATTATCGTATGCAGTGAACTTTTAATAAGTGAATTATCAGAAAATGATTATCTGGAATATTGGAAACAAAAAAGGTGGTATTCATTTATTTCCTGCCAACGCGTAGATTAAATTAATTTCAAAGGAAACACATTTTATGCTGGGTTCACCGAACTTCAAGGCCCCCTGTAAAAATACAGTTAAGTTTTTCACGGATACGTAATTTGCAGGATACGCTGTAATAAAAAGATATATAATTAAAAATGTTTAACGGTGTTTTTTCTGTCGCGGTGGACTTCATAATGGAGTTCTGCAAAAGGTGGCCCAAGAGGTAAGAATAAAAAGCATGAAAAGTGTATTTTGCGCGTCCATTAAAATGCCGACCCTGGTTACCAGTTGTTCTAACAGCAAAATACATAGAAGAACTCGTTCAAGAGAAGCTGGAGAAGAAAAAGTATCTAGATACTTAGTATAAGATAGTAATAAGTATCTTATTTATATATTTTTTTTTTACTTCAGATAATATTGTGACGTTCAGTGTAAATAATTTATGTATGGCATATTGAATAAAAACAATTGATTCTGATTCTATTTTAAGATTCCTAATATAGGTACTCAATTGATCCTTTGATTTCGTTTGGTCCCAGAGTTTAGCGAACAAATGCGTGTCCTGAGAAAACCCGGAATATTAGAAAAATCTTTATACGGAAAAAAAGATCGAAGAGGAAGTAAACATAGAGTTGACATAAAAAACCTGACTTATTTTAATCTAGAGCGGGGTAGCTGAATCATAATTAACATAAGTGACAAAGGACTTATTAGCTCAGTGTGATTGATGCCTTATTAAAACATTTAATAAAATGACAGGACACGCTTTCGATAGCAAAACTCTAGCTGCACAGCACACAGGATAGATAATATCAAAATAGTTTTCACGCGCAGGGCCTGGCGAATGAAGCCGTAGGGTTCCTAATAAACTGCAAAAGTAGATGGAATGCATTTTTGACGTTGTTGTTTTTTCACAAACTTTATTTTATTTGGGTTGCGTGCGCTTTATTTTTCCTTACTGCCAGTTTCTTTTCCATACATTGTTCGTGAATTCGTGATTGATCTCCTTTAATGCTATCTGTGGTATGTTTTCCATTACAATAAAAGAGTGATGTTGCTATTGCAAACAAAATCTGCTAGATTAGACCTTCTGGGTGTGTCTCTTTATTTTGTGCACACTTTTACAAGGGCATGAAAAAGAAACACAGACTGCGAATTTTCAACTTACCCCTCATAAACACTACAGCGGTTTTGTAGAAGTTTTTTATTGCGGTAAAGTAACAAGTAACATGCCAATGTCAAGTTGTTGTGTAGATAACCAAGCAAGGGGCCTTTACAAAATAATGACTCGGAAAATATGTAAAACCACAATACCTTAGATTGTATATTCTAAAACATGACCTTACTTTTGTTGTGGTCGGATTGTGGTTTTAGTTTTAGATATTTTAGATTTGTTTAGGACAATTATTATGTGTTGTTGATCTGAGGTTCTACCCATAAATTATATTAACACCATTGTTCCTTGCATTGTACTTTCTAATTTAATTTGGTCACGGGGCGTCTTTACTTCCACAGGGAATAAAAAGATGGAAACTTTAGATGTGGCCATTACGTAGCCATTACACATTTTGCGACAACACCATTCGGTTGCAAGTCACGTAATAAAGACTCAATTGGTCAACTTTAAGAGGTTTCGGAAAAAAATCGGAGAATAAAGAAGGCTGTCTACTTTTACGAAATTACCACCTTAGCCACATAAATAACTTGGGGGTTAGCTAACTAGCTAAGGCTAAAGAAGACTGGCAACCCTGGTATTTAACTTATAAATATAATAAGACACCGTACAGGACTCAATTTTTGGTGACTTTAAAGGTATTTCAAAATGGTAACTATTCATCCGTTTCATATTTTTGGCTGTTAGAAAACGAAAATACAAATAAATCATTTTTGTGTTGCTAACGAAACGCGATTTAAGATACACCAAACCTATATCAACACGTGGAATCCCTTGACCAAAAGTCAGTTTCTTCTATTTCTTTCATTTTGACAAGAGAATGAAAGAAACTGACATTTACCCCAGAGTAGAAGGTGACCAACCTATTTAAGGCCCTGTTTCTGAGTTGAGTATTTTACTAAGCACATACTTACGTATCGATCTGTCACGCTCTTTTGTGAGAAATCTGCAGAGACAGGACGATAATTACCCATTTGCTTAGCAAAATTCTCAACTCAGAAACCGGGACTTACTCTAGGTAGCCGACAGTCAAAGAGGAACTAAGGCTCCCACAGGCGTTTGCGTTTGCGATATTGCGATATCTGTTTTTAGTAAATTTTTTATGCTGCGGTAAGAACGCAATGGCATTCCTAATTCAAAATGTACTAAAAACAGATATCGCAAGAATGAAACATGTCGGCTACTCCGACAAAATAAAAGTAAGTGAAACCGATAAATCGATATATGAAAATCGCAAGAACGCATCCGATCTTACCGACTGATAAAACTCACCTGTGTGGTAGCCTTTAATGACTACTTGATGATTACTGAAAAAGGAGTCCGCGATCTTTGTAGAACTTACAAGTTAAAGTACTGGAATCGTTCATCGCTTGAGTACAATAGTAATCTGTGGCTATTATACAGTATCTACTTATAATATTCAATCTGTGGGCCAATAGACATTTAAAAATTTAAAAAATCAACGTCCAAGTTGATATTTATGTCACTGTCCTACAATACAACACCAGATTAGAAAACATCTGTCATATTAACCACCAATAGAAAAAAAAATACTGCGTTAACCTTTTTCCTATTACTTCTGCATAATATTTTCAAGCAGTAAATCTGATACCAAAACAATAATGGATCCCTGCCAATATACTTTGTGCGTTTGCTTATTTTCTTGTATAAAAGAGAGTATAAAATATGCTAGTCAAAAGAAAGTCGTCTTGTGACATTTTGAAAAAGTGCTGCTGGAAAATACGAGGCAAACACTTCTCGCTATTTTCAGTACAAAGCGTCGATCGAGACATGTTTTCTTGTATAGACTTTATTTGAATGCAATTTTTTTCAGAGCTAAAGTACTATGCAGCTTGATGAAATCGAGTAAAATAAAAAAAGAAATCAATGGAACTCGGACGCTTTTCTGCCAACGCATTCTTTGTAATAATATGTGATTTTTACGTCCCGCTGCCCAACGGGCAAAATGACGTCTCTTTTATGACATACTTTACTTTATACCCTTGTTTTTTATTCGCTGAAATGTTTTACTAGCCGACATAATTGAGGTCGTGGTTGAAAATAAAAATACCTATAATGTTACAACTTTTATTTCGGTTTTCAAAACGAATTGCTCCCTATTGACTTTACAGATTGATTCTACGTCCACTCGTCCACGGGTCGTAACCCAGCTAATAATAATAAACAGTAGCAGAAAAAATATTAAATTTAATTTAAGTACAACAAAAAAATCGCGCGCACGGTTTCCCGAGGTTGTGTGTTCAAGTACCGACCCGAGCGAATTGTTTAACCTTATACCTAACTAGTTGTGCCCGCGACTTGTATGCGTTTTTACAGATTTGACATTTAATTTAAATTCGACTGTGGAGGAAAACTCAAAAGGAAGGTTTTTTTTAACCCCCGACCAACAAAGAGGGGTGTCATAAGTTTGATAGCTTTGTGTGTGTGTCTGTTTATGTGTTTATGAGGGTGTGCCTGTCTGTGTGTCTGTCTTTGTGTGCCCTAATCTAAACAATACATTTATGATTAAATATGTTTTTTTTAGATTAGGTATCGCCCGTGTAAGATACCAGGAAGCTTAGCATAAGAATTGCCTGGGAAGTATGGGGGTTTATTATGTATCTCCCTCGACGTAGAGTGGGATAGATAAAGTTATAAGCCCATAGATAAGGTCTTACCCATTCTCATGCTTAGCCAGCAAGCAAAGCATAAGGTTGGGTTAGAGCGTATCTACCGCAAATAACTCTGTCTATCCCACTCTACGGCAAACAAAATATATTTTTTTAATATCAAGTTGGGCTCAGTAGAGTAAATATTTTAAAAAAGGCACAAAAAAAAATTTCAACCTCGCGTGGGTTCAAACCCAGAAGATTTCGACCGCGACGCAACAGTACTACATTTCTAACATCGATGAACTTTGTCCGACCTCCACCGAAAACCACTCACAATTCCCTCCAGCAAGCATCATAAGGCTGGGTTAGAGCGTATCTATGGCTCTATCCATCCTGCTCTACGTCAACCCTACGCTCTGACCCGGCCTTATGCTACGCTTGTAGAACTAACATTTTCCGCCAAAATAAAATAAAAACAAATGCCGATTTTTCATTTACAATATGCGCCCCAAATGCCAAAAGTCGTAGCGTGCTATTATACAGAGTGTTAAAAGACCGCCAACAAAGCGGGAGACCACGTATACGTACGTATACGTATAGTCCTCATCATAACGAACATTTTTGCCCAAGGAACTATGCCTGGGAAATCAACGGTTTCCGAGATAATAAAGTCAGACTTTTTTTTTTTTTTTCAGAAATGTGTTTAGTATTACGTTCTTAATATACCTTCTTAAGAAGCCATATCAAAATTATGGATATTTCTCACAAAAATCAAGTTAAAAATTGCAATCCGCAATGTAGGTTTTCGAAAGAATGTGGTTCAAAGTCGGACTTTTTTTTTTTTTGCAGAAATATGTTCAGTATTACGTTCTTAACATACCTTCTCAAGAAGCCATATCAAAATTATGAATATTTCTTACAAAAAACGAAGTTAAAATTGCAACCCGCAATGTATTCAAAACATCGGATAGCCTAAGTTACTCCCAAAAACGTGAGTTACGACCATGTTAAGTTTGGTTGAAAACTATTCAGCGGTGTTCGCGTTTATCGTGTTCATACAGACAGACAGACAGACTGACAGACAGACAGACGGACAGACAGACAGACATAAACCGTTTTTTTTGCATTTTTGGATTCAGTATAGTTTACTTAGTAACCCCTGCTAGTTTTTTTCTAAAAATATTCAATGTACAGAATTGACTTCGCTAGAGTTTTATTATAAGTATAGAAGAAGATAGATAAAATTAAATCTTTAAATGAATAAACAAAAATTGGTTTTCATTTAGCTGCATGGAACATTCTAGCCATAAATTAGCCGACTGGTTGAACGTTTTGTTTTTTTCCTACGGCAATGAAAATACGAGTAATTACTTAAGTACCTTTCTGTAACAGTATATTATACACGTGAAAGCTCATAGAAAGCACCCGTGAGTATTATTATACTTTGTGGTGAGGTGCTCCGACGTTAGTTGGTCGTTGCTCCGAGGAAGTCAAAAATAAAAACCAGTGCTAGGTAATTCTTCCCAAAAAAACCTTAAAAGCCTATTAACTTGTAAACGTCAAAAAATCGCTGAACATACATGGGGGTCATTCGGATACCCCTAGGGGTGCACTATCCGCACTTCCACTTGACACTATTTTTTGGGACACCCTGTATAGGACCGTGGGAACTCAGTGACTGTTTCACCCAGGGCGAGACGGGGCGCGGGAAAAGTGAGAGGCAATGCGGCTGTATGAGTCTACGTGTGTTTGTGTCCTTTCGCGAGTAACTAGTTGTAGTTGTAATGTATTAGATCTATTTTCCGAAATTTTTTCGTAGTTCAGCTGCCATTTCTACATTTTATTAAGTACCTATTTCAAAGATTATTTTTTTCTGACAAGTACAACACATTATTGATATTCCCAAGGTAGTTAGACTCCAATAGACAGTGAAATAATGTAAGTAAATAACAGTTAATAGTAACCCCTTTTTCGGCGCGAAAAACGCATCGCTCTAATTTCTTTCAGGCTATTTTTCTTATCATAAAACTATTTGAAAACCTCCGTATTGGTCATCTACTGATTTATACCAAGTTTCAGCAAAATCCAGCCTGTCATTTAGAAATTAAACCGGAACTACTTTTGTATGGGAAAATGGTGCTCTAGCACCCTCTTAAAAACTATCCTTATGGCACGAGATATTTTTCTCAAAGGATTTTTTCTCGTTCATTATCGTTATCAAAAGCGTTCAAAATATGTTTAAGGCACACCTTTCGGGTTAGCAAATTATTCAGTTAATGGTCAATAAAGTGGTAAAAATAAATCTCGGCAAAATAGTGCAAAAGTTAAACCACTTCTAAAGGAAGGCCACGATACAAAATGCATAAAACCATCTACGTATCTCGAAAAGACCTACGTGATCGCTAAAGCTACTGCACAAAAAAAAAAGGGAAGAACAGAAGTTCTACGGCACTGTAGATGTAACATAGGTACTTAGTTAGTAACTTCAACTTAAGTTATACAACGTGTTACAAAACATCCTAACTCTTTTTACAGGGTGTAACCTACTGGTCAGCAAGATGTCAATTCTGTAAAAAATAGTAGAAAAATATTTTTTTATTTTATTGCTTCAAAATTGAAAATTTTTCATAACTTTTTTGTTTTTGGTATTAGCTCAAATTTAAAAATATGTTTGTGGTTGTAGGTGCATTTGAATAGCTTTGAGTTGTTAAAACATTGTGAAAGTCAATGAAAACAATATTTAAAAAATACTTTTCTCCTTTTTTTTTTTACTTTTCTCCTGCCACAGCGTTCACATTTTATTAATTTAAAAATCAGCGGAACGTCATAGAGCAAAAAAAAATTACGTTGTGATCCCTACCACCGGGTGCTATTATCACCCGATACAGGTTCCCATGACGCTAGCAGCGTTCCCCTGCTGCACCTCCAGGGAAATCCTCTGCGCCAGGTATGCCCCGGATATCAAATCAATCAATTTGGCCGCGAATGACGAAGAGTTAACATGAATTGAACAAGATGTAAAACGCCACTAGTGAATGCTACAATGTAATTTTGAAGATTGAGTAGCGACCCCATATAAGCTTAACAACCCCAAATCTCGGCAACCCCTCTACCGATTTGGCTCATTTTCGAACTTAAAAATTATTTTAATTTCATTTACCCGCTTACCAAATTTCATAACGATCCGACCAAATTTACTCAAGTTATCGTCGAACGAACATACATACAAACATACATACATACATACATAGGTACATACAAAGGCCGGATTGGTCCAGTAGACTCGGAGAACTTCGCTCGCTTCGCTCGCTCGTTCAATAATGTTATTATGTCGCCTTCTCTAGCAGATCTTCTATGCTTTTCTATTCGTTCAGCCACACACAATGGACTTAGACTGCGTTCTATATTTATAACAGCGCTGTTCAAACTCCGGATTGCGGTATCAGTTTGCGCCGAACTTTACGAAATATACCTAGGACGTGTTACAAAACAAATGTGCCACAGTTTGTCTGTTTGTTTGCACAAAAAGAATAATGCGAAAAGGAATTCCGAAACACAAGTTGAACGTTGAAGTTGTGCGGTTTTGTTAGTTTATTTTATTTGTTTCACCGCAAAATCCTTGTTCAAAATGAATCGTTTGACTGCCCATGGTGTACAACATGACAATATGTTCGAAAAACTGCAATTTTGCCGTGTAGTAAGAAGTTTGAGAATAGCACACCTTTAAAATATTTCTACCTCGTATAAAAGCCTTTCTTAGTGATCAGAGCAGTGTATGGGGCCCCTGTAGAATAAA
This sequence comes from Zelleria hepariella, assembly GCA_949319315.1. Lineage (NCBI taxonomy): Eukaryota > Metazoa > Arthropoda > Insecta > Lepidoptera > Yponomeutidae > Zelleria > Zelleria hepariella. Next base: position 6,729,468 of record OX439387.1, on the reverse strand, counting down.
ACGATGAGTTTGGAATTGATCCAAAGCTATTTATGGCGAGTTTTGGGCGCTCAGACGTCTCCAGCCATTTCAAATAAGAACTGCAACGAGAACTTGAAATTGCACCCATTCAAAAACTCTTATTGTTACAGTCAGAAGAGCCAGTGTTCCAGTCGGGCTTGTTATGAGATAAAGAGAATATTTGAAAGGTATTAGTAGACATTGGGAATATTGTATTATCGAACTAGGAGGTTGAGAAAAATGTGCTTAATAAACAGAAGAATGTCACACGACTTGTAATAGGTAGCTCTACAACGTGTTACAAAACATCCTAACTCTTTTTACAGGGTGTAATCTACTGTTCAACAAGATGTCAATTCTGTAAAAAAAAGTTGAATAAAACAATTTTTATTTTATAACCTCAAAATTGAAAAAAAATCATAACTTTTTTTTTTGGTATTAGCTCAAATTTAAAAATATATCTGTGGGTGTAGGTGCATAGCTTTGAGTTGGTAAAACGTTGTGAAAGTCAATGAAAACAATATTTTAAAAATACTTTTCTCCCGCCACAGCGTTCACATTTTATTAATTTAAAAATCAACGGAACGTCATAGAGCAAATAAAATAAATTATTTTGTGATCCCTATCACCGGGTGCTATTACCCTGTAAAAAGAGTTAGCATCTTTTGTAAAACCTTGTATAGTGACATAATAATAATATGCGATATTCTACCCACGCCACGTGAATATTCGACCACGACAGCTGTAACATTGGCGAAACTTCAGTAAACTTAACACCGGGATAACACTCAACTCAGACTCTGCTCATTTTACGTGAAAGCAAGCTCTGCAGATACTTTCCCCGTTTCTGCGATAGTCAAAGTCACCACTCAATTCGTAGCGGTGGTGGCCTAGTGATAAGAACATTGGACTCTGAAGCGAGATACCCCGTTTTGATTCCCGGTGCTGGCAGGTACCTATGACTTTGTTTCTTTTCAAAGTTACGTACATTTGTGAATTTTAAGTAGCAAAACCACTCGCTAACGGTGAAGGAAAAACATCGTGAGGTCACCCGGCTTAGTTAGCTCCACACGTATTGACTCGTCTTTCCTGTGCGCTAGGCTGACTAAGCTGTCAGGAGGGTATAGGTGCTGGGCAAGCCTACTCCATCTAAAACAATGTCCCAGGCACTGCAGCGCCGAGTGGTCTTTTCACTTATCTAGTGTGAGTGAAGGTACCACTGGACGCTGTATAAATCATCTCATTACGTACAAAAAGGCCTTTATATTTATTTATTTTTTAGTTCACACATTTTCCACACATTTTTTGCTTCTTTCTTTGTTTCGTGACTGAGCGGAGTTTGGTCGTAGGTATTTAAAATTCCGGTGATTATTGAATACTGATACTTTGATACTTTAAACGTTCTGCTGTATCTGCAGATTGTTTTAAGGCGCTTGGCATAGTGAATTAGCCCGCGCGCAAAGAAAAATGCACAAAATCGAGTCCTGTATCAAATACACTAAATAAATCGACAATTTTCATATATCAAACCCTAGAATTAGGTAAAACAGCCAGTTTCATGTTGACATTCATAAACGTTTTGAAGATATTTTTGATGAAAAAAAATAGGCGGCGCACTTTTTTTCAAACAAAATATCTTGCAATCTGTTATGGGTATCAACACAAAACTGGCTGTTTTAGATAGCTCTCACCTAATTCTAGGGTTTGTTATGTGAACACATTCGTTTTTTTTGGTGTATTTGATACAGGAATCGTTTTTGTGATTTTTTTTTGCGCGCGGGCTAATTCACTATGCCCAGCGCCTTAAGGCGCACATTTTCACATATCAAACCCTAGAATTAGTTGAGACCTATCGAACACAGCCAGTTTCATGTTGATATCCATAACAGATTGCAAGATATTTTGCTTGAAAAAAAGTGCGCCGCCTATTTTTTTTCAAGCAAAATATCTTCAAAACCTTCAAAAATTTGAGAATACTTAAGGCGCTGGGCATAGTAAATTAGCCCGCGCGCAAAAAAAATGCACAAAATCGATTCCTGTATCAAATACATTAAACAAATTAAAATTTTTCACATATTAAACCCTAGAATTAGGTGAGACCTATCTAAAACAGCCAGTTTCTTGTTGACATTCAATTACAGGGTTTAATATGTGAAAAATTTCAATTTGTTTAATGTATTTGATACAGGAATCGATTTTTTGCATTTTCTTTGCGCGCGGGCTAATTCACTATGCCCAGCGCCTTAAGTATTCTCAAGTATTATCTCAGGGAAATTCTCAATTCAGAAACTGGCAGTTAGAATTTCATAACAACGGCGCAGAAGTGGGTCAGAAGTTTTTATTAAACTTTATTAATATGGTTTTTGTAGAGCTTCCTTGTTCACAATCTAATCATCAAACGAAGTGACTGCACAGAGTAATTTGAGTTAGGGAAGAGTTTAACCTCCGCTCGCTGGTTTTACCCAACAAGTTAAACGCCGCAGAAAGAAAACTTTTGATGGGTATTGTTTTAAAACAATACTATTAATTCACTCAGAGTTGCAGAATGAGCTTTTGAAGGTGAACTGGTGGCTCTTCAAAAGCTCTTCAATGAAAAAGTTGCAGTTTCGATTTCTGCTGATGGATATCCATAAAACTATGCGACTGAATATGAAGCTTGGTCGAATTTGGTGAAAAAAAATAGTGTAATCAAAACAACCTATATACCATTGATACTGGCTCGGGCCAGACAGATCTGTCTTTTTCCAACATTGTTATTTAATTTCTTCTCACTGTAAGTAAGTAAGATATAGCCTGTACAATTGTACATGTCCCACTAGCTGGGCAAAGGCCTTCTCTCAGAGAGAGAGTTCGAGCTTAATCACCACGCGTGCTCAATGCGGGTTGGCGATTTTTGCGTTGAGGGTATATAATGCCTCATACGCTCAGGTTTCCTCATGATGTTTTCCTTCACCGTCAGCGAGTGGTATTGCTACTACAAATTCACAAATGTACGTAACTTTGAAATTAAACAAAGTCATAGATACTTGCCAGCACCGGGAATCGAACCGAGGACCTTTCGCTTCAGAGTCCACTGTTCTACCCACTAGACCACCACCGCTATCTCAAATATTTTATTATTTTACCTGACTGCGGCTAACCCCAAATGAATCATTGATTACGAAATTATCTACTGTAAAAACTCATTGGGTAGGGTGGTTTGTACTAAAAACCAGGAATCGAATGATATAAAGTTGTTCACGAAATATTAAACTGTACCTACCTGGTTTTATCAATGTTAATGAGTATTCGATTCGAGGAGAAAGGAACGGGTCGCAGCAAAGCCAAGCCAAGTTTGATATCGAATGCGGCTGCAAAGATCCTAATTAGGAAAATCGCAGATTGGAAATTTCCACCAAATCAAGAAACTCCACTTTCATTTCCGACGAAAATCTTTCGTAGAGTTCATTTGTTGGAAAGTGAGCTTTGCATTTATATGTTTTGACTGTGTAAAGACGTTAAATGTGGGTGTGCGTGTTGACATGTTACAATACAATGGATGATAGCGATTTATGTTAATTTTAACGTTGTCGGGATGAAAATGGGCCCTTTTATAGTGATTTAGTCCAGCTGCTTACCTTTGAGCAATCGGGTATGTTGATATTACATCTCACAAGTTCAAATGCAAAGCTCTTTTCTCGGTAAGCGACCATAGATCTAAAATTTTGTCCGAGTAAGACATTTTGACTCAAGAGGGGCAAGCAACGGAGTCCGAAATTTACATTTCACTTTTTGAATTAATGAGATGGCCAAGATATTTTAAACTTTGGTCTAAAGCTTTTTCACTATTGCCCCGTTAAAGCGAACAGATGGTTTGAATTTAGGGAGGCCTTTGTGAAAAGCGTTTTTCGTCTATAAAATTAACTTGTCAATCAACGTAATTACCTTTTTGTTTTAATATATATTTTTAGCAAAGAATATTATACATTGTGCAAGTTGTAAGACAAAGTGGCTTGGCAAAGAAATGTACCTACATAACTTTTGGTACGAAAGTACAATTTAAACTTTCATCTTACACCTGTACCTATCTTTAAATCGTAGAAATGAGTTCCCAGCAACAAGTCTTTGTAACAGACAGTCATAAACCCGAAACGACACGACGGAATGAAATGAGCTCGAGCTCATACCTCGTTTCGGAACGTAAAACCGACGGCAAAGGAATATTTTTTGGAGTTAAACATTCCAAAATGGGGATAATTTAAATTCTAGCCCCAGCTTGGCCACAGAAGTCTTATGTTAAAAGAAACTCAATATTGATGCAGATTTAAGGAATATAATTTAAAAAGATCGGCATTGCTTAGTGTGATGACTGATGACACTGCCTATTTCTTCAAGCGCCCTATATCACAACCTTTGAGCATCGTGGGTGGTAAAGTCTGAGGAAGTGCGGGAAGAGGTAAGGAAAAATTAACGCAGAGGTTTAATAGTTAGCGAGATCCAATGCAAAAAGAATCAACCAAAAATATAAAGAACTTAACAGACATTGTTTTCTGTATAAGTATGTACTTACTGTAAAGTTCGGCATGTCGCCTTATCGCAGCTATTTAAATGCGGAACACGTGTGTTAGTCCATGAAGGTGTAAGGTGCGGCTCGTAACAAGAATTACCGGATGGTAAATACAATATTGGGGGCTCGAAATTAAAACAAATCGTGGTAAGAATCCCGTGTAAAACGTGTTTAAAAAAATCACGATTGCTTCAAAAATCTACCGGATGGTCCAGGTGCAACATATCCATAATACAACAACTTACCAGAAAGATAGCTTACTATAAAGTATGCTGATGATTTCATCCAGTCAAAGTGGCCCCCTTCCATTAGCGAGGTCTATCTATAAGCCGGTTTTGTCTATGTCGACGACGCAGACTTGCAGATGGGCGCAGAATTCTGCAACGAATTACATTGCCTCCTAGACTAAAGTTATGGTAATCGGGCTATAAGTTACAGGATTTTGCTGGTAAACCTCTCAATTTTATTGGAAGATGGGATACTTTAAACCTTTGCTCTTAGTTGGAAATTGAATTTGTCCGCCTTTTAATTAAAACGACGAATAAATTTGCTTTAAATTTCAATATTGTTCGGCAGGTATTTTTCCGAGGGATTGTCTCCGTTATTCAATTTGTGAAGGATGATAAGTGGCATTGAAGAGTGTTTGCATATTTTAATATTTTATCGGTAAAATGCCCCAAATACTTTTGAACTGCTCTATCAAATAAAATGAAAGCTAAAGCGCTTTTTGGAAATGACAAAAATCTCATAAAGCAGCGTCGTATTGTTAAATATTCAGGTCATGAAAAACAAATACAACACACACATGGCTGAAAGAAGATTTGCAACAGCAAAATTGCATATTTGCACCAAAGCAACACTGCCTGCGTCGGAAATAAACTTGCCTGCAAGGGCGTAGGCACAAGCCCCGACGATTTATGGAGCCAGCGTCACAAGTGGAAAGAGAAAAGAAAACCGGATAGTTCACTCAAGAATTTGTTGTAGGAATACCACTCACTAACAGATAAGTAAAGGAATAAAAAATAAAGAAGCTGTGCAGGACAATGTCGTCAGGAAATCGACTGATGAGGCATACAAATCCTCAACGCGAAAATCGCCAATCCGCTAACTCTCCCTCTGAGAGAAGGCCTCTTTTCCCATCTAGTGGGACACAATATACATTTTTACAAGCTAGGTATATGTTATTATATGATGTGATTGATAATGAAGTATAATATCCTTGAGTGAGTGATGAGTTATTGTGGCCAGCCATGGCGTTGCAGCGTCCGAGTGGTCACCTCACCCATCTTTGTAATCCATGTAAATAAAAATAAATAAATAAATGTCATAGTTTCAGTGTTATGTAACTATTATCAACGTTATCCGAGGACGTTTTATGTAGAAAAAAATAGGAGGTGATTAGGCGTCGGTGCGGCGTGGCGTATTTTGTTGCCAACATGTATGAAGCTAGTTTAGTTGTTACACCATTCTTCGCAATTATGTTAACCTTAGCGGCCTAGGTCATACGAGCTTGCGGTTGTATTTTGCATCTTCTACCTTATTACTAACTAGGTCCAAAGATCAATGTGCTCTGCCGGCAAAAGGAATGTTTATATCTCACGTGTGCTTAGAAGTCAATTTATTTAGCTTACTCTGCCAATGCTGCGCTAATGTACGTCCAGCACTTTCGGATCAATATTGGAAAGTTCAATGAATATTTTCTCGCTGTGTCGCAAAATGAAGATGCCATGCAAATTCCTGCATTGGCCAATGGCAGGTATGCAGCGGAGTAAAAAACGAAAATTTGGAACAAGATATCGACATGACATCATGACAACATGACATGGAATAAGTAGTCATATTCGTCAATAGATATTTAACGTTTAGATGCCGCATTTCTGCGTTTCGCAGAAATGCGGCATCCAATCCTAAACCAAAATGTAGCGGCTTACGCCAGCGTAGTGTGAAGAAGGTGATCGTCGATTGAAGAAGAAAATACCGTTTTGGTATTTTCTTATTATAATATTATAATATTGTCCGAAAGTTAGTAATTAATTATAATTGTGGATGTAATTGTAGAGAAATTTGATATAATACAAGATCGCGTCGAGCGGTTAGTGTCGCAAGCGCAAGTACCGAGTTTCCGAGTTTAGAGTTTTGCGTTCCGCGTTCTTTGTAATGTATGGGGTTGCTTGGGACCGTTCACACTGGAGCGGTCAGAACGTGGAGTTCTCGTGAAGCAAATCTGAGAACTCTGAACTCGGAACGCGGAACTCCGGGGCAGTGTGAAAAATAACCCATTCTCTGTTCAAGATTTTTACGCAAGCTTGTAAAAAAAAACATCGCGCGAGCACTGCTAAGTGGTGACAAACTTAGGGGTATATTTAAACCTATCGTTCAGAGTTTTTTTCCGAAATTGGAAGTGTTTAGCACTTGAGTTCCTAAAAGTCAGTCGTGCATGATATAAAGTTTCCCAAAGCCCGTTATGTTATTTACACTTAATTTAATTTAACCCTTTAGCTGCTGTTGTTACGGATTGCGGGCGAAATTTATCGCGACCATATTTCATTGAGGCCCCCATCAAAAGGCTGTCGCCTTGAGAATTCTTTTTCGGGCCCTAAACATTTTACAAGAGGGCGTTAATTTTATTAATTGTGCTCTCTAAGGAGATTTGTTCAACTTCTTTCCATTATTAAATAATTTCACGGCGGTTGGGCCAACACCCCGAAAATTTGAAGTAAAAAGCTATTTTATCGCGATACAACTGAATAATAAAAGCTCATAAGCTGAAAACTCCAAGCCAATATTTCATAGTTGATATAATTGATGAACAAGGCCTAATGAGATGTCAGCCCATTCTGTAAATAAATCGTTGTAAAGAATGGTGATGTTCAATTTGAGGGCATCTTCTTTAAACTTTATGCAAAATATACTTACTTAAGGGTCAACTAAAGTAGCTTGGCGGGAATTTTCAAAGTTTTTTAAATTTTGTAGCTTAACTCAGATATTTTTGTTCACCAATTTTTGTTTTACGACACTACAGTTGTAAATAACTCTAATAAATCTAATAACCTAGTAATTTGAACAAACCTCATATACTGTTTTATTGTCGTGAACCCGAAATCGCTGAATAAAAATTGCTCAGTTTAGCTACAAAATTAAAAATTTAACTGTGAAAATTGAGAATTTCCCATCACGCTACTTGAGTTGACCCTGAGAGACGAAAATCTTAGGCCTGTAGTTCTAGGACAGATGATTTCTAAATGTATAGCGCCCAGTGGCACTTCCACTTATAGTAGATAGATGAAGTGTACACCCGGTCAAAAGATGAAAACCAGTCCATTTTGACTAGCTCCACTTTGGCCCACTAAACAGCCCATTGGTCCCCACCGAAAGCGTAATTTTTTTTAATTTTTTTTTAAAAGGTACACAAAACAGACGATAGCCATAAAATTACAGTTGTTAGAAATATTCAGTTTCTTAAATAAATAAGTAACTTATTGTAATGCAATAAATGTAGCGGAATCTTCGACACTAATCCGATTTGGTGGCGCAAATTCTACCAGCTAGATTAAAATCTTGGTGGATTCTGCCCCACTAGGGCATCCGCAATGGGGCAAATTACTCTCATTAAAATCATTACTATTACCAACTACCATTTATATTGGTACGGTAGCGTGTTTCCATTAAATGAAATGTGTTAATTTTCGCATAGTGAGTCCATCAACCTGTGAAGTTAATGACGTCATTACATTAAGTTTCATTAATGACGTCATAATTAATTAGGACATTGCATTACTCAATCATGTTAGATAGATATAATTATGTAGTCAACGTTGTAGTTCAAAGGGTCTACTGAATTAAGATGAATTCCTCGACGTTAATAATAATAATTATATCATTGAGCATATCAAACAAGTATTTAAAACTGATGGCATCGCTTTTGTATTTGTAGGCAACGAAAGCTTTTGTATTTACAAAAAAAAAATACTATCTTTAATACAAGAAAAAAAAATTGCCACGCTGTTGGCCTAATAATGGCAAGAAAGAAAGAGCAAACGACAAACTCTCTTTCAAACCATTTTGTGAAACGCACTAAAATGTACGGGTTGGGCAAAAATGCTTTAATCAGCCCATAATCTATGGCTCCAATGTGGTCATTTATCGAACAGTTTTCGATGCCCATGCTAACCCAGATTCGTCTGAAAAAATATCCAGCAAGGCAGAATAACTCAGTCAGGGTTAAAGACTCCACAAAATCCGCATGCGTAGAGACTGACACCATCCGAAGTCCTCCAGTGTTACCCCGACTGTTGAGTCGAGAGGACGTACTCTGCCTCGCGGGAGAACCCGGCATACGGTATCGCGAAAACACATTTTCCTACCTAATTAAAGATGGGATAAAAATGTGTAAAGAAGACTGATTCAAGTTCTTTGTTTTGATAGTGCTAAAGGACTTGTTTTGAAGAAAATAAAGTGAAACTTTCAGTGTAGTCGTTTTTTCCAAGTGCAAAGTGAACTTAAGGGTTTGTGTTAAATCTGATAACCTGTAAGGAATTTCTTCTTGACTGATTTGATTTGTACCCTCATGATTGGGACTAAGTACCTATAAAAATTGGCCTTGGTGGCTGGAAATCAGCTTAGCTCGTTGAGGAATATAATAAACCTATTAAATGTGGAATCCAGTCCACATTTCAAAGAACTTCTTTTTTTTTTTTTCATAGCACTTAGGACGTTCGTCTACAGCAACGTTAACGAGAAAGACATTATTTAATTTTTTTTTTGTATGTGATAACGTGACGTGACGCCATAATAAATGTGTGTACCACTACTTAGGAACTTTCATCTGGTTTTTGTTGTGTATCCTTGTACCAGCGCTTTCCCAGCTATACTAACCTGATACGTTTTTCCTTCAAACGAACGTTTTCCAAAAGCTGACGCGCCGAACGCAACTTTCTAATAAAAATCTTGTCGTTAAAAATGTCCTTTTTTGTGACATAGGGCTGGTAACGACTTGCGTTTTCGACTATTTGATACTAACCCTTTGGGATGGATCGCACGTCGACTGTCGTTCTAAATACTGAAATTTTACCCTCTGAATTTTATTTTGATTCTCATTGTCAGATTTTATTATCTATTATCACTTAATTAATTCGTGATTTTATTTAGTTTGGTTTACGCATGTTCTTAATTAATTATTATTTATGTTTACGTTTATGGTATTGACTAATTTAGAAACGAGGCATTGATAAAAGGCCTACCGTTGAGCATAGGACTTACACAAATGCCTTTTTCTACCTCTGATAAGTTTACCTTTACGCCTAATATTGTATTTGATTTATACAACGCTCACGTGACATGGGTAAAGTGACCACTTATATGCTTTTGTGCCTGGGACATGGTTTAGGTTAGATGAAGTAGACTTGCCCTCGAATAGGTACCATCCTTACGGCTTAAGTGAGGAAAGACAAGGACAAAATGTGCTGGGCAAACTTAGCTGGACAATTTCAAAACCTAGTAAGGGACACGACAAAAAAACAAAAAAAACATAGCTAGGGACATACCATGCGAATTGCTAGCTTTTTAAAAAGGTATTTTGCATATTTCGGCAGTACGACTTTGTACTTGCTAGCAGAAACATCAAGGAATGGACGGATATAGCCAGCGTCGAACATCTATTTTGCTTGGCAAAGAACGGAGAGCTGACGGCCAACCTCCATTAGTGGAGAGGCACGCCAAGAAGAAGAAGCTAGGTTCTTCAATTTTCAAAATCCAAGTTCTTAGGTCGTTTTAAACCTTTTGATAATTTGGATCGATGCTTTGTGGCCTAGTAAGCTGCCAAATTAAAGCTGCCAAAAAAAAACCGTTTTCTTTCTAGATGTGTCCCTTGCTAGGTTTTGGGATCATTCAGCCGAATCGAGCCGCGGGTTTTCTCACGTTCTTTTTTATTTTAATGAAATAGTTTATCAGCCTTTTGTCAGGACACACTAATAATCTTAGGTTTGTGTCCTCATATCCTACGTTATTTTGTATCAGACCCGACAACTTGTCATTCGCAGATAAGACCACAATTTCTTAGGGTTGCATTAATAATCGTCGACTCAAGATCGAAGTCAAGTAGGTGATCTCAGAAAAGTCAAATGCTAAAGTCAAGCCTTGGCTAATGTCAATGTTAATCTCAAGATAGTGTCTATTAATATGCTGACAGCTACTCAAGTTTGACATTAGCCAAAGCTTGACATTAGCATTTGACTTTTCTGAGTTCACCTACTTGAGATCGAGCTCAAGTAGGTGATCTCAGACGACTATTAATACCCTTAGAATTATAGCAGGTCATAATAATCATTATTTCCCAGTCGATTACTTGATAAGGGATCCTCCCATAACCTTCGTATCTGCTTTCGCTTTCGATTCCTGCGTTTTAGAAGTAACAAAGTCAGCAATGTTTTTCGTCAGAATCTATTTTGTTACTGAATGTCCAAACCGCGTATCGCTTGTCGCGACTTCACGGCGAACTCGTTGCGAACTAACGGCGAACAGCCCCTCTACCCTTGACGCATTTTTCCAATACGGCCGCGATATGGCGCAATTATTTACAAAATTTAATATTTTACAAATTAAGACGCATTTTGTGTTTTTATTGAATAAAACAGCCTTTGCTTTGAATAAATATTACAAAGTATTTAAAATCAAAGCATTACTATGCGAATTCAAAGAGAAATTAATTTTAAAACTTTTTCAATTTGATCGCAACAGCGTCAAGGGTAAGCCCCAGGTTGCGAACTCGCGGCAAACTCGCAGCGCATTTAGCCCGCAAATCGCTAGTATGATAAGGCTCTTAGATTGGTCATACAATAGTCCGGCCGGGCTAAGATGGCTGCCGAAGACTGCGTATTTATACTTTTCTATTAATCCCATTCTTTAGGGACCTACCAAGTTTTACTAGCATTCTAACAGTTATTTCCAAGCAAAGTGGATATTTTTCAGGGCGTTCAAAATTAATCGTAGACCTTCCCGAAATAAGGTTCTATTTACACAGAAGTAGCGGGGTCCCCCAATTGCGACCCTGAAACCCGAAACTTTGGATTACAATTAGCGTTCGAATGGAATTTTAAATCTCGTTGGAAACAATCGACATTTGGAATTTGTCAATTGGAAGTCTCGGTTAGGTAAAATAAAATTGATTCAATAATGTAATTACTTTTTGTATTTTCTAAAGCTCTAACCAGAGCTAGGGAACATTATAATAGTAGTATATTATTATGCAACTGTCATATAAAAGAGATTCTTAGAATACGAGTGTGGGTTCACACGAGTATTCTAATATCGTCTTATATGCAGTTGCATTACTTTATCTTCACTCATTAAACATTTTCCATTTTTTTTAGTTTAATTTTCACGGAAACGCACAGAAAATAATGGCGGCAAAAAAAATCCAAAGTAACCACAAATGTCACACAAAAAAAAAGAAAAAGAAAGCGCACGCTTTTTTTTATTTGCTATAGAGGCAAAGAAGTCATACTTACGTACAGCCACAGAATAGTTTACTAAAAGGAAAATTTTAACCGGAAGTGTATCAGCAAGGAGAATTTACACCGGAAGTGTATCGTAATAACAAAAAAAGTTATTTTACGATACAGGTTGGCAAAAATTCTCATACAAACTTGTATCGTAATATATTTTTTTAATTTTTACAGTTGTCTGTCAAATAATACTCAGTCTTACTTTTGTCAACTCAGTCAGTGTCAACTTTTAAGATCATAATTCGAAAGATTTTTATATGGTTAAAAAAAACTATTGGTAGAGCGCCTGCACGGTATGCAAGGGGTTGCGGGTTTAAGTCCTGTCCCGAGCGAATTTTTAACCGCATTAAAAATATTTACAGTGTTAGGAATGAGTATTTCTCTCACACTAAAGTAATGGAAAAATTATGTGAATTAACGCTAAATGGTACCTATTATTAACCCCCGACCCAAAAAAGGTGTGGTGTTATAAGGTTGACCGCTAGGTCTATGTTTATGTAACAGTCTGTTTGTATGTTTGTGTGTCTGTGGCACCGTAGCTCTTATCGATTTGGATGCCGTTTTTTTATATTTGAAAACAGGTTTTCTAGCGAGTGTTTTTTATCAAAATCGGTTAATCCGTTTATGAGATATGCTTATTTTAATCTTTTTTTATTTTATTTATATCCCATTTCTATTAACGAGACGAGTCCAACAAATCAAATATTATTTTTGTTCTTGAGTTATAAGTGGTGAAACTAACCTGACTTGGTCTTATTATGGAGACAAATTCTGAAATATGAGGTACCTATTTATGGTATTTTTAATACATCGAATAATATATAAATAATAAATACATCGATGAAGTTGGTAGATTGCAAAATTCCTCCAATTCATACCGAAGCAAAAGTCAAATTGCAACATACCGAGCGAGGGTCGGTTATATATTCGCTTTCAATAAATAAAACTTCAGATAAGCGCAGATTTATATTCAAGCCGTTATTTTAGTGCGAGATTAAATTTCAAAAGACAAATCACATTATCTCTGCTAACGCGATTCACTGGCTACAGAGACACCGCTGTTTCATTCTACAGGCTTTTCCAATTAAATCAACGCTTAATTCCAGACCCAATATTTTTTAAAGAAAACTCTATCACGATTTTTTTAGGGACATAAGGGCCCGTAATATCCATCATAGTTTAAACGAAAAAGGCTAGCTTAGAAGGGTTTATCTGTCGATAATTTTTTTATATAAAGTGTCTAAATGATTAAGGATTGATTTATGTAAAAATCGCAATAAGTATGTAATGCCATCAGAAAAAACATAATATTCTCTCACGGCATTTTAATAAAAATTTTACACACGCACAATAATTTCAGCCAAAATAAAATGTCCTCAACCTTAAAAGGAGAATGGAGTTAAAAGGCATTTTCATGTAATATCCTGTAATCTTTGAACGCGCCGGTGTAATGTTCATAAGAAATCGTTATTCCAAAAATTGATCTGCTATCCACCGGCCACCAAATCACTGACCTTAAAAAGAAAATAAATGAAAGGGATTGCCGGCGCGGAAAAAGGTTACCGAACGAAGTGATCAGAGTGGAAAGGGCGAAGCTGAAGCATCCGAATCACGTAAATTTAATATTTCTCAATTCAACATAAATCCATATCCAGCAGATTAACTCGAGAGTTCTCAGAATGGTTTCAAACTTCACTCGATAAATCTAATGTTTAGCATTCTGAGTGCGTTCGCGGCCGAATGTTCTTGACTGCTTCCTTTTGATTAGTTGTTCTTTTCCAAATTCCGTTTTGAATTCATCCTTTGTCTAAAGTGGTATCAAACACAACCTTTTTAAGGTTTGCATTTAATAGTCGTCGATTCAAGATCGAACTCAAGTTGGTGGTCTCAGAGAAGTCAAATGCTCATGTCAAGCCTTGGCTAATGTCAATGTCAATCTCAAGATAGTGTCTATTAATATGCTGACAGCTACTCAAGTTTGACATTAGCCAAGGCTTGACATTAGCATTTGACTTTTCGAAGTTCACCTACTTGAGATCGAGCTCAAGTAGGTGTTCTCAGACGACTATTAATACCACCCTTAGACCTAACATTTTTGTATACAAAATAATCGAGATTCAACGTTGTTATTACCGTTCTAAAAAACCTAAAAAGGTTCTTTATGCAAATGTCATTCCTTCCGGTCCAATATTATGGGATACAAGGGAATACGAAATTCTAGGTGATAGTATCATAACTAACCCCGCAATGAAATAACCCTGCCCAAATCGCAACTCCCAAACCCATGGGGAATTGGAGTAACAATCTGATAAAGTATGCATTTTTCTATTCATCCCCATGAATTTGCTAGATAGTTGGGTTACTTCTTTTATTCTAAGGAAACTATTGTTCGTCTGTATTGTTTTTTCCTTCTCTTAGCTCTATCTTAGGCCATAGACATGAGCCTAGGATTTTTGGTGAAACATGGTCCAACGATCTTTAGGACCTGATAATACTACAGTACATACAAAGCGTTTGTTTATGCTTGCTGTAGAGATAATGTATGAAAATGTAGACAAAAAGGTCCAAAAGCCGCAATACCACTGTCATCTAAGCCCGGCAATATTGAGGTAAAATGTGTTCACGTTTGGCATGATAACATGAAAAAAAAAATTACGTCTCTTACGTATGGAATATAAATAAATTTGTCTACGTTTCCTTTTTAACCCCCGGCCAAAAAGAGGGGTGCTATAAGTTTGACCGTTATGTGTGTCTGTATGTGTATCTGTCTGTCTGTTTGTAGCTCTTAAACGGGTGAACCGATTTGGATGCGATTTGATTTATTTTCGACAGCAAGTTTTTGACGAGTGTTCTTAAATAATATGTTTTATCAAAATCGCTTCAGCTTCGCTTCGTTTTTGAGACATTCAAATTTTAAGTTAAAATGTCGGGAGTATTTTACATTTTTAATGTTACTAGTAGTTATAAGTCTTACAAAGTTACGGCAAAAGTTGGAATCTGTTCCAATGATTGATGGCTGTACCGGGCTGTAACGAATGTCGATTTTGTTACGACGAACTTCCCACTTCAACCGACGTTTCACGAAACTTATAACATTCGAAGTTTCAGTCTAAAAGTGAAAACCTGTTTGTCGGTTCGTGATTCAATTACGGTTCGGTGGATCTGAGGATTTTTCCGCTCCACGATTTAGGAGTAGGCGATATTTTTATGGAACGGCATAATATTTGAAGTAATCGTTCCGATTGGCGGTGTGTTATGTTATGTTACCTACCTACCTACTTACATAAATTAACTTCTCATGTTTAGTCATGTTTCGTTTCTCAAGTTGTAATTTGCTACTAGCTCTTTTAATTACTACCTATTTTAGTCGTCTGAAGATGATCGATCTCATCTTTTTATGTCTACCTTACATAAAATGATTAGGTATTGAATCAATATCAAAAGGGAAAGAACCTAATGATATATTTTCGAATTCGAAACATATTATAGGAACAATAGAAAATTTCCCATAATAACTTTCAATAGACAGTACCCACGAGTACATTATAACTCCATTCGGTAACTTACTTCGTTCCCGTTCCCGTGAGATAAGATGAATGCATTCAAACGGAAGGAACCCGGGGAAGCGCTAGTTAATATTAATAACTTAGGATTACTTCGGACCAGATTTAACCGCTTGCTCCGGTCGCCATAAACTCCTACCTTTTAGTGCTATGTAGTTTTCCATTTCAATTTTAGTTGGTAAAATGAGTAAAATAAGTTTTTATTTTATTTTATCTGGTCGTTAATGTGAATGTAATTAACAACTATTATACAAGGTGTAACAGCGATGCAACATCCTATAAAAGGGAGTCCTTCGTTAATACTAGTATGTAGGTAGGCACATACAAACCATTTCTATAAGTGCTTTTTCCGAATTTAATAATTAAACAGCAGATATTTTAAATAAAATTCAATGTAGCAATTTAACCACATCGGGACCTCCGATTAAACACCTGAGAGTCTGATCTCACTTGAACGAATGTGGAATGTGGCGTTTTGAATAAATAATTAGACAATTCGCAGGCCGCATCAACCATAACTGCAAAATTTAAAATATAAAATACCCTCGTCATTTTAGCTTCAAATTAGCATGGCTCCTAAAAGACCGAACCGATTTTGATAAAACATATCAGAGAACACTCGCCAGAAAACCTGCTTTCAAATATTAAAAAAACGCATCCAAATCAGTTCACCCGTTTAAGAGCTACGTACGGTGCCTCAGACAGGCACACACATAGACACGCTGACATACAGACAGACACACCCTCACACATAGCTGTCAAACTTATAAAACCCGTTTTTGGGTTGAGATTAACAAATGACGGTCATTCAAAAATATAATTCTTAGGTCTTGATAGCCCTTTGAACTTTCAAAGTCAGTGAAAAGGTCATTAGAATATGCTAAAAAGAGTGATCATAAATTAGGTACAGACACATGTCAACCTTCTTCACTCACTTTTGACAAGATATAACGTAAAATACCGAGTATATTTAAACTTCGTACCTTCTCGCATGCTACGAGAAGGTACGAGGGACCGCGATATTTTCTAGAGCTGAAGCTCAAACTATCTGTGTGTATTTATCACCTCGATTAGTTGCTCCATTGTGACGTTAAAGCAGGGCAAACAAACATCAAAATAGCAATGTCCAACCAATTTTGAAAGGTAGATAATATTTCCGAATTCCATTGAGAGAGTTAATTAATGCCACGGAGAGGATCTACGAAAAAGTATCGGGTAAAGTAATTAGTGCATCCTCGAAAAGGATTCGTGAATGAGTATTAACCGCGAATGTGCTCCAGCTAGCCGATAAGAGCACCCGTTAAATGATTAATGGTGGCAATAAATAGCAGCCCTCAGGGCATAAACTGTCCTCGGAGACCCGAGAGGGATTCATGAAAAATATCAATTCGTCAGACCGCCCTCACCGAGATTCCCACCGGAATAAATTATTAATGCTGAAAATGTGTAAGATTTTTTTTTCGCCGCATTTGGTACTCGAAGGATATCAAATTTTAGAACTCCCCCGGCACGATTCTTGTTACGAGTTCTTGCGAAGGGTTTTTCTTTCATTTTCGCACATTTTTCCGAGTGACTGTAACACTTAACTCGTTTAACAATGAGAAGAAGTAACCGAAACTTTTACAAGACTCTATTGAGAAGCGCTATCAATGATATTCCATTTAATCATTTGTGGGAAAATAAAGTGTAATTATACATTAAAATAGCATTCATTTGCGAGTATCATTACTTATACATTTTCTCATGCGGGGAAAACAGTTTCACGGACTACATACACATTGGGCCGCTAGTGGTAAAGAGGGCTAATTAAGCCGTATCTTTTTTTCCTATTATTTTCGCCATTCAAAGTTGACACAGTAAACAAATAGGTGCTACAGGCATATAAATTACTCTTTTACAACTTCACTCTTCCAGTCGCCACCGCAAAAATGAAAGCGCTCCAATGAGAACTCGAAGCTACAGCTGCGCCTTCCGCGAACGCGACCCGTCGCCACTCAAAGGACTGTCAAGTGTGTGAAGTGCTACTGTGATGGTGGAAGGTGGGGGGGAAGCATGACCACGTGGATGGCGCTGTTCGGGCTAGTGTGGCTGCTGCGAGTTCGCGGCTCGCTCTGTGGCTGCGCCGCCTGCAAGCGGGCGCGGCGTGAGGCGCTCCCACCGGAGGAGCGAACGCCCAGCCCAGAGCAAGCCCCCTTTGACGTCATAGCTCTAGAAAGCTACACTAGAGATGTCACCGTGCAGACGGACTTCGAAGATGAAGAATGCGACGGCGAGGATCTCGACAAGATCGAGCTGCAGATCTCTGAAGAATGTAAGTGAGACTTTTAAATGTCTATAGGGCGCGAATAAAACTACTGCATACATAGATTCTAAGTTACGATTAGGTATGCGTCGCTTCAAATCCTGGCGAGTGTAGTGTGGTCACCACACTACACGGGGATCTACATATATAAGATCGAGCTGCAGATCTCTGAAGAATGTAAGTGAGGCTTTTTAATAGCTGTCGGAACTTTAGGTAACGGTATGCATTGCGCCAGCAGATTTCCTTTCAAAGCAAGTTAGCACAATACCTACCTATAAAATGTCGAGCAGGGCCCTTAGCCTGTAACGCTATGGTGCCACAATGGGCTCCGGGTTGACAGTTTCAATTACGATTTTATTAATGCTGTCGGTCCAGTGTCGGTCCTTTTAATGTTTTTGTAGTACAGCAAAGGTTATTAAAGCGGACTTGCGCCACTCAGGGTTAGCAAACTAACTCCGAGTTAACATGACATTTCCATAAAAATTTTGACGTTAACTCAGAGGTAACTGGCTAACCCTGGTTGACGCAAGTGGACCTAAGAGTCTAATTCTAGTGGATTAGTTCGCTGGTTGTAGGAGCACAACGCAAAAATCCCGGTTTTGTACCTCTACCTGGGACGCCATTGACACGCCATTGTGTTACAGGCTAAGGCCCCAGTTGAGAGGTCCTTCATGAGGTGCCACTGGACTTTATTGACGCATTTTGATTTAGGATTCTTTTAAATATTAAGGGTCAATTCACGTCTCGGGAGAATAGCCAAGCAAATATAAACATTTATTTTTCCTAGAATAATGTAAATGTTAAGCACCGAAATTGTTATTTGCGAAGGCCTCGGGAGTTATTTGAACTTGATCCAGATTTTATTTGATCTCTGCTCAGGAATAAAAATTCATGAACAAAACACGAAAAAAGTTAAAAAGTTAAGAACATTCGTAAAAATCCTGTTTTGCGTAGTTACCGAACTCGGATTTTTTCCCCTTGTAACTTTTCTCATAAAAGGTTTTGTTTATTTACAACCAAAGGTTTACCTCTAATTTTTCAGTAGCCTACCTACCTGTGGTAGGCGTGCGTGTTTTGGGCATAAGTAAGCCAGATTCAATTATTTGTTTCAAATGCGTAGCATGACAATGATAATGCGTAATGAAAACTTATGATTATAGCAACACAAACTTAATACAGGTTGGCCTATTTTTTGTGGGCCATTTTTTTTTTGCTACAGGGTTGTAATTGATTGTGAGAAGAAACATAATTTGTGCTACCAAAATGTATATTTTAGGGAGCTATGATTTTTTTGCAAGCCTTGTGAATGGTGGTTTTTGTGACAAAATCTTGAGAGATTAACAACACTAAAAAAACATAGCTCCTAAACAATACATTTTGGTCGAACAAAAGTTTCTTCTATACGATCAGTTACGAGTAGTACCTACGGTATTTTACAAAATTTTTGGACCACTAAAAAAGGGCCACCCTATACATACATATAATTACAACTCACAGCATTCTCTAAGCACAAATAATTTCAATTAATTTAGCATTGCAAGCAAACTAATGTCGTACAAAATTTAAATTAATTGAAATTCAGAATGTGTGCTGCAAGTTGCAACATCCGTTATGTTCAAACTATGATTCGATCCACTATTAGGTATGTAAATATTACTCGTATTTGCAAACTAAAGTTTTGAATATTAATTTGTTCTTTAGAGTTCAGTGTTATAAGGTGATAGGCATACTAGCGCAACGAAAATAAAGATGTCTTCTATTTATGTCTAAATCTTTTTGCCGATTGATTTTGATATAAAGAGCCTTTGCAGGCCTTGCATCTACGTTATGAGATAAAGCGTCCAGTGGCATCTCACTCACAACTAAGTTGGCTTCGCTTTAAATTCGCCCGAAATCAGCTAGTTTACGAGATAATTCCACAAAAAAGCAAAAGAAAGACGATGACAATCAATTACAATCAATGCTCATCCAATAAGCCACTTTCCTCCTTGACGAGAGAGTTCACTTTGCAATCCTTGTTGCAGGCAACGTGGGCAACTACGACGCGGGGCGAGAGCAGAGTGCGCCGCAAAGTCCAGGAAATGGCGGACATGTCGCAGGAAGCTTGCAGGTCCGCTCCACAATTATTATCACGACACAACTGCCAGTTTGTTCCTTACTTCCACCTCTTTACGAAGCGACCTTTTGCCCGACAGCGCGGCGGGAGACATTTTTGCATGTTGTACCTACATTTACGTTTGTTATCTGTTGTCTGAAACGAACTTAGGGCGGCATTAATAGTCGTCGACTCAATTCGAACTTAAGTAGGTGATCTCAGGAAAGTCAAATTCTAATGTCAAGCCTTGGCTAATGTCAATGTCAATCTCAAGATAGTGTCTATTAATATGCTGACAGCTACTCAAGTTTGACATTAGCCAAGGCTTGACAGTAGCATTTGACTTTTCTGAGTTCACCTACTTGAGATCGAGCAGAAGTAAGTGTTCTCAGACGACAATTTAATACCACCCTTAGATCTCTGATTATTCGGAAATGCAGAGGGAACAGGGTATACTAGTTTGCTATGCAAGTATGCACCAGTCACAATTACTATCCACCATCGTCCGTAACGTTCTTTATGAGAAAATATTTAGTTGCACTCCAAAAATACCTGCTACATACTTAGGCTATCCTAAGTAAAAAGTAAGTAAGTAAGTTTAGGGTCTATTATGTAAAAAAAACACTCAACCTTTGAGCGTCAAAACACTCAAAAATAGCCCTTATTCAAATGCACAATCTTTTATTTGACATTTAAAAACCGTTATTGTTACGGTGGATATTTTAGATAATACAGGGGCTGAATGCTTGCAGATCAGCTTCACAATAATATAGGTAATTATTATTATCACGACTCAACTGCCAGTTTGTTACTTTATTCCACCTCTTTAGGATAGGATTAACCGGTATAGCCAAGGCCAAAAGCTCGTAATTACTTTTGAAAAAGACGTGTGAGCGAGTCAGAACCATAACGCAATCTTCTTCCATTCCGAGCAACTAACCCGACCAACTTAAGACGCAGTACGTCTCACAACTAGCGCCACCAATGGAGAAAAATCATATCTTTTTTTTGGATGCGTTTTTAGCAAAAAACGCTCCTGCGATTCCTCAACGCGAGGCTTAACTATTTTTAGGACCTAAGGTTTGGATTCCAGATCCTAGAACTTAAGAATGCAATCGATTCTCGCCAAAAGTGGCCACTTTTGGCGAGAATCGATTGCATTCGTAGGAAATCTAATCCTGGAATCCAAACCTTAGGTCCTAAAAATAGTTAAGCCTCGCGTTGAGAAACCGCAGGAGCGTTTTTTGCTAAAAACGCATCAAAAAAAAGATATGCTGTTTTTTTCATTGGCTGCGCTAGTTGTGAGACGTATTTCATCTTAAATTGATAAATTATTTTTCTTTTCTGACTTCAATTTTAAAAAGTACGAGGCTTAATAAAGCCGTACGAGCCTACAGTGGGCTCAGCCTCTCCTTACTGCTCACATAATTACGTGGGGTTGGTTAGTTTTTAAAAGAAAAAGTGCTTGGCTTGCATAAATAAGTAGAACCTGTGTTATTCCCACTCAAATGAGACTCGTTGAGAAATAAAATAAAATATCAAATCGTTAAGAAACGAAATTAAACATCAAATACCAAATTTAATATCAGGGTCACAAGTCTGTAGCGCAATAGCGTATCGATAGGCTCCCAGTAGAAGGAGATAACTGGGTTTTCCTCGTTTTTCTCCTACAACCAGCGAACTAATCCTCTAGAGTAAGAATCAGAATATTCTCTATTGTACTAGTAAATCATTAAAAGGACAGACACTAAAGGAACCCTTGACTGGCAAGAGCGCCTTTTAGTGGTCGAAAAACGTTAGGTTACTAATAAATTATATAAAAAAATTGTGCTGTAAAATTGCCGAGTGAAACAAGAAATAATTAATCAACCAATCAATAAAATTGATACCAAAATATTTTTAGGACTAACGTAGGTTTAAATTTTATTTTAATATGTTATGGGATCTTGCTATTTTAAATAAATAAATGAATATTGTATTTATTAATATTTTTTGCGATGCCACTAAATGCAAACCATTTATTTTTGTCTGAATTACATCACAACTGCGGCAAAGCCCGAAGGAGAGTTGAAGTTGGTTTTACGCGCTTGGGTTTTGTGATTTTATAATTCTCCCCTTTCAAAGGGACTTTTTTACCCCCTATTGTTTGTAAGACTTTGTTTGCAAAGCGGGTTCCTATCTTTGCCACCGTCACTTTAAAACGTCATTATGGGATTCGTAACGCTTCGATAAACTTATTCAACATTAGGTGGCGGTGAGGTCTTTGCTCTTAACGTTTGCTCAAATTATACGACCTCTTTTTAGGAATGTTTCTGACTTTTTAATCTGTTCGGAATGGTTGGGCATGTGGTTTTTGATACAATTTGTGGCCTGCCGATTAGGGGAGGACGTTTGGAGATTTGAATGTCAGAACTTTGAAATGTGGTTTACTTTCCTGAATTTATTGTCTCGTTTTGTAATTTATTTTAATGTAAGCAAAAATCTTCATTGTTATTTTGTCCAAAGAGTTAAATAAAATATGATAAACCTTGTTGATCCAGCTGTAAGGGACGGCATTTCCATTTCTTTGGCGAAAAGTCGTTTTGGCAAATATTTCCGTCTTCATTAATCCCAAGTCTCTTTCATCGTTACGCTGACGGTGTAATTTTTTTACTGTCAATTAGGAATTAATTAAAGGAGTACATTTTTCTTTTTAATTCATGGAAAAGGGTAGCCGGATCTATTGCCGTAAATAGAAGCTTGCTACTTATTGGGTTTTATCATGTTTTACGACCGGTAGGCAGATGATAGAGTGCAAACTTGGACTTAATACGTTCAGAAAGGTATAGGATACGGCTAGTTTAGTACGCTAGAGGTTACAGGTATACAGGGATGTCCCGTAATTCTACGTCAAGCGGGAACTGGGTGAAAGAGCATGTCATGAAAAAGTGTTTCGGAAATAAGGCGATTTAAATTATTATAAACTTATTTTTTTTTTCTATTAAATCACGGTTTAATAGAAAAAATGTGCAGTGCTCACGAAAGTTTAAGTTTTAAAATTATAAACTTATACGGGCTAAAAAACAACATATTATTATTAGTGTTAACAACAGGAGCGCGAGTAGATAATCAAAAGCCGATTAGTTTCCATTTGCGCAAGGATTAATTTTCATTTAATGGGAGCGTAAGTTAACATCACACACGCGATCAAAGACAAATCCTTCGGGGCTTTATACTAAAATGTCATCGGGACTGAAAGGGGTTAACGGCCGCTTGCCCCAAGGCCGTTGAAGATGAGGGTGTGAGCACACTAGTGCCGACAATAAAAATCATATCTTCTTTTTGGAAGCATTTTTTCACAAAAAAAGGACCTCTAAATTTCTATCCCTAGAGTTTACTATTTTTAAGACCTTTTATTTTATCTACTAAATCTTAGGTACTAAAAATGTTTAGGTCTAGGGTTTTGTACTTAGTAAACGGTTTCACTCACTATTATTCACATTAAAAACAAAATAAAAACAAAAGTTAGTAAGTGAAACTGTTTACAAAATACCAAGCGGGCTTACGAATGTTTAAGTTACAAAAAGACAAAGAAAAAGAGAATAAAACTATGACCATGACAATTTACTATGACAATTTGTTGTATATTTCATAGCGGATTAGGCATAAGAAATGTAAAAAAAGGTTGGCTTATTAACGGACCACTCAATGTACATCAAATTGTCATAATAAACTATGTATTGTAGTTTTATGAAATGACCAAAAAAATACATCGAAAAATATTATTTGGTGGCTCCAGTGTGCCTACACCTCACTTTAACAGCGATTATATTTCATGGTTTCATCTCTGAGCCTCGATTCATGTGCTAATTGAAATGGTGCTTTATCGGAGCACCTGTCCCAGACAGTCTTGGTTGGGCTGACGAAGTGTGAAATTATATTTTTATGTTTACCTGCTTACAAATAAACAGAGGATTCAAAAGTTACAGTTTCACTTATAGAATACTGATTCAGTTATACTTGTTAGATTTTGGTAGGGAGAGAGATAAAAATTGCTAAGTAGTCAGATTTCTTAAAAAAATAATCCTTTTATCTGCGAAGCTACGCCACTTTAAAATTCCTTAATAAGATAAATAGGCCCATAGTCAATTCATGGGTCCCATCTGTGCATGGAATATGTTATCTTGGTCACCATGCCCGCTTTTCAATAAATACGAGCACACGATAGCGGATCATATTTGCTTTTACTTGCTAATAAACCGTAATAAATCTAAAGGTTGTGTTTCTATTTTTCTAGAACTTGTACATTATTTAAAAGCACTGTCCATGCTTAGATAGTAAATAGATACTACTTTTTTTCATTATCTACTTCATACTTTATACATATCTGACAAATATTATCGTTGTACGTTATATATACAGGGCGTCCCACGGCTATGCCACATGGAGGGAAAGTAGCTTAAATATTGTAGATGGAACATTTTACTGAAAGAAGACATTATTTTAATTTTAAAAACAATTTAAACTGCATTCATAGATATTGAAATAATTACATGGTTGAACCGGGAATCGAACCCGTTACACGAGAAAAAATATTACCCTGTAGTTTTATCATACCGATCGAAAGGCTTCATCATAAGGATTATTTTTTGCTTAATAACATAATGTCAGAAATAAAAGGAAGACCATGAATTTTATCATTTTTAATACAACATTAATCAATTTATCAATGAAAATCACAGTAACAAAAGATTAAAAGTATGAAAATGAAACACATTTTTGAATTATTTCTTTATAATCAGCC
The DNA here is from genome assembly GCA_949319315.1 of Zelleria hepariella. NCBI lineage: Eukaryota > Metazoa > Arthropoda > Insecta > Lepidoptera > Yponomeutidae > Zelleria > Zelleria hepariella. Next base: position 6,704,677 of record OX439387.1, on the reverse strand, counting down.
AGCCGCATTGCGATGGACAACATTTTACGCGTCTTTCGGCTCAGGATACGGCTCGATTAGTTGCATACTACCAGGTAAATGTTAAAATTCATGGTCTTCCTTTTATTTCTGATACTATGTTATGTAGCAAAAAATAATCCTTATCATGAAGCCTTTCGATCGGTATGATAAAACTACAGGGTAATATTTTTTCTCGTGTAACGGGTTCGATTCCCGGTTCAACCATGTAATTATTTCAATATCTATGAATGCAGTTAAAATTGTTTTTTAAATTAAAATAATGTCTTCTTTCAGTAAAATGTTCCATCTACAATATTTAAGGTACTTTCCCTCCATGTGGCATAGCCGTGGGACGCCATGTATATTTATATAAATATAATAATGTATTAGATTTATTTTATTAAATATGTAAGTCATTTAATCCCCCCCCCCCCCTCTGTATCAATAAGTAGTTAACTTATTTAAATAGTTTCTGTAATTTTATTGCGCACTACACTACTCATATTCTTTCTACAACACCAAAGGTTGACTGGTAGAAAATGCTATCTAACATTAAGTACGCCTTTGTACACCATTATTGTATTTAATTTTGTGCAATAAAGAATTTAATAATAATACTTACGAGTCGATCAATCTCTGTTGGCGCTTCAGAGATGTATATTAATTACTTAATTAAATGAGAGTGGACTGTATTTTGAAGATTGTAGAAGAAAGGAAATTAAATAACAATTTGTAGCGCAAAAGCGGCTGCTTTAAGAGAATGTGAAAGATGAGAAAATTAAATTAACAGTAAATTTTTTTACGTCTAAACTTTATTAAAAATGGCTGGAAAAAATGTCTTTAGAAATCCCGCCCTTGTGCACACATTCTCTCAAACATGTTATTTATTTTCTGTGCGCATAAAATGTAACAAACGAACAAAATTAATGCTACAGTTTTGCGCTACATTTTAGTAATTTTGTATGATTCAAACCAAAATAAAAATGTATCTACAGATTCTACAGACTACAGAATCTAGGGCACATAAAAGAAAATATTATAAATTAAAAAAAAATGCTCGAAGCAAGAATGAACCCGCAACCTCAATCAATCGAGCAAGTAATAATGTTCCCTAGCCAAGGGTAGATTACCTATGGAAACTGTATTATCCAAAGTTCGCTCAAGATCCGACACACATTACCCGAACTTTAGAAAAATACAAAGCATTCCAGCACCCTCTGCCTTAACACTAACCCGCCAACCTCTAAACAATATTAACCCCACACTCCCTCCACAGTTCCCGGGCGAGTCAGACAACGAGTCCGTTTGGGAGACAGCCGAGGTGACGTTGGAGCGCGGCACTGGTGGCCTGGGACTTAGCATAGCTGGCGGGGAGACAGGCGGCGACGTCAGCATAACGCGTTTAGCGGACGGCGGCGCGGCGAAACGAGACGGCAGGCTACAGATTGGCGACATATTGCTGCAAGTGAGTTATTTGTTGGTGGTGGAGCCGCAAGTCTTGTTTGTTTCGTAAAAAAATGCATTGTAACCTCGCTTAGCATAGAAAACTCTTTTGTATCCGTATTGGGGAAAGACATGCAATTTCCGAGCTCAAAAGGACTATTATTCTATGCAAATAGTTTAAATTTTAGTCATCAATTAGTCAGAGTAGGCTGTGATTTAGCATAGCTGGCTGGGAGACAGGCGGCGACGTCAGCATAACGCGCTTAGCGGACGGCGGCGCGGCGAAACGAGCCAGCAGGCTACAGATTGGTGACATATTGCTGCAAGTGAGTTATTTGTAGGAGGTGGAGTCGCAAGTCTTGTTTGTTTCGTAAAAAAATTCATTGTAACCTCGCTTATCATAGAATGCTCTTTTGTATCCATATTGGGGAAAGACATACAATTTTCGAGCTCAATATGACTCTGTTATTCTATGCAAGAAATTTAAAGTAATCAGTGGGCCAGTAGGCTGGGACTTAGCATAGCTGGCAGGGAGACAGGCAGCGACGTTAGCATAACGCGTTTAGCGGACGGCGGCGCGGCGAAACGAGACGGCCGGCTACTTGGCGACATATTGCTGCAAGCGAGTTATTTTTAACACAAAAATGTGTTTGGCCGGTGGAGGAGTCACAAGTAATAGTCTGTTTATTGGTTTGTTTCAACAAAACTGCATTGCAACCGATTATACATTTACAGTTCGCTTAGCTCTGACACCAGGGGTGGCTACTACCTCATACAATTACCTACCTAGATCGCTTAGCTTATAATAATATTTTGAATCCATATTGGGGAAAGACATGCAATTTTCGAGCTCAATAACAGTTAATAGGACTATGCTAGAAGTTTAAACTTTAGTAATCAATGGGCCAGTAGGCTGAGACTTAGCATAACGCATTTAGCGGACGGTGGCGGCGCAGCGAAACGAGACGGCAGGCTACCGATTGGCGACATATTAATGCTGCAAGTGAGTTGTTTGTAGGTGGCGGAGTTGCAAGTAAAAGTCTGTTTATCTGTTTGTTTCGTTAAAAAATGGATTGTAACAGCTCGCTTAGCATAGAATAGTCGCTTCTATCCATATTGGGGAAAGTCATGCAATTTCCGAGCTCGATAGGACTTTATTAGTCTATGCAAGAAGTAATCAATGGGCCAGTAGGTTGGGACTTCGCACAGCAGGCGGGAAGACAGGCGGCGACATCAGCATAATAAGTTTTTTTTTTCAACAAAACTGCGTTGTAACCGATTATACATTAACTCGCTTAGTTTATAATAATATTTTGAATCCATATTGGGGAAAGACCTGCTATTTTCGAGCTCAATTTATAAGACAATGCAAGAAGTTTAAACTTTAGTAATCAATGGGCCAGTAGGCTGAGACTTAGCATAACGTGCTTAGCGGACGGCGGCGCGGCGAAATTAGATGGCCGGCTATAGATTGGCGACATATTGCTGCATGTGAGTTATTTGTAGGTGGCGGAGTTACAAATAATAGTCTGTTTATCTATTTGTTTCGTAAAAAAGATGCATTATCTTTTTAACAGCTCGCTTAGCATAGAATGCTCTTTTGTATCCATATTAGATCCATATTAGAGCATAGAATGCTCTTTTGTATCCATAGAAAGACGAACTCTATTAGGCTCTAATATTCTATACAAGAAGTTTAAACTTTAGTTATAAATGTACCAGTTGGCTGGGACTTAGCATAGCTGGCGGGAAGACAGGCGGTGACGTCAGTTTAGTGCTTAGCGGACGGCGGCGCGGCGTAAGGAGACGGCTGGCTACAGATTGGCGTTAGATTGCTGCAAGTGAGTTATTTTAACAAGAAAATGTGTTTGTTAGTCCATCCTTCCCGTCCGTCCGCCCACCCATTGCATTATTGTAACCAACAACAATAATTAAGCTGATTTGGTTTTTATGGTCGACAAACCAGTGGCATTGCCCAAAAAACTAGAAGTTCGAGAAAATCATAATCAGATGAATTATTGTTGTTTTGTTGTGTAGAATTTTATTAGGAACACTACATATACTATTTTAACAATATTTTGAACTAAGTACGATTCGACCCAGTGCATACCAAAATTATCAAAAATAACCAAAAGTATCGGGAATAATTATTAAAACTTACTATTTATTGTCATCAAACAAAATCGTTGAACAAAAATTATGCTCGTTTTAGCAACAAAATTGAAAAAAACTGCATTTTGTGATATTTTCATTGACCCTTTCTTGAAGGATGACTGTGGTTAATTCAATTATTCTGTTAATTAATTTACCCACATTGCCGGAAACGCTAACGACATGCAAGATTAACAGTGTAGGAAAATGTAACATTATCATTACCAATGAGTTTATTATACGTCCTTCCGGCTATAGGAAGCGTTAGGAGATAATACAGAATACTGTAATGTAAGCGAGGAAGTAACGTGTCTTCGTCGACGAAATATAACGACCGGAAGACTTATCTGGGAAATGAAGGGTTGCTGGGGATGTGCTTGGATCTTGAGAATGATTTAGAAGATGTTTGGTATAAAAATGTTTGTCGAGTACGATTTATCACGAAGTTTTTAAGCCGTAAATTCAAAATTCTTCAATATGCTTGCGAAAATTTAACACAGCCATAAGAGAGCAACCACGTTGAGTTGAGTTGTGACGGAAGAAAGTTTTGTAGGTAAAATAAACCTGTGGGCAATAAGGCTGGCTCATAAAATATGTCGTCACTACATCGGGCAAACAAAATACGCATCCCCTTGTATAAAATGTGGCCTTTATAACCGTAGCACGAAAAAGAAATAAAAACTTATAAGACAACTTTCGAAAGTAATAACGGCGAAGTATCTTTTTTTTTATCGCGACGCTGCAAAAAACCTGTTCATCGAGTTACTTAAGCGACATACTTCCTCGAATTTTCGCTCTCTGTTCGTTTTTAATGAAATTTTATGGTGTGTTCGAGATTTCATTTGAAAGCTTTACGGTTGACCGGCGGGATCGTTAAAAATTAAAGTTTCGGAATGGCCTCCGGGGGCGTACTCGCAGTGTCGTAACCTTCAATTAGTCGGTTGCTACCCGGTACTTAAACTGGTGTAGCCATGCAGTGAAAGTCTTTGTTTGTTTGGTCAAATGGCGGTTGGCAAGCGAGTAGGAGCCCGAGTCTCGGCTTATCCCGGGTTTATCTTGTCCCGAGGAGAGTTGGCATTAGCGATGTGTAAAATTCATAAGCAAAAGCGATGTTAACCGCCAGAGCTGCCACACGGCGTACAAAATAGTAACAAGTCTCGTGTTCAAAAAGCCGTCGGGATTTCGCTTTTCAACTTGATGTTTTTATTAAACTTACTTTTAGAGCCTATACGGCGGGAAACAAGCTGTTAGGTGAGCAAATATAAACCGCAGCACTTAAGAGTTTAAGTGGGTTTTCCTTCACTTCTATTTTAACTGGAAGCTAATAAAGATAATATAAACTGGGCCATTAAAGTTAAGCATCCAAATCCGGCAACCGCTGTGGCGCAAAACATAATTGCGTCGGCACGATTATATCCATTCTTGGTCTATTCCTCTTTTGTCCAAATTGATTATTCCTGCTTTCTTTGGATATTAAGTTCAAATTCACCTTACGTGACACCATCATAAAATTGATAAATAAGAAACAATAACATCGCACAATTATCTGCTGTTATTCTAGTGCTATAAATTCTCCTGTCAATCACAAAACGAGAATGTTTTGTTTAGAAAATCCATAACTTACTATGTGACAGTGATTTCTACAGCCAGTGTTTGTGAGGAGCAGGCCCTTTTCTTAGCAAGAGACTAAGCAAAAAATAATCACGTAATTTTCTCGCAGGTAAATGATATTTCGGTGGAGGGAGTGCCTCATTCGGTCGCCGTCGACTCTCTGCAGAGTGCTGGAAACGCTGTCAAATTGGTAAGTTAGATAAAAAAAATACAGCTCTTTAATTAGGTTTTGGCAGAATATACTATGGCGAGCATCCATAGGGCGTTTGTCCATCGCACCGTTACGTCACGTCACGTCCGTAATAACAGCATCAAAGTAGCGGGACATACATTAATTACTATGATCGCTTGAAGCGAAGCAGTGGTACTGCCCAAAAAACTTGTCGTAGACCAGAACACATAATCGGCTGAATTATTGTTGTTCTGTTGTTTACAATAATGAAAAGAATACGGTTTTATTCTTGCGAACGAAAAATCGCTGAACAAAAATAGCTCAGTTTAGCTACAAAATGTAAAAAACTGTGAAAATTTTGAATTTCCCGCCAGAATACTATCTTCCAGCCTTAATGTTTAATCATTCACCATAATAATATGTTGGTTCTTTCACCGTATCATTAACATAATTGTGAAAAGCTTGGTTCTCAATTCGGAATCAGTTGGATGAATATCGCTGTGTCTGACAATTTTAGTCAGAAAGTAAACACAAATCTCACACAAAAAAGTTTACACAGTCAAACTTGAATATAATTACGCGGTAGATTGCAGATGTCAGAATCACGCATCTATGATGTGATGTGATAATTTTATAGACCACGATATCTATGTCACGTGTTTAGCAAAGCAGTATAAAAACACATTTATGATAGTGATGTTGATCATCATCATCATCATTCAAATATAATATTGTGTGTTTATACGAGTAGTATGATCAGGCGTTGTCATTATAATATATTAATGTACAGAATAATCTATTTCGATTCTGCTTTCAAAGGATATTTTATTCATTTAGGTGTATACAAGTTACAGATATTGACAGGCGGACGATTATAATTAGTTGTTTATCTAGCTGCTTCACTATCCTTTTGTTTAAAAAAAAAAAGAGTTTTCTAAACCGTATAGGCGATAAACACCAGACTTTGCCAATTACCATATTTGCGTAGCTACACTAGTAAAGGAAGCCATTGTAATAGCACTCGTATTTACGGAACTACGCTGTGCTCTTAGCAAGTGCTATATAAAATATGAAACTATTATAAGAGAGTAAAGTCTTGTTTGAAAAATGGCTGGCATTCAAACCGCTAGAGTGCTACGAGACTACGGCGTAGCTGGCCCCGTAGCGTGACTAGTGCTACGCCGCGTAGCTCGTAGCGGTTACTTTTATGTTAAGCCCAATTTGATTTATCGTTTTCATGACTGGATTTTATTATATTCTAACTTCGCTTTGGACCTTATCAAAATTGCACTCACATGCACTCATCCTTCAACATTTCCAAGCGAAAATTTTACGTTCCTTTTCCAGCACAGGCTTTTCCACAATGGCCTTTTGTCAGATGAGCGAAAATATTTAATATTTTTCCAGGCACTATTTGCTGTAAAATATGTTCTTGGCATTGATAAATCTATGCATTTATGTATTTCATCCTTTGATTAACAATACACAATATTATATTGAAAAAAATACGCGGAAAAGTCAGAAACTTATTACATTTCCAATTATTTAAAAATTATGTTATTATGTTTTTGTTGTTGTTTTTGCACCACTTTTTACGCGCTGACTGTCATCTATTTGCAGTCTATTTGTATTTTTCCTACATTTTTCCACTTCAACGCCATCCTGCCAAAGAAATAAAAACCACACCAATACCACCCTTATGCCCTAAGGAATTAACACCACGTTCATTCACAGCGCGTCCGTCGGGCCCGCCGTCCTAGAGTGGTAACACTATGGCGTGGCGCGAGAGGGTTAGGGCTGGGTATCGCGGGCGGAGCGGATGACGCAGCGGGCGGTGGAGGCGTTTTTGTATCGCATATAGCGGCTGGTGGGGCAGCGCATCATGACGGGAGACTGAGACTGGGAGATAAAATATTAGCTGTTAGGGATGAAGATGTAAGTACAAATTAATTAGGTTAGATCTATAAATTAAATCATGTTTCAGCCCTAAGAGGACATTCATCAAGTTACTTATAAACTTTTAATAAGATTCCCAAAATTAGCGACGTTTTGTCTTTTATGTTTTAATTAAAAATTATCGTTATTTTTTAAAATTTTTACAATTTATCAAATTACTTCTAATAATTAAATCACGTATTTTATTTATGAATCGTTCAGTTACCAGCAAACTTTAAACCAGTTAATTTAAAACCATAAAAAGTACAATTTATTAAGGCTGGTTTTGGCCAAACCAGACGGTAAAAAATTACTGTTTCATAAAAAAAATACTTTGATTTTCCACACAGGGTATAGAAACGTCACTGGTTGGCGCGACACACGCTAAGGCTGTAGCTTCCTTACGCAGTGCTGGCGAGCGAGTGACCTTAGTTGTGTTATCCGCTGCCGCCGTACCACCAATGGCGCGAACCACTCCGCTTTACTCAAGTAAGTGTCATGGCTTGTAGAAAATAAGATACATAATCAATTTGTATTTTAATGTAAAGTTAGCAAAAAATCACTGTAACAAAATCGCTACGCTTGACTCTAATAAATGCTACCTTACATTTCAGTTTGTGCTTTAACGAGAACATCTCATCAGGTTTTATTATGGCGAGACCTTAGTTAAGGACGTCAACCTTTCATTTATGTTTTACCTAATATTCAGCCAGTTGTTAGCAAGATGTTAATAAGGTTATTCATCTTGTGACCCGTCGAAATATTTTAGGGCTTTTGCCTCTAGATATTTACATAACTGTAAGCTTATAGTAGATATTTTCTAAACTAAAACATTACATTTCGTCCGGTTTTATGTGTGGTTGTGTGTGAGAATGGAACTTTGACGCTTTGTTTAAGTTTAGGCGATAATTTCTAAGAAAATGAACTTGATTGACCCTTTCTAGTAACATCAAATTTCTTCAAAAACTGTTTTATTCCTGACTCATAAAATATATTTTCCTTCGTAGTGCGATCACAAGCTACGTCATGTTCTACACTCCACGAGCTATTAGAAGAGGAACCGACTGAAATACCAAGGTATGAACATCAAATTTCACCTCACGGTCAATAAGGTTAAGGTCCATAACTTTGTAGGCATAAATACATCACGTGTATTTTGGCAGCAACTCAAGTAAGTACAAAAACCATTTGTTTTAGTATCGCTCCGGGGCCCTGATAGGTTTTGGCACGCATACTTAGTTGCTTACGCCTTCTTCATAACAGATATTAATATATAAATTGAGGAATCTCTTTGCTTATCAGTCGTTAATTTAGCTAAGTGTTTTCTTATGTTAGTTCACGTTGATGCTGTTACATAAGTAAAAAACACATTGATATTTAAGAATATATTGTGAATATATATTTGAAGATGTATGGCACCGATATTGCAATGTTAAAAAATTCACACTGCCGAAGCGCAAAAAAGTAACATATACAGGGAAATTTTTAAATAGTATTATTCCTAAAACACGTCAACTTCTAAATGTGATTTCCAACGGCTTTTTTGGCATGGAATGGAATATCAAATAGTAGCAGGAGATGCTGGAAAGGTGGTTGAGAGTAGAGGGCTAATGAAATGGTACAAAATATGCAAACTTTTGAAGAATAAGAAACGTTTAATAAATAAAAAGTATCGAGCTATTCGAAAAGTCGTATAACAAAAGTTGTTGGAAATCACATTTAGAGGTAGAAGTGAACGTATTTCGGGAATAAAGATACGTAAAAACTGTATCTGAAAGAGGAAAATCATTCTGGAACAGTAACTAAAGACTCTTTATAGTGCTTTCATTCATCGAACCGTCAACACTGTAGTAATTGGTATAGCGCTTTTGAAACCAATATTTTCACTAGAAAAGCTTTGTTTCGGAAAACGATACTGAGTTTGTGTTTTGTTGATTGATAGGTTACCTAAAATCTAGTTAGATGTTTGATTGCAACAAAACAATTAGATTTAATTTATCGCGTTGGCTCGACTAGGGTATTGCTTGGATCGTAAGAATCATAAAATGCGTCAAATAAATTGGAAATCCAAAAGTACTTGTACTTGTATATCGCAACTATAGATAAGTATTGAGCCAATTAAGCTTCGAAGCGATCCAAATCAACCAATTATCTCGGAATAACTAATTGGGTACATATTCCTTTATTTTACTAAGAAGTCGCTTTCCTAATAATGACATCAATATTTATCTCTTCCGCTAATTAATCAAACACAGGTAAGGTCACGAGAAAAAATTAACTAGATGCCACGTGCCTAAAATACACTCGGAGATGTATTTTATTCGATACCTACTTGCACTTGTGTCTTGCTATACTCTTGCTCAATAGAAGCTACGACCATGGGCTGGCTGTTACTGTCGCAGACTGTACTAATAAGGTCATATTCCTAAAGATGTTATTCGTACGGAGGGGTGAGAAACGTGGGCCTGCGATATTTTCTCGACAACTGTTAAGATTTTTCAATAGTATCTTAAATATCTGGTTTATTTGCGATTTTATAATTTGTTTCGAAATGGGATGTGTCGCGGTTGTTTTTGTTGGTAAAATTAATTACTGGTTACGGATAGATTTTCTAGAGCCGCTGCTGTTGTTTTTGTCACGTCCATCCTGTGTTTGATTGTTTTATTTGGCTGCCACTAAACCAATGCCATTTGTACATTATTTTGCATACAGGGTAATTTTTAAATAGCTTTATTCCTGAAACACGTCAACATCTAAATGTGATTTCAAGCAACTTTTTTTCTACGACATTTCGATACTTTTTGATTATTGTACGCTTCCATTTGTACCAAATCAGCGCTGCCTGCGAGGCGTGCCTCTCCACTTTCTACCACCTTTCCAGCCTCTCCTGCTCCTATTTGTTACCATGCGCCGAATATTTTTAAATTTATTTTCTTGAATACTTTAAATTGCGCTTTTACCAAAGTGAAACAAAAATTTATAGAAATTACATTAAAAGTTGACGTGTACTTTTTCAGGATAAAAAGTTATCGTTTTTAAAAATTGCCCTGTATTGTATTTTTTTCATAGTTATCTTGGTGTATCCATCCTGGCTCTGTCTATCAAACAGAAATCGTCACCATCGTTTTCCACTGCCGGAACAGTTTTTCGTAACGAATGTCACAGGCTCAAAGCGAGCCGTGTGCGTGCGAGGGAAACGCTGACGACAATCGGCAGTCGATTGTCGAAGTAAAGTTGTTTCACTAATTGGCGCCCGACTGAGCGACTGTTATTTCCTCGTAAATATTGTCAGAAAACCTTTGTTAGCCGAACAAATTAGGGGGCTTAAGTTGCTACAATATTAAGGGTGGTAACATAATAAATATTTAGTAAATAATTGAACAAGCGAGCGAAGCGAAGCGATTTTGTATGTATGTATGTGGGTATGTGTGTATGTATGAATGTTCGTTCGACGATAACATGACTGGTAGGCAGGTAAATGAGTCAAAGATAATTTTCAAGTTCGAACATGGGCCAAATCGGTTTAGGGGTTGCTGAGATATGGGATCGTGAATTCATAGTTCGGGGCGAACCACAAATCAGAGCTAGTGAAGCTGGAGAAAAAAAAGTAGCTAGATACTTAGTATTAGATAGTAATAAGTATCTGATTTATATACCTTTTTTTTTACTTTAGATAATATTTTGACGTTCAATGTAAATAATTTATTTATGGAATATTGAATAAAACAAATTGATTCTGATTCTGATTCTGAAAATAAATAAGTATACCTTAATTGAATAATAGTCAATGCATGCATGCAATGCACTTCTGTGTGGGATAGGCAATTTGACGGCCAACATAGTACAATAATGTTTGCGTTAATAATACGTATTATTGTTTATTTGTGTTTAGTTCATAAGTTTTATATTATGTGCCCATTATGCACGACATAAATAATTCAATTCAATTCAAATCAATTCATCTCTAAGCATTCCAATTCTTACTATGTTGCCAGGCCATACACCTAATTATCTCGCCATAGGCCATTTTAAAGTGTAACAACCTCACCGATAATTCCGAGCTTGAGATGAAGGCCCAAAATCGGCCAGATTGGAAAACTGTTTTGAGAGCCCTATGACCCTGATTAGGAATAACAGGATTTGATGATGATGATACATTACATACATTACTTACATTACTTACACACCATTATGGTGCATGTTATACTAGTGATACGTACTTTTCTAACAAAAAAAATGGCTCGTGGTATGCAACCTTAGCTTCGATGGGAAAGTCAGCCTCGGACACATTGGTTTACTTATTTCTTGTATTTCATTTGCTCCCCTGAAATACACACACAACGCATAGTTTTATGCACTGCGTCCCATCCAAATGCCATCCTTATTCGAGACCTCTCCTCGCCGTTACAAAACGAAACATTAAAGTAGCCTTACTTTACACCGACGTATCTTGGATTCGGATTGGACGCAGTGAATAAACACTTTTTACACTCTTTATGACGAAACAGAGACCGATCTATCTCTGTTATCTGTATCCTTTTTTGCTCTCGCAGATGCGTCCGCATGGTCCGTCTAGTGCGAACCGGGTCGCGTCTCGGCATGGACATAGTCGGCGGGCTTGGCGGCGAAACAGAAATGACGGGAAGCGAAGATGACGCTTGCGGTGTCTTCGTCTCTGGCGTGGCGTTATCTGGAGCCGCGTATGGCATGCTACACCGAGGTGACCGGATATTGAGCGTGGACGGCCGCGACCTACAGCGGGCCACGCACGAGCAAGCCGCCGCTGCTTTGAAGGTTAGCTAGCCAATAGTCCTTATTATGATTACCGTACAAGATAACAGCCACATCCATTTAAATAGGCTGCGTGCTGAAATTTACGAACACCTACAGTCTAGTAGTTATGGCAAAAATGCAACATGGCATCTGGCACCTTAGAACAATTAAGGTAGTATACAAGATGACAGCCATAGCTTTCGCCTCTACACCTTCATACAAATTACCTCTATGGACAAGCGTAGATAAAATCTGAATCTACGTTTTCCACGTTAGGTATTTTTTTACGATACCTACTTTACTTTACCGTCAAAGAGGATTCTGAAAACGTTATCCGAACAGTTGCTGGACGAATATTTGAAGCAAAACATTGTTCCTTTCATGTTAGTAGTAAGTTAGTAGGATATTTAGATCCTAGAGCAAAAAAACCTATGACTATGGCACAAAAACTAGGTCCAAAATAACGGATCGACACTATTTGGGTTGAGCGCCCTCCACATGAAACAAGAGTAATTGCAATTTTCGTAGCAGTGTGCGAAAATTCGCGCTGCCAAACATCCCAAAAATGCAAACTGGCATCTGACAAAGTAGTAAATTTTTAATAATAAAACAAAGTGAATATGAAAAACGTGGTTCGACAATTAAATAAGTCGACGAATTTCTGAAAAACAAATTAGATGAACATATCCGGATCAGATCCAAATGTTTTTCTGCTTTTTAGTCAACGGTGATGGTAGGTGACTTGTGTTGCCACGTCCTGTCAAATAAGCCAATATGCTTATTATTCGTTCCAAAATTATGCCCAAAATTGATAAGGTCGCCAAGGAGTCCTTTGTTTCGGTATAGACTTCATGATTGGCTAAATGGGTGAAATTGGAGTTTCGAAGTTCTAAGATTTCTCCCAGTATTGTAGCACTTTCACGCAGACATGGAAGATAGCCTCCTTGTAGGTAACCTTTACTCAGATTCTGCCGTGGTTAGCGTTTAGTCGTTGCGCCCATCTTGTGGCCACCGCATAGGATCTGGCTATTGCCTCGTAAATTGGTTTCCCAACGAACAATGAGGTTAGCACCGTAAACGAATTGACGTTAATTCGTTGCTCCTCTTTGTTACTGGACCGAGACCTAATCGTGCAATGTGAGTCGCGTAATTTACGTTGCAAGCTGACTCATACAAGCGCTTACTACATTTTGCTAATTAGTTAGCCACTGTTGTATTTCTAGTGTCTATTTTTTTACGTTTAAAAAACAATAACGTCATTAAATGACTCTGACTTCTGTAGGGTTCACCCTACCCTTGTATGTGTTTGATGTAAATAACTACATGTGATGCTACGAAACTCACGGTTGCACAGTTGAAGCTCCAGTTCTTAGGATAACACTGCAATCCTCAAATCACGGGCATCACATTCACCTTTGCATTTTCACCTTCACACGCACTTTTATATACTTTTATGTATCCTCATGCATCTACGGCCACTTCACTTCATCAAAACTATTGTTATAGCACTAAACTATAGTGATTTACTAATGTTTGAGACACAAAATATAAAATTCTTTGATATTTTGTGGTCTCGAAAAAATATTGACGTTTTTGACACATTGTTTGGAATTACTCTTTATTTTGAAATTGTATTCAAATTCTGTCAACCATAGGCTACTTTTCTTAATTTATGTCATAAAAACCTTTATGGAGCCGGTCGAAGGAGATCATAAACTACTTGGAGCACTTATTTCGACACGCCGATCAACAAAAAGATAAAGAGGCAAGATTTTTGAATTCAAAATCTACAAAAAGAACAAAATCGTTCTTACGAGGTTTCCTTATCGATCCAACAACAACAAGTGTCAGTCTTCTCTTCGGCACCACAGCCGAAAGAGAAATATAGGCCAGATTCCCGGGCCAGGCAGGCCCGGGAAATTCTGAGAAAATACCGCGAAAAATCTGAAGAATTGAAGATCTATGTCACTGAAGATCTAAAACTGAAGACCTCGTCATCCTCAAAGCTTCATCCTCGACTTCAAGCGGCGGGCTAGCCTGGAAAGCCCCCGCTCTACCAACCTTAACTACAAGACTTCAAAGCGACGGGCCAGCCTTGAAGCCCTCGCTCGACCAACACCGTCCTCATCTTCAAGCGGCGGGCCAGCCTTTTGAGCCCCCGCATAACGAACACCCTCTTCAAACCTTCATCTTCAAGCGGCAGTCCGGCCTGGAAAGGCCTCGTTCACGGAATCGGAAACCGGAAACCGTTTCACCTCGACCGGCGTCCGCTAAGCTCCGAAGAACCGAAGACGCCTGAAGAGTTCCAAATTCTCCAAACCGAGTATCAGATAGGCTCTCTTACTTTTATTTAGTCATCTAGGTCCTAATTCTAAGTTATAAGTAACGCTGTCAAATAAATAACCCACCTCTTAACTTCTTTCTTTCCTTTACTTTTACTTATTTCTTCTTTAAAATTAGCTTCCGTCACAGGGCGTTACTAACAGGTAACCCCTGTAACGTGACACTTCACCCAGGTCAACCTGTCTAAATTGATTGGAAGCCAGTTCGGTCGCATTGGTACTGGCTTCAAATCAACGACACAAGCCTGACTTGTCTCTTTGGAATCAGTGACTTAGTTTGTTCACAGCACCGATTCTATCACCGTAACGTCATCGAGATCGGGATATCGGCACCAAGCTAGCGGTACAACATATATTTACTATGGCTGCTTATCCATCCAGCTGTCAGGATGGTATAGGTGCCCGGCAAGCCTACTCCATCTAAAACAATGTCCCAGGCACTGCAGCGCCGAGTGGTCTCTTCACCCATCTAGTGTGAGGGAAGGTGCCACTGGACGCTGTATAAATAATTTCATTACGTAGATGCAAAGGCCTTAGTTTTTTTTTTATTTACCTGTACGCCCATTATGTCACGTCATCCCGTACAAAAAACATCTAAAAGAATCTCGTTAACCGTGACCGTACGGTGGACAAACGCCCCTACTTTTTATAAATTTAACTAATGCCAGTACTGACCCGACTGTACTGACGAAACTATGACATAAATAATAAAATAAAAAAATTAAATACCTACCCCCAACTATTTAGCTTCAAATAATCATATCTCATAAACGACTCAACTGATTTTGATAAAACATATGTAAGAACACTGGTTAGAAAATCTGCTTTAAATAATATAAAACCACATCCAAATCGCTTCACCCGTTTAAGAGCTACGGTGCCACAGACAGACAGACACACACACACACACACAGAGAAAACCTCACAGTGTCACACACATACCTAGTGGTCAAACTTATAACACCCCTCTTTTTTGGTCGGGGGTTAAAAACCAGGGGTCTACCGGCTAAGACGAAGGCGATTGGCGAAAATCGAAGTTCGACTTATGAAAAATGTACTGCCACCCAGTTAATTTTACTGTCACCCAGTTAATTATTCATAAATCGAACTTCGATTTTCGCCAATGGTAATCGGCTTCGTTTTAGCCGGTAGACCCCCCTACGCTACGACCCCAGCTACGATTACTATGTTAAAAAATCAATCAAACAGTCCATTAATCAATTAAATCACCTCTTCCACATATTTATAATCAAACCTCACCATTATTTCCACCCCAGGCAGGTTCAATATGCATTTAGCTCATATATTTTTGCGAGCTCTGTTCTCGTACGCTAGTGCTATTCCAATTAATCGAGACAAAGGCCGTGCTTTGCAATCTCTCGGGTCTCATCCACAAGGGGACCGTACACAAGGCCTACTTTGAAGCCAAATGGGAGCTTAATACCCACGCATTGACGAGCCTATACCACAAAATAAATAGAAGCTTGAACAAAAGAACCATTTTTCCATTAACCTTAAAATTAGGAGATATGGATGGACGGATAGAAAGCGTAGGTTTATTTATTTATTTATATTTATTTATTTAATATTCAGGAGAACTAGTGACTAATAGTAACATTGATATATCTTATGACAACCAGCATAAAAACACATTAGTAGCTTAAAAAAAAAGAAACTAGTGGCAACAACATAAAAAAGAGAAATGAGAAAAACTAAATCTAATATATTTTAATCTAATCTCATAACCACCTAGGAATAGGCTCATGCAGTTATACTGTGTTTGGAAAATTTCAAAATAATTTAGGTAAGAGACCTCTCGCCGCACTCACGCTGCCGTGGAACAAGTCGATATCGATTTCCTTCGCCAGAGTAATAAAAAGATTGCATGATCGCAAAATGTAGCAGTTCCTCCTGTAGTTAGTGTTTACCACGGGTACGAAAAATATTGGGTTATATATAAGGATGCGAGCCGGAGCCAATAATTTTATTTGTGATAGTAAGTAATATGCCTTCGGATACGGATCCCCAAAAATGGCTGGCAAATTCGTGTAGGTCTCAGGTATCCAGATTGTAAGAGCAGGGCAGGGCGTATGCGACCCCACCCTGTCTTACAGGACTTGTAGTTAGTTGTAGATGGACGGTGGTGAAAGGAGAAGATAGTGATTAAGAGGGTGCTAGAGCACCATTTTCCTACACAAACGTAGTTCCGGTTTAATTTCAAACTACAGGCTGGATTTTGCTGAAACTTGGTTTATATCAGTAGATGACAAATACGGAGGTTTGCAATTTTTATAGTTTTTATGATAAGAAAAATTGCCTGAGCGATGCGTTTTTCGCGGCGAAAAAGGGGTTACTTTCAGCTGTTTTTTACTTACATTATAACACTGTCTATTGGCGTCTAACTACATTGGGAACATAAATAATGTGTTTTACTTACATGCCAAAACATATTTTTTTTAAATACCTAATAAAATGTAGAAATGGCAGCCGAACTACGAAAAAATTTGGGAAAATAGATCTATTACATTAAAACTACAACTAGTTACTCGCGAAAGGACACGAACACACGTAGACTCATACAGCCGCCTTGCCTCTCACTTTTCCCGCGCCCCGTCTCGCTCTAGGTGAAACAGCTATAGAAAACAGCGTTTCACGCGCTTGGCCGTCACTGAGTTCCCACGGTCCTGAAGGGGACTCTTAAGATTTCATAGTAGTATATTGCACTGTAGTTGCAAGGTATATTGTCCATTGTTAATAGTGTAGTTTGGGCGAGTGGCTAGAGCAGACTGTCGATGTCGGTCGCTACGCGAGCTATTGACTAATACGAGATGCAGTGTCAGCAACCCGCGCCCTAGATGTATGGTACTTTGAACAATACACAGATTTTTTTGCTTGACTTCCATTTTGTTGATACTAGTACTAAGAACTTTATATTGGTTGTAGTTCTGTCGTATTTATTTTGCTCTTTAACCCCTATGGGATACGAGCTAAAAGCTTTTTCGATACCATACCCTCATTTGTGGACTTGAGCTAACAAGGTTATTGTTTTTGAACATAAAATATTCGGATACTTTAGATATTGCTGTGTGCCCACTGAATTTTGTGGACGTTGTATACAAGAATAAATAGTCGCGTACAAAAGTGGTAGAGGAAAGGTTTTTACAAAATGAAGCGAGTATTCACTGCATGAATAAAATTGTGTGAATAAAGGTTTGTCCCGGCCCAGGTTGATGTCAGATTTTAGAAAGAGAATAAAAATTATGAAAAATGCTAAATATATTAGTAATGTGTTAATGAAGATGAGAGTCATTATTAATTTGAATAAAAAACTGGAATTCCTATCACAATAAGATTCTGTAAATAAAGGTGCCAGTGACTTCCGAACAACAATAATTATTTATCAACGGTTTATCTACAAAAATGCAATCTACAACTACATAGCTCATACGATGATCGATTTCGAAGTGCTTCGTGGTGAGTCCTCCTCATACGTTCAAACGTTAGGGAGGCGAGGTAGCTAAATGGCGTAATTCAACGGCGCCGTCGAGACCTATCAAAATCGAAAGATAAAATAATTTCGAAAAGAAAAGCTCGTATGGCAAAAACCATTTTAGCGGTGGGTTTGGCGTGTACGGTTTTTCAAAAATATTAAAAAAAAAAACAGTTACTTGGGCATTCTCGAGCGCGTCAGATATTCATACTACGTATGCCCCGAGTGCCTCTGATAACAACGGTATACTAATCTGCCGGTTTGCGTGGTGGGGGTAGGCGTAAAGTAGTCAAAATGCAAAAAAAAAAAAAATTACTCGAGCGCGTCAGATTTTCGGAAGGGGTGTTAAGTAGGCCCCAAGGAAGCTCCCTTTAAAAAAATGACGATTTCGGCGTGACGATAAGTTACGATGAATTTTTATAATGCAAAAAAAAAAAGTTTTTTTTAAATACTCGAGCGCGTCAGATTAAGATATTGGGGGTTGATTTTAGACCATTTTTTTTTTTCAGACTATCCATTTTTTTACTAATCTGATCGTCTATCCTAGGCGCGCGTCACTACATATAGAGCTAAATACTTTACAAGGTTGTTGTATTAGGTCTAAGGTATCTCTCATATCTTAAACTGCCACGCTCGAGTATTGCCGAAAATTCCCCTATTCGCCTCCCTAACTATAAAGCATGGCCGGATTTGCGTTGCAATGACAAGACAAACTATTTTGAAGTGTAAAACATTTTGGTGATCACTGTACTTATGGCCAAAGTAAATAGAGTGTGTGTCAAGAGACCTGTTGAAAATTTACTACGGCCGCGACGTCTTTTACCAACCAAGGCCGTAGAAACGTCTTTTTTTAGGGTTCCGTACCTGAATAGTGCTAAATGTGGACGATACTAGCTACACTTTCCAATCTAATCCAACCTTTAAAAAGCTGTCTATTTAGAAAAGTAATAGGTATCCACTATCCAGCTGTATTTTTTTTTTGCAGAATATTATGGCGGATATTGCGGATATACCTTAAAATGATAAAAAATAAGGGGTTATATACATCCTTTCTTTTCTTTTAACTAGAAAGGTTAGCTTGGTGATGCCGTTTTGATATTTTATCGACAATAACAGGGAGGACAGGTAACAATTCGATTGCTAAGTGTTTTTGATTACAATGTCAATACAGGTCAATTGAGGCTGTATTTGATCGTTTGAATACCGATTGATGTCGTGTCGGAGTCAAGTTAAACACTTTGGCTGTTATTGTGTTTATTTTATTTTCGCATCAAATACCTGATATTTTACTTTTTGAAAGATGAATGAGAGGCTTGATTTGATTACCATAGATTGACGTAAACATCGTAAAAAAAATTACAAAAATTAAAAAAAAAAATTTAAGGCTTGACATTAGCATTTGACTTTTCTTAGTTCACCTACTTGAGATCGAATCAAGTAGGTGATCTCAGACGACTATTAATGCTTCCCTTAGATAGTTGTTTAATAACATTATCTATAGAGGAATTCGCTGCCTTTGTTGGTGGGAGCTAGCGGTCTGTCAATCACTCCTTTTAAATTGCCAGTTTTACTACCGGCTTGCTGTTGAAAGGCCAATCAATTTAGGCCATGCATGTATATCTGGTTGTTGCTGCGTCTAAAGCCAGAATGGATCGGCTGATTCAGCCGCAGAACAGAAACGGCTCTGTGGATTTAGCCAAACAAGGTTTCGTCTGATTAATCGTACTAATGCAAGTAAGGTGCAGACATTACATTACTGAAATAATATTTCAAGGCTGTCTTATCGTGCCTTTGAATGTAGTTTGCCCCGACTGCGAATGATTGTATTCTTTAAAAACGTACCCCATTAAGAAACATTAAGAAACATACCCCCTCGAGAAACTATCGATACTATCGATAGTATTGCTGTTTACCGATAGTATTGCAGTAGAAGAGACATTTTGTCTATGGATTGGGTACATGTGTCTCGACAATCGATTGTAAAACTATCGATTTTCCGCAACACTAATGTCAGATGAAAGATCGAAAACTTCAAATGCTAAATCAAATTATTCGTGAAAATCTAAATATCTTTGAACTTCTACAATATGGGTTACAGATAAAACAGGCTCCAGAGGTATTTGTAAAGAACAAAAAATTGTTGTTCGAATGTTTTTTATCCAAGATTTCATCCTTCCGTTACTACCACACTCACTTCTTTTTGGCGTATCGATGGCAGAACAACACTTCAGTTTTAATTGTTTTGGCACAAAACTCCGCAACACTAACTACATTAGCCGTTATTAGATCCTCTTGTATGCAGGGGCAGGGGTTAGTGCACGCAAAGCATGATGAAAGGTACTGTGACTCATGAAGGGCTACCATACACGCTGAGGCCAAAGTGAAACCTGCGTCAGTCCTTCGGGTCAGACCGATGCCATTGAAAGCTTCAGTCACCGCGTGGGCCTTGAGGCCATAGCATCCATACATGGTCCGGATTTATGTCAGGTCAGGCGAAACTGAAGGTGAATAGTTCATGTATGGTAGGCTTTATCATAAAATCTATTAAGTGTCTGATCCAGAACGGCAGAGCAGTTATCACAATAGATTTACCTTACTTAAATTGTACTGTTAACTCTCTCTTTGGCTACTACCGCACAGACCCACAGTCTACAGGGTGCACTCTAAGTCGATAGCGGAACTTTAAGTAGGCTGTCTACTGATCAATACAAACCACTTGTACGAGGTGGCGACAAAAAAGGAGCGAAAAAAATATCAGCTGTTTCATACATTTGGCGCATACATTTGTACTGAGTCGACCTTTTGTATGGAACAGCTGATATTTTTTTCACTCCGTTTTTTTCGCCACCTAGTACAAGTGGTTTGAAGTGATCAGTAGACAGCCTACTTAAAGTTCCGCTATCGACTTAGAGTGCACCCTGTAGTGTGGTAACCACCGCAAACTACCTATGTGATTGTATAAAAGTATTAATTATTTTGGTAAAATAAATAAATGGAATTGTATTGAAATTGAACTAATCTCCCCCTTTGTCCGCAGTATTCGGGCAACGCAGTCACGATTGCTGCGCAGTATCAGCCGGAGCAGTACGAAAGGTTGCGTGCGCGCATTAGGGCGATCAACGCTTCCGCCGCCGCCGCGTCCCCCGCGCACCCTTCGAGGCCGCACACGCCCCATATATCGACCCATGTGCCCGTGCATCCGGACCTGCACGCCGTTTATCCAAGGTAAAATTGAGTTCAGTCATTCATTATGATGTCATAAACACCTAAGCTAATCAAAACGGGTGTGTTGTTAAATCAGGTTTACTTGAATGTTGGCTGCAAATTGTCCTCAACTGTTACCATACCTTACATGTTATAAGTTTTAATAGGTTTTATTTAATCTGGCAAACATACCTACTTACTATGTCAATTTAGCCTAGGAATAACAATGTAGGTACACTGGGTCAAAGTTTGTAAATATTATTATGCTAATAAAGAACATTGACAATCAATCAATCATTATGATGATGATGATGACATCCTTATCAGGGATGTAGGGGTTTAAGATGGGGTCTCCATTATTCACGCCCTTGCGTGGCAGACTCTAATTAATTGAGCTCGACCAATTAGGAAATAGGCGTTTAAGGCGCCAACCACACAGAAGAGACGTGGGACGATGACGCGGCGCGGACTTGTCAAAACGTGACGTTTTGCTTTGTCCGCGTCCCGTCTCTTCTATATGTTTTGTGTCGCGTCGCTTCTATACAATTTGTATGACAGTGACATCAAACTGACGTGGTGTCTGCACCGCGTCCTAGTCCCACGTCTCTTCTGAATAGCTGGCGACTAAAAGAGTTTCTTCCGTCACGATGTATCATCTTGTAAGTGTACAACCGTGTGAACCGAAGCAGTAGGTATTTCGATTCATGATGTAGCGACCCCTATCGGTCGTACAGGAAACTGCTACATAAAGTTAGGCAACTACTCTGCTCGCTACTAATCCTACATCGCGCCAGAAAAATATCTTTCGTGGCTGAGTACATAATTATTATTATACAACTTCCCACCATGGTCGGTTGGACCCGGCCGGGCCCCAAGCACAACATCTGCTTGGTGGGAAATTTCCCTTTATACCGCTTGTAAAAGAGTGTACGTGGAAAGTGTTGCACCGGCAAGAGTCTGCATAACACGATTATACAGGGTGCACATTAAGTCGATAGCGGAACTTTAAGTAGGCTGTCTACTGATCAGTACAAACAACTTGTACAAGGTGGCGAAAAAAATGGAGCGAAAAAAAAATCAGCTGTTTCATACATTTGGCGCAGTTCTGAGTTGACCTTTTGTATGATATTTTTTTAGCTCCATTTTTTTCGCCACCTAGTACAAGTTGTTTGTATTGATCAGTAGACAGCCTCCTTAAAGTTCCGCTATTGACTTAGAGTGCACCCTGTAGTTATTGGTGATGGTAGCTTAGTAGGCAGATGGCGTTCATTTAATATTCGGCGATCTCTAAATATCTTTCAAACTAGGTGGAATAACAAAAGCTGTACTGTTCATGAACTTCAGACAGTGTTAGAGGGACTTTATTGTTTGTTTCTGAACCAACTTTTGTTTTAATATTCTATTCCTTAGCCAAACTTTGTCCACTTGATTGGACGTGGACCGTATTTTTTTTGTATTTTTATTGGCCGTCTAATTACGCACTACACAGATAAAGTCAATGAAATAAACTTTGTTCTATTGTGTGTCGGTGTCATGTTGTCACCTTACTATTTTGTGATCCTTTAATTTACTTTCGCTCACTTTGTTAGCCACCTTTAGTTAAAATAATTTTACACCGAATAAAATGTACGTAACAGTAAATTTTCAGTGGCCCCGGAAAAAGTCGAGCATATTTTACCAAAAAACAATTTATCAAGCGTATCATTTTGTGAAATACATAGAAACGCCGCATTTAGAGCACCTGCATCCGGTACAGATTTTTCGCAATGTTTTGTATATTTTTCTTTCGTGGGGTAGAGTATACAATTTATGAACCTTGATAAAAGGTTTGACACTGTTATAAAATACCGTCAAAATTGCTAAAGTCCCAACGTGCGATGGAGTGCAGCATACAAGGTGTTAAGCGGATTCAGAGTCCCTAACAGCACGTGGCGCTCATAAATTAAATCCACGGATGTCATTGGTAGAACGGTTAGCCAGAAGTGGACTTAGGAATATCAATGTCAATCTAATCTTCACTGCAATCTACACGTGTGTAACAAGAAATTTGAAGATGAAAATAGCTGGAGCGCGGAGTTCTCAACGTACCAAAACGTCTCTAATACCGCCATAACAGAATCTAATATCTATCCCCGTCAAAGCTCAAGCCACAACGGCCTGCATGCACAAAACCTTCGGTTCAGCGCAGCATTCTGCCGA
Source organism: Zelleria hepariella (assembly GCA_949319315.1). Classification (NCBI taxonomy): domain Eukaryota; kingdom Metazoa; phylum Arthropoda; class Insecta; order Lepidoptera; family Yponomeutidae; genus Zelleria; species Zelleria hepariella. Next base: position 6,681,357 of record OX439387.1, on the reverse strand, counting down.
CTTGGTGCGGCATCTGTGCAGATCTCAGGGCCTAGCGCGAACCAATCACAACGATCGATAACGACAATGTAAAGGTAACATAATTGAAAAACAGGTATCTAGAGGCCCCCGACTGCTACAAAATACGTACTTACTAAGTATTTTTGATTTTGTTAGAGGCGTAACGCTTACTGTCATATAAAATGCAAAAAATAATTCCTTTTGTAATGGAAACTGGAAGACTGTATATTATCTATATAATTTTTATTATTGGTTGTAAATTATGTAAGCATAATCATACCAAGTTTGATGCTTGTATGTTCTACCGTTTTTGCGAAACGTTTTCTCCGTTTATACACCGTGCAATTTTAGTGGTTTTAAAGCCGAAGGTATTTAGTTGCACTCGTGATTCTGAGCCAAATTCCAAAATTTTACTTCAAAACGAGCGAAAAAAAAAAACACTTCCCAATACAAATGGCTAACGCCAATCGACACCATTTGTATGGAGAAGTGAATTCTTTTTTCGCGCGTTTTGGAATGAATTACCAGTGCAACAAAATACCTTCGGCTTTAAAACCACTAAAATTGCACGGAGTATGTAAGCCCTATAATCATACCAAGTTTGATGCTTGTATGTTCTACCGTTTTTGCGAAACGTTTTCTCCGTTTATATTCCGAGTCGGCGCGGTAAACAATGGTAAACGATGCGTCAAATCTAAATTGCATCTAGTCAACGTAGCGTTTGGTTCACAATAGAGCTCTCTGCGCACATCTGCTCGGCACTCGACGCGGCGTGCTCATAAATATCGCCACATTCGGACCATGAATTCGAAAGCCGCCGCTGTTGCGTTGCGTGCCGCGCGTCCATGCGTTACATGCGACGTGAAACGTGGCGAATAGTTTAGTTTCAGTGTTTTGGTACGTTACGAGTTGCGCAGCAGCTGCTCGTCTATTTAGACAACTGGGGTCTAATGGGCATTGATCAGTGAGGCATCGATTGTCGTAAATTGAAAACCATTTCGAGGAATAGGGATACGGATTACTATTAGGGGTTTAAATAAGTAAAATTAAAACGGATTATTAATATTTATCGCCAAAAATGTTTACTTAATTTTTCTTTCGATGACGTCATCATAGCCTCTAATGCGGTAGTTCCATTGGCTACAAATATTTAAAAAAACAACTGTCAAAAGTGTCAATAACTGAGAAAATAACCTTCTGGTTGACTTGACACTGAAATTTGTCAAACGTCAACATATTTTTATTTTTTAAAAGCCTGAATGAATGCAATGAACTTAGTACATAATGCCAGTGGTGACGTCAGACACAAAACTTTTAGAAATTTTAAATAATTAATAAAAAAAAAAATTACATAAAAAATTAAGAAAATATTAAAATTAGTTTCTTATATTTGTCTATATTTTCGAATTATAGAATAAAAAATAAGATTTGACGATGCCCATTGTCTACAATATGTGCCATGAAAGACGAGACTTGAGATACAACGCATGACTTGCACAGTGATGATTTTTGTCTCTTTAGCGGTATGAGATTTGAGCGCGGGAAGGGACCGAGCGTCATAGGGGCAGCGGCAAGAGTGCAGGAGGCGCGGTCAAGTTTTTTTTTTCAACTAACAGTTAAACGCTGAATTCAAAGCCCTTGGTAGATGGCGTTCATAGGCTAGGCCATACAAGAACCGGGATGTAGCTGTCAAATTTCGCTTACAAAGATTAATAATATCTTCAGAAAAAGCGAAAGACAGCCGTGAAAACGGCTCATTGTAACTTCTATCCTTCGATCAAGGATAAAACTAGATACAACATAGAACTCTGAAATGTGTCTGGAAAAATAGATGCCCAAATTGCCTTTGGGAGCTTATTTGCTCGTAGTCCATGCAATTAAAGTAAAACTGTACACTAATGCAATAAGGTTGGCATTCGAATATAAGACGTATGGTGGAAATGATGTTTCGTATTGTTCTATTGCTGATATCTTTTGTTTCTGTGGGGACAAGTTTTTATTGTGATTTTATACGTAATGCGGATTCTATGGGATTTAGTTCGGTGCTTCTATCCTACATCCTGTTCAATTTGATTTCGAAAGATGATATCAAACTTCAGACATAGTTTTTTTCTTACGTTTAAATTGAAGGAATCCTTCGTACTTAGTACGTTACACGTTTCCTTCAATATGACGCAGGAAGTTTGGTTTTCATGTTTCTTGAGCTATATTTTACCTCGACATAACTTACATTTATTCTATTCTATTTAAGCCTTCTTTGACTGAGGTATTAGCAAACAACCGCTGCACTATTGAGCCGATTCTATAGGGATAATTCTACTGGTTACAGTAAGTTATTCTGAGGCAAAATAATTTTATTATGTAGAGCTCAGTTAAAATAATTTAAAAACCTTTTAGTTTTTATGTTTAGGTTTATTAGAAGTGAAACTATTAATCTCAGTCTGTCAATATCTTCAGATATCTTCAAAAGAAACATAACTTGCAGGCCTCGTATCAAAACTATTGTGATCTGAAGACTTTTGTGATCCTTCTGATCTTGACTTCTGTAGTCACGATATCATACATCATACTTTTTGCTACTTCTTTGACAATGGGGCTGTCTTGAACAGACTCTAGGAAAATCTTTGATACATACTGTTTGTGAAAAAACTGTGTGGCAATAAGTCTTAAGTTTATTTTTCTTTGACAGGTAGCAGGCACGGTTTGGCTGTGAAATCGACCACATTGAGAACTGAATCTTAGGTATGAAGAAACAAGAATAAAATGTACTTTAAGTAAACCAATATCACTCATGTAATGAAGAACAATTCATTGAAATATTTCAATCATTAAGAAATGTGTTTCAAAGAGACTTGACCCGTGACACGACAGAAATAAAATAGTGATGTTTTTGATTAAAATATTTTTCGGAGTAAAGCCCATGCTGTTTTTATTTGGGATACACTTTCTTTGTTTAGTTTATAATTAGTAGGTATTTAAATAGTATGTATTTTGGGTATGTTTTTATTAAATTTCAGCTGAAAGTAACATGGTTCAAAACACACTATTTTAGGATACTCCACGGTAGGTCGTATCGCGCGTGCAACACGTGCTAAAATCGAACAAAATGGGTATCCTAGCGTGTAGCTGACTTTACCGACCTAAATAACTATGTGCAACTAATTAACGTGGAATACATATAATTTAAAACATCTAAGGCCTTTGCATCTACGTAATGAGATGATTTATAAAGCGTCCAGTGGCACCTTCACTGACACTATATGGGTGAAGAGACCACTCGGCGCTGCAGTGCTTGGGACATTGTTTTAGATGGAGTAGGCTTGCCCAGCACCTTTACCATCCTGACAGCTTAGTCGGCCTAGCCCTCAGGAAACATTAAGGCTATTTTAGGTTTGTTCTCAGTGCCTGTAACAATCCCATGTTTATTAGTAAGAGCAACTAACTAAAGTAGGTTGTTCATATTAGGCTGAGCCTATATTGAGGTGAACCAATTATTACAATAGTTACTAACTGCACTCTGTACTCTTATAAAATGAGATCTAAGCGTGACCTCGAGGTGATTGGTTTGTTTCTGATTGATTATTATACTCGTACCATTGATATGATATGTTGTCGTTTTGAAAGGTAAATTTATGATCTAACTTATTATTCTGCCACTGTATAAATACTTATTACAATAACATGATAGATTTCCAACACAAGAAACAGACTAAATTGTAAGAATTGTATTTTCTAGCTTAACTGACTTTTGCAGCTTATTACAAAAATGTACAACTTTTCTGTAATAACTGTGAAAACAGAAAGTAATGTTAAACTGTTTTGAGCTGTGATACTAATATTAATGTTAGTAATATCAATGTACCTATGGTAAAAAGTGAAATTGAATACACAATATGAAACAATGTTATAATGTTTATTATTTCCCATCTACGAGTAGTAACCCATTTTTTTTTACAAATTTCCATGATATGAAGGGACGACTTACCTATAATGACACATAAGTTTCACGTTATACCCAAATAGAGTTCCTTTACTTTTAAAATCGAGTCAATAATAATAAAGATGATTCCGTAATTTCCTTACAAGGTCGTAAATGAGATAACAAGTGAATTTGCCTAAAAGCTCACTGTTTCTTTCATTTCTTTAAGCCCATAAAGGGTGAGTATATTTTGTCTTCCTGCCTATTTTATTTCAGCATAACATCCTCAAGTCCCTCAAGTCTGTACTGCGTGTAATTATGAAAGTTGGCGGAGGGTCCATGGATGCAGACCGTGAGAGGTGGTGCATTGGGGAAAAGGCCTATAACCAACAGGACAGAGGTGGGTGGATGATGATGATGAAATGCACGAAAAAAGCGCCCAAGTAGCAGAACGTCCTCTTAACCCATGTCGTTACACTGTCATTGCTCTGGAGCCATCAAAATGCCTCCATTTATTACATAAATGCATGTAAATAGGAATAGAAAAAGCTTTTTTCATACAAATATGAAGACTCTTGCCCTGCAAAGCATCCCAAGTTCAAAAATGTCAAGAAAACGTGGTTGCCTCAGTAAAACCTGGCGACGCTCAGTGGCCGTGGAGATGGAGGCGAAGTATAGGGAAAACGCGACGGCGGAACACGTGTGGTTTCCAATGGCTGTGGTTTCGAAAGTGGCCGAAGGGAGCTCTCACATCACATCAATAAAGAAATAATTTTCCACACATAACTACTAAATTAAACCTCGATATTTTAGCTTCAAATAAGCATATCGCATAAACGGCTAAACTGATTTTGATAAAACATAATATGTAAGAACACTCGCTAGAAAACCTTCTTGCTAATAAATAAAAAACCGCATCCAAATCGGTTCACCCGTTTAAGAACTACGGTGCCACAAACTGACAGACACGCACACATAGTGGTCAAACATTTAACACCCCTCTTTTTTGGTCAGGGGTTAAAAAGAACTTGTTAGTGGCGTGTGTGGCACACGATGCCGATGATATAATAATATTATGAACCGCCTTCTGTACGTTCTCTTAAAAAATCCACTACCATTGTCAACAGTCTGAATAGGCTTAGTTGCAGGAAAATTGTTTAAATCTGAAGGGAAAAAATATAAAAATTCGTTTAAGGTGTGGTGAAACAGATAGTTTTGTCGATACACCCGAAACGGCCATGACAAAGGCCTAAGGGCCGAGTCAAAAGAAAAGAAGAACAAATCGCCTTGCGTTCAGATATAGCCAGCACTATCAGTGCCTGTAGACACTGCATCGAACTCGAGTTGCTGGACTGGCAAAAAAATGGGTTGGTAACGTAATAAAAATAAAAAAAAAAACAATTAAGCTTTTATGATCTTGATTATTAGGCTTTAAAGTGGACAAAACACCAGCCGAATATATCAATCAATATCTTATTAACTCCTACTCCATCAAACTCTAACTTCAAAAGGAAAATGCAAACTAATTTCAAATTCCAACTAAAGCAACCTTTAGGCCTTGGAACTCTACTCTAGAAACTAAACTACTTTTCAACTCCGACAATGTTTACAATTCCACAACACGCGTCCTTCTAACTTTACCCGTAGCCTTTTCTCAAATGACCGACAACACATTCTCTGGTGGCACAAACGTATCGGACTTACTGTCAACGTCGTTGGCGTTCTAACTTGACAATTTACGTACGTATCATTATCGTGATAATAATATGTTCCCATCTATTCTTTGATTATTTTCGCGTTACTGCCTCAAAATTTGAGGCAAGTCAGTGTGCCCAATACTAACAATGTAAAATTATTTGTCGCATCGTGTTTCATTTCACAGGGTCGGTATATCGAGTAAGTTAGACTTACGCCTTGAATTTGAAATCAGTACCATACCCAAGGTGGAGGGCACGAGACCTTGAGACAGACCATCCAAGAGATGGATGGGTATTGTGATCAAAGTTAAGCAACAACACCTGCATAAGCTGATCTGCAACGCGAGTGACAGATTTCAATGGACAATTTTGCTCTCCACCACCTTCAAAATGATTGTCAGGATCCTTAGCATTTAGGAAACGATTGGAAGGATGGACGGACGTTCTTGTTTTGGATCCCATTACACCTCTGTGGAGTCTGGGGCCGATACAAGAGCTTTCCATTTAATTTTATCTTTGTCAGTTCTGTCCAGAATTAGGAGGGTAGTTCTGGCCAACTTGCTCCCCTTTCATCTCAGAGAGAACTGATTTCTCATAAGTTTGCTTTTCCTGATGTCTTGGGCTAACCTGTCACAGTTCAGCATTAGAGATAGATGGACTTTACCCTGAGTAAATCAGCCTTTAAGCATAGCCACGCCTGTTCCCAGTGAGGGCGTCCGTAGAGAGACAATACGGCCGCCGTTGTGAGAGCTAGACTTACCTGACGTTATCACGTCTGTTTCCTTTCGCGCCGACGCCCCATTGTGGTGCACTGGAACTGGAACAAACTGGAATCATAAAGTAAGTAGAAAGAGTGTGCTGTTGTCAGGTTTACAAGGTGTTTCATATTCCATAGGCTTGGGTAATACATTTTAACAAAATTAAATTAAAATTACTTTGAAAATAAGTTTGGAAATTTGAAAAGGTGCATGTCCGCACCGAACACTGTACCAGGCACTCCAGCGTCCTATCCCCTTAGCACGCGGGCCTTTTGCCTACTCTCAACTGTCACTTTAGCCACTTAACACTACTGAGGTGACAGTGAACAGTGGCTAAGGTGACAGGTGAGACGAGGCAAAATGGGCCGCGTGCTAAGAGAGCTAGTGATCACTTCACCCATCTAGTGTGATTGAAGGTGCGACTAGACGCTGTATAAATCATCTCATTATACAGGGTGTTAAAAGACCGCCGACAGACCCGAAAGGTACACATACTGGACATCAAAATAAAGTACTTTTTCGATAAATTATTGCTGGGAAATGATTTTGGTTTTTTAGGTTATAATTTTGAACAATATTTTATCACGCAATGGATGTGTAAGGCACAGAAGTCATATTGCGCAAGCGTAGGTATAAGTTTATGTCACTTAAGCTGGATGTGCCAATGTTTAGAATACATTGCGGGTTGCAATTTTAACGTCGTTTTTTGTAAGAAATGTTCATAATTTTGACATGGCTTCTTGAGAAGGTATGTTAAGAACTAGATACTGAATGCATTTCTGCAAAAAAATAGTTTTGAAAAGTCTGACTTTAAACCTCATTATCTCGGAAACCGTTCATTTCCCAGGTATAGTTCCTTGGGCAAAAATGTTCCTTATGATGAGGACAATACTTGGTTTCCCGCTTTGTTGGCGGTCTTTTAACACCCTGTATACCCCTAGATGCAAAGGCTTGGGTGCGTATGATGAGCTTAACTTCCGGGCTCATCGGTGTACAAAAAATATTTCTGAAAGTGTTGGCCGGAATTAACCTGAAGCAGAATCTTCGCGCTTAACTTGTTACAATGTAATAAAATAAAGTCCTCTGCAAGAAATTTTCTATGTCATGAGTTTTAAGGAGAACCCATAGATTATGTGATTGTTTGTGAAATTTCAATAAACTATTGGTACAAAATAGTGCTCATGTTTTGGCAAAAATACCTATCTTAAAATCGAAATAGAATCTTGCTTCGCGTACTAAGTAAACTGGTAGAAGCTATCATCTAATAGGTACCATTAATCTTAGCTTTAAGGCGCTGTGCATAGTGAATCGCCCGCGCGTAACGAAAAATGCACAAAATCGATTCCTGTATCAAATACACTAAAAAAATCGAAAATGTTCACATATCAAACCCTAGAATTAGTTGAGACCTATCTAAAACAGCCAGTTTCGTGTTGACATTCATAAACGTTTTGAAGATATTTTGCTTGAAAAAAAATAGGCGGCGCACTTTTTTTCAAGGAAAATATCTTGCAATCTGTTATGGATATCAACACAAAACTGGCTGTGTTAGATAGGTTTCAACTAATTCTAGGGTTTGATATGTGAACATTTTCGATTTTTTTAGTGTATTTGATACAGGAATCGATGTTGTGCATTTTTCTTTGCACGCGGGCTAATTCACTATGCGCAGCGCCTTAAGCTTCAAGTGGAAAAATTCTGCTCTTCATTAAATTACGTTAAAGAAAACGTTAGCTTATGCTGCTCTCAAAACAGTGGGGGCTTAAGAAAATAGGATATTGTGTCTGGGATATTCCTAAACCTACTTTAATTTGTATTATTAGTCAATCAATACAATTTCATTATTAGGATAAACTCTACTCGTAAAAACTGTTAGGATTCACTTCAATTAAATTATCTAAATTAAATGATTAATCATTATTCATTACTATGACCCCGAACTACCTCTGGCTTGGACAAACGCTGTCTGACAGTTGTTTGACATTTTCTAATAAGTTTTGAATAATAACCATGGAAATCTTAAAAGGAGAATGAATTATTCAGGTGGGTGCAAATCGACCATAAATTGAGGCTAGTGTCACCTTCGCTAGAAAATACTACCAATACCGGCGCCAAAACATCCTCCTTTCCGCCATCTTTAAAATCAGTAACTTCGGTGTTTTACTCAACAAGAACGGGTCTGAAGTTAATCGTTCAGCAGGGGCCGTCCGAAACAAAGGCTCACGGTAGTAAAATGTAGCCTTATTTAAATTAAATCAACTTAGAGCCTGTAACAAAGGGGCGGCTGCCTAACCTAATTTGGAATAATTAAGATAAGTTATATTAGCAGACAGATTTTCGTGACGTCACCATCAAAGTTCGCCTGTCGGAGTTTCGAAGGTTTGCGAGTAGTTTAATGTTTTATTGGCAGATTGTTGAAAGTTGGTTTCGTATTCAGTACTTCGGCTGGGATCTGACGTCAGACATCTTGTACAAACGCGTAACTGGAGTAATATTTCAGATTATATAACTCATTCAGGAACACACCGCTTCCAGTCATTAATGACACTAATAAAAGCAAAAGACGACGTGCCAGTGCCTTTAAATGTGTCAAGAGTCCGAACAACCGCCAATTCTTTATTATGTCCTCGCAAGCGACTTGCGGCAATTTCTCGTAGAATATCTCGTAGCAACTTCTACGAAGCTACGCACAAGGCGCTACGAATCTGTGCTACGCCGTAGCTTTAAAAACTTGTGTTTACTTTCAAACTGTCAAAGTTTATATAAGAGCCAGACTTCTTGTCTTTAATAAATCGAGTCTAGCAGCCTTGCAAACTCTTTACTCGACAAGGTAAACTGATTAGGCAATTTGTATACCTACTTAACCGTACATTTTCACTTCCTTGTCGTCAGAAAATTGTTATAATTAAATAGACATTCCTTTTCATTCACCTGTTTTTGGCTTATAATTTAATTAAAATAATTATCTTATAAACGTAAATGGCTTTGGAATAAAAACAAAAGACATAAAATTCCGTAGAAGAGTTGTAAAACATTGAAATAAGAATATGACGAAACTTGCCGTCGCAATTTGAAATTAAAATTTTGGCAACCATCCTGGGTTGGAAAACTTAATCAGGCTTTTTTACAGTCGGCCACAGTCTCAGATACCCCTTTTTGTTCGATTGGCGCCCTTATGCCCCGCGCGATAGGAGCTGCCATGGGGTATCTGAGATTGTGGCCGACCGTACTTTAGCATCACAGTTTTTAAGAGCGGTCAAAGATTATTTTTAGGGAGTACGTTACGGTGAAAAATAAAATTCTATACCATCAAATAATGCAGCAACCATGACGGACAATATCCACCTTTGACACCGCGATAAACAGTATTCACCTTTGTTTATTACCATGCCTAAAAGGCAATTTTTAAATAGCTTTTTTCTCAAACATCCCAACTTCTAAAAGTGATTTCCTACAAAAAAAAAAATCTACGACTTCTGTGAAAGCGAAATGTTTTTTTTTTTGGCGCAGTGTAACAAATAGGAGCAGGAGGGGCTGGAGAGGTGGTAAAGAGTGGAGGGGCAGAAAGCTTGCCACGCAGGCAGGGCTGGAATGGTAGAAATGCACATTTTTAAATAATAAGCACGTTCAATTAATAATAGTTATTTGTTATGCAAGAATGCAAAATTATTGTTTGCGGCGAGTGCTTGTATTGAATACCGAGCTAGCGAAGGTTTCTAAAATTGAGCCACGAGCGTAGCGAGTGGATCAAAAAAAGAAACCTGAGCGTAGCGAGGTATTCAGAAGCACGAAACGCAAATAATATTGCATTCGTGCGAAACACAAAACTTTTCATCTCACAGAAGCGAGGAAATGATTTTGTTAGCCAAGCGTGACAAACAATAGACATAGGTAGTTAGGTACCTACCATAGAGGTTAGTGAAATGAGTTTCCTTCTTTTTTGCTTCTTCACAAAGGAGTATGTGGCGTTGCCTAACAACGGGTTGTTGATTACATATCGTGTCTTCTTGAAGTGTCATAAAATCAACAACCCGTTGCTAGGCAATGCTACAAGTTGAAGGAGTTCCTTATATTTTTTTTTTTGTTAGGGCGTCGAGTTCAAATTTTGAAGCGCACAAAAATACAAAGCGGTTTAAAAAAGGATCTTCTACGATCGCATGTTTAAAGTAACAGCGTACTTTCCGAGCATGGGATATGAAAAAAGTACTTATCGTGCTTTTCAAAAAGTCAGTCGTAGAACAAAGGTTTTGGAAATCACATTTAGAAGTTGACGTATGTCAGGAAGAAAGCTATTTAAAAATTGCCCTGTCCCACGGAAATATGTCACAGGTGTGAAGTACTATTGATGGGATATTGATGATGAAAATTGTTCTGAAAGGAAAAAAAATCCCAAACGAAATGTACTTATGGGCGTTCGGCAGGAGGTGCGAACTACATATTATCTCCACGCGTTCTTGAGAAAGAGTCTTGACAGACAGAGAGACAGACAACACAGTTACAGGTGGCTTCACGAGTTATGAGCGCTGACCTTGAATGCGCAGAATTCATTTTGTATGGCAGACAGAAGTCGATTGCTGTATTGTGGCGATTGTATGCGCAGATAACCCCTATTAATGCCGACCCATACTTATATCCTATGATGATTCAGTTTTTTTTCCTTTTGAGGTTCCTATCTTCATTATTAAAGGTACTTTTCCTCCGTTTCACATAGCCCTGGGACCACCTGTGTAGTAAAGCGCTGAAGAACTATGGACATTGTAGACAAAACAGCGTGACACTCTCACAATAGCAACTGTTTTGTTTCGAACACAATCTGTTTTCTTTCCCCCGTCACAAATACCCGTGCCTTTGAGTGTTTCGTTGCCTCCTCGCTGGAACAAAAGCAATGCTTTCAAGAAGTTTGCTTTCGCTAAGTTGTTTTCTGAGACAATAACTTGTGCTTAATACCTTTATACACTTGGCCACTCTGTCGAGTTCGCTCATTGATTCTATTTGGTTTTCAACCAACTTTCGTCATTTGTTAACTCGTTGTTTTCCACAATGGAGTCTTAAACAACGTTTATGCTTACAGCAGTGTTGTTTTATACTTTCAGTTGAAAGCACTTCAATGCTTTCTTGAACGTCCTTCGTTCAAATAGTCGCCGGTGTTTACTCGATAGTAAATAGATTTCTCAGCCTAAGATCGTCGCTTTCACTACTACAGGGTGCACTCTAAAGTCTAAAGCGCAACTTTTAGTAGGCTGTCTACTGATCACTACAAACAACTTGTACTAGGTGGCGAAAAAAAATGGAAGGAAAAAAAACTGCTGTTTCATACATTTGGTGCGGTACTGAGTTGACCTTTTGCATGGAACAGCTGATATTTTTTTCGCTTCATTTTATTCGCTACCTGGTACAAGTTGTTTGTAGTGATCAGTAGACAGCCTACTTAAAGTTCCGCTAACGACTTATCGATAGCGGAACTTATCGACTTATCGACGCTATCGAGAGTGCACCCTGTAGTGGTGGTATGTAAATTGTACTTATACATAATAATTTAAGACCTTGTGTCGGTCCCAGACTCCATGGAGGAAATAAGACAGTAATTTAAAGATTTATTCTGAGATAAAAAAAAAACTTTAGGACTTGAGCCCGCAATTTATAACCAACCAACCAACCTACGTTAGTTATAGATAGTAAGTTTTGTTAATAGTTATCCAATTAGCAATACTACTCTTTAGAGTGAAGCTGCGGTAACGGACATGTTCTAAAATAGATGCGGCTTAGTTGGCTTGTGGACTATAGGCTATCCAAACTGAGAGAATATGCTGAGCATGCTGTAGAGTTCTAATATACTGCTCGGAATTATTATGATAAGTATTACGCTTGATAGCGCTGCTGTAGACATTCTCTATCGGTTGCATTTTGAGCTATAATTATTTGAGGTCACTATGCGATTAATGTAAGTAAACCTTAGTTAGCGGTGCAGCTGCGCTACGAGTCTCGTGATTCTGTATAAAGAAGTACCTAAATTGAAATGTTGGACGGGCGTTTAATTACTTTGATTTGTATACGTGTTACTTTGTTTGGTTATTATTGTTTGTAATTTGAAGGAAGAAAGAGATTGTAGAGTGCCCAGCCCTAGATAATAGACAAGATAGAGTAAGAACCGTTAAATCCGGGACATGGCCGAGAGAGCTGTACAAGTTGTAACAATATAATGAAGTGGTTCAATTCGTGACTTGGTGTTTAAATACGGACCTTTTTGATGTTATTACTTCATTATAACTTCTCTGGGGACTTTTAGCTTCAAATAAGCATAAATCTCATAAAAGGTTTAACCGATTATCGCTAGAAAACCTCCTTCCGAATAAAATAAAAAAAGTTTAAGAGTTTAAGAGCTACAGACAGACACACAGAGAGACAGACACATGGATAGAGATAGGACAGATACACACACATAGCAGTCAAACTTACAACACTCCTCTTTTTTGGTCGAGATGCCACCGAAATTACATAGTAAAATAGTAAAGGCAAGTATTTTTCAATAAACGTTTCAGGGGTTATGTTTGTGTTTGGTCTGCTATTCAAGAAATTGTACATTGGCTTTTAAAATTATTTAATGAGATAGGTACAGCCGGCCACAGTCTCACATACCTCCTTTTGTTCGATTGGCGCCCTTATGCCGCGCGCGGTAAGAGCTGCCATGGGGTATCTGAGATTGTGGCCGACCGTACCTACGTTATAGCATACAACTTTTGTGACAAACAACAAAGCGGTTATTCTGCATATTCTGATCGACAAAACGCAGAACAATCATATTCATCATCATCATTTAATTTTGTCCAATAATAGTTGGACTGACAATATGCCAGACTCGTCTATTGAATAACAATATGATTGATTTGAACACGTTTATTGCGTGAACTACTAGTTTACTAGTCACTTTATTGTCATGTAATAAAACAGTATGAGAAACTAAAATACATAGTTACATGGCAGTGATAAAAATATTATTCGGGAAAAAACTAGGAGCACCGCAGTCTCATAATCAAAACTCTTTATGTACCTTTGTTGAGGTCCACATAAATGTAAGGTATGTTTGCGGACTTATTTCGGCATTTATATTTCCAGAGTGGCCGACGCAAGGCCAAATACCTTTAGGCGTGGAACTACAAGCGGACCTTTGAACTTGGTAAATTTATTCAAAACTGCGAAGGTAGCCCCAGAGTAGTTTTGCGAACAATTCCTTTCAGACCACCGCCGTGGTTTGTATTGTAATGCTAATAAACACGCTGGACCTTTTATTTTAATAACGTTGGTTTATGTAGCCTCCTATTGTGATTTATTTTGTTATTTAATCAAATGAAATTTAATTTAGTTCGAGAATAGTTTCATTTGCTTTGTGCCGTGGCTCTGCTCGTGTAGACGAAGGTTTCTATTGTGGTGAGTCGTAGCAAATAGGTTTATCTCGTGAAACGATTAGTGGGCCAAAATTGTGGGTCCACGATCCCGCAAGACATTATAATAATATCTACTTACGTAGATTCCGCTGGGCGCAGACCTCCTTTTAAAATCATCTTTTTGCGTAGGGATGTCTTGGTTTTTACCAGCGGTGGTGTATTACATCCTAATTCACTCCAGTTTTCTTTTGAAGTTTAAGGGTGGTATTAATAATCATCTGAGATCACCTACTTGAGCTCGATCTTGGCTTGGCTAATGTCAAACTTGAGTAGCTGTCAGCATATTAATAGACACTATCTTGAGATTGATATTGAAATTAGCCAAGGCTTGACATTAGCATTTGACTTTTCTGAGATCACCTACTTGAGTTCGATCTTGAGTCGACGACTTTTAATGCCGACCCTTCTTACGTAGATTCCGCTCGGCGCAGACCTCCTTTTAAAATCATCTTTTTGCGTAGGGATATTGGCTTTTACCAGGGTTGGAGTGGTGTATCTCTTTGAAGTTATTTTTTTTCTCTTGAAGTTTTAATTTACAATTATCTTGGATATAAACGGTTACAGCGGTAAAAATCAAAACAATGAACACAAAATATTGTCGTTATTAATTTGCGACACGACATGAATAACCATTAATAATAATTATTTATTTTATCAATAGGTTCCCAATAGTACCTTCTTATTACTAAAAGTCTTATTCTTATTAGTAAAAATACATTTTAATAGGAAAACTTAGGTCAGTCATGGTTTCTTCGACGATATTTCAGGGTGGGTTTTAAGGTGATGGTAAAAGCACACAAGCTCGAATTAAAAATAATAAAATATATCTTCTTTCCGGTGCGCTATTTATTTATAGGTTAGGATCTGAAATCAAGGCATTAGGTCCTGAAAATAGCTAAGCCTAGGGATTCTCGTTTGACGGCCTGTTGTAAGCAAAAAATGCATCAGAAGATATTATTATGATATTTTTTCATCGGGGGCGCTAGTGGACGCGGTACTCTCATCTTAACTAGCTTGATAGTCATTCAGTGGCGTAATTACATAGGGGCAAGGAGGGGCAATGTCCCAGGGCCCCCAAGCTCAAGGGGCCCTCGGCTTAGAAAAAAAAAAATTGGGTTTGGGTTTGGAATTTTGGGGCGCACTGCACGCATTTTTTTACTTAGAAGAAATAAAGTGGTTTGAAATGATTATTATAGAGATTTCTCCGTATTAGACTGAAATTTTAGGGGCCTTTAAGTATTCAATTATATTTTATATATACATTTTGACTTGATAAAACCTAAACAGTTTAGTTGGGGCCCCAGTTTGTTTTTTGCTCCAGGGCCCCCGGTTACCTAGCTACGCCACTGTAGTCATTCATCACTTAACTCATAAAAAAAAACAGACGAACAGACCGACTGACTCACGGAATCATGACTATAGACAGACGTGATTGTAACATTCTGAACAAAGGCATGCCATCAGCAAATAACAATTTAATTTAGTAAATATCTCCCTCTTAACCCGAATAATACGAGATGTCTAGACTAGACAGGGGAATTCCGAAAACGATTATTCACTGGTCCTAAAATTCTATCAAAATTAGTAGTTTTTTTTTTTTCTACTGGTTCAAATAGTAGTAAGTAGAAATCACAAACTTAAAAAAGGTGAGATTGCTTACTGTCGGTGTTGATTCCACATTACCTACCTACCTTTGAGAGGAAATATTGTGGTGTTTTTGGGTTTAAGTTTATCTAAGTTTTAAGTTTTTCTATAAATAATAAATTAAATACCCTTTCATTTAATGAATACCTCAATCCAAAAGTTCACTTACTCAAATAGACTCTTTGTTCCTCTGCGAAACTGGGTTAAATTGTATCGCGTTCTGTTACATTAAACTCATTACGGCCCCACGCTTAACCAAGCCTTTGTAATGAAAAAAGTTACCGAAGAGATAGAGGAGCAGAAAAGATCAGAAGTTCAGATCATTAGGTTCGAGTGACCTTTACAAGCCAAGAAGACAACTGTAGCAAGCATTAAAAGTTCTTTCTTGCACCTGGGTGACCAACTTGGGTGTCCAATAAAAAATATCAATCAATGAATTTATTAGCACAAGCACTAAACTTATGAAACTAATGAAAAATAAGTGAAAAATTCAGAAAAATAATGTGTCTTAAGTGTATTAAGACTAAAAAACAAAAAAGACACACACACTTCATGCATGGACGTCATAGGCACTTTAGAGTGTCACAAATCCTGTCTTTGTATTTGTAGACAGTCTCTTTGGAAATAACTTCTTTTTGCTTGATATTTGGTTTATGCACTGGCAAATAGAAATAAACCGGAACTGGCCATCTGTATATTTTTTTCACGAAGCGGCAGAAGATCGCCAATTGACAGTGAGCAAACGTGACGAGGGTGGTCTCTCAGAAAGAAACAGCTTAGGATTAAATTCTTAATTGGATATTCACACTGCCTGAAAGCGATTAGAAGAATAATGGAGTCGATTTAAGTTTGTAGAGAAAGATTTTTTTTTAATAAGATGGTTTTTTTTTTTAAATAATGTAGCCTTTACAATTTTTTATGTAGATACGGATCCAATAACTGGGCAAAGGCCTACTCTCAGAGAGAGTTCAGGCATACTTACCACGCGAGCCCACTACGCATTGGCGCGAACTGGATTCGATTGACCTATCCAGGGGGTCTACCGGCTAAGACGAAGCCGATTACCATTGGCGAAAATCGAAGTTCGATTTTTGAAAAATGTACTGCCACCCAGTAAATTTTTCATAAATCGAACTTCGTTTTTCCAATGGTAATCGGCTTCGTCTTAGCCTGGTGGCGACCGAGCAACTGGCGGGATAACCAGTCTTCACTTAATACGGACCTAAATCATCTGTATCTATGGATCTATCAACTACTATCCAAGGTTTCCCTGTTTCAAGCGAGCAGGTTTTAGTGCGTCAGATGGCAATCGGCACTGGCCCTAATAAACCAAAACCGTCGAGAATCTGGAGAGGAAAAATATGAAAAGGTTACTCAATGCATCAAGTATAAGGGATAGGGCGTCGCCGCTAAACGACGCGCAGATACATCGCCCTAACTCTGCGAGAAGTATGCTAGGGCTACCGAGTCAAGGACGGGCTCGGCCAAAGAAGTTAGTCCCTGAAAGTAACCTGAAGGTCCGCTTCGCCACTTTGAATGTTGGCACACTAACTGGAAGGACAAAGGAGCTAGCATCTATGTTCAATCGTAGGAAGGTGGATTTTGCATGCCTACAAGAGACTAAATGGCAAGGGTCAAAAGCCCGAAACATTGGCGAGGGCTACAAACTTATGTACAACGGGGCTAAAGGTGGGAGAAATGGTGTGGCAATAGCTGTCTGTCAGAAGCGTCTAGATGACATTGTTGAAGTGAACCGTGTGAGTGATAGACTCATGTTCCTTAAAGTTCTGATAGAGGGCGAGATCGTAACCGTAGTATCGGCATACGCACCCCAAACAGGATGCTCGGAAACAGAGAAAACAGCTTTCTGGACGGAGCTAGAGGGAACACTCCAACAGATACCTGCAAAGGAGAGCGTAGTAATCGGTGCGGACTTAAATGGTCACATTGGAGTCAACAGCGATGCCTACAACAGAGTGCACGGAGGTTACGGATTTGGCACGCCAAACGATGCAGGCAAAGTCATACTGTCAACCGCGATGCAATTTGACTTAGCTATTGTAAACACGTATTTTAAGAAAAAACCGGAGCACCTCATAACATACAAAAGCGGCCCAGCCAAGACACAGATAGACTACATACTGACAAACCGAGTGCACATTGGTCGAGTAACAAACTGTAAAGTGATTCCGGGTGAATGTGTAACCACCCAACACAGCATTGTCGTAATGGATATGACTTTCAAGCAACGAGCCCCTCACAAACCTGCACGTGGACCAGAACTTACCAAATGGTGGACACTAAAAGGCGATAAGGCAGAAGATTTCCGGGAACACCTGAAGGATCTTAAAGTCAACACCCAAGACGACGTAAATGACATCTGGAAACATCTGCAAAAAGAAATCACAGCTGCAGGTAACACTATTCTGGGTCGCACAAAGGGAGGAAGGGGAACACCAAGAGAAACGTGGTGGTGGACAGAACCGGTGCAAAAAGCGCTCCAAGACAAGAAAGCCGCTTTCAAGCGCTGGCATACCACGAAGACCCACGATGACAGAATAGCATACAAAACTGCAAAGAAACTCGCCAAAAGAGTCATCGCAGTAGAGCAAGCAAACTCCTTAAGAACACTTTACAGTAAGCTGGAAACAAAGGCAGGCCAAAAGCAAATTTACAAACTTGCAAAGTCTCGAGGTCAGAGTACGAAGGATCCTGACAAATGCAGGGTCATCAAGGGGCCAAATGGAGAGCTGCTATACAAGACCGATGATATCATAGCTACCTGGCAAACTTATTACGACGGACTGTTGAACACAACCGCGAAAACAGTACACCTACCGGAAGCCAGCAGAAATCAGGGAATGATCCCCACTATAGAACCCCTGGAAGTGAAGCAGGCACTACAAAAGATGTCTAATAAGAAAGCAGTAGGCCCCGACGGAATACCTGTAGAAGTGTGGAAATGTCTGGGTATCCATGGTATAGTGTTGCTCTCGAACTTCTTCAACTGTTTGCTACAATCATCAAAAATGCCTAATGACTGGAGGTTGAGCACTATAATACCCCTCTACAAAGGCAAGGGTAGCAAATTCGAGTGCAATAACTACCGCGGAATCAAGCTCCTATGCCATACTATGAAGCTGTACGAGAGAATCATTGATAGAAGAATAAGATCGGAATGTGAACTCTCCAAACACCAGTACGGATTCGTACCGGGTATTTCCACAACGGATCCAACGTTCGCGCTGAACACAATTGCCGAGGAATACCGCGCCAAAAAATGTCCCCTATACGTCGCGTTTTTGGACATGGAAAAGGCTTTTGACCGGGTTCCTAGGGACTCGATCTGGTGGAGCCTTCGAAAGAAGAACATCCCCGAGAAGTACATTGACATCGTGGCTGACATGTACAAAAACGCCAAATCCGTAGTGAGGACAGTGGTAGGTGTGACAAAATCTATAGCAGTCACAGAAGGAGTACATCAAGGTTCAGTCCTTAGCCCCCTTCTGTTTAGCTTGGTCCTGGACGCACTTACCGAAGACGCCCAAAACCGAGCATTGTGGACTTTTATCTACGCGGATGATGTAGCTGTCTGTACCAATGACAGGAGCTCACTACAGGAGACGCTTCTAGAATGGAAACATCAGCTGGCAGAAGGCGGGCTCGTGTTGAGTGTTGCGAAAACCCAGTACATGACTTGCAACGAGCTAGACTCAAGTGACGATCCCATAACCATCGACGGTCAACTGGTCACTAAGTGCAATCAATACAAGTATCTGGGTAGTATGATGCACAGCTCTGGCAAAATAGAACACAACCTCCAACACCGAATTGCAGCCGCGTGGCTAAAATGGCGAGAAGTCACTGGTGTGACCTGCGACAGGAAGATGCCGGTCCGCATGAAAGGACTCGTCTATAAGTCCATCATAAGACCCGTCCTCATGCATGGTAGTGAGACCTGGGCTGTCACAAAAACCCAAATCAAATCAATCCAAACAGCCGAAATGAAAATGTTGAGGTGGATGTGCGGTGTAACGAGGCTCGATAAAATCCGAAACGAGTACGTTCGAGGAAGCCTAGGAGTGCGCGACATCGCCGATAAAGTGCAAGAAAGTAGGCTGAGATGGTTTGGGCACGTAAAGCGGAAGCCACCTGACTACATCGGAAACGAGGCGCTGCGTCTATCCATACCCGGGCGGAGATCCAGAGGAAGACCGAAAACCAGGTGGATGGACGTGGTCAACAAAGACCTCATAGAATGCGGAGCCTCCGAAGACGACACCAAGAACAGGGCGAAGTGGAGAGAGAAAACAAGGAAAGCTGACCCCACCACCATGTGGGACTAAAGCTCGGAAGAGAGAGAATCGGCTTCGTCTTAGCCGGTAGAACCCCTAACTAGAGGAAATAAAAAAAAATATATATATATTTTATTTAAAAAAAAATTATTGCTGCATGTTTGAAAGATTGCCAAGTGACGACAACGTGTAGTTAATAGACAATTAGACGTGGTTACTGGTTATATGAAAAATTTTTTTGGAAAAGCCGGGGCAAAACTAGGGCGGGCCACTCTTGTTAAACACAAAAAAATACAAATTATAGGTGACGGGATAGATTAAAAAAATCTGCCTCAGCACGCCTTTGGAACTTTAGTGATGCGGTATTATTTTGATTTAGCAATAATACGGAAACTTTAGCTTAGTCTTTGCTAATTACTAATACATCATGGAAAAGTAGCGTAAACAAAATAACTCAATGATAGATGGCCAAAGAAATTGAACAGCTATCCTATAAATAAACTCATTAAAAGAAAAAACAAAGAAACAAAGAATTAGGTATGCAACTGACTGAGAAAAACTTCTTCATTGAATGACTGAGTGAGTAACGGCTCTCTGGCATGTTTGCAACAAACTTTCAAACTGTCTACGGATTACTAATACGTATAGAAATTAGAATACAACTGCATAGAACAGGAATACAGCTAAGCGTCTATTTCACCACTTCGGGATTCCGGATCTCACCTGTCAAACGCATAGTTGGTTGGGTGGATATGCAAGTTTGCGCTTAAGGTGAATACCGAGGCTTAACTTTACTAGCGCCGCCAATAAAATAAAAAACTTTTTTTTTTATGCGTTTTTTGCTAAAAACGTCAGGTACTTAACGCGAGGCTTAACTATTTTTAGGACCTAAGGTTTAGATTCCAGTTCCTTCCAGATCCGAATAAAATCTTTTATCGCTATAAGTGGCCACTTTTGTGGCATCATTAAAAGTAACTAAAACAATTTTAGAAAAAAAAACGTATTTTTAGTTTCAAGCGTTACGAAAACTATCGTACCTGAGTCGGGTATCACTGACCAAAACAACACCCTGTATGTACCAATATTATTAAGTTATCTTTGCTTCCTTTTGTTCAATGTCGTGTATTCATCCGCTTCTTTTTCCTTATTGAGTTTCCGATGGATTGAATCGTGATCTCACTACAAGGTTAAGTCCAAATAAATAAGACGTACTCAGAGAAGTTAGATGAAATATTTTTTTATACCATTCATTATTGGTTACAAAACATTGTTTTAATTGACTGAAATGTGAAATATTACGTGTAATTGAACGAGCGAACGAAGTTCTCCGAGTCTACTGGAACAATCCGGCGTTTGTATGTTTGAATGTATGTACGTATGAATGTTCGTTCAACGATAACTTGAGTAAATTTAGTCGGATCGTCATGAAATTTGGAAGGCTGGTAAATGGGGTAAAGAGATTTTTTAAATTCAAACATGAGCCAAACCGGCTGGGGGGTTGCTGAGATATTTGATCGCGAGTTCATAGTTCGGGGCAGACCACTATTATTATTATTGGTAAATTTCGTTACGAAAACTTAGAGACACTCAGATAGGTACATACTTCCTATTTGGACAGAGGGATATTTTATGAAGTAGGCTTGCTCACTGCCCAGCATCGTGTCAACCGAGAAGGACTGTTACTACTAGCATATTTCACCCAAAACTGTTACAGCGTCTCCCCTCATAGAACTTAGTATGAAACGGGCTACTGGTGGCATACGGTACGGCCTAAAGTTCAAATAGTTCCAGAAGTCGTAAAAACAAGTCGTAAGTCAAAGTTATCAAAGAATCAATAAACGACACCCTATGGAAATAAAAGGCGACCGCCTTATGGCAGTAAAACAGTTTGCAGCGTCTGCCCTCTCGCCCCGGGTAATTGATTCAAATGTTTGATGTATTTATTTAGTTCCTCGTCTTAGGCTGCGTTTTCATTAGGTGGCAAGCCAATGGGTAGAACTATTGACTCGAGAACAAAAGACTTAGGATTTCCGGTAGCGGCTTGTACTTAATTTAGGTAAAGGTGACTTTAGGTAAAAATACCACTTGCTTACGTTCCATCCTATACCAGCTTAGTCAGCCTAGCCCATAGGAATGACACGGTACGGTAATGATGGTATGTACGGAGTCAAATAAGCGGCGAGATTCTTCACTATATTTTTCACCGTCGGCGAGTGGTAGGTATTGCTACGTACTACGAATAGAAATGTCATATAATATAACTCAGACAATATTTTGGATCAGTGCAATAAGAACACAGCTTTAGGCGAACTATTTTTCGTGCGAGAAACTTTTCGGATTCGGCGAGAAAGAAGAAGTGGTCTCCAAGTTTATTTCTATTGGCCGCTTACACATACTCGAATACTTTCAAACTAGCAGCGGTGTTATAGGAAAATACATCTGTGAAGTGAATACGTCAAATCTATATAAAAATCCGTGTTCCGTACAGTCTTACAATTGAAAAATATAACTTGTTGTACGGATCCTCGGTACGTGAGTCCGACTCGCACTTGGCCATTTTTTATTATTTGTTATTTTACTATACAGACAACGGCCTCTATTTTCAAATAGGATACAATCATGCGTATTTGTAGATACGCCCTATTTTTATACATCCACAAAAACTCAACGAACACTTCAGCTAATGTTGAGATACAAACGGCGAATTTATTTCACTTGACTAAGTTGAGATAAAACGGAGCTCTCGAGCACTTGCTCGGTTGGACAGTGAAGATAAGGATATACTATTTTACTAGCTTTACCCTGCCACTTCGTCCGCGCAGACTTAGACAAAAAGTTATGATGTCAGCGCCAACAAAGTCGTGACAAAAAGCCAGTAATAAAATTTATAGCCTATGTGTTATTCTGGGATAAAGCTGTCTCTATACTAAATTTTATCGAAATCTGTCCACATATCCAACCAAATAAATATCCACCCAACCATCCCGACATCCATACAAACTTTTGTTACTACTTTAGTTGAACCTTATCGGAAAACCCCTTTTATAAAATGCTTATTTTTGCTTGCCGGCATTTTTTAAGCTAAAATCAGCTAAATGAAAACAAGCCCTGATGTTTCACTCTTAAAAAAAGTTTGAAAAAACCAGAAAAATATCGATCCTGATAAAATTCAGTGCCATAGAGAAAAACTGCAATCATTGATCTTAAAAGTACTAAAAACTACTATAAATTGATTGACGTTTATATAATACTATTTGTTTTATGTTAGGTACTCACTAAATATACGTTAACAGACATTATTAAATTCTTATTTCGAGATAAATATCGAAGTCAAGTATCCGCCCATACAAGCTCAGTACAAATTTTAACACTACAGCGCACGCGCCCCTTTTTTTTACATGAGTGCTCGCATGCTCTACCATGGTAGAAAAACAAAATAGCAATTATTTTAGAAGTAGGTGGTTTTGAAATGATACATCCGAATAATAATTTATCATACGTTTATTAATTTATAGAATCATTACAAAAAAAACACAGTTTTATTAGAAAGTTTTATAGTTATGAACTTTATAAGAGATCAATGAAAAAATCAACAATTTTGGTAAGTAAGAGTTCAGCTCCAAAAAAAAAAAAACTCCTGATGACCAACAAGTGTCTTATTCGTCACCAACCTCACATTCGATGCAGACCACGACTTGGTGATCCGGACAAATCCACCTGGCACATCGTTTACACCTTTTTTTTGTGGATCGATTTCGAGCTCGAGAGCACATGCAACATTTGCCGACTCGTCCCAATCTTTAGAGGTTGGAGATGGTGCCTGGCTTCTATTGTCCTGTTCCATCGGTTCTTCTGCTTCTCCGTCATCTGAATCACTTTGAATAACTTCCTCGTCATCATCTTCCTGCAACCACCGAATCACGCAAGATTCCAAGTCTGGATCCATATTTTTTTAATAATAATAATTAGTATATACACAAAAACACGTTTTACTGCTAATACTACTTTACAGTGATATTCTGTAATAAACCAACATTAAAATTTTGTACATTGTGAAGTAGAAAACTAAAAACCAAATTAGTGTACTTACCCTCCAGTTTTATTACGCCAATACTCGCACGTACTACAATGGTAGAAACTGATTTTTTAATCCTAATTACGGGAACATGCACTCGCACTGCCGGTGGGCGCTGCACTAATTCATTGGGTAATTTTGTCGCCGAGGCTTATCTGGAAGCTCAAAGAGTTAGGTACTAAAATCAAAAGATTGCGCTAAAATTAATAAGTGCGTTCTACTCTGGTAGAACGCGCGTGCAATCTAGTGTTAAGTTCTAAACTTTGGCTTCAAGTCGGCACGGGTTATCATTATCCAATCAAGTTAATATTTTGTATTTGAGTTAATAGGGTCAAATAGAAAAAATATAGAGGGTATGCGTATCTGATTTCGCGAAAAAAAAATCTCCCTTATAGCCTGGGACACCCTAACGTATGTAGAAGATGCTAATATAACGATAAACGAAATAAGTATTTTTTTAATGACAACATAACATAAAATATTATTATTCAGGTGCATTGTGCGTTGTAACAGGTGTGGTGTTGTAATTTTTATCACTGAAATCGAGTTTCAGCAACAATTTATTTGATTGCAGTGCATTGATGGAAAAGGTAGATAAAGAGAGAAACCAAGTTAAAAAACTAAATCTACACAACCAAACACAACTCTATCACATTTTAATTTGTTCTAAGAGGTCAATATTCTCTAATAAGCCTTTAGTAAACCGCTTTTAATTTTCCTGCTGAGAAAATAATAAGAGGAAGTCCGCCGCGTCGTCGCGTCCTCTTCTTAGTTAAAACCCTCTAGGAAAGTGGCTGGCAGGAAAATTTAAGGCGATCCACTCTGGAATTTGCACCTTTTAAAATCCACATTTCTATCATGGGTCCTTTAGATATTTAGGCATTTACATAATTTATGTACTTACTATTAATGTACATATTACTTATTAATGTACATATTTTGAATAATTTCAGGCAGTTTTTCTAAATGACAAGGAGAATAATATTACCTACATGTTATTCAGTATTAAATTCGTAGATCTTATAAAAACGAGCATCATAAAATTTAATGAGTGGCAATTTTAACAATCAAATAAGGATTATCTTTCCTCTTTAATTACTCAACGTGTTCCGCTTGTTGATTTATTAAAACAGGAGGCACAATACAGATAAAGACAGGAGGTATGTGTGCAAAAGGTATTTTTGAGTTACTTGCCTTTAAGAGAGCTGCAAGTAGCGTAAACAGTTACTCAAGTTTACCTAAATGAATAAAAAATAAATTAGTGTCTAAAATAATTTGTCTCGCACTCTCGTCAGATGGGTATTCCGGGGTCATTCATTTTCAACTCATAAGATTTTTTCTATTTGATCACGGTTTAACTTATTAAGTACTTGTATTTTATCGGTGTAGCCAACTACTTAATGAAAACTGAAACTAGTCGGCTGCACCGACAAAATACAAGTGAGTTAAGGCGCTGGGCATAGTGAATTAGCCCGCGCGCAAAGAAAAATGCACAAAATCGATTCCTGTATCAAATACACAAAAAAAAATAAACCCTAGAATTAGGTGAGAGCTATCTAAAACAGCCAGTTTTGTGTTGATATCCATAACAGATTGCGAGATATTTTGTCTGAAAAAAAGTGCGCCGCCTATTTTTTTTCATCCAAAATATCTTCAAAACGTTTATGAATCTCAACACAAAACTGGCTGTGGTCTTACCTAATTCTAGGGTTTGATATATAAAAAAAAACGATTTGTTCAGTGTATTTGATACAGGACTCTATTTTGTGCATTTTTCTTGGCGCGCGGGCTAATCACTATGCACGGTTCCTTAAACCGTGATTTAACAGACTAATGTGCGTAGAAAATCACCGACAAAATACAAGCGAGTTAAACAGAATATGCAGTGCTTACGAAAGTTTAACGCTAAAGTTTGTCTCAATTTGTCAATAGTTAGAAGATGTGGTGAGGTCAAGGAATTTACTGTGTGGTCAGTACCTACCACACCTTATCTTCTAATTAATGCAATGCAATGCAATTATGTGAAGCAATGCTCCATATTAATGTGATACATTTTATTATTAGCAACATTTCTAAGTAGATGGAAGAAAAAAAAGTCTGTCTAGTAGGTACTTCACCGGTTTTTTTACACCTATCTTTTCCAAAGAAGCTATCATTTTGACGTTTCTTGAAGCGGAGATTTGCCTTCTCTGAAAGAATAAGAATACATTTTTTTTGAAACAAAAACACAAGATTATTTACAGTACAAGAAGGTTCTACCTCCCCGACTAGGATTCCATATGTCGGGGGGGCAATCGGTTCCCTAAAAGTGAAACAGTAGGTAAACTAACAAAAATAGTTTTTGGCTCCGTATAAGGCTAACTAGCGCCACCAATGTTGAAAAATTCATATCTTCCTTCAGAAGAAGTTTCTCAAAAAATCCTAAGATGAGCTCATGCGCCATGCTTTTCTAGATTTTTAAGTGTAGGTACCCAACTCAATTTCTAGTCTTAAGCTAAAATATTTTCGATAACCGCCAAAAACGGCCGCTTTTGGCGGTTATCGAAAATTTATTAGCTTAAAAGTAAATTTCGAAGAGGGTATCTATACTTAAAAATCTAGAAAAGCATGGCGCATAGGCTCATCTTAGGATTTTTTCAGAAACTTCTTCTGAAGGAAGATATGATTTTTTCAACATTGGTGGCGCTAGTTAGCCTTATACGGAGCCTTAAACTTTCGTAAGCACTGCTTTTAAGTGAAACCGTTAAATCGATACAAAAAAAGTTTTTAACAAAGATAGGTAGTTCACTTATATTTAAATTTAATACTTAAACTGTAATGTTAAACGAGGCCGGCCAAGACGAAGATGGCGAGATGATTTAAACAAATACTTGCCGGAGTGGTCGGAGGTGGCTCAAGACCGTAAAATCTGGGCTGAGAGGGGGGAGGCCTTTGCCCTGCAGTGGGACACTATACAGGCTACATAAAAAAAAAATGTAATGTGAAAAAAAAAAACATAATCTAGAAAAGTACTCGAAACAATCATACTTGGGAATACCAGCCCTGACTCGGGCGCTATTTCTGATGGAATGATGCCCAGCGGATTGGAATGAGATGGCCGGCACCCCCCTTTACTGCAGCCTTGCAAGGGTGGGAAATAATACTATTTACGCAAAGTGGATTAGTTTGACCTCTTTTTCTGTTGGTTTTGGTAAAGCGTTGCTGGCTGGAATACACCGTGGAATTTTAGTGGTTTTAAAGCCGAAGGTATTTAGTTGCACTCGTGATTCTGAGCCAAATTCCAAAATTTTACTTCAAAACGAGCGAAAAAAAAAAAACACTTCCCAATACAAACGGCTATCGCCAATCGACACCATTTTTATGGAGAAGTAAATTTTTTTTTCGCGCGTTTTGGAATGAACTTTTGTAATTTGGCTCAGAATCACCAGTGCAACAAAATACCTTCGGCTTTAAAACCACTAAAATTGCACGGTGTATAAACCAGCTCCGCATCACCATACCACACTGCATAGACAAAAAAAAATGATTTAAAGGAAAACCAAGTATAGATTAATTCACTTGCGCTAAAACCTTGCTTGAAGGTAAGAATGTAGGTAGTAGGTACGTACTTCTTGATGGCAGGTAATGATTTAGGAAAAAAAAAAAATATGAATAATAGTTATTTGTTATGCAAGAATGCAAAATTATTGTTTGCGGCGAGTGCTTGTATTGAATACCGAGCTAGCGAAGGTTTCTAAAATTGAGCCACGAGCGTAGCGAGTGGTTCAAAAAAAGAAACCTGAGCGTAGCGAGGTATTCAGAAGCACGAAACGCAAATAATATTGCATTCGTGCGAAACACAAAACTTTTCATCTCACAAAAGCGAGGAAATGACTTTGTTAGCCAAGCGGGAAAAACTCTATAGACAACTACTTACAGACAAAACAGGTGAGTCAAATAAGTTCCTTTTAAAATCATATTTTATTGTAGTTACGGCTGCCGCACTAAAGTTTTCAGCTTCGTTGGTATTAAAACCATTCGTTTTTTTAATAATTTCCTGAAGTTTATTTATCCAGACAAAAAAATAATGTAAATAAAAGAATGTTTTTTTTTCCGGGTGCATTCTGAACTTTTACCATACACATTTAAAATTTCTCGAGATAAAAAATAAATTCAATTATATCGTTTGAAAAAAAAAATTTAACAAACCAACCCATAATTATCTATTTTATAAAACAGAAGCGGAGCATTTTTTTAATTTACTGTTATTAAAAATAAATATAATGTACAAAATATTAAAAAGACAGTAAGAAGAAACCGCGTTTCTGAATGTTCTATTCCGTGACTTTAGATGCCTATGCCTCATTTGCATTCACAGTTTTGTATAGAAAATGGCCACTTGCGTGGAGAGTCGCGTCTAACGAGGCTCTACTTTCTGAAGCTTTTATGAACTTATAAGGCATCTAGTGAAACGGCCAGTGTTTTTTCTTTTTCTGCACCATGGGGCGTGCAAAAAAGGGCGTTCAAATTTAGAAGTACACAAAAATGCAGATTGGTTAAATTCAGGTTTTACACGGTTGTAAGTTGCTAGTAACAGCAAACTTTCCGAGCATGGGAGATGAAAAGGTATTTCTCTGAATCTGTCGATAAAATTTACTAGAAGATTGCATTTTTCACACATCTAAAAGTTTTTTTTTTTTTAAGTATGTGGTATCTTCTGATCACACAGATGCAATTTAGTAATGCGATTTTTCAACTAAAGACTGAAAATTGCTTGCCAAAGCGTTTCGTTCCGTTGAATCAGCTTTTCGTTTGATTGAAACAACACAATTCTAAGACCACGTGTGCAGTTCTACTCCTATAAAAGGCAATTCGAGCCCAGCTTAGTTCAAAGAGCCCGTAAAATAATAACTAGTTCTTGAACCCAGGTTATAAATCCTGAACTTACCCCAGAATTTGAACCTTAACCAGTTGATTTACCGTGCACATATAAAATATAAACAGAGAGTAAAGTAATACTGCTAGGAGAAGATGATGGACGACGTATATTCAACGTCAGGCTCTATGGAATCTTAGAATATGGACAGGTAGAAGGTTATGGACAGGTTTTTATCCAAACATGTTGGGCATTACTTTACCACTGCACCATTTTATGATCATTTGTGATTTACGCATGTAAAACCTTACGGAGTGATGGCTAACAACATAGAGGGTCAAAAAAAAAACTTTCCATCGATTTGGTCCTGAAAGTTAACCAGTTACCCCTCTCGTACGAATTGCGAGCGAGAGACCATTAAGATTATAATATGTAAGGTGGCGCGAGTGAAAAGGCCTACACCCAACAGTGGGCAGAGGTGGGCTGATAGATATATCACTCAACCCGACTGTAGTTCATCTTCCCGCACTAATTGATAAACTTTTCTACTTCATCAGACATCGTGACCCTTCCAGCTTTTGACAAAAAAATAACTCTGACACAACGTGAGTTCACTTTGACCGCGCGTTCTGCGCAGCTGCATGTAAACGACTCCAAGCAACCCCATACATTACAAAGAACGCGGAACGCAGAACGCGACTCCAGGGCCCTTAGCCTGTAACACAATGGTGCCAAAATGGGCTGTCAGGTGACGACTTCAATTACGATTTGCTAACGCTGTCTGTCCTTTTAATGTTTTTGTAGTACAGCAAAGAATATTTTGATTCTAATTCTAGAGGATTAGTTCTCTGGTTGTAGGAGAAAAACAAGGAGAGCCCGGTTTTGTCCTTCTGCCGGGACGCCATTGACCCGCCATTGCGTTACAGGCTAAGGGCCCTGTACTCTGACCGCCGGACAGTGTATGCGGCGCCTAACTGAGTTTATTGCTGAGACTGGGCCTTTCGTATCTTCTAGTTACGTGACCGAATACCTACTTACGCTTGCTTATGCTCACAGCCATGATTTAATCCCACATTTTGCCGTTGCTCGAATGCTGACACGCGGATCTTTGAGACGATTAAGCCCATAATCCAGTGAGCCTATCCATTTTAGTACTGCCATTACATGAGATAGATTACGCAGACGTGAATAGACTCGACATGTCTGAGTAGAAGGGGTGGTTTGTGTTTTGTATAGTGGGTTAGTATTGAGCAAGGTCACAGAAACGACAGGTTAGTCGTCTCTTCACAGATCAAGCCAGCCGCCCACTACGGGTAATTTTACGCACGTTCTTTCCTCATGAGAAAATGAACTATGAGAATGTAAGACAGTACGCGAGTACAGCGCCTCTATTATTTAAAAAATCTTACCTTTGAGCGTCAAACACTCAAACATAGCCCTTATTGGAATGAACAATCTTTTTTTTTGACGTTTAAATAAGAGTTATTTTTACGGTGAATATTTTGGAGAATACAGGGGCCCTCATACATTTTCATAGTAGAAACATTTGCGAAAAAAAAAACAGGCGGAATATTTTCCGTAGTGTGCGCCTGTTACAGCAGTCTGTTATAGCGCTGTTTATTCTGTAGCGTTAACACATTGCCTATAGCCAGCTTCATTATAGTTAATAGGGCGGCAAGCAGGCGCCAACACTCGATAGATTTTTTCTGCAGTCAAAGGCCCTGTTTGATTAACATAAAAGCTATTCAATGTATGTAGTAACAAGATAAATAATACTGGTTCCTATTCTTCGAAAACAATATTATTATACCCTAGGTAATAATTATAACGAAGAAGACTTCGTTCGTTCGCGCAGACCTATGTATTTTTTTCAGGGTAGGATCTCGACCGCAGCGATAACTTCGTGAAGCCCGGCGACACTACGGTTTGTATGTATTTCTATGCAGACCTTAGGTAGGTACGTCGATTGGTTTTCAAATGGTGTTCCATAAAATAAGTAGTGTCTTACGGGCTTCACGAAGTCTGTAGTTGTCGCTGCGGTCGAGATCCTACCGGCATCTTTATAGTCTGAGTATGTTTCAAAACAGCCAAATCCATTCGGTGGTTTCATTCACAAACTTTGGCATTAATAATAGGTACATGATTAAGGCCCGTAAGATCAATCACAGTTTAAACTCAATCCATGGATTAAACCTCGCATTTTGTATGAAAGTTTTGTTTAAACTAGCCTTTTTGGTTTAAACTTTGATTGATCTTACGGGCTTAATAGTGTTATTTAACGATTGAATAAAGTTTATTAGTCGACGTTGAAGATAAAGGATACGGAGCAGATACGGACACGCTGTAGCTAAGTACGAAGTGATATATTTATATCGAATATTGGCACCTCGCTGATGATGGGGCCGGCCGATAAAGACCTTCGTGCAGCGGCATGGACGTCATTTATTTGGATAGTGAGTAAACCCCCGTTTACACTTCGACGATGTACTGTCAGCGATAACCCTTTGTGTTCGATTGATGCACTTATTCCGGGCAGTAACGGAGTGGCGGCCGATAACGGGACGTCGGTCGGTAGGCAGACCAGCGGCCCGGTGGTCAGTTGACATCTCTAAGGTGACAAAGGGCCCGTGGATGCGAGCAGCGAGAGACCGAGAAGGGTGGCGTGAAGAGGAAAAGGCCTATACCCAACAGTGAGCAAATGTGGGCTGAAAATGATGATGAATGATGATGCACTTATTCCACACGCAATAACAGCCTACCATGGGGTATGATAGCGTGTCATTGACCGTTCGTAGGTACCTTAGTCAAAAAGGTTATTTTTGATATTTTCCCGAAAATAAACTGGTTTTGAGGACTAACAACAGTGGGGTTATTTTTTTAAAGAAAAAGCCCACTGAAGTAACTAAGGAAACATGAGACATTGTAGGCGTGTAAACACGTTGGACACGTTACTTCGATGTAGACATGTAGCTAAAGCCGCAATGTGGCAGGTCAGTGACACTTTATTGATCGAACATTTTGGGATTAGGTGAAAATCGCTACAGGGGTACTTAAGTCAATTTGGTCGGATGGGGTGCATATTCCGACCAGACCCTTAATCGCATTACAAGGCCATTCCAACTGCGTTTAATGGGATCAAATTTTCGCCACGCTATCCAGTGGAAAGTTGCCAGTATTTTAAAACAAAGAGGATTGGCTAAAGAGGTAATAGATGGTGTACAAATAGTGTGAAAATTGGATAGTACGAGTAAGATAGACAAGGGACATTTTTAAATAGCTTTTTTCGTGAATTACGTCAACTTTTAAATGTGATTTCAAACAACTTTTTTTCTACGACTTTTCGAAAAGCTCGACACTTTTTATTTACCATTCCATTTCTTGCATTTCTACCATATATTCCAGCGCTGCTTCCTGCGCGGCACGCTTTCGTGCCCCGAAAGGCACGCACACTAGACACCAAAGTACTTTTTCGATAAATTATTACTGGGAAATGATACTGGTTTTTTAGGTTAAAATTTTGTAAAATATTTTATCACGCAATGGAAGAGTGACGCAGAGAAGTCATAACATTGCGCAAGCGTTGGCATAAACATAATTAACCAAACAATATTTGCAGTATGCACAGAAAAATGTGGCAGCGACGACGCATAATGGCGTTTAAAAAAAAAGAAACCAACACAAGTACCTACGCAAATCCCGCGGGGTCGCTTGCCAACCATATGTCTCCACCAAACGTATGTCCTTAAATAGCCGAACGTATTGTAGCA
The DNA here is from genome assembly GCA_949319315.1 of Zelleria hepariella. NCBI lineage: Eukaryota > Metazoa > Arthropoda > Insecta > Lepidoptera > Yponomeutidae > Zelleria > Zelleria hepariella. Next base: position 6,648,905 of record OX439387.1, on the reverse strand, counting down.
ATTTATTCCTTGCAGAGTTTTCCAAAATGTCCTCGAATATTTTACGCTTGATAGGAACCCGATACGAGACAAAAAAATGGGGAGAGCGTAGCGTAAACCAATACGTAAAGTATGGCTCCGCCAATAGGCGATATGAAATCAATACAGTGTTTTCATCTAAGGGTGGCATTAATAGTCGTCATCTCAAGCTCGAGCTCAAGTAGGTGAACTCAGAAAACTAAATCACTGACCTGAGACCTTGGCTAATGTCAATGTCAAGTTCAAGCTATATTAATATGCTCAAGATTGACATTAGCCAAGGCTTGACATTAGCATTTTTGATTTCTGAGTTCACCTACTTGAGCTCGAGCTTAAGCCGACGACTATTAACCCTAGAAAGATAATCTACGTCTCAGAGGCGCCCGCGCTTTAAAGATATTACTGTCTCTTTCCAATCAATGCTCGTATCGACTTGCCCGTCCTAGCCAACTCAGTCGCCGGTGTGCTCTATCGCAGGACGGCTTTTTGTATGTGGTAAGTACTATGGTTTTGTAGTTATGACCAATGGATGCGCTCGCGAGGCATGTGAACATAAGTATGAAGTATGTCAAGATTGTCTCTAAACTAAATAAATGTACCTACTAATTATTACCCAATTTAAGGTATTAGAATCATGGCCAACTTATTTGTAAGAAAAAAACATAATTTCGTCATCATTTATAGGATTCATCCTACTGTCTGACTAACTGTTGATTTTTGTTAACTTTTGGTAGAGGTCTAGTGATTTGAGTTTAAAAAAAATCTAAATATGAAAAAATATAAAAGTAATGCATTTTATTTCTAAAACTATACCAGATTATTTGGTGGTGTAGATTAGTGCAAACTAATCACACCAGGTGGCGCCCTCCGTCCAGTTGACGGAGACTAGTTGAAGAAATTCGCATCGACAGTTACTTGACTCGGTAGGTCAATTGGTAGAGCGCCTGCACGGTATGCGAGAGATTGCGGGTTCAATTCCTGTCCCGAGTGATTTTTTTCAACTTATTATAAATGTTTAAAATATCCCAGATTAATAAAATTATAAGTTTATTTTAAGCGAATATACAATATTTACAAATACTAGCGGCATTAGAAAATCATGCGCCTCTAAAGCGTATGGTCTAAGGTCCACTTGCGTCAACCGGGGTTAGCCAGTTAACTAAGACTAATATCAATCACAGTTTAAACTCAGACCATAGATTAAACCTCGCATTTTGTATGAAAATTAATCGACAGATAGGCTTTAAACTAGCTTTTTTGGTTTAAACTGTAATTGATATTACGGGCCTTATAATATGAATGTATGTCTTGTCTAGTTTTAGTCGTTTTGATTTTTATGTTTTGGTTTTTTTGTTGTTTTGAATGTTATGTTTTGAGTATTGTGTCGTTAATAAATGTTTTTTCTTTCTTTCTCTCTTTCTTTCTAAATACCGATTTTGACCTAAGGAGACATTTTAACTATGACATATTTAGTTAAAATATTTATATTATGATGGGAGGGGCCAGAAGGGGTTGAGAGGGTTCTTCTGTCAGTTCCTTGTGTCTGCGGTGAACCACACCCGTTTATAAAGCTTTATTGGAGCATCGGTTTATCAATACAACTTACGAAGTATTGATGGTATAGTTGGTTGCTAGAGGCTATTTATTGCTAGAAGCAAATGCAACGTAACGTGAATGTGAATCTGTATAGGTATGTAGTCTTGCAGCGCAAGTTTTGCCTCTTCCATATGACTAAGTTCTACAAAATATGAGATCCGAAACTAGTCCGCTATCCAGGCACGAGGAAAATAAGTTAATAGTATTAAGCATGAAAATTCGTGTTTAAAGTAACAAAGAAATCGATGCCTAAGTTTTCCTGTTTTGATCTATTGTCTGAAAATAAAATTCAAGATAATTTGTTTAAAAGATACGTTAATTAACCCATGCAAGCCTATGTGAGCTTACACGCAATACATTATTTATTATAAGAGGCTGGCTACCGAGCTCTTGCCCGTACAAATACAGAAAACATTTTGCCACCCCTAATAAGGCATCGATTGTCGTAAATTGAAAACCATTTCGAAAATTGAAACGGATTATTAATACCTATTTATCGCAAAAAATGTTTACTTCATTTTTCTTTCGATGTCGTCATCTCTAATGCGGTAGTTCCATTGCCTACAAATATTTAAAAAAATACATTCGTTAACAACAACTGTCAAAAGTGTCAAATAACTGAGAAAATTCTTCCTTCTTGTTGACTTGACACTGACATTTGTCAAACGTACGTATTTCAACACATTTTTATTTTTTAAAAGCATAAATGAATGCAATGAACTTAGTACCTAATGCCAGTGGTGACGTCATACACAAAACTTTTAGAAATTTTATATGATTAATAAAAAATATTTACATAAAAAATTAAGAAAATATTTAAATTAGTTTCTTATATTTGTCTATATTTTCGATATATAGAATAAAAAGTATGATTTGATGATGCATATTTGATTGATTTTGGTGTCAATCGTTTCGAATGTTTTTCTTACCCGAATTTCTTGTAATATGTATGAGTCCCCCAAGAGTATTGTTGCTTGCAATAAGAACTATTTTTCACCAGAACACACTGAGACAGCTAAAACTGCTTGTATGTAGAACAAAATCTTATGTAAAAGCCAACTTTCAAGAAAAAAAAAACTTGCACCATTACATACACAAAACAACACCGAAACTATATTTTTATTGATAGACCGAATCACTTATATTGGGTCCCTTGTAGCTATGTTTATAAGAAAATCAAATAAGAAAATCCGAACTCCAGCTGTGGTCTGAACACTTCTGCGGTAGGTATTGTTTGCTTTGTTTCGTTACATTTCAATCACACCACACTGTATATTGTTACAGCCTTTGTACAAATTGCTACTTCGACACAGTGCTATAGAGAGGGTGTCGACCCTTTTTGGGTAGCTGGTATTTTACAAACGACGATGAAATATCATTCCGAAGTAAATATTTGCGGTTTCGGTCGTAATGAAAATACTAGCTTCTTTATAGATAGTCACATTAGAGAAATACTGCCGCGCTTACAAAAAACGCACTAAGTGCGATTTTTGCGAAATTGTGTTTTATACAATTCGGTACGCAAAGTTTTTTGTTCGAAAGTCTGTTATTGGCTTAAACTTATCTTTAGACAATATTGAGAAACTAATTTAAATAATTTTTATTTTGGTCCAGTAGTTTTGTTTTTATGCGCTAAAATGTTTTGTTCCTATGACCGCCAACAGTATGCAGACCGTCGCGTGACGTCATAAAACCGTATCTTTGAAACGTTGTAAAATCCAAACTACTGAACCTTAATAAAAAATATTGAAATTAGTTTCTCAATGTTGTCTAAAGATAAGATTAAGCCAATAACGGACTTTCGAACAAAAAACTTTGCCTTCCGAATTATTTAAAAAAAATCTGCTCATTTTCCTGATTTCAAATATGTACGAAACACAATTTCGCAATAACTTAGCCTTGAAATATATGCATGTGCCCGCTCGTAGACGCTCGGTCGGAAAACGCAGGATACCTAGGATACCTACGATCGTCCATACAAACGGTATGCACCTGCGCTGCGTTCTGAGACGCTTTTCGGCCGTGTCTGTGGAGACTATTGCCTCTTCCTTGCCGCAGTCAACCCGTGACCACCGTTGGGTTAAAGCCAAAACGTTAAAGTTAATGCCGAGTTAATACCGATATTTTCGGGTATTACTAATACTGAATATCAAGCAAAGTAATATTATAATATCCTAACCGATATATGAATATCGGTGATGTCTCATTGGTTCGCTGCTTACAACCCAATATGAGATTCACGACTGTATCCAATCACAGATTGCGCGACTCGTAAAATATTATCGTATCACGTTGGTCAGTGGTTAGCTGGTATCAACTTGATATTATATTCGTGACTGTACCAATCACAAATTGCGACTCGTAGAATATTCACACTAATATGTATTAGTGTGAGCTTCGTCAAGATCGCGTGGATTGATGAATCAGAGCCGAAGTGCGATATTAAGTGAATACCGTCCTATTAGCATATTTGAATTCGTCGGATTCTAATACATGAATCCATCCAATATTAGTGATATCTTAACTAATAGGAATATATCGGATCCATCTCTAGTTGAAGTCTAAATAAAATTAATTGAGATTGGTAACCCTTTTGCACGACCATCTATTATCCTAAGGGCGATATAACATTCATATTAGCAATCAGTAGGTGGACACGTGTGCGAGGAGCACTCATGTGCGCTACTGGTTCAAAACTTGAAGCGAAAATTTCCTTACATCTTCTCAAAACACAATCTCTAGTTGAAAGATTTTTCAGAAGACACTGCAATTTTCCTCAAAGAATCAATAGCGGGCTGCAATAAATCAGGGTGTCTAACAGCTCTTAAATATAAGTAACGGCGAAAAACCACTTATAGTCTTAAACGGAACTGGCGCCGTAGGTTCCAATTTGGTCTAATGCCAAATGATATTGCCCGATTGAAAACTATTTTCCCCGGGGATAGTGGGGAATAATAGGCTCTTTGAACTTCGTGTGCGATGGTCAAATGATTTGTGGGGAACTAATTCTAGTTTGGGTGTACTTACCAACGGCACTAATACTTTCTATTAGCTAAGGATGATGTAGTTTGAAACTGCAATATTTAAAGTAATCTACCGGGTGTCAAAAGACCGCCAACAGACCCGAAAGGTACGCATACTAGACAACAAAACAAAGTACTTTTTCAATAAATTATTGCTGGGCACCGAACTAAATCCCATAGAATCCGCACTACGTATAAAATCACAATAAAAACTTGTCCCCACAGAAACAAATGATATCAGCAATAGAACAATACGAAACATCTTTTCGAATGTACGTCTAATATTCGAATGTCAACCTTATTGCATTAGTGTACAGTTTTACTTTAACCCTAGAAAGATAATCTACGTCCGCGGGACGTACGCGATTTCGATGTATCGCTATATCTTTTTACTGGTAACTAGCAGGGCGCTGTCTTGCTCAGCCAACTCCGACGTCGACCGAAGCTAACTGGAGACGGCTGCATCACAACGGTAAGTCTACTCATTGTCAAGATAGCGATGTGTCGTACGTCGCCAAGACGTAATAATTATCTTTTGTGCAACTTTTATGAAAGTAATTCACATTTTATTATTTGGTTTATAACTGTATTTTAACATTTATTTCAATAAATTTTAAGGTATTGAATTACTATATCGTAATAGCAAGTCGAAAAACATTGAAAGAGGGAGATATTGAACAGTTTTTGATACAAAATGAAGACTTTTTGTTACAGGAGACTGAAAGAGAAGATGTAGACCACCTCTGAGAAGATAATGTGCAGAGTGACACAGAAGACGAGTTTTTTGATGAAATTATCGAATCTACATGCCATTATGATTGAGTGGAGTCAGTTCGATCGTCAAGTTCTACTTCCACGTTAGATGCTGTGTAAAAAACCTGTTCGTGGAAATCATAAAAAAAGATGTGTGCAACAAATGTGTCTAGTATTATTATAGGATAGCTTTAGTTATGTAAAAACACTGATTTGTATTTATACTTGATAAAAAATGCCAAAAAGGTGGTTAAAACCTGATAATATTAAAAAAATAACCTATGAAAGTAGTTAAGGCAATTTTAGTTATTTTTTTCAAGAAGTGTACATTTTGTTTCCTAGTATCAAAATAAATAAATATATTCTTAAAATTTGTTCTTAATTACATTAAATTATAATTAACCAAATTTTTTATACCCTAAAAATCGCAAAAACTGTTGTATTTTTACTTTAATGGCGGTTTATGTACTATACGTCTCTGGAACGTATGATTATCTTTAACGTCATTTCTTATATGATTATCTTTCTAGGGTTAATTGCATAGACTACGAGCAAATAAGCTCCCAAAAGCAATTTGGGCATCTATTTTTCCAGACACATTTCAGAGTTCTGTGTTGTATCTAGTTTTATCCTTGATCGAAGTTGCTGGGAAATGATTTTGGTTTATTAGGTTATAATTTTGGAAAATATTTTATCACGCAACTGAAGTGTAACGCAGAGAAGTTATATTGCACAAGCGTTGACATCTACTTGGTTTACTTAAGTTCGAGGTGCCGATGTTTAGAATACACTGCGGGTTGCAATGTTAACGTCGTTTTATGTAAGAAATATTCAAAAATTTTATACGGCTTCTTGAAAACAAATGTTAAGTACTCGATAGTGAACAGATTGCTGTAAAAAAAAATATTTGAAATGTCCGCCTTTGAACATCATTATGTTTTATCAAGAGCGGTTCAGCCGTTTATAAGATATGCTAATTTGAAGCTTTGAGTTATTTTGAAAGGAAGGGAGGCCTTGAAACGAAAAATAAAAGTACCCGCTATTGTAAACTAAACAAAAGCGACTGCACGGTATATCGATGCAGCCTTATTGCCTTAAGAGGCCCCTTCAGGACCGTGGGAACTCATAGTTTTATTCACTAAACCTTTCAAATGCTGCCGATATACTTGGAATTTGCACTAGCACATTATAGACCTAATTTAACCATGCATTTACACAAAAATGTAAATCATTGGCATTCTGCATCGTTAATTGGTATTAATAACGCAGTTGTATAGCTTTGTGAAGTCCGAAAGTAAGTTTGGTTTTAAAATAACCTTTGTTTATAAGTTACAAGCTAAGGAGAGAACATTTTAGTCGTGATTAGTCAAGCCCGAATCAGGGTCCACGCTCGAGAAATTTTCCGCGCTCTATTGTTTACGCAAACAGACCGCGAGCTTAGTGTTCGGGAAGTGGTGAGATCTGAAATTGAACCCCGAAAGAAATAACGGGTTGGGGCCAAAGGTAACGAGCACCCTAAAGTATTTTATTACAACAGTTGGCGCTTTTGCAGACAAAATCTCCACGTAATAGTTATTTGTTATGCAAGAATGCAAAATTATTGTTTGCGGCGAGTGCTTGTATTGAATACTGAGCTTCTAAAATTGAGCCACGAGCGTAGCGAGTGGTTCAAAAAAGAAACCTGAGCATAGCGAGGTATTCAAAAGCACGAGACACAAATAATATTGCATTCGTGCGAAACACAAACTTTTCATCTCACAGAACCGAGGAAATGTTTTTGTTAGATAAGCGAGAAAAACAATAGACATAGGTAAGTACCTACGTAGAGGTTAGTAAAACAAGTTTCCTTCTTCTTAGCTTCTTCACAAAGGAGTCTGTGGCGTTGCCTAGCAACGGGTTGTTGATTAATAAATCGTGTCTTCTTGAAGTGTCATAAAATCAACAACCGGTTGGTAGGCAACGCTATGGCTCAATTCACACTGGCGCAGAGTCGAAGCGAAGCGAAGCGCACGTTTTTCATCATCTCTATTTCTCTTTAAATACGGTACGAATTTGTGTTGCGAAATTTGAAAACGCTCAGCGACGCGCGGATGCGCGCGAATGCGCGCTTCTTCGCCTCGCGTTTTCGCCTGCAAGGGTTACTAATTATTTCGCGTCGCGTCGCTTCGCTTCGCTTCGACTCTGCGCCAGTGTGAATTGAGCCTATAAGTTAAAGGAGTTCCTTATATTTCTTTTTATTTGGCCGTCGAGTTCAAATTTCGAAGCGCACAAAAATGCAGATAGTTTAAAAAATGATTTTCTATGATCGCATGTTTAAAGTAACAGCGTACTTTTCGAGCTTGGGAGATGAAAAAATAAATAAAGGAACTGCTTTGACTCATCTGTCAAAGCAAAGGAGAAAGAAACTCATTTCACTAACCGTTCTGTAGCTAGTTTTCCTTTGTTTTCTTGCATCTTACATAATCATTTCTTCGCTCTGTAAGATGAAAAGTTGTGCGTTTCGCACGGATGCAATATTATTTGCGTCTCGTGCTTCTGATTTACCTCGCTATGCTCATGCTCAGGTTTATTTTTAGAAAACAAAACAACAATAATTATTCAACTGATTAATGCTCTAACTTCTATATTTTTTGGCTAGAACAGGGGCTTAAATCTATAATGCAATGGCGTCTCGATGGCGTCCCAGTAGAAGGACAAAACTGGGGTTTCCTCGTTTTTCTCTTACAACCAGCGAACTAATCCTCTAGTCTAGAATTAGAATCAGAATATTCTTTGCTGTACTACAAAACCATTAAACGGACCAACAGCATTAATAAATCGTAATTGACGCCGTCAACTGAGAGCCCATTTTGGCACCATTGCGTTACAGACTCAGGCCCCAGACGTAGAGACTGGTTTGCCGACAAAAACAAATCGGCTTAATTATTGTTGTTCTGTTGTTTATAATAATGAAAATAATACGTGTGAAACTAATGAAAACAATACAAGCACACGTGGTGATTAAGCTCAAACTCTCTCTCTGAGAGAAGGCTTTTGCCCAGCTAGTGGGACATGTACATTGCATATTTAAAGTAACAGCGTACTTCTCGAGCTTGGGAGATGAAAAAATAAATAAAGGAACTGCTTTGACTCATCTGTCAAAGCAAAGGAGAAAGAAACTCATGCGTGGTGATTAAGCTCAAACTCTCTCTCTGAGAGAAGGCTTTTGCCCAGCTAGTGGGACATGTACAATTACACTGACTACATCTGACTTTATCGGTACTATTTTTTTATTTTACGCCTTCTAGAGCGAAGTAGACGTTCTTGAGAAAAAGATCCTCTAAAGAGATTGAACATTTCGCTCGCAAAGAGGGCATCCCTGGTAATCTATACGGAAGCTGTTGGGAAATGCACCATTTGCGCGGGCTTATCTCGGTAGTCCAATCGGATGTTAATATGGTGCATTAAAACGTAGAGATAATCTGGAATGGAGATTGGAGTAAAATTCTTAAGGCTCAATGAAAGTATAGCGTGGTGGGAAAGACCTGAACAGTTTATTAATTTTTTTAGCTAAACTGAGCAGTTTTTGTTCAATTATTTTTGTTTCACGACAGTAGAATAGTATTGTTATCATTATTCTAAACAACAGAACAACAACAATTAAGCTGATTTGTTTTTGTCGACAAACCAGTCTCTACATGTGTTATAGCCCAAAGAACTAGAAGTTCAAGCTGCAGTATTGTTGTTCTGTTGTCTATAATAATGAAAACCATACTATTTTATCGTCATGAAACCAAAATCGGTCAACAAAAATTCCTTAGCTCAATGTTGAAAAAACTGTGAAAATTGTGCACTTCTCGCCACGCTACTTTTGTTGAACCTTTTTTAATGCTGTCGTTTGGAAAATCTAAACGTGTATAAGACTCTACGGTAAGCGAGATACCGCTGAGATACCCCATTTTGACCCATAAGTGGGTTGCAATAAAACATGTTCTAGGTCGCGTTGCGTCTGAGTGGTGACCTCACCCATGTATAAAATTAAATCATCTCATTACGCCTTAGCTCTTTTTTAAGACTATAAGAGTTATCATGTGAGCAGATGAATGTTGATAAAGAATTGTCTTTTCAACATAATACTAAGAATTTCAAGAACTTATTACATCCCTATCAAGCATTAGTGTCAATGTTGCATAACCAATTAAGCGGTGGCCATGGACTTGCAAATTGAGGCCGACAACCCAATTATGCACCGTCAAATACCCAACCAAATTGTCTTGGGCAATTAAATCGCAAATGCTTCATATTATTATTTAGAATTATTAATTCCACTCGCGGCTGCAGGGGCCCTACCCTCAATGATTTTAAGAAAATAAAACTTTTTTTCTGTTGATGGTTTAGGTCTAGAGGCATCTCCTGTTCAGCCTCCTTTCTATTCACGCTATTTAATATGGCGCAACATCAAATATCTCCATAAGGGTTAACAAAGGTATTTTTTTGTATTCATATAATTCATCATTTTAAATAAACACCCGGTGACCCCAGGGCTGGTTTACTTCCTCGGCCAGCGTATCGGCCCGACCATTCAAGGGATAACGCTGCCAGCATTCCTGCCAGTATTGTTTGAATAGGTAATATTATTGTTTTTCGTTTATTTTTTGTTTTAATTTAGCTTTTAATTTCAGCTTCAGACCAAACAAATATTGTTTTAGATTTAAACTTTGCAAAAACGTGAAAAAGCATAATGCAAGTAAAAATAATGCTTCGCCAATCTTGACACAAAAGCCTCGATGGCGGGGCAGTAGATGGGTGGAACGACCGCGAAAATGCTGTAGAGAAAAATATTAAAGCATTGTTTAAATATCTATCTTTATAGGGCTAAGCAGAGGAACCACTATATTAAATTAAGCCCGTATTTTGTCTTTCCGACCAGTCTACCCAACCAGCCTTGTCCCAGTTCCACCAATCTCCCAATATAACAATTCGAGAATAATTTGCGAGAATATTTCGAGAATATCATCAAGGTTACACAAACAATATGCGAACAATTGCGGAAAGAGACGGACCTGTCTAAGAGGTAATCCAGATGTCCTCACTATGTTTTCCATAACCGTTAAATGGCTCAATATTGAGAATAATAAAGTGTCGAGGGTAGGGGGCAGGCCTTCCTTTATATTCAATTCAAGACACGGCTGCGTTGCCCGAAGGTAATAGAATTCTCTCCCAGATTCATTATTCTTTTTGAACATTAATCAGAACCGCCTTTGCTTACGTTACTATAACGGGAACGAATTGGCTCCGGTTTCATTACCTTTTCGGGGACTTGCCATCTGTCTCAGAACGAGTAATCTCAGATAAGTATGGGAATTGAAATGTACCACTTATTGGTTTCAATCAGTCAAAAAGGTGTTTTCAAAGATATATTTTTCCCGGTTTCAATCACGAAGAAAGGCGTTTTCAAAGACATATGTTTCCTAAGATATCTTTTGAATAATTAAGAAGAAGTCTACAATACCTACATAAATCAAATAAGTACCCACTAAGAAAAAATCAAAATTTTGACCTAACGTACGAGTAATAAATAACGTAACAATAAAAAAACTTGCTAGCCGTAATATTTTTTATGACGAAAGTTTAAGGCTGCCCCAAATCTGATTAAATATTGAAATACTTTCGATTCTTGAATCAATGATTAGAACACTTGTGCTTTATTAACCCCCTGCGAAAGGAGTTTCCTATCGAATGGCCATTATTGCTAGTTGAAAAGTTCCAGAGTCAAAAGTTGAAAATTGTCGGCAGATTGACCACAGCCATGCGAATTCAGCTTTCCGAGTTCAAATAATGGAAAAACTTTCGCAATAATGCCTATCAGTGGAGTTCGACAGGCATGGGTGAATTTGCGTTAGAGGCTATAAAATACTTCGTTCCGTGAAAGAATTTGTTATGAAAATTTTCAAGGGTTGTTATTTTGAACTTTTTTTGCCAAGACTGTGTTGCGAGCGACGTTTCTCTAAAGCAGCCATACTCAAAGTGTGTTCCGCGGAACCATTGGGTTCCGTAATACTCCTGTACGGGTTCCGCCAGAATTTAGAAAAAATATTCAAAACACCTCTCTTTGGTAGATTGTTCTGACGCAGCTTATCACGATTCACGAGGAGCAGCCGAACTTAGTCATAGTATAGTACATACACCCTTACAAACATACACTCAAAAAACATAACTCTCCCTCTGGGTCAGTCAGGTAAAAAATATTGTTTTATTATAAGGTTCTGTTATAATTTGTTGATTGTGTTAGGTTTCCCTTTATTTCAATGTATTTTTATAATCAACAGCATTTTTGATAACTAAACTGTTTGCATTTAAAACAAAAAAGAACGAATTTGAATGCGGCCGCCACGCCAATGCGGCTTATAAAAGAACTTGGATTGGGCTGGCGGCGGCATTCGGTGTTCGACCGTTCGACGGAACGGACGTGTTGATTTAAAGTAAAAAGTATTCTCGTAAAATAAATGCTAAAGTAAACTATTGTGAAATTAATATAAAATAATAAGTGAAGTGATTCTACAGTCAAAGAAAATAAACTAAACATAAACAAGTATCGAGTGTGTTTGAATTAGCTGCGAAGGGTATCAACCCTTTGGAGGACCGTTTTGCTACAATTCAGAAGTGCGACCCAAGGAACGCAAATTCGCGTAAGTACACGCCCATGTTAAATAATCTAGAAAATAAATAGTGTGGATTTCTGGTTCTGTACGTTTTTAGATTTGATTGTTAAACTCTTATAGATGCTTAAAGCGTCTGTTAGTGGCTTTGCCAATCTAGTGTGACCTGAGGTGAACCAGATCAGCAGTAAGAACTTGGAAAATTCTACCAAGCCATAACGGTTTTATAAACAATGCAGTCATCTATTCCCATGCACCGTCTTTCTTACTTGAAGGTTTTAGTTACCGTCCCGATGTGTGAATTGTAAAAAAAAAAAAAATAAAGGAAATTTAATTTCTTTGTGAAAGTGTATTCGATCTCGTCAATCCGTATTTATTTTGGAATGTTATAGTAATGTGGGAATTCAGCATAATGTTGGCTGCTCACCAAAGTATATATTTTGGTAATTTCTGACACATGGTAATTTAGTAAAATTCAATCCAAAAATATTTCGTTAATCCGATGTAATTTTTGCATAATATTGAGATATAAGGTTTCAGGTTTATTTAAGCTTATCGAATAGATAAATATTTCTGTTATTTCTGAAATTATGGTCAGTTAGTTTGAACATTAGCCGTTTAGGAGATATGGTCAGTTGAAAGGTTTGATACTCTTATCGTTGAACCTTTTTACCCATTACCTAACCATGAACACGAGTCTAACTTCAGCCATTGTGGAGCTATACCTAGCCAAAAGAAAGGCAACCAAGTGACATCAGAACTTGGATAGTGAAACATACAAGGTAGATTCTAATTCAATTTTGTTTCAATTTTCATATGGTGTCCCATGAGCTCTCCCAAGAGTAACCTTGAAGCTGCAAGTTTGAGAAGACCTGCTGTGTTTCCCGGATGCCTCTTCATCTACCAGCCAGCCAGGAGCTGCGTGGCTGCGTGGTCCAGCTGTGAGACTTCTACCTTCGAGACGCGTGGAGTAGGACCTGACGTCTTGCCCCGACGCACCGTACCTGGCAGCATACTGCTAACGTTTGTCAACGTGATGCTCAACGTGTCTAGATCTCAGGCATAAGAACAGGTGAGATGTTGTAGTTTAATTTTGTAATATGTTGATAATTCTAGGGCTACAGAACGTGAAACAATTCGAGAAAACCAAGATTCAAGTAAAAGTGGAAAGTTAGTGGAAAGTAGCATACCGCCTTATAATATAATATATAATAAAAGTTCTTTAATGATCATAAACATAGTGTACATAGCTGTTACAAAGTTACATTTAAAAAAAAAAAGCAGGTAGTTAGATAAATACAATAGAGTAACAGCAGAGAAATGGTTCAGACTACCCTCCGCGCTAGTTGAAACTGTGTTGCGGCAGTGCAGCATTCGCCGTTCTCGGCGTGAGAAGTTTGCAGTGTAGCGCATACAAGTTCATACAAGTTCGATCGTATACTAGGCGTGTGTAGGCCAGTAGTGATGACTTATTAAATCCTGTCTTTCCTAAAGTTCCTCAACGTTACGTCTTAAGTTGCAAAAAGAAGGTCAAATTAAGTAGCGATTTCTTGGTTTATTCTTTTCACATCCGTGTACGTACCTACTTACTTACGTTAGTGCCTATTTTCTTGAGAATAACCTTGAAACTTTGATGGGTCATATTGCCATTTTTAGTTAACAAGATTAATTTAATTTTGAAGTTCTTATACCACTGGTTATGAAAGACTGAACTCAAAGTCGTTGCTGATAATTATTTCGATTAAATTTAGCCATCTAGTAGTAATCTTTGCCAATAGCCAATAAACACAATCGCAGACGTAGACATAAAAGGGTTTGACCATTCGAGACCTGATTTGCTCTTTGCTGTGCGGCTACAGTTTAGTGGGTAGCGTGCGATTGTTGAGGCGTATCACTGGACGTAAGTAATGTTGGCTATGTGTGTGTTTGTGTTGGTTTTTCGGACGCTGGATACAGGTTGCCCGAGTGTAACCAGATGGAGGTTACGGTTGCTTTTGGATTATTTTTAGATGAGATATGATTCGGAGCTAAAACTTGATTTATTTCGAAAGATTGATTTTGAGCTCTGTTGATCATACCTACGTGGTGAAAACAGCAAAGGTAACGCTATGCTATGATACCGTACCTTGCTAAAAGCTGTAGTTTCTTTTAGAGCAATGATTTAAAGCAAATTCTCTTTTTTTTATTTTCATAGTTTTGATTTAGCAGTGTGTTGTAAACTTGTAACACTTCACTTCAAACTAGGAGTATGCTGATGACGACGACGACGACGATGATGATGATGATGGTGATGATGCTGATGGTAATGATGATGATGCGTTTCAAGATTTTAAATTTTTAATAATTTGACGGTCTCGTCAAATGAAATCAAGTTTTTCGTGCATTATTTTGTGGATTGGTTCAGAAAACACTAGTTATCGCTGTATGGTTAGTTGTAGCTGGTACTCTTGTGAAGGGTGCGACTGATCGTTACGGTATAGTTATATGTTTTCTATTGCTTCTGGAAAGTAATAGAGCACTTTGTGCTACTAATTTGTTATTTTACCCTCATGCTATCTCCCATGCCGAATGCTTACCCGTGTTTACCATGGTAAAGAGTGCGGTGTGCGCTGACATGTTATCTTACCCTCATAAATGGAGTTTCTGTTATTTTGAGATTCCCTACCTATTTTGAAATTTGTTTGTCAGTTTCCGTAAATTATTTTTGAGAAATTGAAGAATATCTACCCTACATTTAGAGAAAAAGCGTCAATACATGAAGTTCCGAATGTGTTAAAATTAACGAGTAATGAAAACAATAATGGTGATTAGCGCTAGCCAAAGTTACTGTGTGACGGTTTTATGAACGCTGTTTTGTGTACTTACTGCAAAGACGCTCAGTGAAGCTGTGGTCTATGGCAGGTGTTATTGTTTGTGACTATTTGGCTGATGCTATGGAAGCATTATGATTTGAGTTGGGAATACTTTTGTTTATTTGATGTGGAACTTAGTGGATTTAATGACTTAGTGCCTCAGTATTCCTCATCCTCAGAATGATTCAACAATTATACTGAGAGTAGAGTCCCTGTAAACTGAAAACATCGTGAGGAAACCCGCAGCTCAGTTGGCTCCACATGTATTGACCTGTCTTTCCTGTGGGCTAGGTCGACTAAGCTGTCAGGATGGTATAGGTGCTGGGCAAGCCTACTCCATCTAAAAACAATGTCCCAGGCACTGCAGCGCCGAGTGGTCTCTTCACCCATCTGGTGTGGGTGAGGGTGCCACTGGACGCTGTGTAGATCGTCTCGTTACGTAGATGCAAAGGCCTTAGAGTCCCTGTAAAAGTTCAATAGTTTTTATTTTTGGAAAGTGAAACTTAGTCAACGTAGAATCAATGCTGAGTCAATTTAGATTCAATGTAAGAAGTTTGATCTAAGAAAAAGTTGGAAAGATCATCCTTAGTAATTCCTTATCGTACCCTAGCACAAGCTAAGTTCAAATACCCGAAAATTAAGAAGTGAATGTTCAAAATTGTTGATGCAGTAATGATGAAAAGGTGTGCACAATTCGGTTGGTCTAAGTGTAAGTCTTTTGAAGACTAAAGTGAGTCATCGTTGGACTCTTATTATGATCCTGGGAGAAGATGTCATTGTGTGTGCTCGTTCGTGAGCTATAGACCACGAATGTGACATCTAATTTCATCTGAGTTGCTTTTGATGCGATTTTATTCAAATTTAAGATTAATTTAAAAGCTGAGTTTGAACAGCAGTTGTTTTGATTGTATTTGATACTCAATGCATTAGTTTTGATTTTCTGTGAGTTTGTTCTGATCTTAAAATACTGGAAGTAAATTTTGATGTTATTGCAATGCTAATGGCGATGCAAGGACTCTAGATGATGACAAATGACAATGAACGGCTCTAGATTATGATTCCTGCTTTTGTGGTAGACTTTGACCACATACTCTTGGTCGGGTATTACCGAGCGAACAAATACTTTGCGTTTGTTTTTCTTTCGCAGATATGGATCTGGCAAGGACGCTTGACTGGCTGTGCGAAACTTACTGAGGACGGTTCCTTCAATGCTGAGGATGGTTCCCTTAATACTGAGGATGGTTCCCTCGATGCTGAGGATGGTTCCCTCAAATTAATGTTATGGTGGTAGGTACCGCAAAGTATGGATGGATCGATTTGCGGTGCTTAGCTACTCAGATGGGTTTGTGGAGAAATAATTGTTAGGTATAATAGTAGGTACTGCAAAGTATGTATGGAGTGGTTAGCAGTGCCTACCTGGATAATTTTATTAGGATGTTTATTGAAATACTTAATAATGTATAATTTGGTCGCAAAAATGGTAAATCTACAATATGCTGATGGGTACCTAGTAACAGGATAAAAGTATACACAGATGTAAATACTCGTATTGTTTATGAAGTGGTCTAGTTTTAAGAATATCATTTTAATATTATGAATTAGTTGTGATTTTCTCCTCCAAAAGTTGGAGTGGTTTTGATGTATATGTTGGAATATCTTAGATTGTAGATTGTGGAGAGCTCCAAAAGTTGGGGAAACTCCAAGATGGAACTCCAAAAGTTGGAGAACTTTAAGAGATAAGTGACTCCAAAAGTTGGAGAATACTACTTGATGTTTACAGATTCCAAAAGTTGGAGAATAATTAGTTTGAGGACTTCAAAAGTTGGAGGACTCTTAGTTTAGGGACTCCAAAAGTTGGAGCATACTTGATGTTTACAGACTCCAAAAGTTGGAGAATAAATTAGTTTGAAGACTCCAAAAGTTGGAGGATTCTTAGTTTAGGGACTCCAAAAGTTGGAGAGTAGTTGAATTATTCTCCAATTTTAAAAAACTAAAGATTTGACTCCAAAAGTTGGAGGATTCTTAGTTTAGAGACTCCAAAAGTTGGAGAGTACTTAGTTTAAGGATTCCAAAAGTTGGAGAATAATTAGTTTGAGGACTCTAAAAGTTAGAGGACTCTTAGTTTAGGGACTCCAAAAGTTGGAGCATACTTGATGTTTACAGACTCCAAAAGTTGGAGAATAAATTAGTTTGAAGACTCCAAAAGTTGGAGGATTCTTAGTTTAGGGACTCCAAAAGTTGGAGAGTAGTTGAATTATTCTCCAATTTTAAAAACTAAAGATTTAACTCCAAAAGTTGGAGGATTCTTAGTTTAGGGACTCCAAAAGTTGGAGAGTACTTAGTTTAAGGATTCCAAAAGTTGGAGAATAATTAGTTTGAGGACTCTAAAAGTTAGAGGACTCTTAGTTTAGGGACTCCAAAAGTTGGAGCATACTTGATGTTTACAGACTCCAAAAGTTGGAGAATAAGTTAGTTTGAAGACTCCAAAAGTTGGAGGATTCTTAGTTTAGGGACTCCAAAAGTTGGAGAGTGGTTAAATTATTCTCCAACTTTAAAAACTGAAGATTTTTTCAATGTACATTTTTGCATTATATTGTTTTTATGTAATATATCTTTGATAATAATTTGCAGAATGGTTCATGTTAGTCATTAATTCAAGGGTTAATGTTAGTTACCTAGTACTTATTGTGGCCGAATGTTAGTGTTCACTTGATACGTGTATGAGGGCATTCACGTCGTCAGGACGGACGAATGTTATAATTTGTTGATTGTGTTAGGTTTCCCTTTATTTCAATGTATTTTTATAATCAACAGCATTTTTGATAACTAAACTGTTTGCATTTAAAACAAAAAGGAACGAATTTGAATGCGGCCGCCACGCCAATGCGGCTTATAAAAGAACTTGGATTGGGCTGGCGGCGGCATTCGGTGTTCGACCGTTCGACGGAACGGACGTGTTGATTTAAAGTAAAAAGTATTCTCGTAAAATAAATGCTAAAGTAAACTATTGTGAAATTAATATAAAATAATAAGTGAAGTGATTCTACAGTCAAAGAAAATAAACTAAACATAAACAAGTATCGAGTGTGTTTGAATTAGCTGCGAAGGGTATCAACCCTTTGGAGGACCGTTTTGCTACAGTTCCATCAAGTATTTCGCTTTCCAAAAGGGTTCCGTCACCAAAAAAATTGAGAACCGCTGCTCTAAAGGTTTCCCTTGGGTTCATAGCATGGATAAGATTTATATTTCTGTTTGTTCAATCTATCAGCAAACTACCTACTTAGGCCCGGTATCTGAGTTGAAAATTTTACTAAGCACATACTTACGTACCGCTCTGTCACGCTCTTTTGTGAGAAATCTGCAGAGACAGGACGATACTTACCCAATTGCTTACCAAAATTCTCAACTCAGAAACCGGGCCTTAGTTTTTTAACACAAAACGTCAACGAGGACAGCTACTAATAAAGTAGGGTTAAAAATTATTATTGCAGTAACAATTTTATGAGTATTGACGTGTGAATGTTACTCTAACTGCCAACTTCACCGCTTCGGAATCAGCGATTGAACGCCTGAGATTCCGATCTCAAACGTAGTGGAATCGTCATTTTGCTTGCCTATCCCGTGCTGGTGAAACAGTTACTAAGGGAGGCATTAATAGTCGTCATCTCAATCTCGAACTCAAGTAGGTGATCTCAGAAAAGTCAAATGCTAATATCAGGCCTTGGCTAATGTCAATGTCTAGCTACTCAAGTTTGACATTAGACCATGAGGGCACATGACCGACGCCTTCCCCAGCCGCAAAAGTCGCCGTGACCGAATCCGGTCGGATGGAATCATCAATGTCAATGTCTAGCTACTCAAGTTTGACATTAGCCAAGGCTTGAGCCGTGGCTTAGCATTTGACTTTCCTGAGTTATCCTACTTGAGATCGAGCTCAAGTAAGTGATCTCAGACGACTATTAATGCCACCCTTAGGCCCGGTTTCTGAATTGAGAATTTTGCTAAGCAAATACTTAACTATCGTTCTGTCACGCTCTTTTGTGAGAAATATGCAGAGACAGGACGATACTTACCCATTTGCTTAGCGAATTTCTGAATTCAGAAATCGGCAGTTAGTATTGCAGAAGTCATAGCTAAGCCACCATCAGCCATAGTCAAGAAGCAGCGAACGCAAAACGAGAGTCGCCGGAATTAATCCGCATCGAGTTTTTAATAATAATTTAAATATCTGATTCGCGCATCAGTGGGTTTCAATTTACGCAAGGAGACTCAGATTATACCTTCAGAAGTTTTCAATTATCGGTTCCATTAAAGGTGGCGAGCGAGTACTTGTGGTATTTTGAGCATTCAGTTTAGAGCCAAGGCCAACCCATCGGTCTCAGAATAAAGCCGCGTTTTCACTGTCTTATAAGTTATAAGTTATAACACTAAAACCAAAAGAGCCATCCAAGAAAATAGAAACTTCTGACCTAATGTTTCGTTTTTAGCAAAAAACGCATCCAAAAAGAAGTAATGATTTTTTTCCATTGGCGGCGCAAATGTCAAGGCAACAATAAAATGATACCTCTAAAATGGCCATCTTGTCTCTGTCTCTTATGTCTCTGTCTCTGTCCCTTTGAATACAATAAAGTCATAGGTACATTTTCTAAACATCTACTTAATACCTACAACACAGCCTCAATCAGGAGAGCGAGCAAGGCGCCCGCAGTTATAGCAACATTTGACTGAATGACCGGTCGAGAAGAGACGCATTGTAATGGCGTGAAAAAAAAACTAAGTCATAAAAAGATCAGTCATGTATTTATCTCTATAACTACACTATAACTATCTCACTCTAGCATCGCATAGACATTATTATTATGTCCACTCCATTTAATTTTTTGCTCCTTGCTGTCGACTGCAAAGTAGGAACCGGAAACCTGCTCGAGTCGTGTTTTAATTATTGGAAGTTTGACAGTTAAGTCAAAGCATTTCAATGTTTTAGGTCCAAGCTTCCTTGAAAAAGTAGGTAAATAAGGACACTAATAGTTTAAATTTGACCCATAATTTTAATGATTTGTTATAAGATTTGCTCGGGACTACCTACCACAGGTTAATGCTTTAGAAGAAGAAAAAAATTTACCCTAATATTCCCAGAAAAAGATAAAGTACAGCCGGAGGGGATCTAGTAGCGTCTTCACTCACACTAGATAGGTGGTCACTCAGACTGGGACATGTTTAGACGAAGTAAGCTTGCCATTTCATATACCAACCTTGCAGCTAATCAGCCTGGTCCATATGAAAGATGATGTTGTTATGGGCGTGCCACTTCAACACGCGCTAGGAAAACATTTAGGCCCGATTTCTGAGTTGAGAATTTTGCTAAGCGAATGGGTAAGTATCGTCCTGTCTCTGCAGATTTCTCACAAAAGAGCGTGACAGAGCGATACGTAAGTACCTATGTGCTTAATAACAGAAGATGATCAATGGAAAATCCTCTGACAATAATATATCCCGACAATGAACTAATCTAATTATGGCCAGAAGGGCCGATTGTAGATAACACAGGGAAAAAAAAAAAAAAAAAAAAAAAAGTATGTGCTTAGTAAAATTCTCAACTCCGAAACCGGGCCTTAGAGACCGTCTTGAAATACTCGCATCTGCATTGTTAGTTGGTTTGGATCGGAGATCGGTTGGCAGACCACCTGCCAGATGGTCCGACGACATAGCCAAAGTAGCCGGAAAACAGTGCGCCTGGCGCAGGATCGTGAGAGGTGGCGTGAGCATGAAGAGGCGTTTACTCAGCATGATGATGATGATGATGATGATGATGATGATACCTACTAGACATTGTACACACGACAGCACGTCGACCCTTACACGCTAGCACTCTACTCGGTTACGTTACGGGCGATTTTACAACAAAAGTGTTCAGTCTGACGTGCTGTCGTGTGTACCTAAACATATTTTGTAAATTGATGTTAAGTGCAGTTAAATTTTCTGCCAATAACCGTGTTTTCCAGTTCACTTCACTGACTTAAAAGCATCGCTGTATCGATAAAGTTATTCGAGTTATTTTATTTTTAGTGCGAAGCTAACCTACTAACTAACTTTTGCTTTGAACGTAACAGTGAGCGTTTTAGGCTTGTACGGGTTGCAGATCAAATTGCTGAATAATGTTTGCTTTTTTTATAAAAAGCATTTGAGTAGTGGTGTTATAGGAGGAAATAACCTACATTTTACTTCATTAATGTTAAATTCCACTGACGGTAAATCAAACGTAAATGTTTAAGAATCTAGTCGATGTAGAGCTTTTCATCCAGATAGATGATTCATACAGCATCTAGTGACTCATACTCTTTATTATGAGTGAAGTGACCACTCAGACGCTTCAGTGCCCAGAGCGGCTACCACGAGTGCTTACTGTCACTGTCACTGAAAGTGATAAGTTGGATAAACAATCTTATTACTATAGTATTAACAAAGAGCATATTATTATTATAGTATGAGGATACATGACAGACCTCCGGCAGACGTCCGGCACAGCTTTTTCGCACTCGTGTTAGCCCTACAGTACTCGAGCTATCCTCGCTCGCAGCTTAGTCGGTCTAGCTAGACCACAGAAAAGGCAAAGAACAATCCGTGCAGTGCGGGGCAAATCAAAACCGCGTAATTCAACTCACACAGGCAACAAAACGTGACCTAACCTAACTAGCCCACTTTACAGTTTGAATGGTATCAATAAGATCAAGCATCACAAGTGTACAGGGCCCTTAGCCTGCAACGGAATGGTGCCAAAATGGGCTCCCGGTTGACGGTTTCAATTACGATTTAATAATGCTGTCGGTCCAGTGTCGGTCCTTTTAATGTTTTTGTAGTACATCAAAGAATATAAAGAGTCTAATTCTAGAGGATTAGTTCGCTCTTCGCTGGTTGTAGGAGAACAACGAAAAAATCCCGGTTTTGTCCTTCTACCTGGGACGCCATTGATACGCCATTGTGTTACAGGCTGAGGCCCCAGGGCAAGTTTTGCAAAATGAATCAGACACGGTAAGGGTGCCTTTTGGTTGGAGTGCGATAGCAGCCGTGGTAGCCCAGTGAATAAAACTGTTGTGTTAAAAGCGTGAAGTTCCATTCACTTCACGCTTATAGCTCTAAAGCATCATGCACTTCATCAATTTTTACAGCTTGGACTAATGCCAATGTCAAGCTTAAGCTAGTGTTTTTAAGCTCGAGCTTGAGTAGCTGTCAGCATAGTCGGTGATTTTGTTTTCTGACATCATCTACTCGTACTTGAGCTCGAGCTTGAACTGACGACTATTTAACGCCACCCTTTGAATTTGTACCATTTCAGAAAAAGCATTTATTTGTTACTGCAATCACACACGCACAATACAATTATTAGCACCTTACGAACTATAATACTATTGAGATAGTTACATGATACAATTTGGACATTAAAAATACGTTCTGTGTGCTGCAGCAATACAAAATGGTCATATCTCAGCGTATCTGCTTGCATCGCGCGTTTCGTGGCCCTCCACATTCTACCACCTTTCCCTTTCCAGCATCTCCTGCTCCTATTTGTTACTCCGTGCCGCAAATATACTTACTTACTAATAATTGTATTTTTTTTTTTAGAAATAAATGGGCCTTCACCAAAGTCATAGAACGAAAAGTGTTGGAAATCACGTTTAGAAGTTTACGCGTTTCAGGAATAAAGTCATTTAAAAATTAACCTGATACTTGTAAGTCTTGTAACACATGAGTTAGTCAGTTTGTGAAAATTACAAAATAGTTTAACCCATTGATGAGCATAATTGCAAAATAGTAAAATTATGCCTACGTATTACATTATTTAATGCTAACAAGTATTGGGAATGGAATATTATATTTGGCTAATGACGTGGCAGAGTGCTAATTCCATTAAACGTAATATAGAGAGCGCGTTTACGATTTTGACCACAAACAATGCTCATTGTGGCAAATACAGGGTGTGAGCCGTGAGGCATTCTTGTTTTCCGTTTCCAGGAAACTAGAATAGAATATTAATTCACAAGATACAAAACTTACAGCATCTTTAAAAGCTTATAGCTTGTCAACTTTACTAGGCAAAGTCGATTTCCGCAAATTATGTATTTATATAATACTGTGTTATATTAGAGAACTAGTTGTGCCCGCGACTTCGTATGCGTTTTTACACACTTGACATTTAATTTAAATTCGACTGTGGAGGAAAACTCAAAAGGAAGGTTTTTTTTAACCCCCGACCAAAAAAGAGGGGTGTTATAAGTTTGACAGCTTTGTGAGTGTGTCTGTATAGGTATGTGTTAATGTATGGGGTATGTCTGTCTGTGGCACCGTAGCTCTTAAATGGGTGAACGATTTGGAAGCTTACGTTTTTTTTTTAATTTGAAAGCAGGTTTTCTAGCGAATGTTCTTAGTTATGTTTTGTCAAAATTGGTTCAGCTATTTATTAAATATGCTTATTTGAAGCTAAAATGTCGGGGGTATTTTAATTTAATAGTTATTATTTCTTAACTTGCCGTAGCAGGGCTCAAAAGAAAGCAATAGAATAAAAACCCTAATCTAAACAATACATTTATAAATGTAATAATAAATATGTATTGTTTACATTAAGGTATCGCCCGTGATAAGATACCAGGAAGCTTAGCATAAGAATTGCTTAGGAAGTAAAGGGGTTTATACAGGGTGTTAAAAAACCGCCAACAAAGCGAGAAACCACGTATTGTCCTCATCATAAGGAACATTTTTGCCCAAGGAACTATGCCTGGGAAATCAACGGTTTCCGAGATAATGAGGTTCAAAGTCGGACTTTTCAAAACTCTTTTTTTGCAGAAATGTATTCAGTATCTAGTTCTTAACATGCCTTTCCAAGAAGCCATATCAAAATTATGAATATTTCTTACAAAAAATGACGATAAAATTGCAACCCGCAATGTATTCTTAACATCGGCACTTCAAACTTAAGTAACATCATAAGTCATATTGCGTGATAAAATATTTTTCAAAATTATAATCTAAAAAACCATAATCTTGTCCCAGCAATAATTTATGGAAAAAGTACTTTGTTTTGGTGTCTAGTATGCGTGGCTTTCGGGTCTGTTGGCGGACTTTTAACACCCTGTATGTATCTCCCTCGACGTAGAGTGGGATAGATAAAGTTATAAGCCAATAGATAAGGTCTTACTCATTCTCATGCTAAGCCAGCAAGCAAAGCATACGGCTAATAACTCTGTCTATCCCGCTCAACGGTAAACAATAGTTATTTGTTATGCAAGAATGCAAAATTATTGTTTGCGGCGAGTGCTTGTATTGAATACCGAGCGGTGTTAAAAGACCGCAAGCAAAGTGGGTGACCACATATAGTCCTCATCATAACGAACATTTTTGCCCAAGGAACTACCTATGCCTAGGAAATCAACGGTTTCCGAGATAATGAGGTTCCAAGTCAGACTATTTTTTTTTTTTTGTTTTTTTTTTTTCAGAAATGTATTCCGTATTACGTTATTAACATATCTTCTCAAGAAGCTATATCAAAATTATGAATATTTCTTACAAAAAACGAAGTTAAAATTGTAACCCGCAATGTATTCTGAACATTGGATAGCCTAGATTGTGCCCAGAACCAGGACTTATCACGGTCCTAAATTTGACTGAAAACTATTCAGCGATATTCGCGTGATGAGGTAACACACAGACAGACAGACAGACAGACAGACAGACAGACAGACAGACAGACAGACAGACATAGACCGATTTTTTTGCATTTTTGTATTCAGTATAGTTTACTTAGTAACCCCTGCTAGTTTTTTTCTAAAAATATTCAATGTACAGAATTGACTTCGCTAGAGTTTTATTATAAGTATAGATTAGACTTTGCCTCATAGAAAATGGAGTTGGAATCTGGTGAACCTAGTGTGGGATCTCTGCCCAAACAGGCATGAAATATATAATTAAATCATCTGTTCTACTGCTTTTATCTAAAAGGTTGTGCCTAAAATGTAATGTTTGCATTGAAGTCGGAAAAAGTTAAGCCTGCATGTAAGAGCGCCACAAAGAAACCCTGTGGTGGAACAATAGATTACACTAATAAAATTAAACGAACGACGGGCTATGTTTAGTTAGGCAACCCCTCAGGAAAAGAAATTCAATTTGTATGAGTGCTGTTGTAGTCGATGCAGCTCGCATTAGCAGAACGTTGATAATGCTTGCTCTACAAAATCAAATGGTCTAGAAACTTTTGTTTTGCCCCGTCCTTTGTAAAATAAATAAATAAAAATAAAAAGAACTTTATTAAAAAGAAAAATAATCAAAAATGTTACATGCTGTTTTCTTAAATGACTAACACTTTTGAAAAGGTCGGAGACTCAGCAAAAATGCTGTTTTTCAGTTCCCGCCAAAAAATAACGGAGAAAGATGTAAAAGAACCTTCGAAAAGAACAGAGCATAATATAATACCTATCGAGATAGAACTTGACAGGAATGTTTTAGCATGGCAGCTTTTGCATCACTTTGATGCCCCGTACATGATACCTACATTAATAGAGATAATTGTGGGTGTAGAGGCTATACGTATATAAATACCATCGTGCTTGCTTGACCTAGTCAACCTAGAGCCAACTAAGCCGTAGTATTGACACACGTATTGACTTGTCTTTCCTGTGGGCTAGACCGAATAAGCTGTCAGGATCGTATAGGTGCTGGGCAAGCCTACTCCCTAAAACAAGGTCACGCACTGCAGTGCCGAGTGGTCTCTTCACCAATCTAGATTAAGTGAAGGTACCACTGGTCGCTACATAAATCATCTCATTACGTTGATGCAAAATCTTTTATACAACGTGTTACAAAACATCCTAACTCTTTTTACAGAGTGTAACCTACTGGTCAACAGGATGTCAATTCTGTAAAAAAAAGTTGAAAAAATCAATTTTTATTTTATAACCTCAAAATTGAAAATTTTCCATAACTTTTTTGTTATTTAAAAATATATGTGTGGGTGTAGGTGCATTTGCATAGCTTATAGCTTATTGTTAAAAAATTGTGAAAGTAAATTAAAACAATATTAAAAAAATACTTTTCTCCCGCCACAGCGTTTACATTTTATTAATTTAAAAATCAACGGAACGTCATGGAGCAAAAAAAATATTTTGGTTGTGATCCCTATCACCGGGTGCTATTACCCTGTAAAAAAAGTTAGCATCTTTTGTAACACCTTGTATATGACCTAGTGCAGCTAGCAAGGAAACACAATTTGCAAAAGTACTAATAGAAACCGGTGCAATGAATTACGAATATTCTACATAATTAATTCCATATTCAACTGAAAAAGGAGTTAAAAATGAAAATTAATGGAGTGCGGTAAAGAATGAAAAGTTTTCACCAAAACTTGTTTACTTACTTAATTTTGAATGTTATTTTCCTGTTATGTCCTTGTTAAGGAAAATTGTGTCCTGTAAATAAATAAAGAACCCTTGGTTGGTAGTAGCTAAGTGCATGTTAAAGTTTATAGTGGTCGTGGGTCAATACTGGGAAAAGTATGGTAATTAAGCTCTCTCTCTCTTCGGGAGAAAGCCTGAGCCCAGCTAGTTGTATATGGACTAGGGTCGTTCGATAAGTAGTGAGAATGAGATATACCTACCTAAACTCCTTGGAAAGAAAATAAATAATAGTTTAAAAAAAAACAAAAAAAAACACGCTTTTATAAACTCAAATTTTTAAATCGAGTCCACTGAATTCACTAACCGAACTAAAATGTAGAATTTTTTTTAATTACAAAGAGTTTACATTACAGTAGAAGAAGGTCGAAAAATCAATCATAATTAATTACCTTAAAATAAAATTATGATAAATTTAAGTTATTAACAGAATAATTCATTTCAGAGAAAAAGCGTGGGGTGCTCGATAATGTAAAAAAATATTGATCTTATTTAGTTTTTTTTTTCAGTATAAGGTTATTTGTTTGCGTCTTGTCGAGTTCTCGAGAATGGATAAAAGTGTTTTTTTTTTTCTTTCCAAGGAATTTATATTCTCATTCTCACTACTTATTGAACGCCTCTCGTACAATACGTAAAACTAGCACTTTTTATTATAGTGGTATATTTACAAATGCATACAGCCAAGCATAAAACCTCTTTATTTTTTGAAGTCGGTTAAAATGGGAGGTATCAATTTAGTGTTCTTAGTTATTCAAATAATAAATTCTGCCCGAAAACACAAAAAAAAATCTCAGCGCAAGAAGAGGAAAATAAAATTTTCTTTTTAATTCGGTACGCAAAGTTTTTTGTTCGAAAGTCCGTTATTGGCTTAATCTTATATTTAGACAATATTGAGAAACTAATTTCAATATTTTTTATTTTGGTTCAGTAGTTTGGATTTTACAACGTTTCAAAGATACGGTTTTATGACCTTCACGCGACGGTCTGCATACTGTTGGCGCTGTTTGGCGGTCATAGGAACAAAACATTTTAGCGCATAAAAACAAAACTACTGACGCAAAATAAAAAATATTGAAATTAGTTTCTCAATATTGTCTAAAGATAAGATTAAGCCAATAACGGACTTTCGAACAAAAAACTTTGCCTTCCGAATTAAACCTCACAATAAATTTTCGAGACACAAAAACACTGGCAGTTTTGGAGCTTACATAACACAAGTTTAACAAAAAAATGAAACATCAGTATGCTTAGCATGGTCGTTTTGACACTCTCTCGAACTCGAGTGACAGACGTGCCATGTCTATTGTGCGAGCATGGCAGGCGGGACTCGAGATGGCAATAGATTAGGGTCATGTCGAGCAGAAAGTATATATTGCCATTTTTAATAAAAATGTTGTATTTTTGTCTCCATCGCCATGTTGGCGTAGAGCCAACTCGAGCCCGACCGACAAGTTGACAGTTTTGCATAGAGAAGGGCCTATCTCGGGCTTACCATGCTGCACGTACTGAGGGTGTGAGACTTGGCTGGTGGGATGTTCGGGTTAGCCTAACATATTAATAAATCTTAGCAGGCAGCAGCTGAGCCATAATATCGTTAATGAAACAGTCTGTAGGGCGCCGTTATGTCGAGCGGTGTATGAAATTTCCATGAAATTGGATATTTCGTGACATTATGACGCTACCTGCCACCCATCGGACGCTTTGGCTTTCCGGGAAATAATATCGTACAAATATAAAAGGTATGTTTAATATCGCTCTCTTTTCATCTACACACGACAGCATGACAGACTGTACACTTTTGTCCTAAAGTCGCCCGTAACGCAACCGAGTAGAGTGCTAGCGTGTAAGGGTCGACGTGCTGGCTTGTACATTTCATAAGTATTGCTGTCTTTTGTTTTCACGCGTTTGGACCTTTTTTACAAAAAATATTTTGCTACCTTTTTTTATGTAGCCTGTATTGTGTCCCACTGATGGGCAAAGGCCTTGTGTCCTCCACACTTTTCTATCTGGGGCCACCTCTTGCCACCCCGGTAAAAAGGTTTCGAGATCGTCCCGCCATCTCCGCCTTGGCCTGCCACGGCGCCGGTGTCCATTGTGAGGCAACCAGTCAGTGGCGATTTTCGCCCATCTGTCTGGACCCATACGGCTTATGTGACCAGCCTATACTGCCGTGCTAAGAAGAAATTCGGCTAAGCGACAAAAGTGACTTTCGAGAAAAACGCAAAAACGTCGCGAAACTGAGTTTCTAAGTTATTTTCATAATTAGTTCAAGTTTATCAATTTTGTTTAGTAGAACATATTATTTAGCATCTATCTGCACTATTAACGTTAAAAAAAAGTTAATATGAGTATTTTAAAATAGCAAATTTCAGGTTTTCCTAAGCAATTTTATTATTCTGTTTATATAAATACTACATTAAAAGACCGTTAAGTATACCTTAGCCGCTGTCTTGCGTATGATTTTTATAGTAAAATTATTAGCCTAAGAAGTTAAAGGCTAATCATAAGAAAAAAACGGCAAAGTGACTTAGCCGCTGTTTAGCTTCTTATTTGATTTAAAAGTAGTTTAACTTTAAAACGTAATACAGCCGTTAAGTAACATAGCCGCCTTTTTTGTTAGTATTATATTTTTTAAATTAAAAGTTATGTGTAATTACTTATTAAAAAGACGGTAAAGTACTCATCTATTACGGGAAACCGTCTTTTTACTTAGTAAAATGTCGTTAAATAACTAAGTTATTTGAAAATAATTGGGGCTAAAGCCAACTTTTAATGGAAGTTTAGACATAAAAAACTAATGACATATTTTTTTAAATCTTTTATTTATGCAAAATCATCAGTTCAATTGTAATTTGTAATAGATATCTACGCATCATCGTTGCGTTTTAGCAATCCTTAAACTAAAATAAAATTACTTACCAAGTTAAATCTTTTATGTTACTTGACAATTAAGTTTTCCAGATTTTGTGGAGCTCCATTAAGTCAGTGTATTTTTTGTTTTTATTACTTTCTTGTTTGTGTTCGTCTATCCCATTTTCTTCGTCCTCTTTTCCTTTGTAATTTTCGATATGCTGCTCTTTTTCTTTTTTTTCCATTCAATTTTGTTTAATTTTCTTTTTCTTTGCTTAGAAGATTTTTTTTTCTCATTTTCACTCAGTTCTTCTTCGATAGCAATAATTAAATCTTATTCACTTTTATTTTTGTTGTCATCTTGTTTTTATATTTCGTGCGACATTAATGCATTCTCTGAATCTAGACGTGCATTTTTTAAATCTATGGTATGTAGCCTGGCCAATATACTTTTTCCATTCTTAGTTTTTGGTTGCAATTTTTTTTCGCCTTTCCTCCAAATTGTTCACAACTTTCGGCTCCACGAGCGGCACAGTTGATCTTTCTTTTACTTTGACTTGACGTTGAGGTTGTTGGCGTCGACATTCTTGTGTTTGGCATAATTGCACCAAGTTTTTTCCTCGGTGCAATTTATACAAATAAAAACTCAAAAACAAATATTTTTACGCACTAAGTGGTCGTTATAACTTAGTTAAGGCGCGGGGCATAGTGAATCGCCCGCGCGCAAAAAAAATATGCTCAAAATCGATTCCTGTAGGTATCAAATACAAGATACAAATCGAAAATGTTCACATATCAAACCCTAGAATTAGGTCAGACCTATCTAAAACAGCCAGTTTAACGTTTTGCTTGAAAGATATTTTGCTTGAACGGCGCACTTTTTTTCAAACAAAATATCTTGCAATCTTTTATGGATATCAACATGAAACTGGCTGTGTTAGATAGGTCTCACCTAATTCTAGGGTTTGATATGTGAACATTTTCGATATTTTTATTGTATTTGATACAGGAATCGACTTTGTGCATTTTTCTTTGCGCGCGGGCTAATTCACTATGTCCAGCGCCTTAAGGCAAACATAACTTTAGTTAGGACAAAGAAATATGTTTTAGTTTGAATGTGCAAGATTTTAGGTGCAAGGACCCTATTGGAAAAAAAATATAGCGACCTCAAGTCGATAGGCGTGTCGATAGGTTCCCAGTAGAAGGACAAAACTGGGTTTTCCTCGTTTTTCTCCTACAACCTGCAAATTGAAACTATAGAATTAGATTCAGAATAATATTCTTTGCTCTGTAGGAACTAGAAAAAAAACATCAAAAGGACAGACAGCATTAATAAATCGTAATCGGAACCTACAACTGGAAAATTATCGAGACACTACTGCGTTACAGATTAAGGCCCCTGTACACTCACAGCTAGCGACACAAAGTAGGTAGGTACTTTGAAAATAAACAAATTCGTAGGTACACGACAGGCGACAGCACGTACACGTTAACACTTTCGTTGCAAAGTCGCCCGTAACGTACGTAAATAGAGTGCACACGGGAATCGAACCTGGGTCCATTGTTCTACCTGCTGGGCTACCACTACTTTGCCTAACTAGTAAGATTAAAATAATTAATTTATAATTTGAAGAGACATAGGTACTAAGCCGCAATACAAACTTTACTTACATGAATGAAGTAAGTTTTAAGTAGGTAATACCCGTCTAGTTATTTTGTTCTGCTCGGCTTTTTTACGCTTACTGTTAGAGATACCCTTCTTATTAAACCTACTGACTTACCGTATGTTAAGATTTGGCGCCAAAAAATGCGGTGCGTCGTATGCATGTGTAGCGCGCTTCTCATGGTGTTACCACCCGTACTAATCGATCATGTTTCATTGTGCCCCTCTCCGCACCGCCGCACCGCCGCGCCGCGGCGTCCCCCGCGATCCAGTGTCCCAAAGGTCGATGAAAATTACTTTGCCACTTTTTTACGTAGTATTGTGCTTTAGCCGTGTTCTGTTCAGCTTTAGTAGTAAATATTTTACAATTATCATAAGTAAAAACACCGTGACCGTGTTTTTTACAAGGACTTCGATTCATTAATACCACTATAATAATAGGAAAAAAATACGCAAAAGTCACTTTGCGGTTTTTTTTCGTATGATTGTTGTTTTGCCGCTTTCTTGCTTATGATGTCATGTTTTGTATTAAATATTTTACTACGTATTAAAAAAGTTTAAGCTGCTTAGCCGCGTTTTATGTAAGTATAAGTATTTTGCGGTTTTTTTCTGTAGTATAGCCTATAAAATATTATTAATAATACTAAGTAACATCATAGTTTAAGTAGTTTAACCTTGT
Organism: Zelleria hepariella; assembly: GCA_949319315.1. Lineage (NCBI taxonomy): Eukaryota > Metazoa > Arthropoda > Insecta > Lepidoptera > Yponomeutidae > Zelleria > Zelleria hepariella. The sequence continues at coordinate 6,617,395 of OX439387.1, read as the reverse complement.
TCTTGTCTAGTAATGTAAGATAACTACGTTTTTTCTTATGAAAACCCAAAAAACACTGCACTTAACCCCGAAAATGCTTAGCTTATCTCTCAAACGAATAACGATAAAAATATGATTCCAAGATGGGTCGATGCGGAATTGTCTGCTTATTACGCCCATGTTGATAACTCAAAAATGGCCATTTGTCGCTTAGCCGAATTTCTTCTTAGCACGGCAGTATATACCTATCTACTAAAAAACGGACATAGCTATAATGTATTTATTCTAGGGATAATGGAAAGACGTGTTGAAAGATTGAGGTAATATAATTATGAGGTAATAGCCAATTAGCCACCCCTGGTGTCAGAGGGAACCACCGAAGCACAGAAAAGCTCAGATATTATTGCCACTAGTGGTCTCTCATGACATCTATACAGGGTATTTTTTTTTTCATAGCCTAAGGTCCACTTGTGTCAACCAGGATTAGCCAGTTAACTCTGAGTTAACGTCAATAATTGTATGGAAATATCAAGTTAACTCAGAGTTAGTTGGCTTACCCTGATTGACGCAAGTCCACCTTATTCTGGAAACAACAGACTCATCTTCTAAATATGATTTCCAACAACTTTTGTGACTTTGAACTTTGAAAGGTGGTAGAAAGTGGAGGGCCCCGAAAGCGCGCTGCGCAGGCAGCGCTGAAATGGCACAATGCAAATTTTAAAGAATAATAAATCGTTCAATACATCAAAAGTATCGAGCTATTTGAAAAGTCGTGCAACAAAAGTTGTTGGAAATCACATTTAGAAGTCAACGTGATTCAGAAATAAAATTATTTTAAAATTTACCCTGTAGACCGACCTCGCCTGATGTTACTTGACTTTGCCAAGCTTCGTGGTTAACCTTCATTCGAATAGTCCCATATTTTTAGGGAGAAAAAAAGGTTAATATTCCGTTACCGACTCAGTACAACGAAAATGTGTTCAGGTTAATTTAACAACACCTTGTACTTATGTATAATTTTCAGACGAGAAAGGTACAAATTTGTGACAAAAATTACGCGATATGTAAATGGCACTAACTAAGCGAAATTTTATGTGAACACCGCGCGCGACACATTGGTAATACATCGCCCCCTAGCTCGAACGCGACTGCTTGTTTACGTGAAAAATGTTCCCATTTATTTGGGCATGGATTAACTACGTTCCTTAATACCTTATCGCGTTTTTTTATAGCACTGAATCAAATATTTCCCATGAATTTCCCTTGTAAACGAAAGTGAAAAGTGAAAGTGAAAAAAATTTTATTGCTGAGAACACATAAAATAAAAATTTTGTAACAAAATTCCGAGCTATACGGGCGTCCCACGGCTATGCCACATGGAGGGAAAGTACCTTAAATATTGTAGGTGGAACATTTTACTAAAAGAAGACATTATTTGAATTTAAAAAACAATTTAAACTGCATTCATAGATATTTAAATAATTACATGGTTGAACCGGGAATCGAACCCGTCACATGAGAAAAATAATTACCCTGTAGCTTTATCATACCGATCGAAAGGCTTCATCATAAAGATTTTTTTTGCTTAATAACATAGTGTCAGAAATAAAAGGAAGACCATGAATTTTAACATTTACTTGGTTGTATACAACAAATCGAGCCGTATCCTGAGCCGAAAGACACGTAATTTTTTTTTCATCTCCCACGCTCGGAAAGTTTGCTGTTACTAGTAACTTACGATCGTGTAAAGGCCGGATTTAAACTATCTGAACTTTTGTGCGCTTCGAAATTTGAACGCGACGCCGAGACAGTCTTTCCCGCGCCCTATGGTTTTGAAAAAGAAAAAAACACTGGCCGTTTAAGTAGATGCCAGATCCCGATGGAAAATAAAACCTCATTCATAGTTCGTTTAAACGCGTATTTCAGCGAAAGCGATTGTTCGTGCCCATTTTCTATACAAAACTGTGAATGTAAATGGTGCATAAGCATCTTTTAAAAAGGTAAAGTCACGGAATAGAACATTCAGAAACGCGGTTTCTTCTTATAGTCTTTTCAATATTTTGTACACATATTTATTTTTAAATACCAGTAAATAAAAAAAATGCTGCGTTTCTGTTTTATCAAATAGATAATTATGTTTTGGTTTGTTAAATACATTTTTTCAAACGATATTACTAATTTAATTTTTTATCTCCTACAAATTTTTAATTTATATGGTATAAGTTCAGAGTGCACCCGGAAAAAAAAACATTCTTTTATTTACATTATTTTTGTGTCTGGATAAATAAACTTCAGAAAATTATTAATAAAACGAATGGTTTTAATACCAACGAAGCTCAAAACTTTAGTGCGGCAGCCGTAACTACAGTAAAATATGCTTTTAAAAGGAACTTATTTGACTCACCTGTTTTGCCTGTAAGTAGTTGTCTAGAGAGTTTGTCCCGCTTGGCTAACAAAGTTATTTCCTCGCTTCTGTGAGATGAAAAGTTTTGTGTTTCGCACGAATGCAATATTGTTTGCGTCTCGTGCTTCTGAATACCTCGCTACGCTCAGGTTTCTTTTTTTGAACCACTCGCTACGCTCGTGGCTCAATTTTAGAAACCTTCGCTAGCTCGGTTTTCAATACAAGCACTCGCCGCAAACAATAATTTTGCATTCTTGCATAACAAATAACTATTCCATCGCAATGCGGCTGGCTGATTATAAAGAAATAATTCAAAAATGTGTTTCATTTTCATACATACTTTTAATCTTTTGTTACTGTGATATTCATTGATAAATTGTTTAATGTTGTATTAAAAATGTTAAAATTCATGGTCTTCCTTTTATTTCTGACACTATGTTATTTAGCAAAAAATAATCCTTATCATGAAGCCTTTCGATCGGTATGATAAAACTACAGGGTAATATTTTTTCTCATGTAACGGGTTCTATTCCCGGTTCAACCATGTAATTATTTCAATATCTATGAATGCAGTTTAAATTGTTTTTTAAATTAAAATAATGTCTTCTTTCAGTAAAATGTTCCATCTACAATATTTAACGTACTTTCCCTCCATGTGGCATAGCCGTGGGACGCCCTGTATAGAGAGCTATAAATATAGCTATATAAATAATTTATAGTGTGCAATAAATAAATAAATCTATCGATCTATCTATCTATCTATTTCCATAATTTAAACCCGAACTATGAAGGGACACGATTTGAGTAAAATAGAAAATAATATTCCTAATAATCTAGATCCATCGAATGGGGGGCCTCTGTGCATAGGTAACTACTTGATCGATAATTTGAGCAAATATAAACTTTATTTTTGTTTAAACATTTATAATAAGTAAGTTGAAAAATTCACTCGGGACAGGACTTGAACCCGCAACTTCTCGCATACCGTGCAGGCGCTCTACCAATTGAACTACCGAGTCGAGTTTATTTTTGTTTGTTACCAAATGATTTAAAATGTTTATAAATAATAGTTTGTTATGTGCCACAGCCCTAAACCACAGCCTCTAATCATTATTCTGTGTTTTAGAGTTTATATGAGCTGTGCGCTGCTGAATAAAACAAAATTGTGGCCGTCTGATAAAGATAGTCAAATATCAAACGTCAAATCCGGATGAAAAGCCAGAATCAAAGGACTCGAGTTCAGTAAAGCCGTAAAAGTGACAAAGGAAAAAAAATTACAAAATACGTCAAAATCAAAGTTATGCGGAGAGTGGTAGTGTTTTTCCCGCGGGATAAGCAAGGGAACCGATACGAACACGATTTATACACAAAAGACTTGACTAAAAAGAAAGAGGGCGACGCGGCTTGCCACTGCGTTGTCAGTGTATCGGCTTTCAAAGGATAAATTGGTATAACCCTGGGAATAAATTCGAGGGTCAGCGAAAACAGGACTTCGGCGCTGTTTGTAGGTTTTTAAAGTCGTGTCGCAGGCTGCAGTGAGGTGAAATTTCACTATTGGATAGTAAAGCTATAATAAATATATAGGTCTTTACATCTACGTAATGATTTAAACAGTATCCAGTGGCACCTTCACTCACACCACACTGTCTAGATGTGTGAAATGACCACCGGACGGTGTAGTTCTGTGGTGTAGTGTCTGGGAAATTGTTTTAGATTGAGTACTTACTTAGGCTTGCTAAATCAAAAACTGTTTCGTTAAGCAACAAAATCCCTGTCAATTTGCTGTTAATAAAACAGAATTAACGAACTATTCGAGAGGTAGGTAAAATGGAAAATGGTAATTTTATTCTGAACATAGATATCTCCAAAAAATAAAATATATCCCCGACAGTTTATCTTCAAATTAGCATGTCTCATAAACGGCTAAACCGGTTTTGATAAAACATAAATCCTGCTTTTAAATAAAAAAAAATACTGCATCCAAATCGGTTCACCTGTATAAGAGCTACGGTGGTGCCACAGACTGACACACAGACAGATAGATAGACATTAGACACACATAGCGGTCAAACTCGTATAACCCCTCTTTTTATGTCGGGTGTTAAAAATAATCTTTTTTAGCCCCTGTATTATCTAAAATATCCACCGTAAAAATAACTGTTTTTAAATGTCAAAAAAAGATAGTTCATTTCAATAAGGGCTATTTTCGAGTGTTTTGACGGTCGGAGGTTGAGTGGAATTTTTAGATAATAGAGGCGCAAGTAATTCTGGGCTGTCATAACAATGTCGAACAAAATTGTTTAAAAGGGTACAATCATGCATCTAGTTTAAAAAAAAAAACAAGTTTTTATTTATTGACATTTCATGTGAGTTGCGGCAACTTTCACTCAAATCCACCAAGTCGTTGGAGCGTGAAAACCTAACCGCCAAATAGACGGAAAACATTTCGTTACACGCTCTGAATATTGTAAAATCAATGTTGATGCCAGACGTAAGTATTAGGGTTGTCAAAGTAGGTATTATTACTTTTTTGCATACTAAAACCAAAATGGTGGAGCATTTTCATCATTTTCATTTTCATTACCGGGCATAACAGATTTCACTCACTTACCCACTATTACTTATTCATTCATTATATTTAAGAGTTATCCTCTTGTCGGTGCAGCATTCTCCATGCACTTCGATCACAGGCCAGTTCCTTTGCAGCCTGGTACGTCACGACATCCACCTTCTCTTTAATTTGGTCAAAGTAGCTTCTCCGTGGCCTTCCTCTACCTCTCTTTCCTTCTATCTTATTTATATTACTTACTAGCTGACCCGGTGAACTTCGTATCACCTGAAATAGTTTGACTCTCCGCGTCAAAAATGGCAATTCCAATACAAAATGAAAAAAAAAAAAATTCTTCCGTTTTTCAGCTAACACTTTAACTTTTCCCATATTTCTTTGCTTTTAAACCTACCCTGAACTATGGTGAACTAAACAAAACAGTAAATATGCAAATCGGTCGAGCCGTTTCTTAGTTTTAGCGAGACTAATGCACGGCGAATCATTTTTATATACATATACAGGGTGTTAAAAGACCGCCAACAAAGCGGGAAACCACGTATTGTCCTCATCATAAGGAACATTTTTGCTCAAGAAACTATGCCTGGGAAATCAACGGTTTCCGAGATAATAAGGTTCAAAGTCGGACTTTCCAAAACTTTTTTTTTGCAGAAATGTATTCAGTATCTCGTTCTTAACATAACTTCTCAAGAAGCCATATCAAAATTATGAATATTTCTTACAAAAAACGACGTTAAAATTGCAACCCGCAATGTATTCTAAACATCGGCACTTCAAGCTTAAGTAACATAAACTTTTACCTAAGTTTGCGCAATATGACTTCTGTGCGTTACACGTCCATTGCGTGATAAAATATTTTTCAAAATTATAACCTCAAAAACCAAAATCGTTTCCCAGCAATAATTTATCAAAAAAGTACTTTGTTTTGGTGTCTAGTATGCGTGGCTTTCGGGTCTGTTGGCGGTCTTTTAACACCCTGTATAGAAGAAGAAGATAGAAGATAGAAGATATAAGATATAAGATAGAAGATAGAAGATAGAAGATAGAAGATAGAAGATAGAAGATAGAAGATAGAAGATAGAAGATAGAAGATAGAAGATAGAAGATAGAAGATAGAAGATAGAAGATAGAAGATAGAAGATAGAAGATAGAAGATAGAAGATAGAAGATAGAAGATAGAAGATAGAAGATAGAAGATAGAAGATAGAAGATAGAAGATAGAAGATAGAAGATAGAAGATAGAAGATAGAAGATAGAAGATAGAAGATAGAAGATAGAAGATAGAAGATAGAAGATAGAAGATAGAAGATAGAAGATAGAAGATAGAAGATAGAAGATAGAAGATAGAAGATAGAAGATAGAAGATAGAAGATAGAAGATAGAAGATAGAAGATAGAAGATAGAAGATAGAAGGTAGAAGATAGAAGATAGAAGATAGAAGATAGAAGATAGAAGATAGAAGATAGAAGATAGATTAGGTATGCTATTTGGATGTTCTGCTATACAGACCATCTGTTAGTTGGACGTTTTGCTACACAGACAATTTAGACGTTTCACGCTGTTGGATATTTAGCTACTTAGACCTTCTGATCAGGAAGGGTTATTTTTATATTTTCTTATAAACACGTAGGTAATAAGGGATAAGGGATGATAGTGGATAGAACAATGGACTCGGAAGCGAGAGGTTCGTATCTCGATGGCCTATTGTGCCTTTAGTTCCACAGTGGGCTCGTCTGGTGATAAAGCCCAACCTCTCTTTCTGAGAGAAGGATGCCCAGTTAGTGGGACAAGATCCCACTCCCACGAAACTCCGAACCCAAAACGAATCACAGTCCAAGTTTTACGCGGATTTCGGGCAATATCGTGTCAAAAAAACGTCCGCACCCCTGTGTCAACTGATATCACTCTATACCAGCGAGCAGAAGAAAACATGGAGATCTCACTTGCCCTGAGAAATGACCTAATGCAGGTTCTCGTATGGGCGGAGTCTGCAGATGGTTCCTCTCACGATTTTAGTAATTCGATAGCCGTGACTTAAGGAAGATGTCAGTTTGACGCTGTCAGTATAATCCCACCAAAAACATAGTAAAAAACTAGCCAGGTCTCGATGGAGCTGCTTGTTTATCTCTAAAAAGTAATGAAATCTAGACAAAGTCGTGCCATGTCTAAGGTTCCTTACTGCGATTTCTTTAGTATTATAGTTAATGTGTGACTTGGCCGTTGAAGGGTACACAAGCGGTTCTGGCGTCAGATTGGTGCAATGGTGTCATGGAGCACCTGTTTTTGTACCCTTGTATACCCTTCAACGGCCAAGTCACACAACATTAACTATAATACTAAAGAAATCGCAGTAAGGAACCTTAGACATGGCACGACTTTGTCTAGATTTCATTACTTTTTAGAGATAAACAAGCAGCTCCATCGAGACCTGGCTAGTTTTTTACTATGTTTTTGGTGGGATTTCACTTCTTTTTGTAGAAACGTGGGCATATTGATTTATTTCATTAGATTTTCTTATTGGAAACAGTTTTTTTAATTTGTGTAATGTTCGAGTAGAATAAAGTTAATCGTTCGACTATTTCTTCTTGTTAAATTGTAAATATAAGTATAAAAGCCAGTCTAGTCTTATCCAGAGATTTCCTTTAATTTTATTTATATGCGTATTAAAAGCAGAAGGGGAGGCATTCGCCCAGCAGTAGGACGCTATAGGCTAGATTAAATTAGAAGATGTGTCCCACTACGCTGGATTTCTGCAATGACAGTCGATATTTTTACGTACCAATAGTAGAAGGGGGCATTACCATAATCTCTTATACAGCTGAGACCAGCTGAGGGTTGCTCATCAGATACTTCAGACCTTCGATTTTTGACATCAAATGAAACGGCCCACCAAGTTGAATATTTTTTGTAAGGGCGGTATATGTCGATCTATAATAGTTTGGTTGGGCTCTTGTGTTTTCTAATCAAGGTCACCAGGTACTCCAGATCTTCGATTATCCTAGTTTTTATAGTTTTCCCTTTACGTGGCCATTAAACCCTAATTCTGTACCAAATTTCAGCTCTCTGAGTTTATGGGAAGTACTAGTCCTATTAGGGCTCTTGTGTTTTCTAATCAGGGTCACCAGGTACTCCAGATCTTCGATTATCCTATATTTTATAGTTTTCCCTTTATGTGGCCATTAAACCCTAACTCTGTACCAAATTTCAGCTCTCTGAGTTTATGGGAAGTACTAGTTCTATTATGATGATCATGAGTGAGTGAGTGAGTGAGTGTGTGTCATAAATGCGAAACTTTGCTTTCGCTTTACTTCGGAACTAAATGACCTACAGACTTGAAATTTTGGATTTTAAGTATGTGATTATAGCTTACTAGATGACGAAAATTTCTGCGTTCTGGTCTTATCCAGAGGTTCTCAAATAGAGACCTGAAAATGCGGCGAAATGGTTCCAGTAAAGGATGGTACGGCAGTGTTTGCTTCGCGCTCGACCTGGCGGGGGCACTGCCGTGCCCCCAGATACGTCCAATAACATCAATAGCGCGAAAACTATCCACCAATGACGGAGTTTCTTGTTTTCTTATTGCTTTAAAATATTTTTAACAAAGCTGTCTGCGCGAGTAGATGCGTGTGCTGATTTTTGAGGATGGATTAGTTTGAATAAATGATTCCATGTTTTTTTCGTTCGCTGCTCTATACGTACACAATGCCCTACGGTGGATATTGCGCAGCCTATTACGTGAGGCGGTAAACCGGAAAACCGAAATTGCGTAGACGGAACATTGATTTTTCTCTATAACCGGACGACTAGGCCCGTAAGCGAAATAAATTTGCGCTGTAACTAACGTTACAGGGAAGGCGTTAACGACGACGGGTGAAACGAGGTGTCAACTATATTTTACTTTCATAATGTGTTACAAAAGTTCCTAACTCTTTTTACCCGACTACGCCAAGCAAAAAGGAGGGTTATGATTTTAGCAGCGTATGTATGTATGTATGTATGTATGTATGTATGTATGTATGTATGTATGTATGTATGTATGTATGTATGTATGTATGTATGTATGTATGTATGTTTGTGTGTTCATCTGTTCCCTCGCAGAGCCTAAACTACTCGGCCGATTTCAACAAATGAGGTGTCGTTGGATTCGTCTTAATCACCCAGGTAACATAGGATAGTTTAATTTTGAAAAAAATCAAGGTGGCGGCTGTGCTGCGCCCTAAAGTGGTGGACCTAAAAATAAAAATTATCGGATACCATCGTCATGGATATCAAATGAAAGGGCTTTAAAAGACCTTTTCAAAAATGTATAACACATGTAGCGTCAACATAACAAATAGAACAAAAAATTCAAAAATGTGTTTTTTTTGCCCTTTTTGGTTCTATTCTTGGTGATCGTCCAAAATGACTTACTAAAAAGCTCAAAAAAAAAATAGAAGTTAAAAACTAAAACCCGACTACTAAAAGGCTTAAAACAAGACCTGTTTATCCTTAAAATAGACTCATAGATAATTAATCGTAGTCGGAGGACACCACATTCGCATTTGATAAACCGATGGCCTCCGACTACGATTAATTATCTATGAGTCTATTTTAAGGATAAGCAGGTCTTGTTTTAAGCCTTTTAGTAGTCGGGTTTTAGTTTTTAACTTCTATTTTTTTTACAGGATAATAATACAACCCGGTGCTAGGGACCATATTATTCCAAATGGTTTTATTTTTGCACTTATTTTTGCAACGTTGATTTTAAACTAGTGGTTCGTCCCGAACTATGAAATTGCGACCTCATATCTCAGCAACCCCTCGACCGATTTGGCCCATTTTCGAACTTAAAAATTTTCTTTTTCATTTATGACTACCACATGATGATCCAACAAAATTTACTCAAGCTATTTAAATGATTTTGGCACTGTTTTAACAACTTAAAAAATGCACACAGTCTTTTTGGTATATGGTGACGTATTTTCACAGTTGACGGTCCACGATGTAGGTCAACAAACCATAACAATATCCGGAATAAACAAATGAATCCGTGACCAGCACAGTAAAAGGGAAAATCTCCACCATCCATCACGGAGGAGGCTTCATATCATCCACAATGGCGTGGCAGCCATATTTTTTAAAGAAAAAAAAACAACATTGTACACAGCCATAGCCAATGCCATTTGGACCAGTGAAAAGCTGACGAGAACTTTTGTTGACTGCCATTAGTATTCAGTACTGGCTGGTCATGAGTCTATAAATTATTTTCACTTCGAAGTTTGCGCCGCGGGCAGGGTTTTGTATTGCGGTGAGAAGTAGAAGAACCACTTTAAATACAGGGTATTTTTTAAATTGCTCTTTTCCTCAAAATCCCAACTTCTATCTGCATTTCCTTTTTCATAATATGATTTATTTATTTTTTGCGTTGAGTATCAAATTTATGCAGGAGAGGCTGAAAAGGTATCAGAAAGTGGGGAATACGAAACGTTCAACAATACAAAGTTTTAAAATTAATTTCTCTTTTACATCGCATAGTTATACTTTGATTTTATATACTTCGTAATGTTTATATTTTGTATAATACCAATAAAAAATGAGTCTTAAGTCGTGAAATATAAAATTTTATAAATTCCGTCATATTGAAAAAAATCCGTCAAGGGTAGAGAGGCAGCCCTTGATGGACAAGCTGGAATGAAGGCCGAGACTAAGGTAAGGATAGGTTTGGGTTAGTTTAGGTTTGGGTTAGGTTAGGTTTGGGATAGGTTAGGTTCGGGTTAGGTTAGGTTCAGGTTAGGTTAGGTTCGGGTTTTTTTGATTTTTTTTTATTAAGCTATTTCCATTCTGCAGTAAGGTTGGCTGCGCACTCTTTAGTTTAATTTTTATTTTAATTGATTATTTCTAAGTTGTTACTTTGGGTAACTACAGGGTGCACTCTAAGTCGATAGCGGAACTTTAAGTGGGCTATCTACTGATCAATACAAACCCCTTGTACTAGGTGGCGAAAAAAATGGAGTGAAAAAAATATCTGCGGTTCCATACAAAAGGTCGACTCAGTACTGTGCCAAATGTATGAAACAGCTGAAATTTTTTCGCTCTATTTTTGTCGCCACCTAGTGCAAGTTGTTTATATTGATCAGTAGACAGCCTACTTAAAGTTCCACTAACGACTTAGAGTGCACCCTGTAGAAAGTAGTTTAGGGCCATGGATTGGGATGGGAATAGGGAGTCATTCGCGAAGCCCATTAAGCTTTATTATTTATTTATTCTTACTTTTTCTATCTATATTTATTTATTCATTACATTATTTTTATTTCAGATTAAAGTTCTGTGTTCTCTGAAATTTACTATTTTTGCATTACAATCATTTACAGCAATAACTATTATAACAGTATTTCTCCATTACGCGTTTCTCAGAAATGACATTACGCGTAAAGTTTTTATTACATAAATTTTTCCTTACTTATTTACATTTTAATTACATTACATATAAGCTTAATTAAAATTAATGTTATTGTTATTAAACATATTAATTATTTAGATTTTTTTTTTACTTGACTTTTCTCTTTTGTCGTGTTTTTTTTTAATTTTATATATTATTTTTTAAATATTTTTTTCTATTTTATTACATAATTATGTTCTTAAATATAATTTTTATACTATCGACTATCCTTCTTATTAAATATTTACATTTATGGTAGGCATTGGTATGTACAGTTCTTTCACTTTTAGAGTGCTGAAAACCGCGGTGGCAAAATGCCGTCGGCGGCAGAATGCTCCCGACGGCAGACTGTGTCCGGGAAAAGAAAGCGAAAATAAGCACCCCCGCGTACTCTTTCCCATGTACACGCCGGGGTGGTGGCGGACGTAGTGCATTTTTACATCCCTGTTCTTGATCTCTTCCCCGCACATCGTGCACTGGACCCTTAATTTCTGGCAGGGAGGCGGCATATTTGAACGCGTGAGGGCCGTGTGAACGCTTGGTGCCGTCGCCTGTGTACGTTCCTCCTCCCTCTTTTTTACCCCCGGGTGGCGCGTCATTTGCAACACCGGCTGCCAGGACTCACCTCCGGTCGGCCGCCAGAGGGTGGCGGTGGTTGTTTCTCTTATCTCCGGCGAGCTGTCTGGGCTTGGTGCCAAGGGCAACATCATAGTTGGCAGATCGCAGCCAACCCATTCTTGCGCCCCCCCTGTAGAAACGGTCCCGGTCCAGGTGTCCGGCGTGGGGACGGGGGGTCGTCGGGGACTCCGTCACCACGGGCTCTCCCGTCCCTCCACTCGAGGACTCCGGCGTCGGCGGCGTCGTCGCCCTTGGTGTAAGGGGCGACATGATGGGCGTGATCGGCGGCGAAACGCCGTCGGCCCATTTCTCCTCCTCACCTGGCGGCGGTGTCCCCTCCCGAGTGTACGGCGTGGGGGGAGGGAGCATCGTGAGGAGCTCCGCCTCCACGAGAATTTCCGTCCTGTCAGAACCCTGTGCCAACGATACAGGCAGCGAGGGCTCCCACGGCGGGGTCTGCGTGCCAACCGCAGCGGTCTGTGACAGCGACTTGGTTTTACCTTCTAGCCGTGGTTGACCCCTGGCGGCGTCTGCGTTGGTTTGTTGGAGTAGGAGCCAGCAGCCGTGGGCCGGCTGGTCTGCACTTCTGAGCTGCTCTTCTAGCATCGCGCACCTGACCTCTACGGTGTCAGTCATGGTTGTTATTATTATCAGCAAATAAGGGTCCAGCGCACTCCGAGGGGCGGCGCCCCACAATCTCGACCGTCTTAAAAAAAGAACAGGGTTGGGTACCCCCGCGTACTCTTCCCCATGTACACGCCGGGGTGGTGGCAGACGTAGTGCCTTTTTACATCCCTGTTCTTGATCTCTTCTCCGCACATCGTGCACTGGACCCTTAATTTCTGGCAGGGAGGCGGCATATTTGAACGCGCGAGGGCCGTGTGAACGCTTGGTGCCGTCGCCTGTGTACGTTCCTCCCTCTTTTTTACCCCCGGGTGGCGCGTCATTTGCAACACCGGCTGCCAGGACTCACCTCCGGTCGGCCGCCAGGGGGTGGCGGTGGTTGTTTCCCTTATCTCCGGCGAGCTGTCTGGGCTTGGTGCCAAGGGCAACATCATAGTTGGCAGATCGCCGCCAGCCCATTCTTGCGCCCCCCCTGGAGGAAGGGTCCCGGTCCAGGTGTCCGGCGTTGGGGACGGGGGTGTCGTCGGGGACTCCGTCACCAAGGGCTCTCCCGTCCCTCCACTCGAGGACTCCGGCGTCGGTGGCGTCGTCGACCTTGGTGTAAGGGGCGACATGATGGGCGTGATCGGCGGCGAAACGCCGCCGGCCCATTCCTCCTCCTCACCTGGCGGCGGGGTCCCCTCCCGAGTGTATAAGCATCGTGAGGAGCTCCGCCTCAACGAGGATTCCCCCCCCCTCCCCCGTTCCTGGTGCCGGCGGCGCCAACGATAGGTACAGGCGGCGAGGGCTCCCGCGGCGAGGGCTCCCACGGCGGGGTCTGCGTGCCAACCGCAGCGGTCTGTGACAGCGACTTGGTTTTACCTTCTAGCCGTGGTTGGCCCCTGGCGGCGTCTGCGTTGGTTTGTTGGAGTAGGAGCCAGCAGCCGTGGGCCACCTGGTCTGCACTCCTGAGCTGCTCTTCTAGCATCGCGCACCGGACCTCTAGTTGGTTGCAACCCTCGCACTCCCGCTGCTCTACGGTGTCAGTCATGGTTGTTATTATTTTCTTTCTTTATTTGTCTCGTTACTACTACTTCTGTGTTGGTGCCTGATCTGATTTGAATTTGTGGGTACACGGAGATTTTTTTTGTTTTTGTATGTTTCACCGATTACGTTTTGCGTTTAAGCTAAGAATAGTCCTAAGCTGACTACCGGAGTATTAGAATTGATCTTGAGGTATAATGCGGTCTGAAAATTAGCTATTTTTACATCACATTACATAAATAACTGTTATTACAATACATTTCACTTAAAGTTACCTTAACTGTTATGTATATTTAAATTAATATTTTAAATGTGTAGTGGGATTTTTTGTCTTTTATTATTACATGGCTTTAACGTTCAATCTTAAGTACATTCAGTGTTACTATGTATTATTATTATTGTTTCGGGCAAAATGCCTCCGAAGGCAGAGTGCCCCCGGCGGCAAGTAGCCCCCCCGGCGGCAGAAAGTCTCCGGCGGCTAGTTGCCCCCTGCGGCAAAATGCCTCCAACGGCAAATTTTCATATTTTACTCACATAAATGTTTTGTCACAGTTACCAATTACAATTGATTTTTATACTGATTACAACTATAATTAATATTTATTTGAATCGGTTATTTTGAAAAGGGCACAAGTCACACATTTTGCGGAAACTGAGTTAAGTATGAGGAAGTGTTTGTCTATGGTTTATACACATTTTCACATTAAAAAAATATATATATTTTAGCATTTTTCTTGCTGACTGTAATTTTTTTCCATAATCTGTGAATGCAGTTCATAATATCTCCAAAAGTTATGGATGGTTTCCTAGGAACATTTTCAAGCTGCCCTTAAAAATCCACCCTGTATTTTGAAAAGGGCTTAAGTCCAGAGTGCAAAATCAGGTATATTTTTATTATTGCTGATAAATGGCTGTCATTTATGCACCAAATTAAAAGCTATTGTAAGTGACTATTAAATTGCATGTTAGATATTATAATGCCCCATACAAAAAAAAATGCACTAGACAGTTTTTTGTGTCTCCTGAAAATTTTGATTAAGTGGACTAAAGCCCTTTTCAAAATAACCGATTCATTTACAGAAATAGAGATTTTATTAATGTCAAATTTAAATTTTCAATATTTAATTCGTTTTTAATTTTAATATTATGGCGCCCTACTTATAAGCCACTCGGGAACGCGCTATGGCGTCCCATTTTTGCCGCTCGGAGCATGTGTCGCTAAAGGCGTGATGTGTCATGTTATCGTGCGTGCATTAACTCTATGGTGAGGTTTTTGTTGAGTTCCGTTATGCAGTTGTTATGGGCTCGCTCCACCTTCGCCATTTTGCGTGCCCTGCTCGACCTCTCTTGCTCCAGGTTGAACTTATGTCTTGACCTGGAGTCTCATAGAGACAGCACGGTTTCGTAGAGGGTCTGCAAGCAGTCCAGTATTGTCTGCTTGCATTCCCTCTTCATGTATCCCGCCATCTCCAGG
Organism: Zelleria hepariella; assembly: GCA_949319315.1. NCBI lineage: Eukaryota > Metazoa > Arthropoda > Insecta > Lepidoptera > Yponomeutidae > Zelleria > Zelleria hepariella. Next base: position 6,602,289 of record OX439387.1, on the reverse strand, counting down.
GCATCCTTTGCCAGGAGCATTTCACTCCTGTGCACTCCTGTTCGCCTGCTAGTTGTTCGCAGCAGGCTTGGCCTTCCCTCGGTCTCCGGGATTGAGGCTCTCGTTGTGATCGAAGTGATCGATGTGACTGATGTCTCGTCATCAGACACAAAAGGACGCGGGGGCAGCTCGAACTTCTGCCATTCCGCTATCTTTTCATTGGCATTTAGCCAATGTTGCTCAGGGGACTTCTTTGGGTTTTCTTTCGCTCTTGATGACCGATGGTTAGATTCGAGTTAGGTTAGGTTCGGGTAAGGTTAGGTTTGGGTTAGGTTAGGTTCGGGTTAGGTTAGGTTCGGGTAAGGTTTGGGTTAGGTTAGGTTAGGTTTGGGTTAGGTTAGGTTTGGGTTAGGTTAGGTTTGGGTTAGCTTAGGTTTGGGTTAGCTTAGGTTTGGGTTAGCTTCGGTTTAGGTTAGGTTAGGTTTGGGTTAGGTTAGGTTTGGGTTAGGTTAGGTTTGGGTTAGGTTAGGTTTGGGTTAGGTTAGGTTTGGGTTAGGTTAGGTTTGGGTTGCGTAGGCGCCGGGCGTGTGGCTTAACCAATTTTCCAAATTTTGGGTTTTTTTTTTATGTAGCTGTTGTAGCTACATTATTTTCTACATAATACATACTATAATTAGCACACGTAATGTAGGTTATATTATTTTAAGCAAAATGTACTTATTAAAATACCATGATTTTCCTTATTTTACACCAAACACTGTCAGATTCAAAGTTGTAGAACTCAGATCCGACAACTCTCAGAAAGATGCGACCAAGTACATACTTCTATACATATATGACTCATTATTATTGCAAAGTTGACCAGCTTCCATACATTTTTGCCCATCCTCTTTTAAAAGTATCGAGCTTTTCGAAAAGTCTTAAAACAAACGCTGATGGAAATCACACTTAGAAGTTGACGGAAAAAAAAGCTTTTTATAATTACCCTGTATATTTCCAGAAAATATGCTGAGTAAGTACCAAGTCACCTCATTGTGACCGGATACCCGATAAAAAGTGAGCAGAAAGAAGATGCTTCTGTTTTATAATCCTTTTTGTGATTAACATTAGGTAGATACGTATACCCATTAAAAAAAAAACGATTTGTAATTTTCATAAAACACCTAAAAACAATTTAAATACGCTTAATTTCAAATTTTGCCACAAACATACACATACACACACAGACTCACAAGTCAGTTTTTGGGTGCATTATTTGCGACTCAAGTTCCGCGTAAAATCTTAAGTTTAAGATGTTCAATAAATAATTCCTCGGAACGGTTTTTACAAGTTAAAAGCACATTACCGCGACGAAACTCAGCGCAATCAAAAGTTCCAAAGGAAAGTTTAGATTGGATTCAGATTACTAATTGGGCTAAAAGCGGAATTTGGTGAATAAACAAACGCGGGCAAGCGTACCCCCACACGACTATCCGCCTTTCGCTGCAAAAACAAACCTCAGCTTGAAATGGAAGCTTCAGAAGGGCTGATTGCAATCGGTGTGTAACAGAGAAGCAATGATGGGAAAAGTCCAGTGACTACAGCCAGTGCTAGAGATGCGTTGCCCAAACATTAGATTAGATACACAAAAGATTACATTGTTTCTAGTTGGGTGATGTGCAAATTCGTGGATCGTCCACTCAATCCACGAATTTGCACATCCGATACTAATAAGATGGAAGTCGTGGCTAAGGAATGGTAAGGGAGTAGACTGGAATCGCATTTACCTACTTACAGCCCAGCCATTTTACCTCGCGAGGAACAAAGATAAATATGCGGAGCTGAGCGCCAGTGAATGTTGCAGTAACATACACTGGCAGAAGATGCAGATGTTGCGTGTTGATGTGAGCTGCTAATGTAGAGCAAAGACTTGACATTAAAATTTCATGTTCCTCAATATACCTATAATATACTCGTATTTGTACATTGAATGAAAGTTTTGTATTATCATTGCATGCCTCCCAAGCAAATATTCGCTCATATGTACATAAGTGGAATACTGCGTCTCCGTTTACGGGGTGGGTGATACAGGAAAAACTTGTCCCGCGAACGTAGTTTTCGAACGCGCCTCAAGCTCAAGGTATTGCTCCGGATTTAATGAATTCTGGTGACAAAATTTACGAAGTTATAAAGATGTTTTTATTATAGTATATCATGATATTAGTTTGAGTAGTTTATTATGATAAACAAGCTTTTGCTTTGGCGCGAGAATTCAATAAAAAAATTGCATATATTTTTCTCCATACCTTGTAGGTACAACATCATTCTCTGCGCGAATAAAGTCACAATTATCATTAATTATCAGTAGTATAAGATAATAATTATCGTAGAAATAAAAAAAATCTTAGTCCTTTGCATCAATTAGATAATTTATACATATAGTGGGGCCTCCACTCACACTGGATTGATAAAGTGACTACTCGGTGGAGTTTGCTCAACTCTTGAGAGGATGGTAATTTAGGAACAATTATTCTTCCTAATTCTGGTATAGAGAAGTTATCGATCCAAATCCGTCCAGTCACTTCAATGCGTACAACATTTTATATTACCACGGCAGAGTTGATTCTCGCGCAAATAGTTTCAAAACACATGCTCCGACGATATAAAGGCCGTATGCATAAGACATAAGAAGAGAATGAGAACACTTTACACTTCAATTTACTTTAAGAAATAAGCAGAGGTAACACTCATTTGCACTGAGTGTGTATTCAGTTACGTCATGGGCGACTTTTTTATGAAAAATTGTAAAGTTTTACATGTTGTTGTTAAAATCGACACAAAATACGCTCAATAATAATTATGGCCGTAGTCGCTGAAAATACCCACGAAATGCGCGAGAATTTTAGGTCTAACGACGTAAAATTAATCACGTGAGATGCCAACGTTACCCTTAACCCACTTGATGCTACCGTCGTTTTAAAACAACGCAAAGAAAATAAATATCTGTATGGACATGTGGGCTGTTTAGATTTTTTTTATTTATGCTAATTAATTGTTGAGTCCTTTGTCAGTCTCATCCTGTATTAAATATCAGTTTGGATAATTACGTTTAGTATTTGTTTACAAGTTTATTGAGGGGATTTTTACAAAGAATTCTTCAATGAAGGTATTTATATTAAGTTCTATAATTTATTCAAATCATTGATTGAAATATGATTTATAGTATAGTTATCCATCAAAAACTATAAACAATAATTGGTTGGCGACTTTTGTAATAGAGTTATTATCAAATAAAGTTCATGTTGTTTATAAACGCCAGTAGTAAAATGTACTACTTTGTCCATCGCATAGTTATAACTCATTTGTATCGATTTATGGCTACAGCATTGAGTCTGAAGCTGCATTTAATTATGGAGGAGTTGGAGAAAGACGAAGGTCTTTTACCAGACACAGTCATCCACCAGAAAACTCCAATGCGGATATCACAGATTCGTCTGTGATGAAAATTCTGGTGATGAAAATCATATGTTGCTCCATAAGTTACCCAGTTGCAACGAAGAGCTCAAGCTGAAATTCACTATGATTCTTCAAATAGTGAGGAGTAAAATTTGCTGCTTCATAAACCAGCAAGAAGCTAGCGAAGAATTGAGGGTGAACATGGGTTCTTATAGTATGATCGAAAATATTTTAGCCGAATGTTGTATTTTGTCGACATTGAATCACCGATTGGTCGCATCATCGACGACGGTACACTTTATCGAATGGATGAAACATTCAGAGTATAGTTGGAGCTGGAGTGGTGGTAGCCGAATGAGTAGAACTGTCACCCCACAAGCGTGAAGTCCAAGTTTCTAATACTGTGGTGGTGGCGCGACCTTTTTTTATGTCGCCTGTAAGTGAGTGTCCCATAAATCTACGGCCACGCGTGCCCTGCCCACTGCAGTTTGAAAATTTTGCATTCAGGATATTTACATCATATGCCTCAGAACCTTGTTCAGGAGGTTTGTGATTCAAACGACCCATTTGATAAACAGTACCATCAATAATCCGACCAATTGGCGATTCGTGGTCGATAATACTGCATCCGGCACAAATATTTTCTATAATATGTTACCATGGGTATCCACCATAACAGGTTATCCCCATGTTATTATTATTTTTACAAATTTTCATAATTTTTTAAAATAAATAAACAGTTTATTTTAATTTCAATTCAAACTCTGGTAGTAGTACATTTTGCTACCGTAGTTTATAAACGACACCGTTTTCCCGAGTTTCCACGGAAGAAATATTTTTTTTGTGATTTTTCCTTTGTTATTCGATCGACAATAAGCCTAATGCGAAAAATTCATCAAGTTTGGACACAAAATCATGTTTCAGTAACATCTGGGTTAATGTATTTTGCCTCAGTGACGATTTAATTGTTTGTATTGACGAGTATAGAAATAAATAGCGCTTAAGGTGGAAATATAGCGACGTGGCGGGAAATTCAAAATTTTCACTGTTTTTTACATTTTGTAGCTAAACTGAGCTATTTTTGTTCAGCGATTTTTCGTTCGCGGCAATAACATAGTATTTTTTTTCATTATTGTAAACAAAAGAACAAAAATAATCCAGCCGATTATGTGTTCTGGTCTACGAAGCAGTAGCACTGCCCAAAAAACTTGTCGTAGACCAGAACACATAATCGGCTGAATTATTGTTGTTCTTTTGTTTACAATAATGAAAAGAATACTATGTTATCGCCGCGAACGAAAAATCGCTGAACAAAAATAGCTCAGTTTAGCTACAAAATCTAAAAACTGTAAAAATTTTGAATTTCCCGCCACGTTGCTATTGTCTACCCTTAACTGATTACGTTCCTAGTGGAACGGTGCCGAAGGGTGTATGTTCATGACGCGTGACTTCATTCGGACGTCAAATTTGCTGTCACTTGCACGACGAGAGGTCACATTTCACCGCTCCCCTCTATTACCAAGAACTTCCTCAGCTAGGCGCTATCCCTGTAGTACCTCTATCAAATACGTTTAATTCCATCCTGTATTCTAAACTAACATATTCCATCGTCCGCGCTACCGCATTTCACACTTCAACACAGAGATAGATGCGTCTTGTTAGAGAGAATCCTCCTGGGTGACATACAATATGTAATTCGATCGGGATCATAGTTACCAATGGACTGCGGCGCCTCTGGAGACCCAATGCTGCAGATACGAATATATACCTACGTATTATCGATTGGACTCGTAATGCTGTAAAGCCTATAACGCCTATACGTACGCTATACTTTGTTTGTCAAAGAAAATGCTTGATGATGCGGTTTCGCGATATGTAGACACATTATTTGTTTTTTTTTGTCTTGTCAATATTAGAGATTGATATGCAATTAATTTTACTGCCACGATTAGACTATATCCCAGTAAAGTCGTGACGAGATGTAATGCTGACTCCTCTTTTAAAGATATTTCGTATCGATACCAAATGTGAAAATCCATACAATGTTATTTAGAGAAAATTACTTAATGATATAAAACCATACTAATTAAATCAAAGTGATCATCATTATCATCATTTCTGGAGCAGATTTTTACCTGTAAATTTGTTACTTGAATTTAATTTAGTATAATAGCTACTCTAGTTCATAGCTTAGTTTTTATTTACTTTTAGTTCGCTTTTAATTTAATTTTATTTATTTATTATAAATGTGTAATTTATTATCTATCTATTTATTTATTTATTCTAAAAGGTAAAAATAAAAAGCACTAATTCTGAATGCTGAAATATTCAATCTTTTAACGTGGCGGACACGTTGGTTCGAACTCTTTAGAGCCATAAAACACTAACGAGTTGAAAGCCAAGCGAATGCGCGGCAAATTCGAGGCGAGTTCTCAACGAGTTTTCCGCGACTGCCCAGCGTCGATGCCATTTTATACACTCGCGTTCGATGGCCTTTCGTCAGGAGACACTTATAACCTTATGTGTGACCTCAATTCTAAGTCATTCGCAGGTAGGACCGCAAGTTTTTATTACTTATAAGATTATTTTTAACTCGTTTGCAGAACAGCACATAATAATCGCTCTCTCCCAGTCGATTACTTGATAAGAGATCGTTGCGATGTTGCGAACACGTTGCAAACTCGCCGCGCATTCGCATCGTTTTCAATTTGCCCGCAAATCGCTAGTGCGATAAGGCTCTTTATTATTTTTTGTGCCCTGTCTGAAAAAAAAAAACTGCTCCAACTAATCCGCTATGTAACCTAACCAGTCGTATATTATGGAGCATATTAGAAAAACCTTGAACAACATCTAACATCATGTGTGCAACCACATCAAATTTAAACCTTATTTATTTGGATCCGGGTTTCCATTAGTGCAATAGAACAAAAAAAAATAACCTGTTGGTTGGTTTAGCTGATTGCACATTTGCAGTTTTGGTCAACGTATGCTTTCGTAAAATCCTTTCGTTTTTTTTTTCCCATTTAGGTTGCAATAAAAGAAAATTCCCAGACGCTTTTGAGTAAATTCCCAGGATTACCGCTGGTCCAACGCTATAAAGCTCCAACTTATTTTTTTATGTTAACTATTTCAGAGAGACAAGTAGCAAAAGACTGTACAATGGAATTAAGAGGATGATATATGAGGTTGCCTCCCACTTTATGCTAATTTGGCGAACAGGAAACGAACAAAAACTATAATTCCAGTTATGCAAATTCTTATTTCAAACGCTGTGTTTGTCTTTTCAGCAAATTGGCTGCTATTTCAGTGGGCAGTGTGAGCGAGCGCTGTCGAGCTACGGTAGCTCAGTGGGTACCACGAAGTGTTACGATGGAACCAAGTGCTACGAGGGTATCGAGTGCTACGAAGGAAACAAGTGCTATGAAAGTCTCGAGTGCTACGAAGGAACTAAGTGCTACGAAAGTATTAAGTGCTACGAAATTCTCGAGTGCTACGAAGGAACTAAGTGCTACGAAAGTATCGAGTGCTATGACAGAACCAAGTGCTACGAAAGTATCGAGTGCTACGAAGGAACCAGGTGCTACAGAAGTAACGAGTGCTACGAAGGAACTAAGTGCTAATAAAGTATCAAATGCTATTAAAGTATTGAGTGCTACCAAGGAACTAAGTGCTACGAAAGTGTCAAGTGCTACGAAGGAATCAAGTGCTACAAAAGTAATGAGTGCTCAAAGGAACTTAGTGCTACGAAAGTATCAAGTGCTACGAAGGAATCAAGTGCTATGAAAATATCGACTGTTACGAAGGAACCAAGTGCTATGAAAGTATAAGTGCTAAGAAAAAAGTTGACGTGTTTCAGGAATAAAGCTATTTAAAAATTGTCCTGTATAAGCTACTACTTCACAAAATGTCAGTTACTTTAGAACAAACTTGCCTTACATGTCACCGTGAATATACGAGTAACTTCACACTTATTAAGACAACAGTTTTCGGGCTATCACCGCTACATCTAACCAAAATGCATCCTTACCGTGTCTGATTCATTTATGAGTTAAGTTTAATTGCAAAACTAGCACTGAGTTGCGGAATAAGGTTTCCAATTTAAGTGAATAGTTTTATACAAAAGTATATTGTTAAAACCTCTTTACCACTCTCTTTAAGTGGTGATTCCAGCGCTACGTGTAGTTTGCTACGGTTTGGCTTTGTGTTGCAGTTTTACTTGTTTTAATTAAAACGTAATTAGTACTCGCCGACGATTTACGACTTGTTCGGTAACATTTTGCGGCATAGGTATTCAAACCCAGGCGGAGATCCAGAGCATTGACCAAAAACTACAGGATGCACTCTAAGTCGATAGCGAAACTTTAAGTGGGCTATCTACTGATCAATACAAACAACTTGTACCAGGTGGCAAAAAAAATATCAGCTGTTCCATACAAAAGGTCGACTCAGTACTGCGCCAAATGTATGAAACAGCTGATATTTTTTTCGCTCCATTTTTGTCGCCACCTAGTACAAGTTGTTTGTATTGATCAGTAGACAGCCTAGTTAAAGTTCCGCTATCGACTTAGAGTGCACCCTGTAGATGGATGCTCATGGATGGACAAAGTGGCGAGAAAAGATTTGAGATTGTAGCTTGAAAGCTTCGATCAAGGATAAAACTAGATACAACATAGAACTCTGAAATGTGTCTGGAAAAATAGATGCCCTACTGCCTTTGGGAGCTTATTTGCTCGTACTGTACACTAATGCAATAAGGTTGACATTCTAATATTAGACGTATGGTCGAAATGATGTTTCGTATTGTTCTATTGCTGATATCATTTGTTTCTGTGGGGACAAATTTTTATTGTTATTTTATACGTAATGCGGGTTCTATGGGATTTAGTTCGGTGCTTGAAAGAGAGAAAGACAAAATAAAGTTAACATTTGGTGGCAATGAGGGCTTAATAACCACGCTCAGATTTACCGCTAGGGGCGCTGGTGTAGCGTGAGTTCCAAAATATCACTGTTTTGTATGGGCTATGCGGATTAATTTTTAATTAGAATACTCTTGTGATTTAATGGCAAAAGTTGTTGCCCCGCTACTAACTACTTAACTGCTTTGAACAGTTTTATTTCATCTGAGATGGATTCATCTGATTCACTGAGATAAAGATAGGTGGGGCACCTAGCGAGGCGAGAGGATGGCAGGTGGCCCAGGGCAGTGACGGATTGGCGGCCAAGAACGGGACGACGATCAGTAGGCAGAACAGGAGCCCGGTGGACAGACGACCCAGCAGTGGGCAAATGTGGGCTGAAAATGATGATGATGATGAAACATTCACTACTGGCTTTGGCTATGGGCTATCCAGTAAAAAATAGCTTAACTTCTAATAGCCCTAAGCTTTGTTTTCCTCTGCCTTATTTAATATTATTAATTTGCAGCCAGTGACGCCTCTTTGTAAGCGACGTCCTCCGCAAGTCACTAATTAACAAAACATACTAAGGTGTGAGAAATACATCGTGCAACTTGTAGCGAGTTGGCGGTGGCGCGTGTTGCCGAGCGGTACGGACAGAAACGGGTTATTACACATTTATCTCCTCTTCTCTCTGAAAATATTTTATTTGTTGAACAAGTTTAGAAAGAAAGAGTATTGCAGATAGATCATATCCAGGGGGTTTACCGGGTAAAACGAAGCCGATTATCATTGGCGAAAATCGAAGTTCGATTTATGAAAAATTAACTGGTTTGGCGGTAAAATGAACTGGGTAGCAGTACATTTTTCAAAAATCGAACTTCCGTTTTTGCCAAAGGTAATCGGCTTCGTCTTAGCCGGTAGACCCCCAGAATATAGTAAAAACCTTAAGAAAAACGATAAAGAGTACAATGAATTATTAATAACATAATACCCAGTATAATGTATTTCTCAGACAGCTCATAAAAAAAAAACAATCTATAGCAGGCAGATCATGCTTACTTTCATACACAGAATTTTCAATGGTTTGATCCGAACGGGTTTACAATCTTGCGAAACTATCCTTAATGTACGAAAACACACCGCTGGTGGTGACATATTGTTTTTTATTTGCTAAAGACGAGGCAAAGACTGTCTGGGCAAAAAAACTGTTACAAATAAATTCCTATTCCAATAGAGTTAGTGCCATATTATTAGGAAATGTCACCAAATCATTAGTTTTTTATTTTATTTTATTTATTAGGGATACCAACCAGTGTTATCAATACAACTTTGCTAAATTATCTTAATTCTAAAAAAGCGAATTATAGGTTTGCACGATTATTCGAGGTACAGGATAGTACAGGCTGCTTCCAGCAGAAAAATAATATTTTTGTGTCGAAACTTGGTGGTAGAATGTGGAATAACCTACGAACGCGAGAATTTGGTTTTGTTCCCCACAAATTACAAGGCAAAGTTCCGCTTTGAAGTGGGCAGCCAGCCCGAATGGCCTAGCAAAATCACCGCAACAGATTTGCGAACTTCCTGATTGAAGAAAACATTCACTAAGGGGTGCGCTAAGCTGTGGCATCGCTAATTTGGATAAGGTTCTTGTTTTTTCGTATGCAAATTTAACAGAGTAAAACCACTTGCTAACTGTGAAGGAAAACCTCTTGAGGAAACGTGCGACTTGGGTGGATTGATTTTGTCTTTCCACGGCATTCTTTCCATGGCACGAATTGACTTTAATTTTTTGTGGACTAGGCCGCAAAGGAAAGAACGCTGAGAGCCTACGCCATCTAAAGATATCCTAGGCATTGCACTGTCGACGTGGTCACTTCACCCGTCTAGTAGTCCCGTCTAAGTGAAGGTGCCACTGGACTCATCTCATTACGAAGATGCAAAGATCTGATTAGTAGGGGTGTGAGTCAATCTATCTACTATTTTTTTTTATAAAAGTAGAGCATCGTACATACAAAATTAATATCCGAGAAAACTTCGAGCTTTACATAAACGCGGAATCAAGTTCTTCTGCAAAGTAAACAGCGTCCGTAGATTTCATTAATTTTGTTAATTAGTTTTCAATTACCGCGTGTACTCAGTCTAAAAATACATGCATAAGTTTTAACTAAGTAGTAGCTTTATTAGTATGGGCTAAACTAAACATCAAATGGGAGGTCCAAATTTTAAAGTGGGGTATCGTATGATAGGGCTTTATAAGGACAAGCTAGTTTTTTTTCATAATTTATCCAATGAATACTTTTCGATTTATGACGAAACATGTAAAACATTTACCCCTTGCTTGAGTCTATTTTTCTTCCAAATAAATGCATAGAGTGGTGGTACGTAACCCTCGCACTTTGCCGGTTTTTTTCCTTTGGATGACTTATAATAAGCTGTTGACGCCATTTGACGTACAAAAAAGCAACTGAAAATTTTTAACAACTTTTTTACTGATGGTAAATCGTGTAGAAAAGGAAAATATAAAAACCCTGTCGGATGTCTGTATTTTTCTTCCTATACAGGGTGTTAAAAGACCGCCAACAGACCCGAAAGCCACGCATACTAGACACCAAAACAAAGTACTTTTTCGATAAATTATTGCTGGGAAATGATTTTGGTTTTTTAGGTTATAATTTTGAAAAATATTTTATCACGCAATGGACGTGTAACGCACAGAAGTCATATTGCGCAAGCGTAGGTATCAGTTTATGTTACTTAAGCTTGAAATGCAGATGTTAAGAATACATTGCGGGTTGAACTTTTAACGTAGTTTTTTGTAAGAAATATTCGTAATTTTGATATGGCTACTTGAGAAGGTATGTTAAGAACTAGATACTGAATGCATTTCTGCAAAAAAAAAGTTTTGAAAAGTCCGACTTTGAACCTCATTTTCTCGGAAACCGTTGATTTCCCAGGCATAGTTCCATGGGCAAAAATGCTCCATATGATGAGTACAATACGTGGTTTCCCGCTTTGTTGGCGGTCTTTTAACACCCTGTATAAATGTTTACGCTGTCCCAAACAGCTGTCAGTAGAGGTCCCAACCGTCCTCCCTCACCTTGAAACAAATTCGTAACTAATTAAAAATTTTAATCATTTTCACCGTTCGTACAGAGTTTTGTTCTCTGAGGCAGGCATTAGCGACATAAGCTAGGGATCGTAAAGTTTCAGGTGAAATACAGTGAGAATGAAACCTCATAGTTCCAACATTATCCTTTGTTCCACGTGTTCCAAATTAACCTTTATTTTCATAGCAGTAAGAATGATGAAGTGCGTAGTGACGTGAACACATAAGTTGGTAGTTACTTAACAGAGTGACGTAGCTCATACAATGCTCATCCAGGCAAGAAGTTTTCGGATATGGCTTTAACTTGTTCTTGGCGATAAAATTAAATAGTGAAAGCTGGGATTTAACCATTTTCCAATGGGCCAATTTCATCACAGAAATTATTAAGTAAGTAGGTACCTAATTGAACGAGCGAGCGAAGCGAGCGAAGTTCTCCGAGTTTACTTGAGCAATCCGGCGTTTGTATGTTTGTATGTATGTATGTATGTTTGCATGTATGTTTGTATGAATGTATGTATGAATGTTCGTTCGACGATAACTTGAGTAAATTTAGTTGGATCGTCATGAAATTTGGTAGGCGGGTAAAGGACGTAAAGAGAATTTTTAAATTTGAACATGAGCTTAATCGGTCGAGGGGTTGCTGAGAGTATATGGGGTCGCGAGTACATAGTTCGGGGCGAACCACTACAGGGTGCACTCTAAGTCGATAGCGGAACTTTAAGTAGGCTGTCTACTGATCAATACAAACAACTTCTACTAGGTGGCGAAAAAAATGGAGCGAAAAAAATATCAGCTGTTTCATACATTTGGCGCAGTACTGAGTCGACCTTTTGTATGGAACAGCTGATATTTTTTTCGCTCCTTTTTTTTCGCCACCTAGTACAAGTTGTTTGTATTGATCAGTAGACAGCCTACTTAAAGTTCCGCTATCGACTTAGAGTGCACCCTGTAGTATACATAATTTTGATGGCACTTTTTTATTTATGGTGTTTAGCTAAGTTGGAAATTCCATTTAGGGTGGTAATATTGAAATCGTCTGAGATCATCTACTTTAGCTCGATCTCATGTAGGTGAACTCAGAAAAGTCAAATGCTAATGCCAAGCCTTCGCTAATGTCAAACTTGAGTAGGCACTATCTTGAGATTAACCAAGGCTTGACATTATTAGCTTTTGACTTATCTGATATTACCTACTTGAGTTCAATCTTGAGTCGACGACTATTAATTCCACCCATTTAAAAATTACCCTGTATAATAAGAGCAAATCTTGAGTGGAGACTCTGTTTAAAAATTAGGTTTTCTAGGAAACCGTCAGCCAAGCTAACCAAGGCTCCGACCAACATAATATTATCCAGCCAGCTTTTTTTTCAATTACGTTTCCGAGGTTCCACGAACCTTTAGCGACTCCGCCCCAAATTGAAATGCGGAATACTAAGCAGGTATTTACCGCCATTAAGGAGGCTCCGCGATTCCCGATCCCCCTTTTTATTAGCAACGTTAAACCCCTCAAAGACAAAACTTGCCATCCTATTGGAATCGGAATACATAAACAGGACATAAAAAGGGCTGATATTGAAGACGGATGAAACAAAGAATGGAGGAAAAATCAACTCGCCCTGTGTAAGAGTTGGAATGAATTTTCGAGTAATTTACGTTCGTACGAGTAGAACGAATAAAAACATTTACTTACAGACGTGTGAATTTGTTTGTCCTATTAAATGGTTGCGAACGTATGAAACGGTATTCGCTACAAAGGAATCAATTGCTTGGGAAAAATATTTTACTTTTCCCTCCCATTTAATTTTGCTGTTATAGCAGCTGCGTCAAGCATCTTCATTCCAAAACACTTGAACAATAAAATAGCATTACTAACCATTACATACGCTTGTTAGCTACCATTACATAAATAAGGCATTAAAAATCTTGATGACCATTCAATGTCCATTTTGAAGCCAGCAAGTATTTAATGGTAATGGCCTCCGTAGATCCGCGCTTCTTCGGAAGTGGGATAAATAGGATTGTGTCACGGATTATTTACGATATTGTCTATCATAGTAGACGCCTTTATGGTACAATCATCGAAACATTGCATGTTGTATTGCAGCAATATGTATGCAGGCTAACATTATGGCGCACTCAAGCCCTCAATCTCTGCTTGCCCATTTAGTATACGTCTTGCAAGTACCCAGTTCACCGCAGCTCAGTTGCGGCAACCATAGTCGTACGTCCACCTTAGTTCCAGTGTGGAAACAGCCACGTCTTGTAAACGTGCGCCTCTGCACAGGCTGCTGGCCTATCAGGAACCGAATCCGAACCGAAAAGACATTATTTTCATAAAAATCGCAATTTTTATTTTGTTATTTTTAAGATTTAGTTTTGTTTTCAACACGACTAGGGAATTTCTAATTTAACCATTTATTTTATTAGTGAATTAGCCAAGTAAAATACCTGAGGACAGTGTAAATATGCAATAAATAAATTAAAAAACATTCAAACTTAGTTTTAAAAGCTCTCAATATTCCGTTTACAGAGGTAGCAAAATCCCTTAATGATATCTCGCCTACAATTACCTATATTTTTTCAGTGATCACCGAGAATAAAATATATCGAGGACCGTAATAAAAGAGTACAGGACCTACGAACTTTCATAAAATCATATATCTCACCAATCTTATCATAATAATGGCACCGTGAACGTGGTAATTGAGAAAGTATTATTGAAGCTAACTATAACTTTTACGACTTAATAGCTTTAAAGTTTTAGGATCTTCGAAATATCAGTAAGTATCTATTATAAAGAAGAGAAATATGAAGTACTTACTTAATATTTAATTTTGCTGTTTACTTTACTCAGAAAGGTATTATTTATTAAATTATTTTGAATAAATATTATTCTTACCTACTTAAGGCGCGGTGCATTGTGAATTAGCCCGCGCGCAAAGAAAAATGCACAAAATCGATTCTTGTGTCAAATACACTAAACAAATCGAAAATGTTCATATATCAAACACTAGAATTAGGTAAGAGCTATCTAACACAGACAGTTTCATGTTGATATCCATAACAGATTGCAAGATATTTTCGCTGAAAAAAAGTGCGACGCTTATTTTTTTTTCAGCGAAAATATCTTCAAAATGTTTATGAATGTCAACATGAAACTGGCTGGCTGGCCTTCACCTAATTCTACAGGGTGCACTCTAAGTCGATAGCGGAACTTTAAGTAAGCTGTCTACTGATCAATACAAACAACTTGTACTAGGTGGCGACAAAAATGGAGCGACAAAAATATCAGCTGTTTCATACATTTGGCGTCGCCACCTAGTACAAGTTGTTTGTATTGATCAGTAGACAGCTTACTTAAAGTTCCGCTATCGACTTAGAGTGCACCCTGTAGTGTTTGATATGTGAATATTTTCGATTTGTTTAGTGCCATAAGATCAATCACAGTTTAAACTCAGACCTTAGATTAAACCTCGCATTTTGTATGAAAATTAATCGATATATAGGGTTTAAACTAGACTTTTAGGTTTAAACTGTGATTGATCTTACGGGCCTTAGTGTATTTAATTTGATACAGGAATCTATTTTGTGCATTTTTCTTGCGCGCGGGCTATCCACTATGCACGGCGCCTTAATTCGTTTTTAAATCGCTATCGTTGCGTTTTGTTCTCGATAGACCCCCTGTCTTGCTAAATCATGGGATAGTCAACGAGCAATGGTTCTTGCCGAGATTAGCACTAAATTTAGTACAGTCAGACTTATCCCTTGTCTCCAATACTCGCCCTAATGCCGCAAGTGATAAGAACTACCGTAGAGTATCTGCATCTGCGCCCGATTGTACCTATATTAGTGGTAAACATGCATGTAAGCAAGATTTCGTATCGTTGTTACTGAATATTGCCTCCTCGAAGAAATTTGTAAGCGCTGTTCTATGAATAGGTAAACATGCAGCTGTGGAGCACGAAACTTTTTGGACAATGTCGAAATTCTAAAATTGAATAGTTTGCTAGATACTTTTGTTCGGCTCAACCATCAGTCTAATTTTGGTACGTCCTGTGGCACCATTGCACAAATACACAGCCTTGGTAAACCGGTAAGGCTACATTCCTAATACCTTCTGAGCAATAAACATCTATTTGTTTTAGCTAAAATGTTTGACTGAATGATCATCTATTGTATTTAGTTTGCAAAGATAATAGTAATAGTAAATCTTATTCTTAAAAGATAAATCTTTCATTGTTTACCAGTCTGAGCTTGCTATATTTTTTTTTCGTCCGGTCTTAGTATGACCTTTCAGAAAATAGTATTTGTTGTGTTTCTTTCTCTTTTAGATTATTTTTGCCGAGTTTGACGTTATAAAGTACGTAATTCTAAATATACTAACCGAAGTCTTGCAATTTTGAACCCACCGCAAATATAAAAAAAAAAAACATTTTCTTCTACAGGGTGCACACTAATTCGATAGCGAAACTTTTAGTAGGCTGTCTACTGATCAATACAAACAACTTGTACTAGATGGTTAAAAAAATAGAGCGAAAAAAATATCAGCTGTTCTATTCAAAAGGTAGACTCAGTACTGCGCCAAATGTATGAAACACCTGATATTTATTTCGCTCCATTTTTTTCACCACATAGTAGGTACAAGTTGTTTCTATCGATCAGTAGACAGTCTACTTAAAGTTCCGCTATCGACTTAGAGTGCACCCTTTAGTAACATTCTACAGCCTCATTAAAGTGTCAATTTATTGTACGACTGTACTAAAAAAAATAAAAATTAAAATACTCTGTTTCACTGCAGTGCACAGTGGAGAGACAAACGTCACTTTTGAAATAAGGTGGTGAATGGTGATATAATAAAAAAAAAGGACTTGTCTGAATTTTGCCCCGGGTTTAAATTTTCTCCCAGCCCAGCAACTTCTTGATAGTAATTGCTTCAGTTGAATAGGAGTCTTATGGCAATTAAATTGTTCAAAGATCTACTGAAATACTTCACAATTTTCTCGAGGCAGCGAACTCTATACCAGTGCCCTAACGAAATCAGCTATATTAGGCATCTGTCCCTCTGATCGCTTAAACTACGCAACAGATTTAGATGCAGTTTTCATTATCATTTAGATAATTTGTTCCGGGTGGTTTATAAGTTTAGTTCAATACGTATATGTTGTATTTACACAAAATAAAAAAGGGTCCATAACTAGTAAGCAGGAACTTACTAGATATTATATTACTATATTATATTATAGGTATATTGTAGAAAAGTGTTTTGGAAAAAGAATGAATTAGTTACTTAGTACGAATACTTTTAATCAGCATTGCCCACAAGCGTTTATTTTAAGTAACAATTACCTATCATGGAGCGAGCGTCTCGGTTTCATTTGAAACAATTTCATTTCATTTTTGCCCGAGCAAGTAAGAATCTTGATCTCTTTCGTTGAGTCACGTACGCTCTTTATGCTCATGGAAGGAAAATGTTTAATCTCTGATGGAGGATTATTAAAAGACTCCTCGGTTAATAGAAAGCCGATGTTGCAGACTTTGTCTTGGGTAAATTTCATTAATATCGCGGCACATGAAGAATAATGTTATGTTAAGACGCCGTACGTCTCACAACTAGCGCCGCCAATGAAAAAAAAAAATCATATCTTTTTTTTGGATGCATATTTAGCAAAAAACGCTCCTGCGATTTCTGAACGCGAGGCTTAACTATTTTTAGGACCTAAGGTTTGGATTTCCTACGAATGCAATCGATTCTCACCAAAAGTGGCCACTTTTGGCGGGAATCGATTGCATTCTTAAGTTCTAGGATCTGGAATCCAAACCTTAGGTCCTAAAAATAGTTAAGCCTCGCGTTGAGGAATCGTAGGAGCGTTTTTTGCTAAAAACGCATCCAAAAAAAAGATATGATTTTTTTTTTCATTGGCAGCGCTAGTTGTGAGACGTATTTCATCTTAAAACTTATTTCGTACCTAAGCACTGCACATAAAAGTAAGTGAAACCGTTAAATCGATATAAACATAATGTTATGTTAGTGGTAACTAAACTTCATTGCTTTGCTTCCTTCTGTGACATTTCTTTTATTTTCGCGTGCGTTGTACGCTCACTAAAATCATATTCTCCCATTGATGATTATATTTACTCGCATTGTAAAAAGGATTACTTGCAGTATTCATTTCTGTAAGTAATTTTCTGTTTACGAAACCTTGTAAACTGAAAAATATTTTGTAGCCCACTGCAAACGCTTCCCCTCTAGTTTTCCACACATCTCTATCATGGACAACTTCCGGCCACCCAGCCCCTCTACCCTTGACACATTTTTCCAATATGGCGCAATTTACAAAATTTTATATTTTACAAATTAAGACGCATTTCGTATTTTTATTGAATAAAACAGCCTTACCTTTGAATAAACATTACAAAGTTTTTAAAATCAAAGCGAATACAAAGAGAAATTAATTTTAAAACAATAGCATCAAGGGTAACCCACCAGGTTAAAAACTTGTTCTAGCCATCTTGCCATCATCGCCTGGTCTGCTACGTTGCCGCTGTCAATCGTGTGGAAACAATTTTACCAGCCGGTCTTCTCCCATTGGGCTGAGTGTGGTCAGCCCAGTTCTATTTGTCAAAGTTGCAGGAAAATTTGTGATCCTAATTGTAATTTTTAATTATTTTTTACAGACTATAAAAAGGAGGAGGCACTAAATTCGACGCGTATGTTTTTTAAAAATATATTTTATGTGTGTTAACTTTTTCCTATAATGATTCTTTTTGTTTGAAAGCGTCTACTTCCCATATACGGCCCATAATATCAAGCACAGTTTAAACCAAAAAAACTAGTTTAAACCCTATCTGGCGATTAATTTTCATATAAAATGCGAGGTTTAATCTATGGTCCGAGTTTAAACTGTGATTGATATTACGGGCCTTAGTCGATAGCGGAACTTTATGTGGGCTGTCTACTGATCAATACAAACAAGTTGTACTAGGTGGCGAAAAACAAAAAAGTTAAAAAAATATCAGCTGTTCCATACAAAAGGTTGACCTAATACTGCGTCAAATGTATGAAACAGCAGATTTTTTTTTTCGCTTCTTTTTTTCGCCACCTAGTACAAGTTTTATGTATTGATCAGTAGACAAGCTAACTTAAAGTTCCGCTATGAAATTAGAGTCCATCTTGTAGTACCATTAAAAAATGGTGAAGATCTAATGAAGAACTTCGGAGATGAAGAACGGAACTCCTCAACGGACTGCCAGCAAACCACAGGGAATCAGTGCAATAGTAAATGTTTTAATTTTGTTTTTCTTTATTATTCGTCGATAGGTCGAGTACCTATTACGTATCTCACCTTCAGCGATACCCAGTTTAATTTAAGCTGTCAATCTCCTCCGCGACAGACGCCCAAAGCCTTCAAGAGCCTTTGGAGAGCGAGTTGATCCCCTTGGAAACTCTGCCTGCATTTCTTGGAACAATTTGCTGTGCAAAGTAAACATTTGTAGCTTGGTTATAGGTGCGAAAATTGAATGTGAATACTGGAGTTTCCTTTATAACCAGGTTGGAAGGCTTTGGTATTATTTAAGGTTCAAAATGCAGTTGAAAAGAAAAGTCTGGATTTGTTGAAGTCACACACTGTGTTACATTGTACAAAAGCGTTTTCTTTATTGTTCTGCAAGTGTAAAATGTACTGAGGTAAAAGGATTGGTAGCTTGGTATAGATTGGTATAGCCCATATTTATTTTCTTCTAAAAATATTGATATGGATTGGGACTGCATTCGGTAGCTTTAGGCATGAAGCTGGATTGTTAAAACGGGGCAAGAACGGCTAGTAAGTAACGGTAGGTACCTTAACCGTTGTAGTTACAGGAAAAGATGTTAGGAGACCATCCATAACTTTTTAAGATATTCTGAAATGCATTTACCGATTTTCGAAAAATATTACAGTTGACGAAAAAGGTGCTAATTTAGTTTTTTTTATCGCAATCGATCCGTTACGTGTAGGGATTAAAATACTATAAGGAGACAAATACAAATACTTTATTTGTCAAATATGGGGCAGCAGACAGAAATTGCCAAAAACTTCCCCATACATTTTGTACTGGATAAAATATGTTTTTTTCGGTAAGGGACCTGCTCTTACTGCCCCGTTTTAAAAAATCGACCCTGTATGTAGAGCACGGGCTGCAAAAAGGATGTGTTTATCGTTTCCCTAACTTTCAGATTTCTTATTAATTATTTGGGTAGGATTTCATAAAGGCTGAACGGCTGATATTTTTAATTGACTTTTTTTCATAATTAACTCCTCAGGCGCTTTTTTATTGAGTCATATTTCAGGGGTGCCAGTCAATCCCGTCAAAACTGTTATCGGAGGCATCCATTAGAAACGAATTTGTTTGTACAACGATCCTTGACGTAACGGGAAATATTTTTTGTAATATTTCCCGTTTTTATTTTTAGGTAAACTTCCTCGTAAGTGAAGATTATTGTGAAAAGCTAATTATTAATGATTGTATGAAAGCTCAGTATTAAAAAAACCGCTGTGTAGTGTACAGTGGTCGGTAAAACATAAGGGTTATGTGTGCTGCGATCTCTCGTCCGTAGACACATTTTTCACCTTTATTGAACCAGAAAAATAATTCTTCTGGACCAACTCCACGGTTTAATATTGAAAGTATTCAATTAAGTTAAATTAGAAAGAATTAAGGTTGTACGCAGGCAAGGTCACGTTCTGGAGGGGCGCAGCGTTTTTCAATTTCTTGTTATTACGTCGGTTGGACCGGGAAACTCTTCTTCATTTGGCGGTGAAATAATGTTGTTTATCCTCTCTTGCGATGCGAATTTTGTCGTCAGCTTTTTCCATTGAATTAAATAAATATAGGGTGTTAAAAAACCGCCAAAATGAAAGTGCATTTTCATAAATTGTTGCTGGAAAATTATTTTCGTTTTTAAGGTTATAATTTTGGCAAATACTTCATCAATGGACGGGTAACGGTGTCGCTTGGATCTCGACTGTAGCGACTGTAAAGACTTCTCGTGAAGTCCGGCGACACTACTGGTTTGTATGTCATTCTATGGAACACCATTCAAACCGGGCGTCGCGACCTGAGGTCCGTACAAATCGTAGTGTCGTCGCGCTTCACGAAGTCTGCAGTTGTCGCTGCGGTCGATGTCCAAACGGCACCTTTACGCAAAGAAGTCATGCGCAAGCGTTATACTACTTACGCTCGAGGTGCCGATGTTTAGAATACATCGGGTTGCAATTTTAACGTCGTTTTTTGTAAAAAATATTCAGAATTTTGATATGGCTTCTTGACAAGAAATGATTGTATTCGACACCGAACACATTTCGGCAAAAAAATAATTAAAAAAACTATCTCGAATCGCTGCTTTCCCAGTCCTAGTTCCTTGGGAAAAAAAAATCGTTATGATGAGGACAACACGCGGTTTCCCGATTTGTTGGCGGTCGGTTTTTATCTTTTTATTTACAGCAGAAAAAAAATGTGGGTAAATATTTAATTTATTAGCGTTATGTAGGTACGTTATTTTGTAAATGTTAGTTCATTCTCCTAACATAGATTGATTGAAACATTGAGTGATTGTTTACTTTATGCCCATTGGGCTATCACGTTAACTTGATACTTCCATTTTGGCAAAGGAAACATTAAACTCTAGTCAGTCACTGTCATTGCGAAGAAAATATTAGGTATATGCGGAATCTTTTGGTTCTATTTTTGTCTAGGAAAATTCCGCCGTGCCGTGTAGGTATGGGGACATACGGTGGAATTTCCTAATAACATTTCATTAAGGCTGCCGTGTATGGCCGAAACAATATCCTTACAAATTTTCCGGCCTGCCGTAAGCGGTGGGTGTCATGTCCTACTAACTGGGCAAAGGCCTCCGTAGAGAGAACGCGAATTGGCGATTGCCCACTGCGAATTGGCGATTTTCTATTTATTTTATTTTATTTTAGTTTAGACTCGGACTTTCAGGTTTCCTCACGATGTTTTCCTTTGCCGTTGGTTCAGTAGTTTGCTACTAAAAATCGAAAAGATCCAACGGGACCATATTAAACCGGTATAACCCGTAAAAAAAATTGATGATCTACAAAACGCGCCCTCTCACTCTATTCATAACCTACAGGGCAATTTATAAATAGCTTTTTTGTTGAAACACGTCAACTTTTAAATGTGATTTCCAACAACTTTTGTTCTGTGACTTTGAAAGCGTTTTTTTTTTGCCGCAGAGATTTATCATGAGATCACAAAAAGACGCAAACACACTACATTCACATACCCACATACTACAGTAAAATAAATCCATGTAATTGAATGGTCTTTGTAATTGAATTGAATGGTAGCTTCATGGTCTAGTGAAGTCACTGGCATTATTTAAGTGCCAAATATAAAATCACCTCTGCAGTTTATCTTAGGCAAGAATCCCAAGTATTTAGTAGTAACTAAGTTACACTACACTTCTGTCCCTTATCGGTTAACGTGCCATTTCGTGAGGCTCCCGGGCGCAAAGTCACAAAATAAAAAGAACACAAAGGTCCAATGTATATCTTAATATATAAAACATCGAAAACAAAGTCGTTTTAGTTACACTATACAAGGTGTTACAAAAGATGCTAACTCTTTTTACAGGGTCATGGTACCTGATGATAGGGATAACAACCAAAATATTTTTTTAGCTCTATGACGTTCCGTTGATTTTTAAATAATTAAAATGTAAGCGCTGTGACGGGAGAAAAGTATTTTAAAAATACTGTTTCCATAGACTTTCACTATGTTTTAACAGCCTGAAGCTATTAAAATACAGCTAAGCAAACAACCATATTTTTTAATTGGAGCTAAATCCAAAAACAAAAAAGTTTTGAAAATTTTATGGTTATAAAATTAAAAAATATAAAATTTTGAGGTTATAAAAAAAATACTTTATCACGGTATAGTACTACGAGGATATTTATTACTTCGTGCAAAAAGGGTATTTAGTGCATTAAAGGTATTTTAGTGCTATAGGATCTTTACGGAGACTAAGAAGATGAAGCAGATGTTTCCTGATTTCAGGTTTTTTTACAATGTGCTTAGGGCTCTTGAAATAGTCCATTGAAGTCATCATACCCCTCGAGAGAGCTTTTGTATATTTCTGTTTGGAGGAGCACAGTCCTCGGTTTATCTTTAACTGTGCATGCCGACACACAGACCATTTAACTTTCAACTTGTGTTTTCATAATCTGTGATACATAGAGAACCTAGAACTTGGATAGTTGTGATTTGCGGCGTAAGATAACTAATGCCGTTGACATAACGAAATACAATGAATTACTTAGTTACAGTATTTTTTTTTTAGGTCCAATGCCAGATAATTACATTTAATTCAGGTTTGACATAAATAAATCAGTTTTAGCAACATCGATATCGTTGCACCTTCTCCATATTTAATAACCATTACATAATGATATTATTATAGCCAGTTGGACATAAAGACTGGAAATCAGGAAAGTTTTTTGATAGGTCCAGTGGGTCCCAACGTAGTTACGGTCACCCTAGGTTACCCCATACCAGCTCTTATCGCGTGCTGCATTTATATTCCAGCTTTCCAGCCTTTATTTTGAACCGACGCCCAAAATGTCCGCTTAGTGAGTGGGCTATTATGTCGAGACGATTTGATACATTTCTAAAATGATCAAGCTTTTCCTTTGCAACAATTTCCATCATTATCATCTTCATCAGTTCCTGTTATCCCTAAACAGGGACATAGGGCTGTCAAAACAGTTTTCCAATCTGGCCGATTTTGCGCCTTCGTCTCAAGCTCGGATATGCTCATCCCGAGACTGTTAGCCTCCTGTTGTAAGTACTGATCGACGCTAGGTAGTTTTAGGACGCCCTCTCTTTCGTATTCCAGTTAGACACCATTTCAGTGCTATCTTGGAGGGGTGATTTTCGGCTCTTCGCATAGTATGACCTATCGAACAATTTACATATTGCACTGCATATAAAATAATAAAAAACGCTTTATAAGACGTACAACACTTCTTAAGCAAATTACTCTATTGTAGCAGTAAGAAAGGGTAAAAACGAGATAACGAATCACCTCACCTTAGACTTGGGCAGGTGTGGACCCGGTGACCCAAGACAAATAAATCGTCGCTTTACCGTCTGAGGGACGAATGTTCAATATTGGGCATTGTCATTTAAAGGGGTATTAGACTCAAGTCTAGCCTGTGGTTATCAACAGTATATACCTGTTTATAGTATACACAGTAAATGCAGCTATATGGTTCACAGTAAAATTATATTGTCTTCTTAAAAGAAAATACTTAAATAGCTCTATACAAAATGCTGACAAACTACACTCTTGATTAAAGCACTAATCTAAAAATTAATTACCTATACATTTTTAAATAAAACAAATCAATTAATAATAGAAAAAAAATACTTGCTATTATTGAACTAAACAGTTCATTTATTGACTTGTTTTCTTGAGTTGAATAGTGTAGACAGGCTCCTACCATCACAAAGTGCTAAAGAGGTCTATTTAAATTCAATTATTTCAGACATTGCACTCATGAAGTATCTACCTAAGCTAAGAAGGTATACCTATCCACGGCGGCTGAAAGACCTCTGGAGGTCAGATCGAAGTCTATCGCAAACTTAATAAGACAACGACATCGGCTAGTGTCAAAATTAAATCCATTAACATGACCTTAAGTTTGTTAGTTAAGTTATTTGGCCGCAAATTCGTAAAGGTACGAACCCAGACAGCGTCCAAAGATTTAGAGCTTCAATTAGAAAATGTTGAAGCTAGAGTTGGGTACTAAGAGCACTATAAAACAAAAACTATTAAGACTTTCACCAAGATGCAACATAAATCTTCATTAACACTGTAAAGTTTAACTAAGTGGTAAATAAGTAATTACTCGAAAGTAACGCAAAGACAAGAGAATAAATAAAAAAAGGTCGAGAGAGAAAAAGTTTCACAGAGGACTCGACGACACTAAGGGTGGTATTCAAGAACGCTACTTAAACTCAGTTCAAACTAAAACGCTACTTAAACTCTGTTTAAACTCAGTTCAAACTAGAACGCTACTTAAACTCTGTTTAAACTCAGTTTAGGTAGAGTTTAGTAGTCGACTGTCGATAAAACAGTGCATGTTTTGATTTGAATATCCCTCCCTTCATATCAAAACATGCACTGTTTTATCGACAGTTTGAACACTGTTTAAACTCAGTTTAAGTATCGTTCTAGAATACCACCCTAATTTTGCGCACTCAAAGGTTCTACCCTAGAGGCAGAGTAAGAAATACGTCCAAGATCAAAATGAGAGCTTTAAAATTGCACTTTCTTGTTAACAGAGGTACAGAGCAATTTTTTATAGCCTTTCTCCTGAAACACGTAAACTTCTAAATGTGATGTGATGTGACTTTTGTGCTACGATTTTTCGAAAAGCTCGATACTTTTTCTTATTCTTTTATTCTTTATAAGTGTGCATTTATTTCTACCATTCCAGCGCTGCCTGCGCGACGCGCTTTCGTGCCCCTCCACTCTCTACCACCTTTTACACCCTCTCCTGCTCCCATTTGTTAATTTAACAATATACAACGTGTTACAAAACATCCTAACTCTTTTTACAGGGTGTAACCTACTGGTCAACAGGATGTCAATTCTGTAAAAAAAAGTTGGAAAAAACAATTTTTATTTTATAACCTCAAAATTTAAAATTTTTCATAACTTTTTTGTTTTTGGTATTAGCTCAAATTTAAAAATATGTTTGTGTGTGTAGGTGCAATTGCATAGCTTTGAGTTGTTAAAACATTGTAAAAGTCAATGAAAACAATATTTAAAAAATACTTTTCTCCCGCCACAGTGTTCACATTTTTATTAATTTAAAAATCAACGGAACGTCATAGAGCAAAAAAAAAATTTAGGTTGTGATCTCTATCACCGGGTGCTATTACCCTGTAAAAAGAGTTAGCATCTTTTGTAACACCTTGTATATATTTTTTTTTTTATGAAAAAATAATTATTATAACTTTTTTACCAAAGATGCAGAACAAAATTAAATGTTGATAGAAACCACATTGATAAGTTAGGTTGTTTGAAGAAAAAAGCTATTTAAAAATTGGCTTGTATACCTAGTCAATTAGTTTTCAGCTGTCTTTAACAGGTAGACAACATGAAGCTACATCGTGCAGCATTCAATGGGGGATTTTCTGACAGTTAAAAAAAATAAAAAATAGTTCTAAAAGCTGTGACAGATGGCGTTGATCGGACATGTACGAGAATGTAGCCTATCACAGATTAAATAGTGCCTACTACAGAGAAAATACTTCTTCACTTCATTGCTCTGTGACTTCATCTTTCATCGTCGTAGACGTCATTCCATTTTGGTACACGAAAAAGTGCACAACTTTATCATTATTTTTGTATGAGTGAATGGTAAAACCGGAAACACTACATTTTGCTCTACCACTAATCCCTAAAAGTATTTGAACGTATATGCGAACGTATAGGCTAACGAGCGCGAACTGTAATTAAAAAAAAAAACTTGTCTCGTCAGCGACATCTAGTTACAAATTTGGAACTACAACTCATGGGCTGTCAGAGAATCCCCCATTACTTTATTGTAACTCTGTGTTACTCTTTCGCACTGAAACGGCTGGACGGATTTGGCTGAAATTGGCTGAATGTTGGATTGGAGATAGTTTAGACCAGAAAAACGCACAGGCTTTAAATTACTTGCAAATTCCCGCAACTTCATCTGCATTGATATCGATAGCGGAAAGAAAATCTAAGGCATATGAAGTCGCAGGCAAAAGCTAGTGAAGGCAAAAGCTAGTGCGTTTTGTCTGTAGGCACATCGACACAAACATGAAAAGTACAACAGCAGAGCTACCATCAAGGTAAATAATATTTATGGTCCTACAACGTTTAATTACGTTTAATATTGGATATATTTTTGTTCTAATCTATCACTTTATCTATTAGGTATCCACCTTTGAAACATTTCAGATGGCAAAACAAAACCTCATAAAACCCTTCAAACCATTTATTTTCACAGCACACGTTGTATTTCGCAAAACAGTATAGCTACCACGAGTGCGAAAAAGCTGTGCCGGACGTCCGCCGGACGTCTGTCATGTATCCTAATACTATAGTAGTAAGGTTGTTTATGCAACTTGTCACTTTCAGTGACATTGACAGTAAGCACTCGTGGTACCAGTACTGTATGGCGGAAATGTGACTTGAGCGGTGTTCCACAGAAAAATTACTTGCACGGTGTTACAATTTTTTGAATAACAGCCGCTGATTGGTCATAATACTTAAATCTAATAGGTTGATCGATTCGCGCTTAAAATCTGCATCCAATGGCATTCAAATGTCAAAACCGCTAAATTTCGACTTGGGCGGTGTTGTTTGCTAAGCGACGATATGTCACATATTATTCAAGTTCATATATTTTCTTTTATGTGACGTCGGTGTTCTAGTAATTAAAGATGAAAAGGCATTGTTTAATACCAACCTTCAATCCCACCCCTCACCGTTATTCCGTAAGAAAACAGTGTATTAAGGGTAAATAATACGGCAAAATTCGTGTTGAGGATGATATTAGCCTTCTCAAGAGCGCTTTTGTTAGAGCAAATTACGAGATTAGAAGACCTCCTTTACATCCCCGGAGTTATTAGTTAAAGGTTGACACGGGCGACGATATTGCTCTTTGTGGAATGTACAGTCTTGGGTGAAAGCGGCTTAATTATCTCGAGGCTTGTATTCAATCTTGTAGAATACATTAGGTTATGATATTAGCACGGTGTTTGTTTTTGGAGATCTGCGCCGGTTGCTCATTTAATCATAAGTCGTGTTAAACCCGACTGCCAAAAGGAGCGTTATGATTTTACAATTCTTCTCTAGTTTTAATTAAAAACCGGCCAAGTGCAAGTGGGACACATTTTCATTTCAACTTCATAGTAAGGAGGATAGGATAGGATAGATAGGAAGGTCCGTGGTCCTGAGATAAAGGGTCTTGACAGACAGGTGGACAACAAAGTGATCCTATAATCGTCCTTTTTTCCTTTTGAGGCACGGAACCCTAAAAAAGTGGGGAATTGGTGCCTTCCTGTTTTACTTCAATCGAATAAGTACTTGAAGGCTGACCCTTCCAAGAAGTTCTAAGCGGCAGCAATCCGAGAGTATTTTGAATCTTTAAATCGTTCATTATCCACCCATATAACACACTCCATCGAAAACTCCAACGAAGATGGATCGGATAAGAGTATAATCGTAAGGCTGCTTGTCCACCGCACCGAACCGGCACGATACCGGCACGTAACACCGGTACATACATTTACTATCGCCGCTTGACGCCTAAGGCTAAGGCTGCTTGACAACCGCACCGTCAATTCACCGTCATCCGAGAACGAGATTATAGGCGTATACCTTTTTTGGACGAGCGAGCAAAGCGAGAGAAGTTCTTCGAGTCAACTGGAACAATCCGGCGCTTGTGGTATGAATGAATGTTCGTTCGAAATTTGGTAGCCGGGTAAACGAATTTTTTTTTTTTCCGTGCGAACATGAGCCAAATTTTTTGGGGAGTTGCCGAGTTATGGGATTGTAAAGTTTAAAATAATATGCAATGCGTGTCGCCTGCGCGAAAGATGTTAGCAATAAATTACACATTGCGCGAACTCACAGATCGGGGCGAATCACTAGTGTATAAGATGACGTGACGTCACGCGACATACCTGTGGACTAGGGCTGCTTATCCGACTCATCGAGTCGACCCATCACTTCACGATACTTTGACGTGCCGATACCGAATATCGTAATAAGAAACCGCACAAAAGTGGCAGACGTTGGAAAACGCACAAAGTCTTTGAAGTGGAAGTGGGCGGGACACCTGGCTAGATACCCACTGCACACTGATGGTAGATGGATGAAGCCATTGTGGAATGGCGACCTCGGGAGGGGAAAAGATTGGTTGGGAGACCAGTAGCTAGATGGTCCGATGACATAACCCAAGTAGCCGGAAAGCAGTGGTTGCCTCTGGCACAGGATCATGAGCGGTGGCGTGGGCATGAAGAGGCCTTTACTCAGCAGTGGGCGTCAACAGGCTGATGATGATGATGATGATGATGTAGTGGTACACACATTTTCTATCGCCGCTTGTCCACCGAACCTTCACGTCAGGTCACCTCATTATAACATGCAAAAAGTATACATCCTCAATCTCATTATCTTGTGACGGTTCTAAGCGATAGGTCGGTGGACAAGCAGCCTTACCCAAATACATCAAAGGAGTCCCCGGGTGTATGTGTGGTTGCTTATGATTGATGAGGCACGCGACACTGGTTAGCAAGCATTCTCTCCGAGATATTGATGATTTTTATTCAATAGAGACATTTTTATTAATAAAATGCAAGCTTGATGTATTGACAAAGTAGAGGTTTTGGAGATAAATGTTAATATAGAACCTGTTTCTTAATAAGTATACTAGATGTAACTGTCCAAAGAACCGAACTCACAATGTTTGTAAGTACCTTCATGTCGTTGAAAGAGCAAAAAAATATTCAAACGAATAGATTGGATATAGGTTAGCCAATTAAGCTGGGTCGGGCGTAAAGTTACGTTTTTAACATAAAATACGTAAATGTAAAATAAATACATGTCCCACTTTATTTTAACTAATGGAAACAAAATTAAGTGAACATGTAATAATAAATAATACGAATTGTAACAAAGCCCTCTGGGTGTATTTAACGAATTCCTCATAACTAAAATATGGCGACTCCGAAAGAAAAATGAGTGGAAAATAAATTCCGAAAAATTATTCTGGCTTGTTGCCCAAAGAAATAAAGCGCGAACCTAATAGAAATGCCAAACCAAAACCAGCTGTACCTAGTACACTAATGCACCAACTTTTCTGCAAGCACAGTTTTAAAGTTTATAAGCAAACAAAATACTGAGATGAACTTAAATTGCATCGGGGAACTATTATTTGGGGCTCTACTTAAGACATGCAACTATACTCGTGACATCGTAGGAAAATTGTGTGATACTGGCAGGTTTTAAGTTTTTTAGACAGTTGGATCTTACGGCTACCCGGTGGTTATAAATTAGTAACATATTTAAGCAACATTAGAATTTGCGTTATAATAAAAAAATCTAAGTTTATTGCATTTTTTCTTTGTATCTTGAATCGTGTCAGCACACCAACACTAAAAAAATTCTGGACAACATTCTTAGTAATACGTTTTTTTTAATTGCTCATTTTAAAAACTGGACACACCTTTAACAAGGCTCTGTCAAGTCCAAAACCAACGAAAGTTTCGGACTAGTTCTCCTAATAAAAGAGGTAGGCTTCGTTGCTCGCTCAAGCTCAAAGAAATCAACGAGTAGAGGCAGTGATCGAAATGCGGTAGAGAAGTTTTAACGTATCACTTTTCGAATAATAAATCGTTAAAAGTTACACGGAGGAGGCTAGCAGTTATTCATCTGTGACTGAGATACATTGAATTTGTTTGTCGACATCGTGGTGTAGGGGTTCATTTTTCATTTTGTTTTTGTTAGGTATAGGAATTTTGGTACCTGAGGACATACAATCATCATTGCTGCATTATTCTGAAATCGATTCACATTTGTAACGAAGAAAGGCAATATTTATACACAAATTATAAAGTAAGACATACTTGTAGAGTATCTATGTATCCAGTCGTTTTCTCCATGCTGAGGGTCGCGACTATCACTTGAAGGTGGTAGAGAAGTCATGTCAGGACAAGATGTCATAACATAACAGGATGTCATCTAGTACAAAATATCAAAAACGTTGCAATTGAGTAAATACAATTTTCTTTAATTTTTACTCTTAAACTTTCGTAAGCACTGCACATTTTGTGTTTCGTAAACGGTTAAACTGCTAGTACTTAACAGAATAAAATCGATTTGATTTTTGAGCTCAGCTATAACCTCTTGCCAAGAAAAAATCCTGTTAACATTCACCCTGTATAGATATTATAATAATTTGTTTCGTTCAAGTATTACTGTTATATTATAATTCACCTTACCGATTATCAATAGACTTACAGTCTAAACATAATTTTTAGGCCCTTTTTGAACGAGCGAGCGACGCGAGCGAAGTTCTCCGAGTCTACTGGAACAATCCGGCGTTTGTATGTATGTATGTTTGTATGTATGTATGGTATGTTTGTATGTATGAATGTTGGTTCGACGATAACTTGAGTAAATTTAGTCGGATCGTTATGAAATTTGTTAGGCGGGTAAGGGAAATTAAAATAATGTTTAAGTTCGAACATGAGCCAAATCGGTTTAGGGGTTGCCGAGATATAGGGTTGTAAATTTTATATGCAAAGCGCGCGCGCCTGCGCGAATGGCACTAGCAAAGTTACACATCTGTAACTGGGGTCGCGAGTTCACAGTTCGGGGCGGACCACTAGTTATAGTTTTGTAACATTTGTCGTAATAACTTTGCATTTTTCGTTGGAGTTTGTTGTGACAATACACGTTTGTGGTAATACTTTCTATATTTTTACAAGGCTAGACCATGCGTTGCATGGCTAGACCTATTTCAAATATCTATCCAATGAAACCACACACTGAGCCATTACTAACCAAACACAATCAGAAATCACTTAAAACAGAAAAAAAAAATCGGCGGTTTTCTCAAAATCGAGTTTTTCAAGATAAAGTGCATTGGATTTACACGGTACTTCGGCGCCATTTACTTACGACAAATAGCACCTATCAATAAACTGAAACACTATCTAATTGCTTATACTTTGGACTCGCACAATCAATCACACCGCATTTCGGACTCTATTTAGATGCATTTCGAAACTTGCAACTGTTCGACACAACACATCTAAGTTGAGGATTGTTTGACACTAGTTGGAGGTAACTACTTAACGAGATAACTTTGACTCCTGCTCTTGTAGCTCAACTTCAAGATAAAAGTTTTATCCCACTATCGGGTAGCGGCATCTCGCTTCACGCGGTGAAATAAAGCAAGATGGCGATAGCCGATAAAGGGATAAAACATTATGTCACTATAAGTGACATTGTGCTTCCCGACCTGAAGACGTAACAGATCATTGTAGATTGTGAATAGATAGATTTGACATAGATAAACCGTGCTAAATCCGAAAAAACGCGCAGGTAGACTCGGCAGAACTCCGCCACATAATTTCATTCTACGTCGATTTGTCTTAAAAAGAGCGTACCTGCAGTTTTTAATTTTTAATTTTGGTTCCGGAAAAGACTGAGACAATAAGATCTTTAGGGTGGTATTAATAGTCGTCTGAGTTCACCTACTTGAGATCGATCTCAAGGAGGTAAATGTCAAGCCTTGGGTAATGTCAAACTTGAGTAGCTGTTTGCTTATTAATAGACACGATCTTGAGATTGACATTGACATTAGCCGACTTACTTGAGTGAGTCGACTTACTTGAGTCGACGCCATATTAATAGAGCCGACTTGAGCTCGGAATTGAGTGAGTCATTCATCTTTTGACAGTCCGTGACGTCTCAATTTCAATACAACGTGGTTTAGAGTACTAGGCATGCATAAAATGTTAAGAAGCTGTAAGATCACTTACTTGAGACCGGAGTCGCTGGCATATTAATAGACACAATCTTACGTGAGTTCACCTACTTGAGACCAGACTTGCGACTGTCATTTCCAAGTGCAGGCGATAGCCGACTCAAGTTCGTGTTTTTCATTACCCGACTACGCAAAGCAAGAAGGGGAGTTATTTTCTTTGATAATTAATATACAAAAATGATGTTTAGTCAGCGCGCATCCAAAGCGAACCTACCGCAAGAAGTTGCAGCCTAACAATATACTTAGGGCCATCGTCGACATCGGAAGTTACGTGGAAAGGGACCTTGTGGTGTGAAATAATTTGTCGTCGTCATTCGACCGGCACCTCTACCACATCGCTATGACTAGCCAGAAAAGTGTTTCTACCAGCCCGAGTTCTTCGAGCTGCAAAACTCCAGCAGTTCAGAGCCCCACAGTCATATTACCAAGCAAGAACTCCGAAGAGCTGAGGTTTAAAAAAATAAGCTGGTACTAAGTTTGAGTTTAGTTTGGTATATAGCCTCAGACGCTCCGGTTTCCTCACGATGTTTTCCTTCACAGTCAGGGAGTGGTATGTATGCGACTTTGAAATAAATTAATGTCATGGGTAGGGTACATGCCCTCATCGGGACTCGAACCAGGATCCCTCGATTCCGAGTCCATTGTTCTACCCATTATGCCACCACCGCGTCACCATCTAAAACTCAAATACTACCTATAAAGGCATGGTAGAATCAGAAGCTACGAGCTTGTACTTGGCCAAATACAGAAGTGTTGTCAAAATTAAGTTTTAATTTCAAAGAAAAACTACTATTTGCAGGCTCCCATAATCTTGTAAGAAACTACACCACACACTAATAAAAAGGCAGAAAGTATATTTCAACTCTTTCCTTACTGAATATCCGGGCACTATTGCGTTTCACGAAAGAGTTCCCTTGACGAAACTCTTATTACGATGTAATAGGGACTATTTTTACACAATCCAAGGGAATTATTTCGTGAAACGCACGTACACACGACAACACGTCGACCTTTACACGCTAGTACTCTACTCGGTTACGTTACGGGCGACTTTACAACAAAAGTGTACACTTTGACGTGCTGTCGTGTGTACAATAGAATTTGAGTGCTGTAACGTGAATGACGTCATGTCAATGGTCTGAAGGTATTAGGCGTGCATAAACATCCGGAATCTCTTATATTATGGCGATTGGTGACAGAAAGTTTCATGTAGTATGATACATATCATGTAGATGGCAGCACAACATACAATTCAAACCTCTTTACTCGTACCTAGTTTTTTTAAGACAATTTGCCGGCCTTCAAAGCCCAGTTGGACCATAGAGGTTACTAGGCATGCATAAAATATAAAGCGGATATAGTAGGGAAAACTTGAGGGTGTGGTATCATTCATAAGAGTAGTAGGTATTCAGTAAATTAAGTTGATACTTGAAGATAAATCTGAATAGGGAAGACCTTCATTAATGTTACATAATTATCTATTTTTTTTCTAATTGGAAAATAAACAAGCCTGGGAGAGTTGTAACATATTTATTAATACAATATTGTTTCCTAATCATCATTTAAATTTTCTACACCTGACACGAATTTGCGTTGAGTCGAGTATTCTTCCCCTCATTTTATGTGTTCATTCTCCTCACATTATTCCAGGTTTCGGGACCAAAGCTGGTGTTTTAAAATTGCCTTGGTTTTTATCCCTCCTATCATAACGCCCTAACTTCGTCGATTATGCGTCGGACAGTAGGTACTTTCTGATTTTCCTGTAATCAAAATAAAACATTAATGTAGTAGAATGATGTGCGCAACGATCCAACGTTAGGTTTGCATTCGCTCTATAATTTATTATAAATTCGCTTGGCAAATTACTACTTTCTCTACGTAAACATAACCTCTAAAGTTATATTAAATGCGCAAAAAACGTTGATGATGGGGTATTTTAAAGACCTAACTGACGATATCTGTAACTTGTATCGTGAACTAGACGATATCTGTAACTTGTATCGTGAACTATGTATATTTTATACAATAATAGTGAATAAATACCTGTCTTGTCAGCAACTCGTTTGTAGAGGTCATCCAACTGGGTCCGCTAGGTACTGAAGCTCGAAAAACGGAAGCTCGATTAACGGAAGCTCGAATGAACTGAAGCTCTCTGTTGGAAGTTTCCGGCATGATATTTTTCGGCCAAAATATTGAAAATAACCTCTCTGGCGCCACTTATTATCCATAACCGACTAAAACGTTCAATATACTGAAAATCACAAGAATTTACGAGACATTTTTATAATAATTATTTTCGTAGTTTGACTGATGTTTGACAGTAGAAAAAGTTTTTTCTTTTATTCGACAGTTCTGAAAACCGTGAAAAAAGTTGTTCACCTTACGAACCTCTTTGAAGGTCAAACTGAGGTTGTGGCTAGCCTCTTTCTAATGTATGGTAGCCTAGTACATTCTTTACTCAAGTCGTTGAAAAAGTTCATTCTTGACCCAAGTCGAGGACTTGAGATCGGTCTCAAGTAAGCGCTGCTTTATTAATATGCTGAGTTACTCACTCAAGATCAAGCTCTCTGTTGCCAAAGTAACGAATAACAATGCTGAATTAAAATGGCTGAAGCGAGTCAGATCTGTTTCTTTTTTTCTAGACCAGGGTGCCGCTACAAAATTGTGTCGTCATATTGAACGACCGATCGAAGTATGTTTGTATGTATGAATGATTGTGTCGTCATAAAAATATAAAGGCGGCTTATTGGAATAAAAAAAAAATTTAAAATTCTAACATCCAAATCCAAATCGGACGAAGAGTGGATATGGGGTTAGCAAAAAGTTAGTCATCCTGAGTTCACAGTTCGGGGTGAACCACTAGTTATTATAATCGAGTACCTATTTGGAGTAGAGTTCGTGTTATATCTTGTAACATAACTTTTATGTTTGTGGAATCCTGGACTATTATAGAAATGAAAAGTTGACAACTGAATAACACCGGACCATGGACAATTTTATGGACCAAAAGGAGGCCAAACTCAGGTTGTGCCTTTTCGAATAGTCTCTTTATAATGTATGGGCGCCTAGTACTTTTGAGTTGGCTTTAAGCTTTTTGACCACATTTTGAACCTTAAATGGTATCATTCGTTCAAATAGTTCATTCTTTACTCAAATCGAGGACTCAAGTTCGCGCCTAAGATAGGTTTATTAATAAGCCAATGTCTCAAGTCGGTGATTTTTGTTTTCTGAGTTCACCTACATGAGACCGATCTCAAGTAGGTGATCTCAGAGGACTATTAATACCAGCCTAAAAGATCTCTAAACATCTCAAGAGTTTATATTTCCAAGTGTGAACCGATTCTAAGTGCATTTCAATATTACTGAAATTAGATAGTGAAATGAAAAGAAGTCAATGCTCCAGTATAGTCTGGTTGAATTATGATAATATTTTCTGCACCACTCTTACAATGAACGAAGTTAAAATAGCCCGTAACTTCTCGAAAGAATTTCAATTAATCTGGACGAACAATCAACTTTGATCCCTCCGAAAAAGAATTTGAAAGGGAAAAACAATTTAATTGAGCATAGCAACCTAATATGCAATACATACACGCTAACTTATTTGCCCGCAAAACTTTAGATTTTAATACTATCTTATTTTATACGAGTAGGATCGATGACACAAAATACGAGTATTTACTTCCATAGGTTTTTAGTTGCACCTTATTTAATTTCACATGAGAGATATTTTTATGTGAGAGACTTAAAACAAAGAAACTGAAACATTGTAAATCAATAAAAGAAAAATATATTATTTTACTATCGTTAAATAAATCAAGCCGAATAAAGTAACATTTACCATAACCTAACCTATAGGTATAGATTAATTAAGGTGGTTGTGCTATGGTTACGTTAGGGCGAGGCCCCTTATATGCGTTGCGCTGCGTTGCGTTGCGTCGTCGCATCGGATCGACGCATTGTATGCCACATCTGCGTTGCGACGACGCATGACGTCGCGACGCAAGGGGGTATACACGCCGTCACATGTGCGTCTCAGTTCAGCCTTCGCAATGGACAGATACAAACGTGTCCGCAACGACGACGCAACGCACCAATGGGGCCTCGCCCTTAACCGCCAGGCTCTGCTTATCTACGGACCCTTCTGAAGTCTAGACTGAGAATCTGGTCTAGACCTAGCCTAGATGTAACTGAGCGGACTTTCTGTTCAGTAGTTACTATATGGTGACCGCAAACCAAAAAACTTAATTAACATTTTCGCGCGGAGGCAATAAAACAATTAATTATCTACAATTATATTTTCACTCCGCCCAAATGGTTGTTTGCTTTTGTAAGTTTAGTAATTTCAGGCGTTGGAAGTTTGAAGTCGTCGGCGTAAAAAACAAAGTAATAATGAGGGATTTGTTGAAACTTTTCAACAGCAGGCTATTGTTAGAATTAATTATTGCCTTACTTTGTTTATTCTTCCATTTATCTTAAAAATTTGCTGTTGACAGAGTGTATTTATGCAAATATGTATGTAACCCTATCTTTTTAGGGCTCTACTTGAGAAAAGCTTGGAGGATTTAAACCGCGGGTTAGACATGGGACATGGGAAAAGGACATGGGCCACGACAGCTCAGTTATAGTGGCCTGTTAGTGTCTTACAAAACATCCCACATAATAAGTAGGTACGTGTGTCAACACAATTATGTCAAAAAGGTCAGTTACATTCAGTTTGAAGATGTTGTTGAACAGCAATAAACTTTTGGAAAAACGGTTACTAGTTTGACAATACCAGGTACTGCAGCGCCGAGTGGTCTCTCTTCACTCATCTAGTGTGAGTGAAGGTGCCACTGCACGCTGTATAAAAAATCTCATTACGTAGATGCAAAGGCCTTAGTTTTTTATGTAACCAGCCGTAGATATAAATAAAGGTCCTGTGGAAGGGTTCGCTTAACTCACCAATACAAGCAACTTTCACAATGGGGCCGAGTGCGAAATGTAGACAAAAATATCAGCTGATCCATACATTTGGTGCAGTAGGTATCGACTTTTAGTGTGGAACAGCTGCTTAATTTATTTTCTCGGTATTTTGCACTGGGTAGAAGAAGTAAAAGTAGCTTGTATTGGTGAGTTAAGAACGCCCTGAAGCAGCGTTTTCCCATACAAACGTAGTTCCGGTTTAATTTCTAAACTATAGGCTGGATTTTTCTGAAATTTGGTTTATATCAGTAGATGACCAATACGGAGGTTTGAAAATAGTTTTTTTACTAATAAATATAGCCCGAAAGAAATTAGGGCGATGCGTTTTTCACGCCGAAAAAGGTGTTACTTTCAGCTGTTATTTACTTACATTATTAGTATTATTACACTGTCTATTGGAGTCGAACTACCTTGGGAACATCAATAATGTATTGTACTTGTGTTTTTTTTTAAAGCTATTAAAATGTAGGAATGGCAGCGGAACTACGAAAAAATTTGGGAAAATAGATCTATTACTTTATAACTACAACTACATACACGTGAAAGGACACGAGCACACCTAGACTTATACAGCCGCATTGCCTCTCACTTTTCCCGCGCCCCGTCTCGCTCTGGGACTCTCACAGCTATAGAAAACAGTGTTTCACGCGCTTGGCCATCGCCGAGTTCCCACGCTTGTACAGGGAACTCTTAAGCGACCCCTTTCAGTGTCACAGGACCTTTCTGAAATACCCTGTAGAGTCTTACACGAAAGCAAGACCATTTCAAAGTTCACCCTTCAAGTTTCAAATTACGACGAGGCTGAGCACACAGGCAGCTATCACACCCATTTCATCTGCCACCAGCGCGCAGTGCTTAGATAAAATACGACAGGGAAAGATTGAGAAGTACCACTCAGACAGAACTTAGTGCCAAAATACAATGAGCGTATCTTGCGACGCAATATGCGCAAAAGAATAAGGTTGTCGTTGAAAATACCCAAGATGTGTGCGAGACTTCTAGGCCCTATTACACCGTCGTATAACGCCTATATGCGTAGTAGGGCCTCGCAAGGTGAATATGTATTTAGCGCGATGTGTACATGTAACGCGTCTTGCGCCAGATAGGCAAAATGCTTTGGTCCTATGGATGCGATTTTGCGGACAAAGAAAGTTGTGGCTCTTCGTCAAGATTTACTTTTTTCAGCGGATTGCGAGCAAGTACGAGTGATAGGTCATGCAATAGGTCTAAGGCTAGATTGTGCATTGAATGTGAAACGTTTCTACGTCTTTGATGCCTTCGGGCAGCGATAAAAAAGTATATCGTTTTTCGACCAAACGTTCGCCACTAGGTAGTTGTTTTTATAAGGTGTTAAAAAAATATTTGTGCTTTAGCTATAATTATGATTATATCTAGGAAACCCGCGGCTTAGTTGGCTCCGCACCTATTGGCCGGTCTTTCCTGTGGGCTAGGCCGACTAAGCTGTCAGGATGGTAAAGGTGCTGGGCAAGCCTACTCCATCTAAAACAATGTCCCAGGCACTGCAGCGCCGAGTGGTCTCTTCACCCATCTAGTGTGAGTGAAGGTGCCACTGGACGCTGTATAAATCATCTCATTACGTAGATGCAAAGGCCTTAGTTTATCTGGGATGTTTTCGAACAGTATGAAATTAACCAATCGTGTTTTCGTTATCATGTTAATCAACCAAATAAAGTTCGATATCCAGTGTCCGTATTCGGAAGGGAAAACCGAACTCGTAAGTATACATTATTTAACCAGAGTGCTGTAGAAAAACAAACATTGATTTGATAGGTACAATTTTGGTACCTCTACACTCTACACTTACCATCGGTGCTGGCTGGAGCGGTGAGCGCTTAGATAAACGCTATAAACAGGCAGATATGCCCAGGTTATTGCCCGGGGAAGAATTATTACTTTCGCACCTGCCACCATGTAGCGTAACGTGCACGCGAATCCCTCAAGTTTACGAGTGGCCGCTATTGTGGTTAATTAATTAAGAACTTGTTATGGGGTTTTTTTTGCGGACCCTTCTTATTTTGAGGAGGTTTTCGATGAGGTAAGGTTGGATTTCCCCTTCATTGTTATGTACCTAAGTGCAGTAATGTTTTGCAATGTACCTATATTGTATTATGTCTTTTGTGTTTGTTACTTGAGTGTTCTGTTGGTGTGCCAAATAAACTAAAATAAAATAAAATATAGTTTTGTATTGGTTGGGTAATTCAAAAAAATAACTGTGATCAACAGTGCAT
The DNA here is from genome assembly GCA_949319315.1 of Zelleria hepariella. Lineage (NCBI taxonomy): Eukaryota > Metazoa > Arthropoda > Insecta > Lepidoptera > Yponomeutidae > Zelleria > Zelleria hepariella. The sequence continues at coordinate 6,563,052 of OX439387.1, read as the reverse complement.
TTTTGGACATCAAAATATACATTTTTAGGGCTATTACTGGCTACCTTCTTAGCTTAGCTAGTGCTATATTATGGTGTCTTAGGCCAGGTTTCCGAATTGATAATTTTACAGTAAAGAATTCGGTGGTAAATAACGATAACGTAGTAGGTATCGTTCTGTCAGACTCTTTTGTGAGAAATCTGATGCGATAGAACGACACTTACGTATTTACTTAGTGAATTTCTCTCAGAAATCGGTAATCGGCAGTTAGAAATAGAATACTACTGGGGCCTTAGCCTGTAACACAATGGCGTCTCAATGGCGTCCTAGGTAGAAGGACAAAACCGGGATTTTTTCGTTGTTCTCCTACAACCAGCGAACTAATCCTCTAGGATTAGACTCATAATATTCTTTGCTGTACTACAATAACATTAAAAGGACCGACACTGGACCGACAGCATCAATAAATCGTAATTAAAACCGTCAACCGGAAGCCCATTTTGGCACCATTGTAAGGGCCCTGGTCTCGTAGCGTCGTAGGTCGTGTAGCTCAAAAAAAAAAAAATTGTCCGACTAACCTTCCTCCAAAACTCTGTCTCCGTGAACATTTCGCGTACAAACTTGCAAAGTCTGTTTCATCTCCTTAGGCTTAGGGGAGGCGTTTCAGCAAAACAGTTCATAGTGCACCTCTACACACCGAAATAAACATTATGTTCCAAATTTTGCGTTTATATCTCCTATGGTTTCGGAAGTAGGTTTAGGTGGTACATTGTATAGTCAGTCAGTGTGTCTCATTACTCGCGGTACGGCGGTTTTATATGAATAGGTATGGACAAGCCATCTCAAACGCAGATCCAAAGAGAGGCCGAGCACGAATGCGTTCGGCACTGAAACATTTCTACTTTATTTACCAATCCACCTTATCACCATAGATGTCGTACTATTTGAATGCTTCATCATCATCATCAGCCCACCACTTCCCAGGGTTGTGTAGACTTTTTCCCCTCGCGCCACCTCTCACGGTCCCTCGCCATCCGCATCCATGGACCCCACCTGTTTTAAATCAGACGAAGCAGTGGTACTGCCCAAAAAACTTGTCGTAGACCAGAACACATAATCGGCTGAATTATTGTTGTTCTGTTGTTTACAATAATAAAAAGAATAATTTGTTATTTCCGCGAACGAAAAATCGCTGAACAAAAATAGCTCAGTTTAGCTATAAAATGTAAAAAAATGTGAAAATTTTTAATTTCCAGCCACGCTGCTATCTTCCAGCCTTAACCAGTAGACTCGGGGAACTTAAATTCGCTCGCTCGTTCAAATATACTCAAAGTTTATAACCATTCAAATACGACTAACTGCTAAGATAGCTTCTGCTTGGCAGGTCTAAATTTGCACTAGGTATAGGTAAGCTGTCCATTACCGCTTTGGCTATCTGTATCAGCCGTGCTTATTCTACCATGATCAGAGCCATCGATGTGCCCAGCATTTACTAAAGCATTGCCATTGCCACAGTATTGTTTAAATAATCAGAACAGTAGATAGAACTTCAGTAAGATCAACGTCCCTAGTCGATGTCTTGTATAATCCGCGCGCGATGAAAATGGGATGGAACCTTGTAGATGTCAATCGAAAATATACTTTACTCAAAAAAGCTCGTAAACCTTCTTTGAGCAAAGTCGGACTTACGGGGTACTTTAATTAGGCGCCGGAAAAGTTGTATGGAATTTCGTTAATGTCGTGTTTTGCGGCCAGAAAAAATTTATGAAAATCCATTAAGTAATGTTGAGTTTTGTTTCAAAAATAGAACTCAAAAATCAGGCACAAAAAAAGATTTTTTCTGTGCGTGCTGTTTTTGTTGTAAATAAAAGTGAACTCTTCAAACAACGAATCCTGCAATTCAATGTGTTTAACAACGCCGAACATAAAAAAGGAAGCGAAATAGATATTTAAAAGGTACCTATTGCCATCGAAGTCAAAGGAAAAATACAAGTTTATCTACGAAAATTTTGCGAAATGGAAAATCCACAGAAAGTAAACTACGACAAAAGGTAAGCTGGTTCTATTTAAATTACTCGCATTATTTGAGTAAAGCACCATACAATTAAGCCTTGGTCTGCAATAAGTGCGCTTCTGGCCACGCTATGATGGCCTCGAGCTTATCTTAGCTACGCTCTCGGCCCTCAGCTTGGTCATCATTGCAGCCCTTGCTGTCGGCCTTCATTCCAGCTTGTCCATCAAGAGCTGCAATGCTGACCACGCTGTGATGGCCTTGAGCTGCGCTACGCTGCGCTCTGTCGGCCATCAAAAGCGCGCCAAAAACGCACCCATTAAAGACCGCGGCAGTAATGTACTAATAATTTACTTTGACAAGGTTGTTTCAACGCGAGATTCCTTACCGCGCGCGTCTCAGTTCCAAAAGGTCGCACGTGTGGATTATACTTGTTTCTGCAGTCGACAACAATTTACACGTCGGCCCTTACACGCTACCACTCTACTCGGTTACATTACGAGTAACTTTATAACAAAACAGTACACTCTGACGTGCTTTCGCATGTACAAAACTAAAACTACTCAATCTTAAATGTGTCCCAGGCAATGCAGCGTCACTTCATCCACCTGGTGTAAGTGAAAATGCCACTGAACATGAACACTGTATACAAATTATCTCATTGCGTAAATGTAAAGGCATGTAATGTTGTTATGTTGTCTGCAGTCTACGCACTGCGCTCCCCTGAACTGGTAGTCCAGCCATTACTGTATCACAATCTGACAAGTGGAATACCTCCTTGGCTCGCCTTGTCTCTCGGATAGCCCGTTAATCACAGGCGTCTCCTGCGGAGTATTGTGCGGAATTTATTAGAGATTTCTATCTATCTCGGGTGATTTAGGACTGTCAATGTTGCCTGAAGAGTAGACAGTGGGGCGGTCAATGTTATTTATCGGGGGATAGAAGACGCAAGAAACGTAAATTGGCTTCATTTTGACAAACTACATACCTAACAATCCAAAAGCATCTTTGGAAATGGTTACGAAAACGAGACTAATTTTCATGCTTTGAAAAAAAAAATCTTCTCTTTTTTTCACACACAATGTAAGAAAAATAAATGTAGCTTATATACATTCACGTCCGACTACTTAGGCACAGGCCTTCTGCCGTTCTTCCAGAGCGAGAGAGTTCGCATGCTTATTTCGGATTGGATTGGACGTGTTTCAGGAATAAAGCTATTTAAAAATTGCTTTGCTAATAAACTAGCTTTTGCCCGCGACTTCGTCCGCGCAGATTTATTTTTTCCCGTGAGTTTTTCCTTTGTTTTAATTATTATTCTGCTATTCGGGGTGGAGAGAAATCCAACAAATCAAAAATCATAAAAATCGGTCCACCCGTTCTCGAGTTATAAATGGTTTAACTAACACGACTTTGTTTTATAAATTAAGATATCATTGCAGATGTCACTGAATTCTGGACAAAATATCTAATTGCACAGTATAATCCTACACACCTAAAATTATAAGCCCATATCTACGTAGATGAGAGACCTTACAAGCTCAAAACTCGATGTAAGTGAAAATCGATGATAACGTTTAAAGCTATGTAATTTGCGCAAACCGTCGCCTGACTTAATGCTCTATTCTATGATAGATAAGACACAGACGTGTCTAGATTAGTGGTAAATCCCAAAAGCATACGCGACGTGATACTTGACAAAGGTTACACATTTTGCATCGATACCGCACGATTTATATGGCTGCCATGGCCTTCCTTTACTAAGACGTCGCTTGCACATTCTGAGATAATAATTCAGCTTTTCACAATTTATGTAAAATTATGCAGACCTAAAACTAAGTATACACCAAAAAATTCTATCTGTAGCAGTGGGACATGAAACTTGTGCCGCTGCGGTTAAATCGCTTATTTTGATCCCTTCTACCACTGTGCAAAGCGGCTTGCTTCCAACATAAAATGCGGCTTTTCGGTAAAAAATTACCATATCTGTAGCAGTAGGACATGGAATAGGCTACGTAAATAAAATTATAACACTCACATTAAAACCTGAGCCTATGAGGACCAATCCGCAATGAGCAGTCGTGGTGATTAAGCTCTCTCTCTCTCTCTCCCTCTCTCTCTCTCTCTCTCTCTCTCTCTCTCTCTCTCTCTCTCTCTCTCTCTCTTCTCTCTCTCTCTCTCTCTCTCTCTCTCTCTCTCTCTCTCTCTCTCTCTCTCTCTTTCTCTGAAAGAAGGCCTTTGCCCAGCTAGTGAGGCATGTACAATTGTTCAGGGTATAGAAAAAAACTCACATTACCAGCCCAAATAGAAATCAAAACTAATAGAAAGAATAGAAAGCAATAAGCAATTTTTTTTTTCCTCAAATTTTTAATTAATTTACTCTGGCTCTGGTAGAATACCAGAGCTATTGGGCGCGGGTAGTTATTTACCCGTTCCATTCCATATTATATTATGCTGAGTTGGGGCCTTTTTGTTGACTATCGAGCACATTGGGACTCAAAATCTTATTTGGTCCCAAACCTGTATGTTTTAGGTTTAAGTAATGAATAACTGCCTAATCTTAAGCAATTTTAAGCATTTTGTTGTCGACATTAAACGATTTTATATTATATTCTACATAATAATATAGTCGACCACTAAAAACTACCATTTGGAAAGGCGCGCCATTGAAAATTATGATTTCTGCCAGATGCCTTGAAATTATTTCTTTTGTGAGTAAATATCGAAGACGATATTGCAAACGTAGGATACAAAATATGTCCCGTGTGGACGGCGCAACGGGGGTACATAAAGGAACAATAGCTTCGTGGCAGAGTTTTCTCTCATTCAATTGTAGTTTCTGTGTTGTAACCATGTTTGCTGGTGCCCCAAGCTGTATGAAAAGGTAAGCCTATTTCATATTAAAGCTTTGTGATGTCTCTCGTGTTCGCTGTAACTCGTTGAGCGTTTTGTTCGGCCAAAATAACCTGTTTTGTTATTAATTAGCATTCAGGTTCTCATCTGCATGCTGTATACGTTTACCGCTAGACAATGGGAACAAACAGTCACCTTAGTTACAGCAGAAAGAATGGAGAATGTTAGTAGTTTTGACGCTATATTTCATTATACTCCACATTTTTTGACATAATAAAGCAATTTTTATGGAGCTCTTTGATGGCTTGCAATTCGTTCAAGACAGGACTCAAACCACAATCTCAGGCAAACCGCGCCGCTGCCGTTTTCTTAGTGCTAAAAATTCGAAAAACATAGCCAGCTATTAAATTTATTCTTTGGCCAAAGTACCTAAGCCCAGCCCAGCTTATTGTTCAAAATGTTCAATTGTTTTTATCCCAAAATTTGAGTACTAAACTTTAACATCTTAAAAACAACAACTTTTCTGACTAAGGGCAGGCTGTAGTGGAACTTAACTACTTACGCACTCTCACAAGTAATAAAACGTCCATATAATTTATAATTTTATGTAAATTCCTACAAGTAATTAAACCCAGTTCCTTATCAGTAATCCAATCGTAAAACATCGCCAATCCGTCCTCGCTGCCTGCGCCATCATAATAATTGCACAATCAAACTGGTGAGTTCTCCGTGCTTCATTACAGAGTGGGTGTACTTTTATGTCGTCCTTTCCCTTATCTGCCGCTCTCAGGGTCCGTTTATTAATAACTTCCCATCAGCTGAAGCCTCTACTCTGTATGGCATCTCTACTCTCTACGTAAAGGCATTATCGATAAAGCAAAGAAACTGAGTTAGATGTTAATGCTGAAATGAAACCGGGCTAGCCACGTCTGCCGTATGGGTACCACAACCGATCGGCAAAAAAATTACAGATTTTTTGCACACACTGGAACGATTTTGAAATTTCATTCACCCATTTTTCGATCCTTCGAAACGAATAATTAATGCGCTCAGAAATTCGAAAAAATCTTCCAGATAATAAATTGGTGTTGGAGTAAGATAATTGGACCTCAGGCCTCTACTCTGTAATCCACTAACTGATATTTATATTTATTGCATTGCATGCGGTTGTGAGATACACTGTATAAAGTGTAGGTATGACTGGTATTGTATCGCTACTGTGTTTGACAAGGCGAATGCTAGTCGAGTGCCGTCATAAGCAACGATAAGATTTGACGACATCTTCGAGAACCTTACTCACAAAGTAACTTAGTAGGTACCTACCTCTTACACTATAATTCTAAGTAGGGGCCCGAAAGCCTTAATTAAATCAACACTATAAAATGTTTTCCTAATCAAAATAACTAAATAAAATTATGTTATAGGTAGGTACTACCTAATATCCAAGCTAAATAAAAAAATATTCTTACTTTGACGAAAGTTAAGATAAGATAAGATAAAAAGTATATTTAAAAACCACATAGATTATACAGATAGTTAAATGTTTACATGCTGAAACGAAAGCCGAAGAGTCGATTCTAATCAACTTTTATATTGACACTGCCTTTCCTAAGCGATTTTATTCTGTACGATATGGGTATGGTTCCCATACTACGAGTAACTACGGTGCCCTTTGATCTTTAGGTAAAACAAGATCAATACAACTAACCCATATCAATACAACGTAAAACAAGTGCGGATCCAACTAACCCATGTGTTTACCCTTACGATTGAACTCATCGTTGCTGTACTGAAATCAAATAGGAGATGGGAGTATCAAAGCGAAGGAAGGAGCCTAAGGGGCTAAACACACTAGAGTGGCGCGAGTGCGCTTCCGAACATCATATAATAATATCCAGAGATAAGATCCGGCATGTACACCCATCACATTTAGAGTAAATGGGCTTGCGTGGGACGCAAGCCTCAAAGGACCGGGTCCCCATGGACCCGTGAATCTGAAAAGTAATAATAATTTAATAATATCAACATAATAATAATAATAATTTATTTATTTCATGAAAATTATATTACACAAATCAAGTCCTAACTTTAAAGGGCTGTATCTTTGGAATAAAGAGCTGTATCAGTGCGCGAGTCCGACTAAATATTTTGCTTGGCTCGGTAGCTCAATTGGTTTATAAGAGCGCCGGAATGGTTTGCTTGACGTTGCGGGTGCAAGTACTATCCCAAGCGATTTTTTAATCATGATTTCTAGCACATCTTGTTGTCTGTAACGTAGGCAATATTTAAATATTGGTTGTGTGTGAGATGTTTTTATTCCCATGCCACATCCACGCCCCTACAGTGTGCGTACTGCCTAAGTCGTACGAAGAAGGAGTGACAAAACTGCCACATTACATAATTAAGACTCGCTACGGGCCGACGTCGTTCATTAAATTTTACGACTTCGCGGATAATACACGTAATTCTACTTCATCTGAGGCATTAATTTCAAAGTTAAACTTACTGAATATACTGCTCGAGTGCTTTGCAAACAATGAATAAAGTATTATTATGCACAGTGCGGCGGTTATTAAACGAGTCTCTTTGTGCAGATCCTTAGATCTCTAATAGGACTACATCGTAGCTAGATTTTGCTCGGACATTTCAACTGACTACTTTCGGTCATTCATTTTACGTCAGAATTAAGTGGTTATTTTATTTAAACATTTATAATGAGTTGAAAATATCACTCGGGACAGGACTTGAACCCGCAACTTCTCGCATACCGTGCATGCGCTCTACCAATTGAGCTACCGAGTCAAGTAACTGTCGATGCGAATTTGCACGGTATGCGAGAGGTTGCGGGTTCAAGTCCTGTCCCGAGTGATTTTTTTCAACTCATTGTACTTTGTACTTTGTACTTAGCCTGTACAATTGTACATGTCCCACTAGCTGGGCAAAGGCCTTCTCTCAGAGAGAGAGTTCGAGCTTAATCACCACGCGTGCTCAATGCGGGTTGGCGATTTTTGCGTTGAGGGTATAATGCCTCATACGCTCAGGTTTCCTCACGATGTTTTCCTTCACGGTCAGCGAGTGGTATTGCTACTACAAATTCACAAATGTACGTAACTCTCAACTCATTATAAATGTTTAAAGTTTTAAGGTTAGTGCTTTAGAAAAAACAAAAAGTGGTTATTTTATTTAACTTTTTTTTGGTTGCTTCACCTCACAAACTTCGACCTTAATTTACTGAGTAACCTTATCATATCTGAAGAAAACTAGTAGAAATACACATTACGTACATAGCTCAATGAGAGCTATCGCACTTGGATTTTCCGCTAGGGGCGATAGTGTTGCGGAAGGTCAGAAATGTAAAAGAAATATATTTTTCCCACACTCAGCGAAGTCTACTCTATCAGCTTCAGCTACCTCTTCTTACAAATAAAAAAAAAAAAAAAAAAGTAATTCGAGTGTAAATGTTGAGCTATTTATATTATTGTTACTTATTTTATTGTTATTATTAAATCATGCTGTCAAAAACACTCAAGCTAATCAAAGCGGTGTGTCATAAAACTGGAACTACTCTAATGTTAACTGCTAAATCGTCATTGATTGTAACCATACCTACATGATATAAGTTTTAATAGATTTAAATTAATCGAGTAAACGTTTAGGTAATACCTACTGTGTTAATTTAGCCTAGGAATGTCAATGTACACTGGGTCAAAGTTTGTAAATAATATTATGCTAATAAAGATCTTTAAAAATCAATCAATCACTCTATCAGCTTACCAACTCCCAGCCTTGTACAATAAAAGAAGTCGAATGGTCACCAGTTCAACAAATAGGTATAGGTGGAAATCTCGATCACCTTTGTTGTATGACGGCAACACTCATTTTCTAAATAGCAAGGAATAATGTGGATTACATTTCTTGGAGCACACGCTACCTACATCAAAGCAACTAATCGCATTGTCTCTACAAGGTAAAAGGGAAATCACAATGTAACTTAATTTGGATTATACCATCGCATTGTATATGTATGTTTCCGTGAAAACTACAATCTTACGACACGAGGGGCATCTCACAACTTGACTTTAAAAGTCGATAGACAAAAGTACTAACATTTATTATACAGCGTCCAGTGGCACCTCTACTCACACTAGGTGGGTGAAGTGATCCCTAGAACGCTAAAGTGCCTGAGACATGTTTTAGATGGAGTATTAATTTAGTTTGCTTAGTAAGACAAAGTTGATAGAAGAAAATAAAGATCCCACCAAAAACATTCTGTAAAAAACTAACCAGGTCTCGATGGAGCTACTTGTTTATCTCTAAAAAGTAATGAAATCTAGACAAAGTCGTGCCAAGTCTAAGGTTCCTTACTGCGATTTATTTATTATTATAGTTAATGTTGTGAGACTTGGCCGTTGAAGCGTACACAAGCGGTTCTAGCGACAGATTGGTGCAATGGTGTCATGGAGCACCTGCGTCATGGTGCGGTTTTGTACCCTTGGGTACCCTTCAACTGCCAAGTCTCACAACATTAACTATAATAATAAATAAATCGCAGTAAGGAACCTTAGACTTGGCACGACTTTGTCTAGATTTCATTACTTTTTAGAGATAAACAAGTAGCTCCATCGAGACCTGGTTAGTTTTTTACAGAATGTTTTTGGTGGGATTTCACTTCTTTTTGTAGAAACGTGGGCATATTGATTTATTTTATTAGATTTTCTGATTTGACACAGTTTTTTAATTTGTGTAATGTTCGAGTAGAATAAAGTTAATCGTTCGACTATTTTACTAGTGGTTCGCCCCGAACTGTGAAATCGCGACCCCATTTAAACTTAACAACCCCATATCTCGGCAATCCCTCGACCGATTTGGCTCATGTTTGAACTTAAAGATTCTTTTAATTTTATTTACCCGCCTACCAAATTTCATAACGATCCGACCAAATTTACTAAAGTTATCGTCGAACTTTCATACATACAACCATACATACATACATACAAACATACAAACGCCGGATCGTTCCAGTAGACTCGGAGAACTTCGCTCGCTCGTTCAACTAGTGGTTCGCTCCTGAAAATTTTTATGAACATTATGAATGTTCGTTCGATGATAACTTGAGTAAATTTAGTCGGATCGTTATGAAATTTGGCAAGCGGGTAAATGAAATTAAAAGAATTTTTAAGTTCGAACATGAGCCAAATCGGTCGAGGGGTTACCGAGATATGGGGTTTATATGGGGTCGCGAGTTCACAGTTCGGGGCGAACCACTAGTATAGTTTTCCCTTTATGTGGCCATTAAACCCTAACTCTGTACCAAATTTCAGCTCTCTGTGTTTATGGGAAGTACTAGTTCTATTTTGATGATCATGAGTGAGTGAGTGAGTGTGTGTCATAAATGCGAAACTTTGCTTTCGCTTAACTTCGGAACTAAATGACCTACAGACTTGAAATTTTGGATTTTGAGTATGTGAATATAACTTACTAGATGACGAAAATTTCTGCGTTCTCGTCTTATCCAGAGGTTCTCAAATAGGGGGCTGAAAATGCGGCGAAATGGTTCCAGTAAATGATGGTACGGTAGTGTTTGCTTCGCGCTCGACCTGGCGGGGGCACTGCCGTGCCCCCAGATACTAATATTACCATTGTGGGCTTGGTCCATGTTTATAATGCCCTTTTCGAAAGGGGAAAAGTGGTGTAGTATTACTTAGTCGGTGTTAATGTATCCCATGTTTGAATCCCGGTGCTGAAGAATAGATAGCTATGATGGATTTGCAGTAAAGTTATTTTATAAAATCGTACTGTAGTATGTGGCACCTCACCCACACATTCGCATAGATATAAGTAGCTTAACAGTGTATGTTGCGCTCTTCTCCAGACAGTCTAATATAATACTTTGAACATTAAACACGGCCTTTCAATCAGAACCTACTACGAGGACCCTATTTTACCTCATGGCGACCCTGCCAGGCCGGCCTGCCAGTGAGTGAGGCAGTGCCGGAAGGCATAATAATAAATAAATAAAAAATTACAGTGAAAAATATCTAAAATAAATAATCATGAAGAAATAAAATTCAATAAACCGAAAAAGACAGTACAGTTGTGAAGTGAAGTGAAATTAAAATGGCGATATTTTGAAGAATAAATTGAAAATAAAATACAACAAATAAAATGGAGAAGAGACAACCAGAATCTTTCAAAAGCGGCAGCACATAATTGTTTTTACTATCCTGAGAAGAGGAGGCGCAGGGTGCCGGGAGATATACTCAAGCCTATGATGTGGTCTGATGGCAGGCGCCGGGAGAACCAGCACCAGATAGTGAAAAGTGAAAAAAAAACGTGCCAGTAATTAGTCAGTGTTATTTTTAAATATTATTCCGTCGTATTTTCGTAAATTAATAATGTCAGTAAAATTGTGTATAGAAAAAAAACTTAATAATGTAAGTACATCCACTGTCTTGTGACGATGAATAAGTATTTGAAAAATTTTCAAGGTTTACAATTTTTTTTTTGTGTGAAAGTTTACACTACTTTTGTATGTGACTGTACCAAACGAAATCTATTATTAGAACCAACTTAGGAAAAGTATCCAGAAGTGCGGTAAAATACCTTACCATATAAGTACGTCGTGCAAGCAGATATCATGTGACGAGTAACATGCTGAATTGCAAATGTAGACCGTTCGATGCACGTACTTTGTCCAAGTTTTGAATTTATTTAGCAGCAAAGTAATGTAATATGATTCGCTAAGTAACCAGCCAGCACTGGTACCACGAGTGCTTATATTGTCTGCCGGATGTCTGTCTGTGTCTGCCGGACGTCTGGTCAAAATATGGTATTGTAATGTTGGTTAAACTGCTTCACTAATTGATGTAAAATGCATCCTAATTCTTTAGTAGTAAGGTTGTTTATCCAACTTGTCACTTTCAGTGACGTGTTTCCTTGATTAACTAGTTTGATTTAGTAACCTTAATGTAAGCTAATAGGTATTATTTTACTTTGAATAGCGCTTTTGGATTTAAGTCACAGACTTGCAGTGAACAATTGGACAAGCTATTTGCGAGTACTTATAGTAAATCACAGCTCATCTGACAGCTCCTGAATTTATGAATCTTGGTGGTCGGTATTGATTAAAATGAGTTCTATAACATTTATATTACCATTGTATATCGCACATAGAAGCACTTTTGTATTTTTAGCACGTTTAAACTTAAATTGGAACTTATTAGCATCGCGTTTTCTATACCTTTTAAATGACACGTGAACATAATCTAATTTCAATCGATATACAACGTGTTACAAAATATCCTAACTCTTTTTACAGGGTGTAACCTCGTGGTCAACAGGATGTCAAATCTGTAAAAAAAGTTGAAAAAAAACACTTTTATTTTATAACCTCACAATTGAAAAAAAATCATGACTTTTTTATTTTTGGTATTAGCTCAAATTTTAAAATATGTTTGTGTGTGTAGGTGCATTTACATAGCTTTGAGTTGTTAAAATATTGTGAAAATCCATAAAAACTATATTTAAAAAATACTTTTCTCCCGCCACACCGGTCACATTTTATTGAACGAGCGAGCGAAGCGAGCGAAGTTCTCCGAGTCTACTGGAGCAATCCGGCGTTTGTATGTATGTATGTATGAATGTTCGTTCGACGATAACTTGAGTAAATTTAGTCGGATCGTCATGAAATTTGGTAGGCAAGTAAATGAGGCCAAGAGAATTTTTAAGTTCGAACATGAGCCAAATCGGTCGAGGGGTTGCTGAGATATGGGGTCGCGAGTTCATAGTTCGGGGCGAACCACTAGTTAATTTAAAAATCAACGGAACGTCATAGAGCAAAAAAAAATTAGGTTGTGATCCCTGTCATCGGGTGCTATTACTCTGTAAAAAGAGTTGGTACTTTTGTAACACCTTGTATTTGGTATAAAGGTTTCTGAAACTAATTGACTAATTGTATACCTAAAAAACTAGTGGTTCGCTCCGAACTATGAACTCGCGACCCCAGTTACATATGTGTAACTTTGCTTACGCCATTCGCGCAGGCGCGCGCGCGCTTTGCATATAAATTATACAACCCCATATCTCGGGAACCCCTCAACCGATTTGGCTCATGTTCAAACTTAAAAATTCTTTTAATTTCATTTACCCGCCTACCAAATTTCATAACGATCCGACTAAATTTACTCAAGTAATCGTCGAACGAACATTCATACATACATACATACAAACATACATGCATACAAACATACAAACGCCGGATTGTTCAAGTAGACTCGGAGAACTTCGCTCGCTTCGCTCGCTCGTTCAATCAATACTTCAATCCATTGACTTGTGTTCTTCAATTCCGGAGAAATCAACAAAGTAACACGCCATCATCCCTCAGCCTGTCCAATGGTTACTTGGAAAATTGGTCAATGATTTTGCAACTTCCGGTGAGCAGCGTACCTACGACATATTATGATGCCGCTACACATAGGTCCGGCATGGTACGCGAGCCAAACACTCACGCTTGTCCTGATACCAAGGAGGTATGTTAAGTTGTAATACTTTTTAACAAAAACTCTATATCAGTCTGCAAGCTTAGCATAAGGACGGCAATGCACGTCCGATTTTTCCATCCGATTGTCTGATCAGACTACATTTCTATGGACAGGCAATACACGTCCGATCCGATAGTCGGATCGTACGTCCGACTCGGAAACAGCGTACGATTTTATGGCCGATCCCAAGGGCGTCGCCAGCCGATGGCGCAGGGGGGGGGCAAGTTGACTTTACCTACTACAACTAGTGGTTCGCCCCGAACTATGAACTCGCGACCCCATATAAAATTAACAACCCCATATCTCAGCAACCCCTCAACCGATTTGGCTCATCTTCGAACTTAAAAATTCTCTTGGCCTCATTTACCTGCTTACCAAATTTCATGACGATCCGACTAAATTTACTCAAGTTATCGTCGAACGAACATTCATACATACATACATACATACATACATACATACATACATACAAACGCCGGATTGTTCCAGTAGACTCGGAGAACTTCGCTCGCTCGTTCAATTAATACTTTTCTCATTCTCTATGAATGAGAAAAGTAGGTATGAATTGTAGGTAAAGTCGACAGCACATGAAGCTTTTCACTTGTACTACGAGCCTTACATCTACAGCCAGAGCGTAGTTGAGCGTACGGAATATTAGGAGTGGAATTGGTGAATTCACTCGAGTTTCGACGTACGGGAATGATTGTTCAAGGCTTGAACTTCAACCAAATTAACTCAAAGACTTAGGACTTTGGTTGCATTATATTTGGCAACTTTTTTAGAATCTCTAGGGTGGGGGCAGCTGCCCCTCCCTGCCCCCCCTTGGCGACGCCCTTGCGATCCGATTGTCTGAAGGCGCGGTTTGCATAGGTACTTCTGCATAGAGACACAATACACGTCCGATTTTTTTCGTCCGATTTGCCATTTTGGCTCTACAAGGTGTTACCAAAGATCCTAACTCTTTTTACAGGGCAATATCACCCGGTGATAGGGATCACAACCAAAATTACCAATACCAAAAACAAAAAAGGTATAACCCGTGTCATTAAAGAAAACATTTAGGATGGACTTCAAAACACTCGCCCTCTCGCTTTAATTAATACAGTCAAAGCGAGACAACGCTAGGTTTTTAACTCCGTCCTAAATGTTTTCTTTAATGAGGTTATATGCTAAATTTTCAATTTTGAGGTTATAAAATAAAGGTCGATTTTTTCAACTTTTTTTTATAGATTCACATCCTGTTGACCAGTAGGTTACACCCTGTAAAAAGAGTTAGGATGTTTTGTAACTCGTTGTATATCGTTCGTGACACTGAACGGACACATGCACGGAATATTCAAATAATACTTATGCCTTTGAATTTAAAGTAATGATATGATTTATATAGCGTCAAGTAGCACCTTCACTCACACTAGATGCATGAAGTGACCACTCGGACTATGCAGTGCCTGGGACATTGTTACGATGTAGTAGGCTTGCCAAGCACCTACTTATTCCATCCTGCCTGACATCTTAGTCAGAGCCAACGAATCCGCGGGTTTTGTCACGATGGTAAGCGAGTACCAACAGGGTGCACTCTAAGTCGATAGCGGAACTTTAAGTAGGCTGTCTACTGATCAATACAAACAACTTGTACTAGGTGGCGAAAAAAAATGATGTGAAAAAAATATCAGCTGTTTCATGCATTTGGCGCAGTACTGAGTCGACCTTTTGTATGGAACAGCTGATATTTTTTTAGCTCCATTTTTTTCACCACCTCCAAGTTGTTTATATTGATCAGTAGACAGCCTACTTAAAGTTCCGCTATCGACTTAGAGTGCACCCTGTAGTATTGATACTACAAATTCACAAATTTACGTAGGTAACTTTGAAAATATTCCGTCATAGGTATCTCAGTTTAAAGTCCAGTCCATTGCTACCTATGCTACCGCCGCTTAAGCAATAAGTAACAGTTTCATCCTTCCGCTCCGTATGCAACCATCGGGATGATAGCTCGAGAACGACTGAGGTCAGAAAAAGTCGGACGAAAAAATCGTATTGCCGTCCATCCGATCCGATTGTCTGATCACTTTTGACCGACCCAGCCACGGTTCATAAAACTACAAATCCTCATAAATAGGTTTCGGTTCTTAAGAAACCTTTTTTTCAGAACTTTTTTTTGCGTAACGAAAAATTATTGATCTGTACTTTATGTCAATGTCAATGATAGGAAAATCGAAATTTTGACTCTCATAAGAGAAGAAAAACGACATAATATATATTATTTGGAAGATTTTCCTATACTTTATCCCCCGACCTAAAGTTATAGCATGGAAAAACGTGGCGACCTTAGGCCTACTCCACAAAGACTGGAAGTCTTTGCGAGATACAGAAAAACTGGAAAAAAATAGAACGACGGTAAGTACCTACTTACTTCCTAGTGAGAAACTAAGTACCTACCTAGAGGTGGAATCATAGGTACAGTCAGCCACACGCTCGGATACCTACTCCTTTTTGTTTATTGGCGCCCTTAAGCCGCGCGCGGTAAGGGTATCTTAGACTGTGGCCGACCGTAAATCCTGTTCAAAGGTACTTGTTATTAGGGACACACGAGTGAGTGAGTGTTTCGTGACCTAAGCTGTCGGTAAAAGGGCCACTATAATAAAAATAGTAGTCTAGAGATGGTGCTATAATTATTTTCGTTTCATGCCTGTCCCTTGCTTTGGTTCATCCTTCGCTTGCTCGGTTTTCTATACAATCACTCGCACCTAATAATAGTTTTACAGCCTTGCATAACGAATTACTACTTACCTACTGTTTCAGAAAAAAAGAGAATAGAAGACGGACGGTCTCCGGTGGGGGCACATCCTGCATATTTTATGAAGAAGACAAAATTATATTTAATATTATTGGTGTAGTGTAGGCTCACCAAACCTAGGGTTGCCAGCCCCGGAGTCGAAGGTAATAACTATACCACAATAAAACCTTCCTCCACTACCACCACTTCTACCACCAAGTGTTCTCTCTCTCTCTCTCTCTCTCTCTCACCGCCACCAACCTTAAAAAACCTTTAAAACCACCAACCTTAAAAAAATATTAATTTGGTATACTTACCTATAAAATTTGCTGTGGATTACGATGCTGGTTGTACATTTAATTAACACAACGTATGTATTTAAGGCTGAAAGATAGTAGTGTTACGGGAAATTAAAAAATTCACAGTTTTTTACATTTTGTAGCTAAACTGAGCTATTTTTGTTCAGCGATTTTTCGTTCGCGAGAATAAAACCGTATTCTTTTCATTATTGTAAACAACAGAACAACAATAACTCAGCCGATTATGTGTTCTGGTCTACGACAAGTTTTTTGGGCACTACCACTGCTTCGTAGACCAGAACACATAATCGGCTGAATTATTGTTGTTCTGTTGTTTACAATAATGAAAATATTACGGTTTTATTCTCGCGAACGAAAAATCGCTGAACAAAAATAGTTCAGTTTAGCTACAAAATGTAAAAGTCTGTGAAAATTTTGAATTTCCCGCCACCTTGCTATCGTCTACCCTTAATCTTTTTTAACACTCCTTTGTACTGCTGTTTGTTTTCCTTAATAAATAAAATAAAATAGTCAATCAGACGAGATAACTCAAAAATAATGAATCATCATTCGACGACGAAAAAATACTATTAAAAAAACCGGCCAATTCCAACTGGCACTCGCGCACCGAGGGTTTCGTACCATCATTCTCTGCATTTAATTGGAAGAAAAAAAAACATCCATCGCGCTCTAGCGTTGATAATTTGATATTTGTATGTAACTAATATAGAGGGCGCTAGTTTCTATGTCATGTTACATTTCTAGAGACCCCATTTTTTGTAGTATCTTTTGATTCTGTTGACTTAGAAGCTTGATTTTTTTAAGGCTCAAAGAGACTGCAGACCTGAGTATTTTGATATCAATTTTAACCTGATACCTCCACGCGTTCTTGAGAGAAAGGTCTTTACCGACAGACAGACCGACCACAAAGTGATCCTATAATGGTTCCGTTTTTTACTTTTTAGGTCCGGAACCCTAAAAACGGTTGGGAAACAAGAACACTTTGTTGGCCTGACAAGAACTATATATCATCATTGCTAACACGTGCTAGAAAGAAGGGTAGAAGGTAAAAGAGGTAGAAGAAGGCCACGGCGAAGGTATTTTGATCAAATTTAAGAGAATGCTGTGGTCTAGACGTACCAGGCTGCGAAGGAACTGGCCTGTAACTGAAGTTCATGGAGAATGATGCACCGACAAGAGGATAACTCTTAAATACGTTTATAATGATGATGACAAGCCCTATATAAAAAGAGAACTGCGAAAAATAAACCTGGAAATATTGCTCTTAGAGTAGCAGGGGGCGAGACCCGAACAGACCGCTTGGATGGCCTCCATCAGCAGAATCAGTAAAATTGTTCAATTTACCAACAGTGGAAAGTGAAGTCAACGAAAACAGAGACGTTTAGTTTTAGAAAAACCAGTAGAAAGTGAAATAGTGATTAGCTTATTATTATTATTAGCTCTATTATATTATTAGCTCTATTATATTATCTATCTATAGTTAAGAATAAAGTTCGTTTTGTGAAACAAATCACCTAATTTTTTTTTTAGTGCAGCAGCACTTTCTCGATTAGTTTAGTGGATCCGTTACACTAATCTACACTTCTACTTGTAGAAAGGAAAAGTTTGTAAGTGCGTTGTTGTTGTTGTTGTTTTGTTGTGGTTCTAACTTCTCAACATAAGACCTTATTAGGTATCTATGAAGAAATAAAAGCATATTTTAAGTACAGATTCCTTTAATTTATTATACTTACAATAGGTACCTACAAAGTCACGAACGCAAGTCCCTGCATACGTTTTAGAAATCAAAAATACTGGAATCATGTTTTTCTCCAGGTTATCCAACGTGGTTTATAAGATTGGAATAATCAGCCACTGTCGAAGGCCGTTTCCACTGTCGCCCAAAATAATCGCGTCTGGAAATGGCCTCCATCCATTCTCCCATTGCATGTACAATGAGAAAAACTATCATGCACAGAGCCTGGCCAGCGAGCACGTGCATTGACCTTGACGGACCAATTTCAGGATGCAGTACTTAGTTGCAGGTCGCAGCGGCATCCAGTCGTTTGTTTCCTCATTGGAGTCTCCATTGAGTTCTGTCACTGCTGTATCACATCACGGCACTATCAAGTCATCGGAGGGTTGTGTGGCTCATGCGGGTGCTTTTGGATAGCTTTATTCATTTGGTATTTTAAGCTACAAGCCATAAAATATCTTTGTAGCTTAATGACTTGCTTGACATTATTTGTAAGAGCCAGAGTAGATTATGCTTGTGTTTTTAGCCCCGCTTCTTGGCAGGGTTAGGTTTCCTTGTCTTCTCCCTCTATATTTAGCTGGATTTGTGCCATAAATTCATGTCCAAAGCACTGCACTAAAGGCGCATTGTATGATCGACTCAATGGATTTGTTTGAGGTTGGATAATTATTATCTGCGTTAACTTGAACCTGAGTAACCATCTGCCGAGAAGTACTACGGCTGTAAATACATAATTTAGTTTGGTTTCATTTCCAAAAGATTTTCCAGGTTTTCTCTTGAGTGAAAGTGAGTGACGCATGACTTATGTCAATTCTGGCAAGTATATGGTCAAGTTGGCAGCACACTTTCATTTGTTTTCACGTCGCGTGGTCGTCTGCCGGACGTCTGCCGGACGTCTGTCCAAATACACTCCTGGTAGACCCTTATAGTTTGATCTATGGAAATGTTAAAAGTATAGTGTCTAAATATAGAATTGTATGTTGTTTTATGATCAAAAGTTTGTATTTGAGAATAAATTAAGAGATATTTTAAAACTTACTGAAATCAGTATACGTAAAGAAAGATTTGAATTTGATGAAGAATTAATTAGGTACGGGTACGGTACAAATTTATAGGATTCGGAAGTAGGGAGAGCTAATCCTTCAAGTTTGATCATGGTGCGAACTACCGTGTCCTCCGTGAAAACAGTTGGAGACTGTTGTCTTAAAATATTAGCGACTCTAGTTTAGTACAGGTGCACTTGGAGTGACCTGATATGCCTTTGATATAGGGTGACCATGCCCTGGTAGTATAGCTACCTTATAAAATCGTTTAAGGGTGCTGAAAAGCAGCCCAGTTATTGTCCTTGATCATAGTGTGAACTACCGTGTCCTCAGTGTAAGGCTTAACTTTGTAGCCTGGAGCAGATGACTCCATGGCGTAGTATGGCATTAATTTAATAAAAAGTTTAATGATTGAAATGAAGGGAAAAAAGGACACAAAGGTTAAGGAGTTTTTTGACTAACAAATGGATTAATTACCCAATAGTTACGATACGTCTCACTTCCCAGAGTTTATTGTGTCAGTAATCAGAGTAATTAACTGAGAACTACAGAATACTTATTATACGGGTTCAAAACCAGTGTAGAATGATTGAATATTTGAGTTTGTGATAGAGAAATGTACCGATACCACGATACGATCGATAAAATTTAGCATCATTGTAATCGATACTGTTTTATTTAAAAGTCAAATGTACTTAATACATTAATAACTTCGTGATAGGAATGGTATGTAAGGTTTTTGCTAAATGAAGGAAAATACTGTGTAATTGAAATTAAATTGTTAATGTCATCAAAAGTCAAAATAAAAATGTGAGATACTAATAAGAATGATAGGTATTAATAACCAATGTATAAAGTATGGAATAAATGGGGGCCTGTAAAATAAATAAATGTGATGAGTAAATGAATTAATGAAGATAAATAAAAAATTAAGTAAATAAAGGTGAGGCCAGCCCAAAAAAGGAAGGAAAGCAAATTAAATGGTATGTAATCTAACTAAAGAAATGACTTTGAAAATGGAATGATAACTAAAATAAAAAATGTTTTGCTTAATAAATAAAAATAATGTTAAATCATAAAGGTAACCTGTTGAATTTGTTCAAGAAATTGTAAAAAACTAATGGTGTTTAAAATTTAATTTTATAAAATTTAATAAATATGTACTTAGTGTAAAATCATCGTCAACCGTCAAGTCAGTCAAAAATTGTAAAAAAAAACACAAAATATGTTTTTTTTTTCTAAATAAAAAGGGGGGAGGTGTAGTATGTGGCACCTCACCCACACATTCGCATAGATATAAGTAGCTTAACAGTGTATGTTGCGCTCTTCTCCAGACAGTCTAATATAATACTTTGAACATTAAACACGGCCTTTCAATCAGAACCTACTACGAGGACCCTATTTTACCTCAGTACCAATAAACCACTCTTGACAACCGACTATGTTCTTAAATAAGATCACAAATTCCTCCATAAAGCTCCATAAACATGTACTTTAAATATATATTTTTCAGGTTCGACAACCTCGATCCATTTGAAGTATTTTTAATTTCCTGTTTGCTATATTCGCGTATTTTTTGGAATATTTCAAGCAGCAAATCTAATCGTTACTGGGCGGCCTTTCTCGTTAGATACACGCACTTATGCTATGAGGTAATTAGAGCTTGGGGTGGTTCATAAATTCATGCGAGTGTGAGAAGTGCGTAACACCCTCATTACTATAATTACTTTCCACGCAACGAGAGCAATTAAAATCTTATACGTAGTTACGCTAAAGCTGATGTATCATGCATGCTTTGTCACCAACACTATCTCTTTAGCAAGCTCTCTATAAGTACATGCTGGTGGGATCAATTTTCTCTCTATATTTCCTACTAATATTATATTTGCAAAAGTTTGTAAGTGTGGATGGATGTTTGTTACTCTTTCACGCTGAAACGGCTGAACGATTTTGGATGAAATTTGAAATCGAGATAGCTTAGACGCTGATAGCTTAGACGCTGATAGCTTAGACGCTTAGACGCAAGCTCTCTATAAGTACATGCTGGTGGGATCAATTTTCTCTCTATATTTCCTACTAATATTATATTTTCAAAAGTTTGTAAGTGTGGATGGATGTTTGTTACTCTTTCACGCTGAAACGGCTGAACGATTTTGGATGAAATTTGAAATCGAGATAGCTTAGACATCAGAATAACACATAGGCTACATAATATCACGCTTTTACACTTAGGAGCAAAGTAAAACATATATCCTTATTCTGTAGTCCACGCGGACGAAGTCTCGGGCAAAAGCTAGTTGATTTCTAAATGACTATGAGCTATGTTCGCCATGCTCAGCAAGTTTTCAAGTTAATGTAAAGCTTCTACACCTACATTTTGGCTCCAATGCTAAAATGAAAGTATATTCTTGGTATTGGTATTCTTGGTACCTAACACGAAATAGAACATTGAAGACTTTTATTAGTTTACTTCGCAGACTGTATTTTTTGTTGTTATTTCAATCGGAATATCTCCAACGCCTACGAGAATCACTATTCAGCTTATATTGTAGGCTTTCAGGCCGGACGTTGGCCCTTGATATTTATTCAAACATGCTAGCCCGGGAGCTGGATATTCAAATTTATTCAACGCTATGAAATTAACATTTATATGTTTTTTGTTTCTTTGAAAAAATACCCGAGATTATACGCAAATTATTTGAGTGATGAGATGAGAAAAAGATGCCTGCTATAAGATTTCAACTCCTGATCAACTCCTGAAGGGATTTATAAGATAAAAATGTGTCATTGTGTAACTGTGAGCCTGTCTGTGGAATCGATGCTCAAATTTTTCTTTTTAAATGGGCTTGATCTAAAGTTTGATTTGTTTTGCATCTATTTATACAGGTTTGATTTGATTTGATTTGCTTGATCTAAATTGTTCTTAAGGCTCGGTATAAGGCTAACTAGCGCCACCAATGTTAAAAAAATCATATCTTCCTTTAGAAGAAGTTTCTGACAAAATCCTAAGATGAGCTCATGCGCCATGCTTTTCTAGATTTTTAAGTGTAGGTACCCAACTCAATTTCTAGTATTAAGCTAAAAAAAATTCGATAACCACCAAAAGCGGCCGTTTTTGGCGATTATCGAAATTTTTTTAGCTTAAAAGTAAATTTCAAAGAGAACTTAAAAATCTAGAAAAGCATGGCGCATAGGCTCATCTTAGGATTTTTTCAGAAACTTTTTCTACAGGAAGATATGATTTTTTTAACATTGGTGGCGCTAGTTAGCCTTATACCGAGCCTTAAGTTTCAAGGAAATCTGCTGATAGTGGATGAAGGGATATGACCAACAGAAGAAGCAATGAAAGTATGAGTTACTACAAATGCTAAATCCCCCGGCAACTGATTACTACAACATCATACTTTCATTTGATTGCCTTAAACCACCGAACTAAATCCCATAGAATCCGCATTACGTATAAAATCACAATAAAAACTTGTCCTTACAGAAACAAATGATATCAGCAATAGAACAATACGAAACATCATTTCAACCATACGTCTAGTATTCGAATGTCAATCTTATTGCATTAGTGTACAGTTTAACTTTAATTGCATATACTACGAGCAAATAAGCTCCCAAAGAGGATTTGGACATCTAATTTTCAAGACACATTTCGGAGTTCTTTGCACTATCTTGTTTTATTCTTGATCGAAGCCTTAAACACATGACGGCTCGTAGACGCTTACACTTTCGTTGCAATGTCGCCCTTAATGTAAGTGAATAGAGTGTACATGTGTAAGCGTCTACGTGCTATCGTGTGTATACACGACAGCACGTCGACGCTTACACGCTAGCACACTACTCGGTTACGTTAGGGGCGACTTTACAACAAAAGTGTACAGTCTGACGTGCTGTCGTGTGTACATGTACATTTTCTTTTAAAACTGCAACGCTGTCTTTACACAGCATGTCGTCGAAATAATTCCCAGGCTCCCGGCCCAATTATCCTTCTCGAAGATTTATGCGACTGTGATAGAAGGCGAACCCTTCTCACTGGTAAATGATGACCATTTTTTTTCTTATATAAGTACAATGTTTTGGAGTTTTCTCGACTCTGGATATCACCGAATAAAAAAGTCTTTCGGCCGTAACCCGTAACATTTGTGGCGCTGAATTTAGTGTTGTCACACTGGGCTAAATAAAGATTTTTGTAAGGTTAATACATTCGTTTGGGACAGGATTTAAACCCGCAACCTCCGGTAAATATTTATTTATTATGTTCAAAATCGTTGACAAACATACATTTTTGTGTATGCATGGATGATTGTGTGTGAATGAACTATAATATTAGTGAGATAAAAAAAATCTAAGGAACCATGTCATCATTTTGAAGATGAAAACAAACTGCATCATAGATTAAGTCCAAAATAGATTTATTAGAGCAATGTAGTTGGTTTTGAAGTACCAAAATATTACGCTTAGTGTATGTCACGCTGAAACAGCAGCTAGATGGATTTAGATGTTTGGTATAGATAGAGATAGCTTACACAACAGAATAACATACAGGCTATACATGACTAGCCTATTCCTGCGATTTCGTCCGCACTGACATCTACATTTTACAGGGTAATAGCACCCGGTGACAGGGACCACAACCTAAATATTTGTTTCGCTCTATGACGTTTCGTTAATTTTTAAATTAATAAAATGTGAACGATGTGGCGGGAGAAAAGTATTTTTTAAATATTGTTTTCATTGACTTTAACAATATTTTAACAACTCAAAGCTATGTGAATGCACCATATTATATTTTTAAACAATAGTTA
The DNA here is from genome assembly GCA_949319315.1 of Zelleria hepariella. NCBI lineage: Eukaryota > Metazoa > Arthropoda > Insecta > Lepidoptera > Yponomeutidae > Zelleria > Zelleria hepariella. The sequence goes on along the minus strand of OX439387.1, from coordinate 6,538,987 downwards.
TTTGTTATGCAAGAATGCAAAATTATTGTTTGCGGCGAGTGCTTGTATTGAATACCGAGCTAGCGAAGGTTTCTAAAATTGAGCCACGAGCGTAGCGAGTGGTTCAAAAAAAGAAACCTGAGCGTAGCGAGGTATTCAGAAGCACGAAACGCAAATAATATTGCATTCGTGCGAAACACAAAACTTTTCATCTCACAGAAGCGAGGAAATGACTTTGTTAGCCAAGCGGGAAAAACTCTATAGACAACTACTTACAGACAGAACAGGTGAATCAAATAAGTTCCATTTAAAAGCATATTTTACTGTAGTTACGGCTGCCGCACTAAATTTTTGAGCTTCGTTGGTATTAAAAACATTCGTTTTATTAATAATTTCCTGAAGTTTATTTATCCAGACACAAAAATAATGTAAATAAAAGAATGTTTTTTTTTTCCGGGTGCATTCTGAACTTTTACCATATAATATAAAAAATTCTAGGAGATGAAAAATTTAATTAGTAATATCGTTTGAAAAAATGTATTTAACAAACCAAAACATAATTATCTATTTGATAAAACAGAAGCGAAGCATTTTTTTTATTTACTGGTATTATAAAATAAATATTGTGTACAAAATATTGAAAAGACTATAAGAAGAAACCGCGTTTCTGAATGTTCTATTCCGTGACTTAACCTTTTTAAAAGATGCTTACGCCCCATTTACATTCACACTTTTGTATAGAGAATGGGCACGAACAATCACTTTCGCTGAAGTACGCGTGTAAATGAACTATGAATGAGGCTCTTTTTTCTCTCGGGACTTGGCATCTTCTTAAACGGCCAGTGTTTTTTTCTTTTTCAACACCATAGGGCGCGGGAAAGACTGTCCCGGCGTCGCGTTCAAATTTCGAAGCGCACAAAAATGCAGATAGTTTAAATCCGGCCTTTACACGATCGTAAGTTACTAGTAACAGCAAACTTTCCGAGCGTGGGAGATGAAAACATATTTTTAAATTTGAGCTAATAACAAAAACTAGGTACTTATGATTTTTTTTCAATTTTGAGGTTATGAAATAAAAATTGTTTTTTTCAACTTTTTTCTACAGATTTGACATCCTGTTGACCAGTAGGTTACACCCTGTAAAAAGAGTTAGGTACTTTTGTAACACCTTGTATAGCGGCAAAAATCTTAGTCTGCGCAGACGAAGTCTCGGGCAAAAGCTAGTCTCTTATAGTTTCGGTTTTTCTCTTACCGACCCATCTCAACGGACCACTCTGAGTATCTCTAGCAGTTATGTGCTTTTCAAAAACCAAATTGCCATTGTTCCTGAGTAAACTTAGAAATTTCCATTAAAAAAAATATATATATGCACCGGCGCGGGCGGGACACACTGTATGCACGATGCATGAATTCACTTTACGAAGGTTTGTATTCAAAGTATCTTTCTAATCTGCAGTTTAACTTTAATCACTGTGCTTTCGATAAATATTTCCTAAAACCTAATAGATGCTGGTGCATTGGAATAGTTGTCATTTTCACAGAGTACTGGACAAGGACAAAGGTACGAAGTATTTGAAGTACAAAGATGTGACTGTCAATACTCTCCAGCTCCCGATAATGAATTTAGTTGTCAATTCAGAAATTGGCTGATAGTTACGAAAAAATCTGCTAATCTCGCTATATCATTTCATATTTAAGGCTCCACTTTGCATTACCTACCTATCTAAAATTGTTGAGTGAAATCTCAATTGCACAATATTTTAGTAGTATTTCGTTAACATTTACATTTTATCATTTACTACCTGGCGTCGATCAGTGCAACATGAAGCAAAAAGTCTCGGGATGAGCATTCCGAGCTTGAGATGAAGGCGCAAAATAGACCAGAATGGAAAACTGTTTTAAACCCCCGATCCAAAAATAATAGTGTTATAAGTTTGACCTCTATGTGTGTGAGTGTGTCTGTCTGTCTGTAGCACCATAGACCATAGCTTAAACGGGAGAACCGATTTGGATGAAGTTTTTTTATTTGAAAGCAGATTTTCTAGCGCGTTTTCTTAGACATGTTTGATCAAAATCAGCTCCACCGTTTATGATATATGAAAACTTGTAGTAAAAAATCAGAAGTTTAACAAATTTTTAATTTAGTTGTTATAAGAGCTCTATGTTTCTGATTATGAATGACAGGAACTTTACTGATGATGATGATTTACAATTTCGATGAAAGTGAACATAGAACACGAGCTTTAGAAAACTCCCTGAATACTAGGCTAAGCGTTTAGTCTCATAAACGTTTCTACTGCATCCATTGCTGGTAAGTACTTGTCCTGTACTTTGTTATTATTTAAAAGTGCAGAATAGGAGAGCAGTCTTGGGCACAAAATAAAAACCGTACAAGAAGTAAAGTGTCTTAGATTGAAACTGATTGAAAATTTCGACCAAATGCTGAGAAAAATTAATAGAGATTATCATAGTGCCATATTTTCTGCATTGATACGATAATATATTTATCGCGTGACTTTTACTTTTGACGGTCAGTGTAAATGTATAATGTATTTATTGAATACTGAATTTATAAAAAATAGTTGATTTCAGTTGTATGCGGATGTTCTTGTACGAAATATTGGGCTGTACTTCGGGTGTCATTTATTCTGTTTTGAGTACACCAAATAGATGGTAATATTCTTCACCGGCGACACAGTCCGCTACTGAGGAAAAAAGCAAACGAAGATAAGAACGCAGGGATTTGACTTGCATTGAGAGCGAATGAGTCAGTCAAGATTAGTTTTTATTTGACTTGCATTGTAAGCAGAATGAGTATTTACAAAAAAAGTTCCCTAGCACGGGTTAGTGCTTTAGAAAATAAAAATAGCAGAATGAGTCAGTCAAGACAAGAAGAGTTCTGTTGGGAGCCCAAGAAACGAAACCGCTACACCGACATAATCTTAACACAAGTAAGTTTAACCGTTTACAAAATACAAAACGAAAGTTCAGTAAAATATACCTACGCGTAGAAACGTAAGCATTATCATTTTTCTAGATGTGTCACTTCTGCTTACACTACATGGGTGAAGTGACCACGCGGACGCTGTAGTGCCTGGTACAGTCGGCCGGACGCTAGGATACCCCTTCTTGTTCGATTGACGCCCTTATGCCGCGCGCAGTAAGAGCTGCCATGGGGTATCTGTGACTGTGGCCAAACGTACAAACCACGTTTGCTCGTTTTACGTTCCAACCTGCGACAAAAGTTCAAGATAAACATACGTTCAAATAGCAGTATGGATGCATCGGTTTGTTTGTTGTTGTAAACCTGAAAAACAAAACTTTATCGTCCCGCCCGCCATTTTTCAATCCGTTCATCCTGCAGAGCAAACAATAAAATCTATTTTCAAGTTTACCTACGCTGTGCTCTCTCCATGTTTGCTGTCAACTTTTAACTTGCTTTGTATGTATTTACAAGAAATACAATTTTTTCCCTTGGGCGTTTCTTTACTGACCAACATAGCTCCAGTGCAAGTACACACGACAGCACGTCAGATTGCACACTTTTGTTGTAAAGTCGCCCGTAATGTAGCCGAATAGAGTGCTAGCATGTAAGGGTCGACGTGCTGTCGTGTGTACGAGTATTCTCTAAAATTAAGAGGAAACGCGGGTAGCTATTTTAGAAAACATGTGTTTAAGCCATTTAATTCTTATGTACCTCTGCCATGTCCCTATGTTTTCTTTTTTTTATTATTTAAATAATTAAAATAAGAAAAAAAGGAAAACCTAGGATGAACATTGAATGTAAATAAACATGAACATAAACATATTTTTTCTAAAATAACTATCCAGGGAGGAAACAGGTCTCCCTTTTTGTATGGAGCAGCGGTCACCCGCGTTTCATCTTAGGCACCATAAATAATTCCATTTTATACTAGGTATGTCAAAAAAAGATTGTTACTGTAAATAAACCGGTTCAACAGTGCGGATTTTTTACCGAGTAGACCCGGTATAGAAACCGACATTACTTTGCATGTAATGAGATGATTTATACGGCGTCCACCCAAGTAACATTTTAGGTTGTAGAAAGGTTTTGAACAGGTTCTAGAACCTTTGTATGGAAATCTGCTCGTAAGTCTTATAACTCTCAATAAAGTTATATTAACCTTGTAATTACCTTCTGAGTGCCAAAAGGGCCCCGGTTTTAGAACCTTTCTGAGAGCTACAGCACAACCTATAGCTCAAATCCAGAACCTTTCCAATACTTGCATAGAACCTAAATATAACCTTCACAACCTTAATTTAACGTTATTATAACCTTGCAAGACAACTTATAAGTTCTAAATTAGTCTTGGATGTAACTCTATGACAACTTAGAACCTTTTTGATGGATATGAATAAATACCTTTCTAGGACTTACAAGTTTTAAATAGCTTCTGTTTAAGATTTTTTACACAGATTCAAATACTTATTTACAATGGCGTCATTCCTTTTTCGTTCGGCCATCTTTCAAAATGGCTAGATAAGCAAAGTGTTTATAAAAATAATAAGTAGCTTGGTAAAGTCAGGAAATAATCAAAATATAGTGCGATTGGCACTTCATCGTGAAACTTTACGATAATAGTGCTGTATACAATACGGGCCTTTCATAAGTTAAACATTTCGGATATTTTTTAATAAAATAAAATAAAAAAAATTGGTGATCGGTGGTAAGTCACATCAGAAATCAAACTACTATTCATATGAAAAATATATATTATAAATAGTGTAGCGCATGGTATTTGATTACGCTTTATTTAATTAAAATATTGGTTTTGTTTCGTTTTTTTTTTCATTTTTTAATATTAAATATGGCTGACGTTAGGAAATTACTTGAAAGTATTATGTTTTTCCTTTTCAGAACTGTAACAGCTAAGAGCTCTTAAGGTTTTCCAAAATAAGAGCTGAAGGTAATCTCGCGGAGCTACCTCAAACGACAAGGCTGTTTTCAACGCTTCAAGGTTATTACCAGGAGTTGTCCAAGACTTATCAGTTGCGAAAACCACCACTGAGCTAAATTTGTTGCTTTTAAGTTTTGGTTGTAGGGGGACATGCGTTTGACCTTCGTTCAACAAACAGCTACAGGCTGCTCTAAGGGTGGTCATGAACTGAGATCAAAATTGAACTCTGTTTAAACTTAGTATAAAGTGAGATCAATTTTGAACTAACTTTAAACTGAGTTCAAAATTGATCTCTGTTTATATTTAGTTTAGTGAGATCAATTTTGAAGTTACTTTAACCAACTGGTATTACTGAGTTCAAAATTGATATTATTATTATTCGAATCGAATCGAATCGAATCAAATCGAATCGAATCAAATCGAATCGAATCGAAACGAAACGAAACAAAACGAGTCGAATCGAATCGAATCGAATCGAAACGAAACGAATCGAATCGAATCGAATCGAATCGGCTATTGCTAGATTCATGGAACACACGACAGCACGTCAGTTGTTGTAAAATCGCCCGTAACGTAACCGAGCAAAGTGCTATGTAAGGGTCGACGTGCTGTCGTGTGTACTGATTCAAGTATCAAAACCTTAACTGCCTATATCTCCTAAACGGCTAATGCTAGACCCATGTTTATGGTACTCAAAAAAAAGGGTTCAACGAGCTCTACCTGATGAACGCAACAAAAATAATAAAAAGATGTATCAAAACTTTAACTGCCCATATCTCCTAAACGGCTAACGCTAGACCCATGTTCATGGTACTCTAAAAAAGGGGCTCGACGAGTTCTACCTGATGAAAGAAACAAAAATAACTAGTAGTTCGCCCCGAACTGTGAACTCGAGACCCCATATAAACTTAACAACCCTCGGCAACCCCTTGACCGATTTGGCTCACGTTCGTACTTAAAAATTCTTTTAATTTCATTTACCCGCCTACCAAATTTCATAATGATCCGACCGAATTTACTCAAGTTATCGTCGAACGAACATACATACAAACATACATACATACATACAAACATGCAAACGCCGGATTGTTCCAGTAGACTCGCTTCGCTCGCTCGTTCAATAAAAAAGAAGTATCAAAACTTTAACTGCCCATATTTGAATGAGCGAGCGAAGTTCTCCGAGTCTACTGGAACAATCCGGCGTTTGTATGTATGTATGTATGAATGTTCATTCGACGATAACTTGAGTAAATGTAGTCGGATCGTCATGAAATTTGGCAGGCGGGTAAATGAGGCAAATCGGTCGAGGGGTTACTGAGATAGAGGGTCGCGAGTTCAAAGTTCGGGGCGAACCACTAGTATCTCCTAAACGGCCAATGCTAGACCCAAATTAGTAATTTAATTTCAATTGATTCGATTCGATTCGAATCGCATAGAATCGAATCAAATAAATAAAAATCAAATCAAATCCAATTCAATCGATGTATGAATGTTCGTTCGACGATAACTTGAGTAAATTTAGTCGGATCGTCAGGTGGGCAGGTAAATAAGGTAAAGAGAATTTTTAAGTTCAAACATGAGGTTCAAACGGTCGAGGGGTTGCTGAAATATGGGGTCGCGAGTTCAAAGCTCGGGGCGAACCACTAGTTAATAACATTTTATTATTTTTGTTGCTTTCATCAGGTACAGCTCGTCGAACCCTTTTTTTGAGTACTGTAGCACTTGTGTGCTATCCCTAGCTATAACTCTATCAATTAAACTCGAACTTCCGATATTCCTATTTATTTCTTAGTTAAAATATACATTTTCGTCCGCACCCCACGGCGGATCTCGTCTGTCTCCACTTGACAATCTTATTTACAGCCTTCCAACATATAATTTTAAACAGCCTACCTAATTCAAATATTATCATCAGCCAGTAGTCCAACGGAGGTTACATCATTACATCTTCCCCCTTCTAGTTCATTAAATTTTGATAGAGATCAAAATTTAATCAACTGTGGTCGGTCTTGAACATCTCTAAAATCAAAATTTGATAGGAATCTTAACTATCTAACTATACATCAATAAACAACTTAAATATTTCAATTAAATAATAGTACAACACTTCACTGTCACTTCACTATCACCATCCCTAGATACCTACCTCCCTACTCATAAAATGCGAGAATACTACCCTGAATTCGTATAATACAATCTGGCAAAGCTGGTTAATAATCCGGCTGAGTTAAAATTGGATACTCCAAGCCATCATAATTTACAAGCGAGGCCCAAAGATTACTCGACTTCATTCGATACTATTCCACCCTTACATAATTGGGCTACCCAATCGTCGACATAAAATATAAAAAACCTGCGCTATTAACAGTTGGGACCTCGGCACTATGTCAATCAGACCCACCAAAAGCAACCAACTTCCCCATCAAGCTATACTTCTATCTGAGGGGTAAGTCTATCCGACTCATGCCAGTGTCTCCCCTGTCTCCCTTCCTATCATCATAAATGTCGGCCTCGTAACGTATGGCTGTTGGAGTATCCGTCGACACGCATCGGACACGCTGCTGCCGGCAGCTCTCCGATCCACGTCAACCATCCTCAGCCTCGCTGCACTCTGCAGCTGCAAGCTTTGCCGCCTCAGGTAGTAGTATCCTCGTGCAAGCCGCATATGAAAATATTTACAAGCATTAGTATCTATATTACACATCATTGCCACAACAATCTACCTAACTATCTTTCATAGAAGAGTCTCTTTCTTTCCTTCATACTGTCTTTTCTTTTCTTTTTTTTTTTAACTACTGGATTCTCTTTTCCTTCCACTTTATCACTTCACCAGCCAACAGGGATCTCAGTCTGTCTATTTTGAAGGGACCCTTGAACTCCCAGCACCTATTTACAATTTTATTCACCACTCTCGCCGTGACACATCGTTGACCTATGAATCGTCGCCGCATCTTGTACTTCGACCTCTTCAACTTCTTTTCCGCACAAAGTTTCTTCTTGAAACTGCGCGCTTTGTATTCCTTGTGCCGCTTGATAACAATAATTCTCCGCATTGCGTGACAATCAACCCTTTTGATAACACCTTTCATTCGAACTTTTTCACAACTGACATTACCATTGACAATGACATTTGACATCGCCTTTTTTAGAAGTACTTCCTTCAAATTTTCCTCGGACTTGACCAATGAGTCCGAGTTACTCACTTCGGTTGTCGATGCCTCATTTTGACAACTTGTCAGCTGTCCGCTTCCGTCAATAGCGACATGACAATTTTCCATGACGTGGGTTTTGATGAGTGGGGACCCTGGAAATGAAATTCCCGCAACGTTCTCTTGCAGCAACCCCTGTTTTGGAACCACGTCGAGCTGCAGCAACGACTCTTCTTTATCTACCAACTCTACTTCAATAACTGGATCTGACCCACCGGATTTTTGTTTTGCTTCATCCGCAAGCTCATCCATCGGTTGCACTGTTGGGTCATCTTCCTTCTCGGGCACCTGCTTGTCATCATTGCGCCCTGCGGCGTCTGCCCTCGAAACTGGCGGCGTCGGTTGCTGCCATTCGTTGTCCAACTCGTCCTCTTCTTTTGGCTGAAATTCGTCCACACGGTTGTATCGGCTCGGGATAACCGGCTTACTAACTACAGGCTGCTGTACACTGGGCGACTCTGGCACCTTCTGCACTTCGTGGGTTCCATAACCCTCGTTAATTTTTGGCTCATTCCACGGCTGAAACTCTGCCCTCAAGGCCTCTTTCACCTCAGTATAGGTCGTAGTTGTTTCGTACAACCCTTTATAATAATAAAACGCTGCGCCGGACAAATACGCTGCAATGATGATTCTTTTATCTTCGTCCGACCAGTCTTTTATCGCCGCGATTATTTCGAACTGGCGAAAAAATTCGTTGATGTCGACGGAAAACCCGTCGAAGGTCGACGCCATGGTTTGCTATGCAGAAACCCAATAATATCGACTAGCTCACTTTTTATAAAAACATCAACCACTTAGCTTTATTAATTGTGCCAGTCCTCCTGGTTGGCACACATAGAACTATCTTGTCTCACTCTCACTTGGTGAGTTCACTCTGCTTGGCCGCTTGGCTCGTCATTACCATCATCATCATCATTATTATCAGGTCTTCGTCCTGGTTCGGGGGCGTATAGTGTGACGAGCTGAAACCTGATTATCAAAGCTAGCGGGGTAACTCGCGATCTAAGGCGCCTCCACCACTGTAGCACTTGTGTGCTATCCCTAGCTATAACTCTATGTTAAAATATACATTTTCGTCCGCACCCCACGGCGGATCTCGTCTGTCTCCACTTGACAATCTTATTTACAGCCTTCCAACATATAATTTTAAACAGCCTACCTAATTCAAATATTATCATCAGCCAGTAGTCCAACGGAGGTTACATCATTACAGTACCATAAACATGGGTCTAGCATTAGCCGTTTTAGGAGTTATGGGCAGTTAAAGTTTTGATACTTATTTTTTATAAATTTTTAATAACTTTTTATTATTTATGTTGCTTTTATCAGATAAAGCTCGTCAAGTCCTTTTTTTAAAGTACCATAAACATGGGTCTAGCATTAGCCGTTTCGGAGATATGAGCAGTTAAAATTTTGATACTTGAATCAGTATGAATCTAGCAATAGCTGATTCGATTCGATTCTATCCGTTTCGATTCGATTCGATTACATTCGATTCGATTCGATTCGATTAGATTCCGTTGGATTCGATTCGATTCGAATAATAATAATATCAATTTAGAACTCAGTTTAAAGTAAGTTCAAAATTGATCTCACTAAACTAAGTTTAAACATAGATCAATTTTGAACTCAGTTTAAAGTAAGTTCAAAATTGAGCTCACTTTAAACTAAGTTTAAACTGAGTTCAATTTGGATCTCAGTTTAAGTATCGTTCATGAATACCACCCTAAGGCCCGGTTTCTGAATTGAGAATTTCACTAACCAAATGCTTAAGTATCGTTCTGTCACATTCTCTTGTGTGACATCTGCAGTGACAGAACGATACTTAAGCATTTGGTTAGTGAAATTCTCAATTCAGAAACCGGGCCTAAGGGTGGTATTCTAAAAGTATAAAAACACGTTTATGGTATATGGTCCTCCCTTATTTTTCATTATTATTTGTTGTCGTATCCTGCATTATTACACATACATTCTGTAAAAATTGGTATTTGTATTTTTTTTAGTGTGAAAAATGTTTTAATACTTTCCAAAAAAACCTTCACCAAAACATCTATTTCATAAAAAAAAACATATTAATTTAATGTGTACTTATTATCTTGAATACCCAGCTTTCCATTAGTGTCACTAAATGAAAAAAAATGGCTTCATCGATTTAAAGAAACAGCTGAAAATTACAAAAAAAAAAATAGCGAAATTGAACTGATACGAAGTTTACAGAGAACAGAAGTTTACAACTAGTAAATAATAAAACTTACCGTTGTATTAATCATTCATAACATTTTTACGCACTTTACGCTTAAAATTTCCACTCCTTTTTTTGTATCACCCTGTGTCGGTTCATTTTTCAAGACGCGTAATGCTTACAATGTATACCTATTCTTTGAAGTCGCGGAGACAACTGTCGGGTTTTGAGGATGCCTCTCAAGCTTTAAAATATTCCTGTAGGAATTGAATCATGCCTTCAGCTCAAAACAACAGCTTATTGGTTTTGTTTTTCACCACACAGTCCTAATTTGTTTGCCTAGACAACTCTGATCTAACCTCAAAGTTGTAGGTAGGTTTTAGAAACTACTTATAAGCAATTTCAACTTTTCAAAACCTTATGGTAATATCAAGGTTAAAAATTTAACCTTTAGATCACACATAAGTTAAATGACAGCCTTTCCAGAACCTTATCAGTACCTTACGACAACTATAAGATCCTGAGGCTGTAAGCTCTTGAAACACAAGTCATAATAACGTTAACGTTAACTCTTGTCAGCAACTTCAAGGTTTTAACAATAAACTATTAGTTTTAGGACTTAGTAATCATTCTCAAATACTAAATTTAACCAACTAGCAAATCATTAACCTTTGTACAACCCTTCTAAAACCTAGAGGCAATTTTTACAACCTAGGCCCAAATGAAATGTTACTTGGGCAGTGGCACCTTTAGTCGCAATAGATGAGTGAAGTGACTACTAGAAGGCTGTGTAGTGCCTATACCATCCTCTTAGGTTTGTTGTTTATTTTACGTTAGGTTTATTTCATTGATGCCAAAGCATACTCTACATTGTAATATTACTTATTGTTTAAGTATTAAATATTACTTTAATATTAAGCTCTATTTTTAAGTTGGCATTAATAAAGTGATGTGTTGTTGTTGTTACGTTATTTTATTTTTATTTTTTTACAGCACCACTTCTTAACTGTTATGAAACCCGCGACTTATTCTCGCCAATTTTTTTTTTGTAGAGCAAACAGCGTCAGAATAGAGCATAGTGAAACTTTTTGCTCTACAAAAAGTCTCCTATTGCGCGTTTTATGACAAAGCAGTAGCAGTAGTATGAAAAGCGTGATTCCATTCAGAGCAAGGTTTTGTCAGTGCCAAGCATTTCCGTAGTTTTGCGCTTGGCGTTTACAGAACCTTTTTGTCTCAATCTAGGATTTATTCGTTCTTCAGTTTACCTATATGCAACGTCCCGATGCAAAAGCTTCCTCGTACCAATCTGACTGATAGACTGTCAATTCGGAAACAAAACTTCTTGTTCTTGTCCCAGATTTTATGTAAAAAGGGAATTGTCTAAGTTGTAAATCACAATAGCTAACAGAACTGATGATTTGTTTTTTCTCGTTTGAGGCAATAAACACCTTTTTATCTTATCTTATCTTTATTTTATGATTCGAAACGATTTTGCTTAATATTTGCGATTAGCATTTTTGTCACTCAATATCCTTCCAAAATTAAATCGAGTCGCATTCCGTATCTCTATCCCAATCGCTTTCAATGACAGTTTGTGTCAAATAAAATGCTGTCTGAAGGTTGTCAGCACCCTTCAAACGTCAATTTGAAAGGCATCGATTCAAAAGTTAGACAATTGGGTACGCAAAGTTTTTTGTTCGAAAGTCCGTTATTGGCTTAAACTTATCTTTAGACAATATTGAGAAACTAATTTAAATAATTTTTATTTTGGTCCAGTTGTTTTGTTTTTATGCGCTAAAATGTTTTGTTCCTATGACCGCCAACAGTATGCAGACCGTCGCGTGAAGGTCATAAAACCGTATCTTTGAAACGTTGTAAAATCCAAACTACTGAACCAAAATAAAAAATATTGAAATTAGTTTCTCAATATTGTCTAAAGATAAGATTAAGCTAATAACGGACTTTCGAACAAAAAACTTTGCGTACCGAATTGCCCCCTAGGGTATACGAGTATGTATAATCAATTCCAAGCAATGCCGTGTCGTACGTGTCACATTGGCCGACCTACGGCCTATTGTTCATGTCATTGTCATAAAAGGACGGAGTTAGGTTACCGAAATACCTAGTTCAGCAGCGAAATTTCAAGCGAAAACCACATTTTCTTTACTTTGTGCATATTAAAGCGATCGCTTCGAGTTACGGGCTTACTTGTTGCGTGTTTAGGCTATTTACCTATTTAGTTGCTCTAAAATTATTTGTCGGGCGTCGGGGCTTTATGCTTTGGTAACCGTGCTTGTTAAATAATTGAATTCAATTCAATTTATTTCAGATTTGCACACTGAAAAAACGGAAGGCTAAACAAGACAGATTTTCTCTTGTTTGGCATTTTTTCGATTGAATCCATAAATCGCACCCCCCGGCGAATAAACCCGTAATATCAAAAACGTAATTGTTCAGGAAAAAATAAAAACTGTTTTTTCGTCACAACTCACTAAGTACCTATGGTAGAAAAGTCATTTAGGTATCAATTTACAGGTAATTTTTTTGCTCACTACATATTGAAAAATTATTAATCTATAGATAACACTACGGCAGTTATTAAACAAAATGTATGATACCAATATTAAAATCTTGTTTTATTACTGCAAAGTGATATTACGGTTTTATTCGTCGTAAAATCGAAACCGAACATTTACAGCATCATAGTATTATAGAAATATTCGTTGATATTTTGCATAGATACTCTTTTCGGTAAGAGCACATTGTGGCTTTATTCTCGGCATATGTAAAGTGACTCGGTTAGATAATGGCTCATTATATTTTTATTCTGGTACAAATTTCTAAGAATATGAAATGTAAGTGTACATTACATTTTTTCATATACATTATAATTCTCCATAAGTGCCCCTTGTAGCAATGACTTGTATAAAATAAGTAGGTAAAGGAGTCCAGGAAATTTTTAATACCTACCCAAAGTAGTTAACGAAACAAATCGTATTAAAAATCGACAGTATGATGGAAGAAAAACACAATGAAATTAAAAACTTCCAAAATCAAAGGCAAAAAAGTTAGCAAAAAGTGATTTTTTCAACTTTTTATGCCTTTGTTTTTGGAAGTGTTTGAATCATTAAATAACAATTTAATTCGAAACTTCTTCTTCTTCTGGTGCCTCTCCACTATTGGAGGTTGGCAGTTGGCTGTTCATTATGTCATTCTGTCCTTAGCTAGATTAAAGACATCTTATATGGTGACCACTCCTGTTCATTCTTTGATGTTTTTCAGCAAATTCTTTCTTCTTTTGCCGACGCTTCTTCCTCCCTCAATCTTTGCCTATCAGGATAATTGGAGAAGTCTATCGTATCTAATCACATTAATTACTTATCTATTTCTATTGGGTGTTTTAAATGAGTCCTCTTTTGTATCACATATCCTTATCCTTATACTTAAGATACCACTACTTTTCGAAAGCTTCCATTTTCCTATTTATTTGATCTTTACGATCCATTTTTCATATACATTCACAACCGTCGTACATTTCTATAGGCTAGATGGCCTCTGACTCCAGGGGTGGCCACTACCTCATACGATTAGTTACCATAGGCTAGATGTAACCTTGAAGCCTCCTGATCTGGATCTGGAGGTTATGATCGCATAGCAAATGGATAGAAGATAAACCTTTATTTGCTTCATCAACAAACGTAGGTAAAAACCAAAGTCAACTTAAACCTTATTAAAACAAGAAAAATACAAACTTGGTTACCTTAGAGCCTGTGAGTTTTACCAGTTTGATTGGCTTCTTCACAGACGATTATCACCGTGTTAGTCTGGCTCCAGTAAAGGTTCTGAATTATTCGCTTATCTCTGCGATCAATTCTAACCTATAACCGGGCTTAGCATGATCAAAGGCCTTCTTGTATTCAATCAAGCAAATTAAAACGTCAGTTTGCAAGTCTCTGGACTTGTGGTCTAGGTAGGTGCAAAGAAGACTTATCTGGTTCTTAGTCCTGACCTGAAACTGAAATAGCTATCGGCAATACCTATGCTCATTGGACTTCACTCTGATCCTCTCATGAAGAATGAAGAGAAACATACCTGGCTTAACAGACTTATTGTGCGGTATTCGCAGTATTTCTTCATGTCAGTAGAGTGACAAAGGTTGAAATTAACCAATTTTGTGGTAATATCCCAGTGCTGTAAAAGGTTTTGAAAGACCTGGAGAGCGCATAATTATTAGAGTATGTTTTTGATGGGCTTGAATTAATCTGGTCTTAGTGATTTACCAGTTTTGGCTCTTTTTAGAACCTTAACTAGTGACTTTTGATCAAAGGATTGAAGGACCAGTTTCATAGATCAGTATATTGGCAAACAGCGTTTTCACGCGGATTTTTATACTTCCTTCATACAGAATTTAATGTATGCAGAAACCTTGGTGTTACTTAAGCCTTGTGAGATCATTATTATACATCGTCCAGTGGCAATTACTTATTAAGTTCAAGTACCTAGGTTTTACGGTAACTGATCCAACCCGAGAAGGCGAGATAGAGATCAGAATTAAAAATGCATCCCGATACTGCGCGGCTCTCCACGAAGTGATCACGTCCAAGCACCTAACAAGAACAATCTTTATGTACGGATATGAAACTTGGACACTGACGCAAAAAGAAAAGATCAAACTCCTGGTCATGGAAAGGCAACATCCTGTGAAAAATATTTGGACCCACCAAGGGAGAAGATGGCACCTTTAGGATCCGGTAAAACGCCGAACACATGGCCGAGCCCAACATAATCGGAGAGAATAAAACTGCAAGACTCCGCCGGCTTGGAACGGCAACCTTGTGCACGTCTACCAGTTGGACGTCCCAAGTATCGCTGTATTGAAGAAGTCTCAAAGGACTTGCGCGAACTCCAAGTGGAAGATTAGAAAGAAGTGATGCAGGACGGAGAGAGATGGCATCTTTTGGTTGCGGAGGCCAAGATCCACTTCGAGTCGCTGAGCCAGCGTAGTAAGTAAGTGGCAACTTCACTCACACCACATGGGTGCAGTGACCACTTGCTGCAGTGACTGGGAAATCAGTCAATGAATTCCGGTTTTATCCTTTACGCAACCCAGCCATCTCCTTTATCTCCAAATGCCATATCATGGTTGTTCCATTCTTTATAGAACTTCGAGCCCACCACTCGTATTTTACACAAGTTTTTTTTTTCTTGTACAATATTGTCCGGTTGTGAGAGTTTGTGTAGCCGTTTTCTCTATAAGGTTTACTACATCATAAGAGACATAAACTTAAGACATCATCGTCTATCTACAGTTGTTTCTTGTTCTTTATTCTTCCCAAAATCGCCCTTCATAGTGACTACCGCATCGATGACATATTGTTAGATTTATCATTACATCATTACTGGAAAAAAAATATAACAACAAAAAGCTAAACGGTTTTACAGATATAGCAAAACCGGTTCCTATTTTGTAAACATGCATTACAGTCATGGTGATCAAAATATTTCACGAGAATAAAGCCATAAAGGCTTTTGTAATTTCTGCATACAATAAATGTATCCGTAAGGGATGACTGCGGTTTTATTCTGCGTTCAAATTGTTGAGTATGGTCAGACGAATAAAGCCATATTTTTAAATATCTCCTTAAATATGGTATTTCAGGGTCTGAAAAAAATTACACTTATGTATTCGGCATCGGAGATGACGTTTCTGCAATAACAATAAAAAAGCCGTACTAGCACTTTACGGGTTTATTCTGCGGGGGGTGCGAAATGTATTATACTATTCAATAAAGTGGCTTGATCAATTCACCATTGTGAACTATAATCAAATCAAGTCCTGCCCATATTGCTTGCTACAAGCAATTTCATAAAGGCTTTGTGCTTGCTTGTACTTATCACGTGTATTTGATTGAATCAATGAGGTACTTAATAGCTACCCCTGTCTAAGTTTTATAAATGAGATTTTTCGTGGATTGTGATGGATGACATTCCTATAGGTATCACGAGTGACGAGTGTTAAATTTGAGCTAATATTAAAAACAAAAGTTATGAAAAAAAAGTTTTGAAGTTATAAAATAAAAAATGATTTTTTCAACTTTTTTTTTACAGAATATTCACATCCAGTTGACCAAAGGTTGTAAAAAGAGTTAGGATGTTTTGTAACACGTTGTATTACGTACAAGGCTTGGAAGTTTGAATGTAGAGTACAAAAGCTAGAGTATTCAGTAAAATGTTGTTTAAATTCACCTTTTAACGATAAGCAACACTCCAGGACGCTTTTTATGGGGTCAAGATTTACATTTTGCTTGTTATCTCTAATGCAACATTTTGCTTTATTGCACCGTAAAGTCACGACGAAGCACGCCGCAGGGCTTCCAATCAAATTTTATACTCTTTCATTATTTTGAGGCTCATTTATACACTCCTAGTATTATTCTGGCTGTCAAGTCTGTAACGGAGTTGTGTCTCGATAGGTTTCCAGTTGTAGGCTTCGACAGGATGTATCAATTATTCTGCCCTTAACCGAAAAGTCGGGATAATTAAGGTAATTTATTTACCTGTTAAACGTACCGCGATTCAACCCGTTTCAAAACAAAATTCTGTCCTTGTATCATCTAAGGCCTTTGCATCTGCGTAATGAGATGATTTATACAGCGTCCAGTGGCACCTTCACTCACACTACATGGGTGGGTGGGGATGGGTGGGTCCATGTAATGTACAATAAATAAAATTCTAATTCCAAATTCCAAAAGAACAATGGTGCAGGAAAAACACGAGGAAAACCTGGTTTTGTCTTAGCAACTGGAAAGCTATCGAGACACCATTGCACTACATACTGACCTACTGCTCTACCTACGTAGTGTTTTCCTAAATTTTTATCATTATTTTTACCATTTCAAGTTAAATTTAAGAAATTTTATAGTCTAAAAATTCCAATTTACCTACAGTCGTTAAATTATATCTAGATTTTATTCAAACAACTCTTTACTCGCATTAAACCAAAAAATATAAAGGCAATGTTCTGACTGCTTTACGTACTGACTGCTTTATGCATATTATGTACTTAAAATTTCAAACAACCGAAATAAAATTGGATCATTGTTTGTTCAGAGACTAAACTTTACTAAAAAAATAGCTTTTTCTTCTTGTAGTGCCGTCTCCTATTGGAGGTTGGCAATCATCTTGGCAATTTCTTCTTTTGAGGCTGCCAAACGTAACAAGGAGCTCGTGGATTATTGGAACCAATGGTGTACCTAAGTTCTCAAGCCATGATAGCTTGGGTCTTTCAGGTCACCTCTTGCCTGGTATCTTCCCTTGGATGATAAGTAGAAGGAACCCATATTGGGTGTTGCGCATTTTAAGGCCAAAATACTCAACTGTGCGTTTTTTATGGTCTTTACTACCTCAAAATTTTAGTTATTTGCAATTTTTTTGACCCAGGAGATTTTGAGCATTCGTGTATCTTAAAACCGCTGAAAATTGCCGTCATAAGTCGCTGGAAACGTGTAAATAAACCCTTCAGAACACAGCGGCCAAAGAACTTTAGAGAAAACAAAGGAATTTCCTTCAACCTTACTATTCGTTTAGTTTGAAGCAAAGAGATCTATTTGTTCCGCTCGAGTTTGTATCCTAATATTTAGATCAGGCACGGATCCATTTATTTTTATTACGGACAGTATATCAGCATACAAATGTCCAACAAAAAGTGAAATGAGATGTAGCGTTGGCACGCAAGGTTCTTTGGAGAAGTGGAAATACTTTTTAGGGGTTCTTTGTCTGTGGGTATTACGTAAGTCAGTGACCCAAACACAGACGTGTAACGTAAATTAATTAATTTTAAATATAGGCACCACTTTTGGGGGTTGATAATTTTTTTTTTTTAAACTTATCGTCTTAAACTTCAAACTTATAACCTACATACCAAATGAAATAGCTTGTTTTAAGAATAACAAATAAATATATATTGTTTTTATAAATTTAAGATAAACAGATTTAAAGTTGTTTTTAAGAAAATACGTGAAAAATTACCCCCTTATCTCCGAAACTACTAGGCCATTTTTTTTTAATACCGAAATTTATAGGAACAAAATAATTGTTTAGTAAATGTCAGTACGAAACCCATAGTACGCGAGCCCGACTCGTTCTTGGCAGGTTTTTTAACTTTGCGATTTAGGTACGCCCAGTTTAAGTAAATGCCTTCTTTAAAAAAATCTACTAGTTATTTCTGCTTTCCGTTCCCATTAAACTCATTTTGAAGTTTTTATTTGACTAAAATGTTGAATGTTACTCCGCCAAAAATTTAACTTTTGGCATCATAATATTACATACTAGTTTAATATATTTTACTTCATTACTTTTTCTGCTTTCTCTACAAATACAATAGTTCCTTGCAAGCGGTTGAGTACACTATAAATTTTCTATTATTGAAGAAAGAAAAGTTTTGCCCCAAAATTGATGCCAAAAGTAGCGTTTTTCGCAATACATCCTTACTGCCCCCGATAGTTGAAAAGGCGCATGTAACAAGAACCTAAAACCGAGAAAAAAAATGTTTAGTGAATGAAACCTTAAATGGTTTGCTGTCAGTTATTTAAAAGAAATAATATATGTTTGTAAATGTCGAAAAATGGTTAAAATTATTGTCTTTCAATTGCTATATAATAATAGGTATATTTTAAATATATTATATGGAAAATCTCAAAAAATCCTTTTCATTTTAGTTTTAAAAATTTGAAGAAATGAGAAATAATCAATTGAAAGGGCGCATGTCGCCACATACGCCCTTTCAATTTCGAATGTGCTCTATATTACTATTAACCCTAGTACCAAGTGTATAATTTTATTTATTTTCCTAGGAAGAAAAGGCGCATTTAAGTACATGCGACTTTTTGCACAATATCCAGTATTAATCTTATAGCCCTTAGCTAAGTTGAAAAGTACCTATGATCATCTTTTTTTGGTTTAATCTTGACTTGAAAGTAAAAAATAATAATAATTCAATCTTTTATTTATTCTTTTATTCAGATGATACCTCTGAATTGATTTTTGGTCACCGGTCTTGGGATTCCAATCTTGATATATTTCATTCTGAGAAAGTCAAGTACTATTTCGGTTCCATCAAAATCCGTATGCGTAAATTTTAGTGATACGACCGCTTTGAAAAGAGCCTGACGGACTTTGGTGGAACCGAAATAGTAGTTAATTTTCTCAGAATGAAAAAGAACAATATTGGAATCTCAAGACCAGCGACCAAAAATCAATTCAGAGGTATCAAGGTAACAAGATAGGCTCGTGGTGTTACACAAGTAACACCACGAGCCTATCTTGTTCAGATAGGCTCGTGGTGTTACTTGTGTAAGTTTATAGGCACAAAAGCCAAGTCAAATTTGAGGATGTTCACCGAGCTGTCTCTGACACACGTCGCTAAATAACTGTAAAGAATATGGATGTCAGAAACGTTTATAAGTTCGAAGATTGCTCTTCTGCCTATAAACTAGACGTGTTACACATGTAACGCCACAAGATGTGTCAGGCTACTTTTCAAGGAGGTTCTTCTCCTTGAAAAGTAGCCTGACGGACTTTGGTGGAACCGAAATATTACTAATTTTCTCAGAATGAAAAAGAACAATATTGGAATCTCAAGACCGGTGACCAAAAATCAATTCAGATGTGATATAATGAGTCAACAAGTCAGAAAACAATCAGTTCAGTCAAGAGCGCAAGTCTGATATAATCAGTAAATTAGTCCCTCTGATGCTCGAAAACCGAAGAGAGTTTTGGTATAATTTGCCATGCGACTCTGCCAATTAGTGGTGCTTGTCTAATCATACTTCACGTTTTTTTATACCACATTCAAACTAAGTGTGTGTTCGGTTTACAGGTTGTCTAAAGCCATTGAGTGATATAAGAGACTGTTTTTATCTCAACCATTGCTCAGCGCAATCTTGCTGCGTAGTTTCGGTGCTGGTTCTGCCGGAGATGGTGCAGTCTTTATTGGTGTTGGTGATGATACCATCGCAGGCATTCAGAGCGCAATCTTGCTGCGTAGTTTTGTAACCACATCCCGCTATGTCACAATGACGGTTGTCAGTAATTAAATGACGAGCGTGAATTTCCGGTGGAGTACTACCTGGTGTACTTGGAACACTTGTGGAAGACAAAACTTTGTGAACTAAGTTTAAACTTCGACCATGCTTCATTTTGTTTTGCCTGAAATTAGAAATAACATAATGCTTTAAATATTGTGTTATATGTAGGTTACAGTACCTTAGGTTTCTTAGTTACCTACATAAAAACCACGATGACTAGACCAATAAGTGCATCTACCTGTTTGACAGATAACTTTTGCCATGTCTACACTACACAGTATAAGGTCCACCGCAATGTAAAATATTTTTAAGTGCATTAAAAGTGTTAATAAATAAATGTTACTATACCCTTATTCTAACAAAAACACTAGTAGGTTTAAGCCCGCTCCAATATTTTGCAAGCTATCGACATTACACGTTAGGCAGATAATTTAGAAGTATAATACCATTGTTAATAATAAACGGCTTCACCTAAGCCTTATGTGTTATAAATTAATTAACTAATTCAAAAGTTAATGAGAGTTGAATAATGCAAATAGTAAATGAAATAAAATTGTATAAATCTTACATTGCACATTGTCGCAAAATGGTGCCGGCGCGTAACATACCTCGCCTTATCTGCCTCTCCGACGCAAGACGCAACTGATCAGTCACCCCGTACATATTCCCCTCCCTCAAGCCCCGCTTCTTAAGGAAGCGGTAGTTAAAAAGGCGCTTTGGCACACTTGCGACTTTTCAGTTAAGTACCATCCATACTTTTATTTCCCCTATAGAGAATTGAGACGTATTTGGCAGATGCGCATAGAAAAAACATAAAATACGAAGTAGTAAGGGCGCATGTGGTAGATGTTGACTTTTCTACTAAGTAAGTATAATACTTTTCAACTAGCGTTTAGGACGCAAATGGTCAGTTGCGACCTATCTATTAAGCATTAGAAACGATATCTCATAAGCGCCTATTAAACTTCCGATCATAAAAAAATACTATGAAGATCAAAGGCGTATGTGTGTAAATGCGGCTATTCTTCTAAGTTTATGATGATTTCGGCTTTTCATCTTCCATTTAGTAGAAAAGTTGGATGCATAAGCGCCTATTTTGACTATGGAAAATTGCTAGGAAGCGAGATAGCGAAAAATAAAAAATACTGGCCGACGCGCCTTTTTTTTCTGATTCCAACGGTGTATATAACTCAATTTTGGAAAAAATGTTAGATGCGCCTTTTCAACTAACGGGGGCAGCTTATCCGTCCGTGTGCGTCCCTCTGGCAAAATATAAATCGGCTACGGCGCGCCCGGCGCTCGCCCTGTAAAATGTATGGCGCTCGTCCGCGTGCCCTGTAAAATTTATGGCGCTCGGCCGCGCGCCTTATTAAATGTATGGCGCTCGGCCGCGCGCCCGCCGCGCGCCTTATAAAATGTATGGCGCTCGGCCGCGCGCCCGCCGCGCGCCTTATAAAATGTATGGCGCTCGGCCGCGCGCCCGCCGCGCGCCTTATAAAATGTATGGCGCTCGGCCGCGCTCCCGCCGCGCGCCTTATAAAATGTATGGCGCTCGGCCGCGCTCCCGCCACGCGCCTTATAAAATGTATGGCGCTCGGCCGCGCTCCCGCCACGCGCCTTATAAAATGTATGGCGCTCGGCCGCGCTCCCGCCGCGCGCCTTATAAAATGTATGGCGTACGGCCGCCTGCCCGCCGCCGCGCGCCCTGTAAATGACATGGTGCTCGGACCCGGCGCACCCGGGGTGCTTTCTATATGAAGTCCCTATGTACCAAAATGTAATTTGTAACTTTGTTTTTCAAGGAGAATCTCCTACCCCTTTTGTGAAGTCTGAAGTGAGTTTAACTTTTTGTATAAGTTCAGTAAAGTTGGAAGTAGCAAGTCGTGTCGTAGAAGTAGATTGTAACAAGTAAACTATTTAACACACAAAGTTTGCCTAATAGGCTTATTTCAAATTCAGTTGGCGACAACAATATGGCTGAAACGGCATTCAAAACCGTAACGAAATCCCACTACAACTAAGTTACCCGTATAATATGCTGTTTCCCTAAATAACTTTGGGTTAATCCCGTTTAGCATAAAGGTACGGAATTACCCCTTTTACTGCGCTATAATATCCTTTAATTTCATACACAACATGCATGAAAGGGGAAAACATAGTTCAATATCCGATTTCAGGTTTTGGTATTATTAAGGCGCTGGGCATAGTGAATTAGCCCGCGCGCAAAAAAAATGCACAAAAACGATTCCTGTATCAAATACACTAAAAAAATCGAAAATGTTCACATATCAAACCCTAGAATTAGGTGAGAGCTAGCTAAAACAGCCAGTTTTGTGTTGATACCCATAACAGATTGCAAGATATTTTGTTTGAAAAAAAGTGCGCCGCCTATTTTTTTTCATCAAAAATATCTTCAAAACGTTTATGAATGTCAACACGAAACTGACTGTTTTAGATAGGTCTCAACTAATTCTAGGGTTTGATATGTGAACATTTTCTTTTTTTTTTTGTGTATTTGATACAGGAAACGATTTTGTGAATTTGTTTTGCGCGCGGGCGATTCACTATGCACAGCGCCTTAAGGTTGTACAATAATTATAGATACTTAACATGAAAAAGCGTTGTTAAATGCTAATAAAAAAATAAGGCCTTTGCATCTGTAGAGCCGTTTGAGCGTGAAAGAGAAACAAACATACAAATACCCAACATCCAAACAATGCTTTACGTTTTAAATATTATTGTGATTACCACGTTATTATGAAGGCGCCGTGCATAGTGAATTGTCCGCGCGCATAGAAAAATGCACAAAATCGATTCCTGTATCAAATACACTAAAGAAATTGAAAATGTTCACATATTAAACCCTAGAATAAGGTGAGAGCTATCTAAAACAGCCAGTTTTGTGTTGACATTTATAAACGTTTTAAAGATATTTTGCTTGAAAAAAATAGACGGCGCACTTTTTTTCAAGCAAAATATCTTGCAATCTGTTATGGATATCAACATGAAACTGGCTGTGTTAGATGGGTCTCAACTAATTCTAGGGTTTAATATGTGAATATTTTTTTTTTGTGTATTTGGATCATTCCTGAGAAAAGCGTTCTTCGCTGAGATCGGTGGCTTTTATTTTTTTTCAAGATAGGTGAAAACTAAAAATACACCGTAAAAGATGGCTTAAAAACTAGTCAATATGTCGATGAGGCACACCTGTAGGCTTTATAGATTTATGAAAAAAAAATCTTCTTTTTTGACAAGCCACCGATCTCAGCAAAAAGGCCACCGATCTCAGACAGTGTCTAAAATTATTATAAACAGTAATTACAGTGAATAATAAACGTTTTTTCTAAATTTAAACGTCACTCATGAACAGACACAGATAAAAGGGGGCTAAATTAAGCAAAACATTTCTATTAAACATCATAAAATTTATCAAAAAAACATATCTTTATTTTCATAAAATCATTGTAAAAGATCAATTCCTAAGCTAAACATGCAAAATTATAGTCAACAAGCCTTTGCATCTATTTATACAGCGTCCAGTGGCACCTTCACTTACACTAGATGGGTGAAGAGACCAGTCGGCGCTGCAGTATCTGGGACATTGTTTTAGATGGAGTAGGCTTGCCCATCCTGACAGCTTGGTCGGCCTAGCCCACAAGAGAAGTCATTACGTGTGGAGCCAACTAAGTTGCGGGTTTCATCACGATGTTTTTCCTCACATTAGGGAGGGGTTTACCTACTTCAAATTTACAAATTTATGTAACTTTCAAAAGAAACAAAGTCATGTTACATGCCTGCGCTGGGAATCGAACCTGGTTCTCTCGCATCGGCGACCAATGCTCTATTATATGTGTGACTGTAATAATTATACACTAAAATTGTCTGTCTATACGGATTTTGCTTTTTATTTGCGTGAAATTACATTTCCTTGCAAAAAACAGTACCTTAATAGCGTAAATGAAGTCTAAACTTTAGTCCATAAAAACAAACTGATACATTTTGAATTAGTCATAGCTTCTCGTTCGGTGTGGTATCTAAATAATCTGTGAAATTGATACAATATGTTGAAAACTTCTTTGAGATCCTTGGCTAATAACTGAGATCGGTGGCTTAAATCCACCGATCTCAGTGCCACCGATCTCAGAAATAACTAAAATGTAGCTATTTCTCTTAAACTATAGAAGCAATCGTATTTATTTTTACGACAATACCTACTCAGGGATATATGCATTCATGTACTTAGGATAGTTTAGTGTAGTCTTGTTTACTATACTAGCAAAACATACCACCACTTTCAGCTACCTTACCGAACCAAAGTTTAAAAAAAGTCAAGAACTTACGTAAAAGTTTAGGCATGAAAGATAGCGACACATACGAGCCATAATAGTTGGCAAGGACCATTTGACGATATTTTGCACCAGTAACTAGAAACTTGCCGCGTATTTAAGCTTGTATAAAAACATACTTTCGTTGCACCATTTAAACTTTGCTCGCCGCGTGACATTTCTAGGAATGTCTACAGACACAAGAGTTTTCATTCTATTACAATGCTGGATATACGATTGGATAGAGGCACTCATTGGGCATTTAGAAAGGTATAAATTATCAAAGTAGTGGGCACATGAGTAAAACCACAAACAAAAACATACCAGGCCCACACGCGTGTGACATGCAAAATACTCGCAAAATCACCCATTTTTTGACCTTCAAAGGGATATTTAGGCAATTTCCTGTATAAAATATTGATTTTATTTGATATGCCTCAATGGACCGTTAGTTAAGTAGACGATTAAGTGCTAATTTAGTACTGTGTGATGTATAGTTTATTAGATACTAGGGTGTGACCAAAAAAATCGACCTCTCAAAGAATGACCCATTTGATACAGGAATCGATTTTGTGCATTTTTCTTTGCGCGCGGGCTAATTCACTATGCCCAGCGCCTTAATTTGTTAGATGTAAGCATACCTACGCTAAGCTTGCATGTTGTTTTACGAGACAATGCAGCAGGACGTCAGATGGGGGACGCAGATGTCACAGTCACGTATGTTTTAGTTATTGCCGTGTCCGCCGGGTCACGTCCGCACCTCATCCATGTTGCTTGTGGTAGGTACAATGCTGAACTAAGGGATGAGCGTTTCCACGTGCTACTCGGTTTCCCACTGAGCTAAGCTGCAGGATGTAAGAATAAGATTGGTATACATTCAAAGAAGATAAAACTATTTATGGTCTAACTATACAAGGTGTTACAAAAGTACCTAACTCTTTTTACAGGTTGTAACCTACTGGTCAACAGGATGTCTAATCTGTAAAAAAATGTTGAAAAAAAACAATTTTTATTTTATTACCTCAAAATTTAAAAAATTTCATAACTTTTTTGTTTTTGTTATAAACTCAAATTTAAAAATATGTTTGTGCGTGTAGGCGCATTTACATAGGTTTGAGTTATTAAAACATTGTGAAAGTCAATGAAAACAATATTTAAAAAAAACTCTTTTCTCGCCACAGCTTTCACATTTTATTAATTTAAAAATCAACAGAACGTCATAGAGCAAAAAAATATTTAGGTTGTGATCCCTATCACCGGGTGCTATTACCCTGTAAAAAGAGTTAGCATCTTTTGTAACACCTTGTATATTGCACTGTAAGTATTGTTCATCATATAATCCTGTGCCAGATGATTGTCAAACGGCAAGGGGAAGGCCTCCAACCAGGTGGTCTGGTGCGATAAAGGCTGGAGGAAGCAATCACTGGGCAGTCCATATTACATAAGACGGTTCACAATGGAAGCGAGTACGGCATGGTCGCAATCCATGAGGAATCAATGATGAAGACGAAATATAAGCACAAAAAGTGGCTGACGTTGGAAGTCGGATAATTTGTTAAAGTAGAGGTGAGCAAGACACCTCGCTAGGCATACTTATTGCGGAGGACAAAGTCTATTTCGGAGTGGCGACCTCGAGGGGGGAAGAAATCGGTTTGCAGACCAACAACCAGTGGGTGCTTCTGGCACAAATAGTGAAATGTGACGTGAGGATGCAGGAAGAGGCCCTTACTTACGAGTATCAATGGATCAATGGTTAATGGGTTGATTATGATGATGTAGGTATAAGGAAAACGGATCAGATTTTTTTTTGAAGTTATCTGCCGGATAAG
Organism: Zelleria hepariella; assembly: GCA_949319315.1. Classification (NCBI taxonomy): domain Eukaryota; kingdom Metazoa; phylum Arthropoda; class Insecta; order Lepidoptera; family Yponomeutidae; genus Zelleria; species Zelleria hepariella. Next base: position 6,512,459 of record OX439387.1, on the reverse strand, counting down.
CTAATAGAACAAATATGGGACAGTTCCCTTAGTTGGCAGTCTTACACCAGTGTGTAAGACTGTTAACCAGCAACCACAAAAGATAAGGTTTGAGGTTTCAGATCAGAAAAAATATCTAAGATAGATCACACATTGAAGCAGTCCATACAGCTAACAGAAAACGAAAATTTCCCAGGTGAGAGCTAAAGAGGAAAACTCGTAACAGGCTCAGAGTAATAAAACGTGTATAACAGCGTCTCATTATCATGCCATAGAACACGCGGGATGAGTTAAGAGGGTGCTAGAGCACCATTTTCCCATACAAACGTAGTTCCGGTTTAATTTCTAAACTACAGGCTGGATTTTGCTGAAACTTTAAACAAAGTCCAAACCATCTAATCAGTAGATGACCAATATGGAGGTTTGCAAATAGTTTTTATGATAAGAAAAATAGCCTGAAAGAAATTAGAGCGATGCGTTTTTCGCGCCGAAAAAGGGCTTACTTTCAGCTGTTATTTACTTACATTATTACACTGTCTATTGCAGTCTAACTACCTGGGAACATCAATAAAGTGTTGTACTTGACAGAAAAAATATATTTTTGAAATACCTAATAAAACGTAGAAATGGCAGCTGAACTACGAAAAATTTTGGGAAAATAGATCTATTACATTACAACTACAACTGTTACTCGCAAAAGGACACGAACACACGTAGACTCATACAGCCGCATCGCCTCTCACTTTTCCCGCGCCCCGTCTCGCTCTGGGTGAAACAGCTATAGTAAACAGCGTTTCACGCGCTTGGCCGTCACTGAGTTCCCACGGTCCTGAAGGGGACTCTTAACGAGCGTGTTAACGGAACCGAATGACACTGGTCCAACATTAACGTTCTCATTAATGAGAATTACCCTCCCGATTCGTGTGGTTGTAAAACATACGGGTAAATACGGACGGACGGTGTTAATAGTCTTTGCTGTGTGCGCGCAATCGACTTTGGTAGAGCGAAGAATTCAGGGCACTGGGGTATTCTCTTGCGAGCGTTTCCGTCGTCTGCATCTAGAAATTGACTCTACATCGACTGTACCTACAACCCTACATTGACTGTATGACTCTACTTCGACTCTACATTGCCCCTTCCACCATCATCATCATAGCACCTCTACCCACTATTGGGTATTTTTACCACTCGCGCCATCTCTTACACTCCCTTCTGGCTGCTGATCTTCCAATTGATCGCCCTTGTCCCACAGCCCTTGTCCACCGGCCATCTTTTTGTTTCACCAATTATCCTGCCCATTTCTACTTAAGGCCTGAGATTCGATCACCAATAGGTATTGTCGTATTTTTTTGTGAAGAGAAGTCCTTTTCTCGCTGCGCTTCAGTTAATGGACGTTAATCCGTATTGAGAAAATCGTTTACTACATAGTTGTGCCATCTGACTTGAAAACAAACCGGTTAATTAGCCTTTAACTATTTAAGAAATAGTCTTATTGCAAATAGTGTTAAACTGGTGAACATACGTATCGATACTAAAAGCCCAGGCAGACTGAAGCATAAAGGGCAACGAGCGGAATAAACTTACCTATGTCGATCCAAAAGTTTCAGGATTATTCTATAAGATATAATTATTACATCCGCTTGATGCGATCCTGAAACTTTAGAGCTGATTTTCTCATTTCTGCCCGGATATAAATATTATGTAGGTAAAATACGAAATTCAAGAGAAAACTTTTCTCTTTTCTCGCGTGAAAATAGCACAGAATAGAAAGAAGGTTGCAGCACACATAAATGCACTGAAATCAAACCTCAATTTTAGCGTCGCGTATTCGAGTAAAAATACGTCTCGTTGTTTGTACCAAAAATAAAGATCAGAGTGGGTCCGCTATAGAAACACCTAAACTGCTTGAAATAAAATAAAGAAGAAATATTTGATACTGCGGACTGGACAGAATGACGCGCTAATTTCACCACCATTTTGTAACCACAACCACAACATATAAATAGAGCAGTAGGATAACTTGGCCGTGTCCTTGAAATAGTGAGGTCTTTTCAAAGAAGCATAAAAAACAATAACGTTCCGCGACTGACCGCTCAACAGCGCTGACATCGGTCAGATGTCAAAATTTGTAAAAGCAAAAGTTCTAGAAATTATTTCTTTAGTCATTGCTACGTATGTATCTGTATGACCGCTATGGCGTTGCAGCTCTATCTAGTTCATTTTGGCGAACATCAATTGACAGTGTCAAGTGGATGTCATAGAAAATTGACCATTACCACGTCCTCTCGTGCCTCGAACGGTGCAAAAAGATCTCGTGCCTCGAACGTTCTGTGATGGAAAGTCACTTCAAGAAGAAGAATTTCCGAGAAGTACCGAGACTCAAGGCGCGTAGGTATAAAGCCCGATTTGGCAATAATAATATGTATAAATCTATGTAGATACACTTCTGTAAATTCCTATAATGTGCTACAGAAGTACAAAGCTGTGTTGTTTTATTTTCAGCAGTTGCCAAGCCACAGTTTCTGGGGATTCCAAATGACGAGCGAGAAGACAAATGGCACAATCCAAGCATGAAATGCTCCGGATGTAAGTAATTAACAAGGTGTCTTGTCTTAAACCTTGATGTAGAGAGGAACACGGTGATGTCATCCGAAAGTGACCGCCAAAAAGGGCAAATTTTTACAAGGCCCTTTTACAAAGAAAGAGGTTCTCAATTAGACGGAATCTTTTATTTTTTCTTGGTAAGAGTTCTAACAGTCACCGGTTCGGCACGTCGTGTGGGCAAATCAAAATTCACATCGCACATAAAAAAAAACTACTTTGGATGACTTTGGACCTCATTAGATATGCTTCCTTCCATGGAACAAAATGTTCTTCGTTATGCAGGCAATAAATTCGTCCTTTCATTTTTTAACATCCTGTATACTAAGTAATTTTTGAATAGCTTTATTCCTGAAACACGACAACTTATAATATAATTAATGTCCAACAACTTTGGTTCTACGAATTTGGTGAAAGCGTAATTTATGTTTCCCTAAAATAGAAAAAATAATTTTCTTTTGTTTTTGCAAAACTTGCTTCACGGAGTAACAAATAGGAGCAGCAGAGGCTAGAAAAGTAGTAGAGAGTGGAGGGGCACAAAAACGCGCCGCGCAGACAACGCTAAAATGGTACAAATGCTAACTTTTAAGATAAGATAAGATAAAGATAAAAAGTATTTATTTAAAAACCACACATAAATTATACAGACAGTTACAGTTTCAGAGATTGTAAAAATGGTTAGAGTGCAGAACAGTAGGTACCTAATGATTTTTAAACGGTTTTATTTAGCTCACCCCGTTTATTTTATTATTTATTCTTTATTCTTTCTTGGGTCAAATTTAGTAATTCAAATTTCACCCTCTTCCTGTCAACCGATTAATCTGAAATTTTGTATACACTTTGGATTTTGGTGACAATACAATTATGTTTATTCATTATCATTATAAATTCAAGATGGCCGCCGCTACAAAATGGCGGATAATTTATGTTTAATTAATCCCATCAATATGGGTATCAAATGAAAGGGCTCAACAAGCAGAATACAATATACTATAAAAAATTGAAATCCAATATGGCGGCCGCTACAAAATGGCGGATAACGTAGGTTTTATCGATCCCATCAATATGGGTATCAAATGAAAGTGCTCAACCAGTATAATACAATGTACTATATGAATTAAACAGAATGCGAAATAAAAACTAAAAACTAGAAAATAAAAATAGGTAAAAAAACTTTTTAAGTTAAACGGTTTTATGTTAAACATACATTGCCATGTTTAAGATAAATGTACTAAAAACCAAAAAAATAAAAATAAAATAGATACAGTCGTGGGAATTATAAACATATGCATAGACTAGACTAAAATAAAACCGTGGGGCACGTCAACTGCCTAATTATAGTGTAACATTAGAAAACAAACATTTTAATCAACGATTGTAGACAATTGACGTGCCCCACGGTTTTATTTTAGTCTAGTCTATGCATATGTTTATAATTCCCACGACTGTATCTATTTTATTTTTATTTTTTTGGTTTTTAGTACATTTATCTTAAACATGGCAATGTATGTTTAACATAAAACCGTTTAACTTAAAAAGTTTTTTTACCTATTTTTTCCGTTGGACTCCACGCTAGATTTACATCTGTGTTGTGGAGGCCGAGATTGACGAAATTCTAAGTTAGGTTTAGAGGTCAACGCTGAGATTTAGTACAACCAATAGTGGTTCTTAAAGAAAAATGTTTATATAAAAAATTGAAAAAGAGATAAAGAACTAACAATAAAAGGCATTATCTAAGAGCTCAAACGTGTAGTATGATGAGGAGTGAGAGGGTGTGTAAGTGTGGGGTATGTGTAAGTGTGAATGTGTTTGTGTGAGTGTGTGTGTGTGTGTGTGTGTGTGTAGAGAAAGAGAGATATTTACTTTATTATGCTTAGGATGTTTTCAGTTTCATCGTAGCTTAAGCTATTGAGATGCTTGAAAACCTTTTGCTTAGCTTCCTTGATCGTGCTATTCCTGAGTTGACAGATTGGAAATAGTTTTTTGAAAAAGTAAGGACCCAAGAAGTTGAGTTTAGGAAGTTGATATAGAGAATAAGAAACGTTAAATAAATTTAAAGCATCAAGCTACTCGAAAAGTCTACTTATAAGTTGACGTGTTTCAGGAATAAAGTTTTAGAAAGGGGGCACGAACGGAATTATAGGGAGGTACACTGTCATTGTTGGACAATAACACCTTATTTGCCAATATCGTAAGCTTTTACTAAGAACAAACCAGTTAATTTTCAATAACTGTTTTAAATTGCTAAAATTTTGACGTATATTGCAATTTTGGTTAAATGGTTCCTAGATTGAATTAAAATAATGTTATATTTAACTTAATTGCAACTGCAAACTGGTTAAGAAATAATCAAATAACTTGCCTAGTATGAGCGTAGACCGCCATCGCTACACACAATATCATAAAATGTCAAAGATTCTGGTTGTCCAATTTCTTATACGGTAATTGATAAGAAAACCTTTCTCATAGGGTCAATACAAGTGTCTATCAATGCCCCTATAAAAGTCACGAAAATCACACACATGTACCTTACCTTTTGTGACATAAATACTTTTTCTAGAAAACGGAATTGCAGGATCTAGGATAGAAGTGCGTCAAGATTTGTTTATATCACATTTTAGGTCATCAGGTTATTCGTCAGTTACTACTTATTAGTATATAAGTATGATCAGTTTTGAAACATGTTGCCGTTTTTTATTAAACGGTTTTATTTAGCTCACCCCGTTTGTTTTATTTATTCTTTATTCTTTCTTGGGTCAAATTTAGTAATTCAAATTTCACCCTCTTCCTGTCAACCGATTAATCTGAAATTTTGTATACACTTTGGATTTTGGTGACAATACAATTATGTTTATTCATTATCATTATAAATCCAAGATGGCGGCCGCTACAAAATGGCGGATAACGTAGGTTTTATCAATCCCATCAATATGGGTATCAAATGAAAGGGCTCAACAAGCAGAATACAATATACTATAAAAAAAATTGAAATCCAAGATGGCGGCCGCTACAAAATGGCGGATAACGTAGGTTTTATCAATCCCATCAATATGGGTATCAAATGAAAGGGCTCAACAAGCAGAATACAATATACTATAAAAAATTGAAATACAAGATGGCGGCCGCTACAAAATGGCGGATAACGTAGGTTTTATCGATCCCATCAATATGGGTATCAAATGAAAGTGCTCAACCAGTATAATACAATGTACTATATGAATTAAACAGAATGCGAAATAAAAACTAAAAACTAGAAAATAAAAATAGGTAAAAAAACTTTTTAAGTTAAACGGTTTTATGTTAAACATACATTGCAATGTTTAAGATAAATGTACTAAAAACCAAAAAATAATAAAATAGATACAGTCGTGGGAATTATAAACATATGCATAGACTAGACTAAAATAAAACCGTGGGGCACGTCAACTGCCTAATTATAGTGTAACATTACAAAACAAACATTTTAATCAACGATTGTAGACAATTGACGTGCCCCACGGTTTTATTTTAGTCTAGTCTATGCATATGTTTATAATTCCCACGACTGTATCTATTTTATTATTTTTTGGTTTTTAGTACATTTATCTTAAACATTGCAATGTATGTTTAACATAAAACCGTTTAACTTAAAAAGTTTTTTTACCTATTTTTATTTTCTAGTTTTTATTTATTAATTTAACGGTTACACTTACCTACTTTTATTATTTGCCGGGATAGCCGAAATAAAGTGCTTACGAAAATTTAATTTGTAAAATGTGGCCGTTTACCGATTTTCGTCGACTAAAAAGTCCATTTACCATGTATGAATATATTCGTGAATTGTAAGTAAGTATTTGGTTTAATTTCGCAATGCTTCAAAACGAAACCAGAGCGCAGTAAAGGGTAATTAGACTCAAAACTAATATTTAGCAAAGCTTGTTGGAACCTAATTCCTAATTTGAAATGCAAATCTATTATTACCTACGTTCAAGCTCCAAATTAAGTTTTGCTTACGCTTTAATGAAACTTCCTCTATACACGTACATATTTCGTCTCACATTTCTAAAAGTCACAAAGAATTGGTTTATCAAATCTATTAAATTAATCCAACTTAAATTAGGTTTTTAGCTACATATTAATATTTTAAATAAATTGCATATTTTATACGGTTGGCGCTATTGGCCCCCGTTTGCCCAATGTGTAGAGGGACCTAAGCATAAAATATATACAAGTACTTTTTGCAGTTGCACCTTACAAAATAGCAACGAACGTTTAAGGCTCGGTATAAGGCTAACTAGCGCCACCAATGTTAAAAAAATCATATCTTCCTTTAGAAGAAGTTTCTGAAAAAATCCTAAGATGAGCCTATGCGCCATGCTTTTCTAGATTTTTAAGTGTAGATACCCTCTACGAAATTTACTTTTAGGCTAAAAAAATTTTATACCGAGCCTTAAAATGACGAAAAGGGCGAGTACAAAACGCAATCAGGGAGTACCCCGCATGATCAGAAAATTACTTTACTCGCATACCTAATCATTCGTCAATATCAGCTCGGGCTAGGCCATACTAGTTTATCCTGGAGCGTGCATATTCGTGCTAGGGCAGACTGGATTGGCCTAGACTAGGCTAAACTACTTTCTCCATACGAGCTTCGAGCGTTGGTTTGGCCTAGGCGAAACTAGTTTATCCTGAAATCGGGTTTGACCGGTAACATATACAAGCGTGTGTTCCACAATCTTTGATAAATAATGTTACAAACTTCTCAGAAGAGTAAATAACTGACTAGATAAACCAAAGACTAGGACATAATATATTTTCCAGTAAGAAGTCATGAAATCAAAGCAAATTCAAACCCGCCTCCCATTATTTCTAGGCAATCCGAATGCCTCCCTAGAATCCGCGTAAATTTCCCTAGACATTTACGTTCCCTCGGTGCCAAAACAACTTCATTTGTTCACGAGTAAAGCTTCAGTTGAAGAATGTGCTTTATTTGTGTAAGTCCCCGCACAACCGGTGTTTTTTACCACAGTATGTGGTAGTTATACAGGGTGGCCCAATTTTAGTGATCCAAAATTTTTTGTTACTAGTGGGCAAGATACTTGTTCTACCAAAATGTATAGTTTAGGAGCTATTACTTTATTGTAAGTTTTATGAATCTCTCTAACTTTTGAATTGAATTAAATTTGGCATAAGAGTTAAGTAGTTAAGTAACCAAGCTAGTGAACAATGACCCAAACTTGCATTGATTCATAGGCTAGCCCATTTTATTTTAACGTTTTTGTAACTTTCTGTATGATTGCGGCGGCAAGTAATTTTTATGTATTTCTATAAATACCTTCCTTAGCTAGGACACGTCATCTGCATGGAAATACATTCGATTAAATTACGATGTATTAAAGTTCTATTTCATCGAATTAATATAAGAAAAACGAAAAAGGAATAAAAATCGCTGTTTTATCGAGATGCAATAAATAAGCATGATCCCAAGTGGCGCTTGATATCGCTGAGGGAAAAAATATTCCAACGGCACTGATATAATCTTTAATTTCCGAAACAGTTATAAATAGGACTCCAAACGTTTCAAAGGGAAGGAACCGTGAAGTATGTGTTTTTCTCTCGTTTCTTTGAATAGAAATAATACTTTTTATTGTAGGTACCACTAGCTTTTGCCTGCGGCTTCGTCCGCGCAGACTTTTTTTTTCGTGTGTTTTTCCGTTGTTTTAATGGTTGCTATTCGGGGCGAAGAGAATTCCAACAAAGCAAAAATCATAAAAATCGGTCCACCCGTTCTCGAGTTACATACAAATGGTGTAACTAACACGACTTTGTTGAAGATATAAACCCAAAAAGAACCAACTTACTCGTACCTTGATGGAAAATGACGTAAGAGGACCCTAGTCTGCTTTGTGGGTATTCAACTCAACTGAAAACTGCATAACGCAGAAACTAACCCACTCTACTATTCATGAAGCACTACTAAGAAACATAATAATACAATTATATGGTTTTTTTTTTTCTATTTAGTAAACGGTTAAACTTAGATACTAGTTTCGCCGACAAGTTTCAGTTTCAAAACAATTTTGCTTTAAATAATTTTAACCCAAAAATGAAATTTTTACAATTTAGTCGTATATGATCCAATCACACAGTGTTTTAGTTTTAGTTTTTAATACAGTTTTCTTCTATCTATTGCTACTGACTCACTATAAATCTATAGCTAGCATTGAAAATGAAAACCCATTTTCAGCAGTATTATTTTTTCATAGAATTGGCTAAAAGCACTGCGGTGTCCAGTAATTACTTTTCACATCAGTATTTCTATTTACGAAAAATTTACAATTCATCCGAGAATCCCAGGGGAGCGCAATTTTGATGCATATTGATTGTCTTGTTTGTTACTTTATAGACATAAATATAATGCAACCAAAAGGACTGCTCCTCTACGTAAAGCTTCTAGTCTTTTTAACCCTTGATGCAATAAAGGGGATGCTGAGTGCATTTGAGTCTTTGTGTCTCTGTCTGTGCCAGTAGCTCCCAAACGGTTCAGTTCATTATTTTATTATTTGAAAGGTGGCTTAATTGAAAGTGTTTGAAGCTAGATAGATGTATATCAAAATCGATTTAGCCGTTTATGAGTTGTTCTAATTTAAAACGAAATGTAGGGGGATTATTAAATCTTATTTTGTAGTTCTTCACGAAATGGAAAAGCAATATGTCTTTGAGTTTGACCCACAGATGTCTGTAGATTATGTCTGTAGTTTGACCAATATAATATGTAATGATTTGTAACAACTTATTGCCTGAAATAAACAATTAATAACATTCCAATAGACTGTCATTGAGTTTGACTGAAAAACTGTACCAAACTACGATTTAATGTAGGTACCTGCATTTATGAATTTAGTAAGATACTGCATTGAGAATGCAGTATCTTACTATAAGAGCGATAATTATACAAGTACGAGCTGGTGTTCTAGATTTTTAGTTTGTTTCAACCGTGCTGAATAAAATCAGCTTATTGGTATGCGGGATGGTTTTTTGATCATATTTTTTTGTGATTGTATCTTTATGGCTGTAAATTGATATTATAGGAGGTAATAGATAAAGTAAAGAGCGCAAAAAAAAAGTATTGGCAATTTTTTAATATCTTTTTTCCTTAAACACCCCAACTTCTTATTCTTATTTCCAACAACTTTTCTTCTACGGCTTTGGTGAAAGCGCATTTTATTTTTCCATACAATTTTTTGTTTTAAAAAAAAATTTTGTAAATAATTTTGACGCACAGAAATAAACAGGATCAGGGAGAGGCTGTTTGAGAGTCAAGAGGAGGGGCACGAAAGCGCGCCGCGCAGGCAGCGCTGGAATTGTAGAAATACAAGGTGTTACAAAAGTACCTAACTCTTTTTACAGGGTAATAGCACCCGGTGATAAGGATCACAACCTAATTTTTTTTTTGTTCTAGACGTTCCGTTAATTTTTTAATTAATAAAATATGAACAATGTGACGGGAGAAAAGTATTTTTTAAATATTGTTTTCGTTGACTTTCACAATGTTTTAACAACTCAAAGCTATGTAAATGCACCTATACGCACAAACATATTTTTAAAGAGCTAATAACAAAAACAAAAAAGTTATAATTTTTTAAAAAGGTTATTAAATAACAATAGATTTTTTTAACTTTTTTTTACAGATTTGACATTCTGTTGACCAGTAGGTTACACCCTGTAAAAAGAGTTAGGTACTTTTGTAACACCTTGTATAAGAAACGTTCAATAAATGAAAAAAGTATCGAGTTTTTCGAAAAGTCGTAGAACATAAGTTGTTGGAAATCACATTTAGAAGTTGACATGTTTCAGGAAAAAAGCTATTTAAAAATCGATAATAAAGGGATCCAATTCTGGTCAAACACTCATTACCTAGTAACTAGTTGAAGGAAAATGTTGCTTTCCCCGAGATTTTCTTCATCACAGTGCAGTGCTCACGAAAGTTTAAGTTTAAAAATAAATGAATGATTAGAAAACTTACATGATTTACTGCAGAGCAAGACGGGTCTTCGTCTTATGTGTTTCCTCATGGGCTGAAAATTGCGACCATCTCGTATTTGCATCGACTAGATCCTCCCTACAGCTCTTACGATACTAACGCCATCTTCAGCCGCTATCTTGGTTGTCAAGAACAGATTGCGTTCAGCAATAAGATCTCTATTTATTTGTTACCAATGTGATATAAGATCAGCTCTGTTAAAATTGTCTCTGTGAAATGCTCTGTGAAAATATGTGGTACGTGGCAAAAAAAACAACTATTAACTTTTAATGATTCGCGGTAAAAAAAAAGTAAGATGTAGCCTGTACAATTGTACATGTCCCACTAGCTGGCGATTTTTTCGTTAATGCCGAGGGTATAATGCCTCATACGCTCAGGTTTCCTTACGATGTTTTCCTTCACCGTCAGCGAGTGGTATTGCTACTACAAATTCACAAATGTACGTAACTTTGAAATTAAACAAAGTCATAGATACATGCCCGCACTGGGAATCGAACCGGGTACCTCTTTGCTTCAGAGTCCACTGTTCTACCCACTAGACCACCACCGCTTCGTACCGCACCGCACCGATTCGCGGTATTCACATATTTATTTGTATTTGGAACCACTGCTATTCATTATGTTTCGAATACAAGTGCAGTACCATATTATATGTTTGTACAGGACAGTAGATTTTTGGTAGTTTGTAGAGTAGACGCGTGCATAAATTGCCGCCCTCGAATTCGAGTACACCTTTGTATAAAGCCATACAACCTTAATTGTTAATTGCCACTACGGAAGTAAACTTTCAGGTAAATAGGCACATACAAAATAAAATTTATCGTCCGTTGCCCTCAGCGCGCGCTAGAATTTTCTCACTAAGTTTCTAAAAGGTACCTTTTACCTAAAAGGTGCAAAATTAGAGAAATACAGAAAGTCGTATGGGGGATGAATGATGAAAATGAACCTTTTTTGTAACCTTTCTAATGCCTATCGGCTACGCAATTTAAATCGAACTGGCATAGATTCAAATGTTTTTTCATTAAATACCTATGCCATAAATAAATTATTTACATTGAACGTCAAAATATTATCTAAAGTAAAAAATGTATATAAATCAGATACTTATTTAATACTAGTATCTAGCTACTTTTTTTTCTCAATTTTTCTCTCCTCCATAGTAAATTGTCATTGTCAGCTTTATGAAATGACCCAGTATCTCTACTTGTCCCGTATTGGAGGTATCGGGGGATGAAGTGAGAGGAACTTAGATCTAGAGAGAGAAAGAAAAAGAGAGGGAGGGAGAGTTGGAGGCATGAGGAGAGGGAGCAGCAAACTTGAAACAGACGGGAAGAACCAACTTTCTGTGCACTGCCATGATTCTGTAAAGGTGTTATAAATTTTGAGCACGTTCATTAGGCCCTACACGAATTCCTCGCCAGTGCCCTTTAGCCGGCAACCAACGCACGTCGGAATTTCCTAATAAGATTTTCCTTTAATTTAAAGACTTCACGTGTGTACGGTAAACAAGTTTGCGACAAACTCCCCTGGATCGTTATGGGAGGTTCTTTGCTGTGTGCATATTTTCCGCCCTCCTACATGGGTTAAAATATTACTTCCCGTTAGCATAATTCGTTGCGGAGTATGTAAAAAGAATAGATAATTCCCAAGCGGTCTCTAATTCTAATTCACTTAGTAATCCTCAACATTAGCTGAGTTTTAATTAAGGGTGGTATTAATAGTCGCCTGAGATCACCTACTTGAGCTCGATCTCAAGTAGGTGAACTCAGAAAATGTCAAATGCTTATGTCAAGCCTTGGCTACTGTCAAACTTGAGTAGCTGTCAGCATACTTGAGATTGATATTGACATTAGCCAAGGCTTGACATTAGTATTTGACTTTTCTGAGATCACCTACTTGAGTTTGATCTTGAGTCGAGATCTAGTTAGTAATCCTGACTCTATGTTTAATTATTTGTCTTCCGAAGGATATCATTGTGATGTAACCTTAGCTGAGTTTTAATTTAGTGACCTTGTCTTTCCTATAAATGACTGTCTTGTGTGATTGAGATAATGGAAATACATAAAAATATTGACTACCTTTTCCATACAATTGCTTAGTAGTCATTGGATAATTTCTTTTCTGACACCAGTTTTTTAGAATCACCCAAAAACCCTTCTGCTCTACAACAAAAAAAAATGCTTGTTTGTTTGCTAATGTTGTTGAGTTGGTGCTTTTCTATTTCGTTTATTGGTACACTTCACGCAAACCAGGAACATGATGTAATACCTAGTTTAGTCGCTACATTAGACATCACTTTACTACAACCATCCATCTTCATTCCCGTTGTCTCTGACATCGTGTATAAGGTTTTTTCTCCCAAGCCGCTTCAAGTCGAGTGGGGATATTTCCGTGCGTTATTTATTGTACCCACGATACGGAAAATTTATGTTTGGCAATCCTTATTGAAATCTGCTCTATTGAGTAGAATAAAACATGACGTAAACAACTTTTCGCGCAACTTTAATCTCTATGGCAAGCGTATAAGATTTAGGTCACTGTGCGAAGGTGCTCAGGAGCTTGTATTTCGAAACCGCTCAGTGTTAGAGGCCAATAAATATAAGGAAGATAACAAGAAAGGCGTATCCTGATCCAGTTAGTATAACATTCAGCGGGGATTCGAATAAAAAACGCGATTCTGTCTGACCGAGTGCAGTGAGCTGGATTTAATGAGCCCCGTTACTTTTACGTTCCTCCCTCGTAAAACAAGTTTGTGGAGGAGAATGATCGGCCTTTGCGACCTTTGGTACGCGAGCCAAAGTTTTTCTCCAATTTAAATATTGTGATTAATGAGATGAAACTCAAGTCTTTTGCTCCCTCGTTCGGGAGAGAACTAATAAAATTTAAGTTGACTTCGTAATTTCATTCATTTAATTTTAAGATATCTTAAGGCCAGCTTTATTACAAATAGCTTTACTAAACTAATCTGTGTCTAAAGAAGATTTTTTTTACGACTAAGTATTCAAAATTAAACTTGTAAGAAAATGCTATAAGTTCAAAGGAATGTAATTATATCGTCTTTGTTATACGAAAACCAACAACAAACAACCCAAAACCTACTCAAGAAAAGAGTAGCTTTGCAACGCACAACAGCTAAAACCTTTTCTTATCCCCGTTTATTTGAGCCAGGTGCAGTCAGCAATAACACAAAGTACTTCTCTTCATTCGAAAATCGCACTTATGTCCTGCTACGTAGGAGTAGCCTGGGTAAACTGAGGTTACCACTGAGGGTACGAACGAACGACCATATAAACAAGTCCGCACTGAAAAAGCGGAGATGTGCTGACAGATGTATTTGCTGCTAAATGTGACATTATTTCCCATTTCCACTGTCGCGTAGTCCCCTTCGACTAAACAAAGCAAAATGTTGACTAGCTTTATCCGCAAAGAAGTGGTCGCAAATCTACAGCAGGCTTGGGCATTCGGCTAAGTTTACATGAAGTCAAAGAACTAAATAGAAGTTACAAATTAATTACTGATTATCAATATGATAAAAATAATCTAAGGCTTTTTACATCTACATAATAAGTACCTTCTTCCATTCCGAGTATTCCGACCAACTAAACCGGTAAACGAAACGGATAAACAATTTGTTTTCCTGACTGGTAGCTTCACTGAATGTAGGTACGGTCGGCCACAGTCACAGATACCCCATGGCAGCTCTTACCGTGCGCGACATAAGAGAGTCAATCGAACAAAAAGGGGTATCCTACCATGTGGCCGACCGTACCTGGGATAATTTTTTGAACGAGCGAAGCGAGAGAAGTTCTCCGAGTCTACTTAAACAATCCGGCGTTTGTATGTTTGTATGAATGTTCGTTCGACGATCACAATCTGTATAAATAATCTAAATATTACTTCGTTGCGAAGACCTTAAGAGGCCCCTTCAGGACCGTGGAAACTCGGCGATGGCCAAGCGCGTGAAACACTGTTTTCTATAGCTGTTTCACCCCGAGCGAGACGGGGCGCGGAAAATTGAGAGGCAATGCGGCTGTATGAGTCTTCGTGTGTCTATTTTCCCAAAATTTTTCGTAGTTCAGCTGCCATTTCTACATTTTGTTAGCTATTTCAAAAATATTTTTTATTCTGACAAGTAAAATACATAATTGATGTTTCCAAGGTAGTTAGACTCCAATAGACAGTGTAATATTGTAAGTAAATAACAGCTGAAAGTAACCCTCTTTTCGGCGCGAAAAACGCATCGCTCTGATTTCTTTCAGGCTATTTATTTTATTATAAAAACTATTTGCAAACCTCCGTATTGGTCATCTACTGATATAAACCAAGTTTCAGCAAAATCCAGCCTGTAGTTTAGAAATTAAACCGGAACTACGTTTGTATGGGAAAATGGTGCTGTAGCACCCTCTTAAAGTCTTTACAATACTTTTCTGTATTTTTTGCCATGTAAACCCGTCCTTAGTATCTCTCGGGAAATAAAGGATTACTCTATATGAATAACTCTCGGATACACCACTGGTTTTTACACTTCAGCTCTCTTCTTCTGCATTTGTCTTCGTTAGTTTCTTTTTTACTTGGAAGGATTTTATTGACTTTGTTGTTCGCTGACTTTGGTGTTTTCGACCAAGACCCTTGTTAGGCCGATTACGATGCCTCGCTAAATATTCCTCTCGATCTGAAGTTGTTCTGGGGGGTTACCCTTGACGCTATTGCGATCAAATTGAAAATTTTTAAAAATTAATTTCTCTTTGAATTCGCATAGTAATGCTTTGATTTTAAATACTTTGTAAAGTTTATTCAAAGGTAAATCTGTTTATTCAATAAAAACACAAAATACGTCTTCATTTGCAAAATATTAAATTTTGTAAATTACGCCATATTGCGGCCGTATTGGAAAAATGCGTCAAGGGTAGAGGGGCTGGTGCAGTCAGACATTGTTGTGCCCACAGTGAACTTAATTAGTTCAGTCCATCGCATTGGTGGTTTTCCCCGAGTTCTAGTGCCTTCCACCCTCCTCTACATTACAATGCGATCAACAGATTTGCTGTCTTGTCGGGAGATATGGCCAATAAATACTAAATTTAAAATACCACCGACATTTAAGCTAACCGATTTTGATAAAACATATCTAAGAACACTCGCTAGGAAACCTGGGCCCTTAGCCTGTAACGCAATGGCGGGCCAATGGCGTCCCGGCAGAAGGACAAAACCGGGCTCTCCTCGTTTTTCTCCTACAACCAGAGAACTAATCCTCTAGAATTAGAATCAAAATATTCTTTGCTGTACTACAAAAACATTAAAAGGACAGACAGCGTTAGCAAATCGTAATTGAAGTCGTCACCTGACAGCCCATTTTGGCACCATTGTGTTACAGGCTAAGGGCCCTGATTTCAATTTAAAAAAATCGCTTAAGAACCGTTTACCCGTTTAAGAGCTACGTACGGTTTCACAGTCAGACACACCCTCACACACACACGTAGCTGTCAAATTTATAACACCCCCATTTTTGGTCGAAGGGTTAAAAAATTACAGGGTGCGACTTTGTACAATGTTACACTGCTATCATTATATCGTATTGAAATGTTAATCATCTTCTACCACAGCTTATCGGTTCGTGAAACCGATGTCAATTACAACGCCATCCGCCCACCGACAGAAATCAAAGGTAATTTAATTACCTCTACTGAGCTAATTAGTACGAATTAGCCGAAGGTATTGTTAGACTTATTGAACTTTGGAAGCTTTGTATCTATCTGCCACTGTATTTTATAAACAGGG
Source organism: Zelleria hepariella (assembly GCA_949319315.1). Lineage (NCBI taxonomy): Eukaryota > Metazoa > Arthropoda > Insecta > Lepidoptera > Yponomeutidae > Zelleria > Zelleria hepariella. The sequence continues at coordinate 6,496,081 of OX439387.1, read as the reverse complement.
AAATTTTTAAATAACTTTATTCCTGAAACACCGCAACTTCTAAATGTGATATTCAACATCTTTTGTTCTATGACTTTTCACGTAACCGGAAAAACGGCTCGTTATAAGAATCTCAAATAGTTTTTTTTTATAATTTTAATATAAACATTTTAGAAGTTATTAAAGAAAATAGGCGAAAATGTACCATTTCCCCTTATTTCCAAAAATACTAAGCCAGAAAATTTGAAAAAGCTACAGAAAATATTTCCTTACTATTACAGGAAAATCTATAAAAAGTTCATGGTGTAAAAAATTACATAGGAAAATATTAATTTTGTTTTTGAAGCATAACTAATAATAAATTAATATTTTCCTCAACTCAGCCAACTGACGGCGCACCACAGTCTTAAATCGCGGATCCCGGTATGAGTTGGACTTTCGACTGATGTATCATAGTAGACTTTGTATCTTCCTAAAAATATTTGTAAATTGTAAATCTTCCTACTACATTGTACGGAACCGGAACGCGTGTAAAACTCACACTCCGGTCTATTTAACGTTTCTCATCCTTTAAAAGTTTGCATTTGTATAATGATACAAATGCAAACTTTTAAAGGATGAGAAACGTTAAATAGAGGGGCAGGGCGCTCTGAAATGTCAGAGCGCCCTGCCCCTCTACCCTTGACGCATTTTTCCAATACGGCCGCAATATGGCGCAATTTACATAATTTAATATTTTACAAATTAAGACGCATTTTGTGTTTTTATTAAATAAAACAGCCTTACCTTTGAATAAACATTGCAAAGTATTTAAAATCAAAGCATTACTATGCAAATTCAAAAAAAAATATTTTTTAAACTTTTCCAATTTGATCGCAATAGCGTCAAGGGTAACCCCCCTGCACTGCGCGCTTTCCTGCCCCTCCACTCCATCACTAAAATGATAATTGCCTTCAATAATTATTATTCATAGAGTTTGTGTCAATTACGCTACTAGGTATGTGCTGGATAGGGTGATTAATCCCCTAATATTATACCCTAAGCTATTAGATATAATTTGTGATTGAATTTATATGCCTATATCGGGATTTATGATGACACTCGTACATTTATTTGCCTTCAATTATTATGAAAGCAAAATTTTAAGTTACTACTGGTTTCCGATACCTCGTTATTTTGTAATTTGACTCTACAGAATGCAATCACCTCATTACATAAACTAGTAGTTCGCCTCCAACTGTGAACTTGCCACCCCATCTTAGCCACCCGTCGACCAATTTAGCTTATGTTGGAACTTTAAAATTATTTTTGTCCCATTTGCTTACCCGGCAATCAAATTTCATGACGATCCGATAAATGATACTCAAGGTTATCGTCGAACAAACATACATAAAAACGCCGGATTGTTCAAGTAGACGCTCGCTTCTGAGAGAACTTCTCTTTCTTCGCTCGCTTGTTCAACAAACATCTTTTACTATGGGACAAAAAAAAATCATTTTTAAAGCTGTTCCTTATACAAGGTGTTACAAAAGTACCTAACTCTTTTTACAGGGTGTAACCTAATCGTCAACAGAATGTCAAATCTGTAAAAAAAAGTTGAAAATAACCATTTTTATTTTATACCCTCAAAATTGAAAAAAAAATCATAACTTTTTTGTTTTATTTATTAGCTCAAATTTAAAAATATGTTTACATAGCTTTGAGTTGTTAAAACATTGTGAAAGTCAATGAAAACAATATTTAAAAAATATTTTTCTCCTGCCACATCGTTCACATTTTATTAATTTAAAAATTAACGTAACGTCATAGAGCAAACAAAATATTTAGGTTGTGATCCCTATCACCGGGTGCTATTACCCTGTAAAAATTGTTAGGTACTTTTCTAAGCCCTTGTATGTATATTTGGCACAATAGACTATGTCTAGGTATTTCACCAGCCCATCTCTGCCCACTGTTGGGTAGGCCTTTTTCATCTCGCGCCACCTCTCGCGGTCCCTCACCATCAGCATCCATGGACCCTCGTCTGTCACAACGATGTAATCCGACCATTGGGCTGATGGGTAATCGCCGTCCAACTTTGGGTCGCCAATCTCTCGCTGCCCTTGACTACACAGGCCATCTTCCCCCGGTGTTAAATAAATACAGGATTTTTATTCCTTTGCAGATTTTGCATTTCCAATCAAACCACTATTGAGAGGGGTCCAGCGTAAAAAATAATCCATTAATCCACAAGTGACACTTTAGGAGGGTCCGCACCGAAACTTGCCAAGTTATAAGGTTCGAATAAAAACGTCACATAAAGGGCCAAATGCTGCAATTTATCGCAAGAAAAAGTTACGCGAATAGTTGGATCGAAGTTTGCGGCGTATTCTTTTGTGGTATCTTTAGGTACTCGACCACATATAGAAATTTTCCAACCGCAACGCAACAACAAAATTCTGGAAGCAATTGCAATTGGAATTGCTGGAAAGTGCAATTTCTTACATTCTATTATTTTGAGCAATGAGTGAGAGTCAATCGATAGTTATCTGGGGGCACGGCAGTGCCCCCGCCAGGTCGAGCGCGAAGCAAACACTGCCGTACCATCCTTTACTGGAACCATTTCGCCGCATTTTCAGGCCCCTATTTAAGAACCTCTGGATAAGACCAGAACGCAGAAATTTTCGTCGTCTAGTAAGCTGTAATCACATACTTATAATCCAAAATTTCAAGTCTGTAGGTCATTTAGTTCCGAAGTTAAGCGAAAGCAAAGTTTCGCATTTATGACACACACTCACTCACTCACTCACTCATGATCATCATAATAGAACTAGTACTTCCCATTAACTCAGAGAGCTGAAATTTGGTACAGAGTTAGGGTTGAATGGCCACATAAAGGGAAAACTATAAAAACTAGGATAATAAAAGATCTGGAGTACCTGGTGACCCTGATTAGAAAACACAAGAGCCCTAATAGAACTAGTACTTCCCATAAACTCAGAGAGCTGAAATTTGGTACAGAGTTAGGGTTTAATGGGCACATAAAGGGAAAACTATAAAAACTAGGATAATCGAAGATCTGGAGTACCTGGTGACCCTGATTAGAAAACACAAGAGCCCTAATAGAACTAGTACTTCCCATAAACTCAGAGAGCTGAAATTTGGTACAGAGTTAGGGTTTAATGGGCACATAAAGGGAAAACTATAAAAACTAGGATAGTCGAAGATCTGGAGTACCTGGTGACCCTGATTAGAAAACACAAGAGCCCTAATGGAACTAGTACTTCCCATAAACTCAGAGAGCTGAAATTTGGTACAGAGTTAGGGTTTAATGGCCACATAAAGGGAAAACTATAAAAACTAGGATAATCGAAGATCTGGAGTACCTGGTGACCCTGATTAGAAAACACAAGAGCCCTAATTGAACTAGTACTTCCCATAAACTCAGAGAGCTGAAATTTGGTACAGAGTTAGGGTTTAATGGCCACATAAAGGGAAAACTATAAAAACTAGGATAATCGAAGATCTGGAGTACCTGGTGACCCTGATTAGAAAACACAAGAGCCCTAATAGAACTAGTACTTCCCATAAACTCAGAGAGCTGAAATTTGGTACAAAGTTAGGGTTTAATGGGCACATAAAGGGAAAACTATAAAAACTAGGATAATCGAAGATCTGGAGTACCTGGTGACCCTGATTAGAAAACACAAGAGCCCTAATAGAACTAGTACTTCCCATAAACTCAGAGAGCTGAAATTTGGTACAGAGTTAGGGTTTAATGGGCACATAAAGGGAAAACTATAAAAACTAGGATAGTCGAAGATCTGGAGTACCTGGTGACCCTGATTAGAAAACACAAGAGCCCAACCAAACTATTATAGATCGACATATACCGGCCTTACAAAAATATTCAACTTGGTGGGCCGCTTCATTTGATGTCAAAAATCTAAGGTCTGAAGTATCTGATGAAGAACCCTCAGCTGGTATCAGCTTTATAAGAGATATTATGGTAATGCCCCTTCTACTATTGGTACATAAAAAAATCGACTGTCATTGCAAAAATCCAGCGTAGTGGGACACATCTTCATTTAATCTAGCCTATAGCGTCCCACTAGTGGTTCGCTCCGAACTATGAACTCGCGACCTCAGTTACAGATGTATAACTTTGCTTACGCCATTCGCGCAGGCGCGCGCGCGCTTTGCATTTAAATTATACAACCCCATATCTCGGCAACCCATCGACCGATTTGACTCATGTTCGAATTTAAAAATTCTTTTAATTTAGTTTACCCGCCTATCAAATTTCATAACGATCCGACCAAAATTTACTCAAGTTATTGTCGAACAAACATTCATACATACAAACATACATACATACAAACGCCGGATTGTTCCAGCAGACTCGGAGGACTTGGCTCGCTTCGCTCGCTCGTTCAACAAGAAATAGTCGGACGATTAACTTTATTCTACTCGAACATTACACAAATTTAAAAACTGTGTCAAATAAGAAAATCTAATAAAATTAATCAATATGCCCTCGTTTCTACAAAAAGAAGTGAAATCCCACCAAAAACATTCTGTAAAAACTAGCCAGGTCTCGATGGATCTGCTTGTTTATCTCTAAAAAAAGTAATGAAATCTAGACAAAGTCGTACCAAGTCTAAGGTTCCTTACTGCGATTTCTTTATTATTATAGTTAATGTTGTGAGACTTGGCTGTTGAAGGGTACACAAGGGTACAAAACCAGGTGCTCCATGACACCATTGCACCAATCTGTCGCCAGAACCGCTTGTGTACCCTTCAACGGCCAAGTCTCACCACATTAACTATAATAATAAAGAAATCGCAGTAAGGAACCTTAGACTTGGTACGACTTTGTCTAGATTTCATTACTTTTTTTAGAGATAAACAAGCAGATCCATCGAGACCTGGCTAGTTTTTACAGAATGTTTTTGGTGGGATGTGTTTTTACAGGACTGGACGAAAAAAAACATGACTATAACGAGACTGTGGCTTGAAACGTCACCCCAGGGATTGCTCTGGCATTTTCCGAAGCGGTTGATCATCGACCAAATTAAATTTATGACCACATCCCGCACCAGATCGCCGTAACGATACAGTGACCCCAGCGTTTATTACCAATAAATATTATTTTACAAGGCAATTTTTACCGATTTCGTCTGGTGTATCGTTTTTCAAGTGCCCCTTAGGCAGAGCGTTGCTAATAATAGCGGTAATGATCCCGAAGCTTAAGCTTTTTTCGTTAACGATTTGTTTTGTTTTCAGGCTTCAGTATATTCAGATACTAAAGGTGGCATTAATAGCCATTGACTCAAGATCGAACTCAAGTAGGTAATCACAGAAAAGTCAAATGCTAATGTCAAGCCTTGGCTAATGTCAATGTCAATCTCAAAATAGTGTCTATTAATATGCGGACAGCCACTAAGTTTGACATTAGCCAAGGCTTGACATAAGCATTTAATTTTGACTTTTCTGAGTTCACCTACTTAAGATCGATCTCAATTAGGTGATCTCAGACGACTATTAATACCACCCTAAATAAGCATGCTTGTGTACGTTGCCTGAGATAAAATCTACATAGAGATGATTATTTTATACTGTATCCAGTCACACCTTCACCCACAGTAGATGGATCCGAAGTAATTATTCCAACGCAACTATCCTAACGCAAGTCACTGGACTGAGAAATTGTTTAGGAGCTGGGCTTGAGATGGGCATCGATACTCCAGCAATGTGTTTGAGAAACTTGCTACTTGCATGTTCAATATCAGCATACAACGTGCTATTTCTGGTGGTATGTATAACTTCCAAAACTCAAAAGTGCATCGGTATCAGCAGGAGTTGATATTTTATAATCCTTATTTTATAATCATGAAACTGGGAGACGAGATATTTACCAACCTTTTGTGAGCAACGGAGCAACGGAAATCAAATTGCGATAAGAAGTAATCTGAAGAAGTGGAGAAATTATTTCTGGGAAGTACCTAATCGATATGAAAATTCTTACCCCACATGGAGGCGTGGAAAATCATTTTTATACTCCCTCGTTTCCAATTGAATGGAACGGAACGGAAAACTTCGCTGCGCTGTAAATATCAGAGCACGGAATATTTTGCTATTCAGATAATATTCGACTCTTCCACACAGACTTTAAAGCGTCGTTTCCCATGTCCCAAGAGAATCTTCCAACAATCTTCAAGTTTAGGCCTTTTTTTATAATAATCACAAACGATTTTCAATCAGGGACATGGAATTATTTGGTACATTAAATAATTATGCGTACATAACATACAATACAAAAAGTCGAATTGATACGAAAACATTGATTTACCGAATCTTTTATTGACATTTCACACACGGTAATATTCTTACCACACTTAAATATTTTGTATGTCGTAAATGGTAATATTCGTGGTAGGAATATTACCATTTACGACATTTCTGGTGTAAAGAAAGATATACTTAGTCCCTTTCACTCTGTTAGAGCAGGATATACATTTATCGAGCTGCCAAAAGTGCTAAACCGCAAAGAGTAGGCTAAATATTATGCTGAAAAGCTATGGGGTTCACTCACTGTGAGTTTGAGTCTTCATCACCATTTTACAAGGAAAAGTATGAACGATAAGTTTTTCAGCAGTAGAGTCGGAATAACAAAAAAATATCGGCAATGCTAGACAAAGTTTTAAAATGTATAGGAACTCGACTCCTTTGTGTTTCAAGTGGAGGCTCGAGAAAATGTCGAACACTTTTTTCTCCTTTTGAATGTTGGGAACAACGCCGTTTACAAGATCCTGGGTGCTTGGAATGTCATTGCTGGGTACTTTCTACGCGCAGTTTTACCTGGCCTGAAACTTTTTAATATTCTTGGTCTTTTAGAGAGGAGAGGACAGTTTATTTGTGGCATTCAAGTCGAAGTTCGAAGATTTAGTAGTCGTGGCAGCCGGGGAGATATGTGAAGAAGGCCTTAGATGAGCTCCAGGTTGGCAACTGGCGGAAGACCACACATAATGTAGACAATTTACATCAAGTCCAGGGTCAATAATATGATGTAGTCAATAATATGATGTTCAAGCCCATGATTATATTAATCTTGTATCTAGGAAGCAGGTACCACGCTAATCGAAATAAGCTTTGCTATTCGCATGTTAACTTATTCTTAGTATCTATGTGCTGGACAACCGAATCGTAATATGACATTAGGATATTATCCTATCAAATAAAATTAAATGCTATTAGGTATATACGGGCGTTGTTTTGGTTAGTGACACCTGACGCATTCTGGGCTCCCTACCGCGAGGCAACGATCTGGGGCAGGTGTTTTATTTGTAAATAGTAGGTAAGTTTTTAGATTATTTATTAGGTTAGTCTTATCTCTATTTAATTTAAATTGTCATGTATATCTTGTAAATATCCAAATAAACGTATTATGTAACGCTTGAAACAAAAACCAAGTTTTTTTTTCTGATATACATATTTTGATTCACAAAATTACCTTGTTAAATTTTTTCTATAATAACCACGACGTGCGGACACCTCCGTCCTTCTCAAAGGGCGCGCGGAATGTGGCACCTGATATTGCGAGTGCCGCCGCAAGCGATAGTATAATAGTAAGGAAGGCCACAATTCAATCATTTTTGTGTATTTTTCACTGTTTTTTTTTAAGATTTAGTATTGTGTAAATCGGGTGTCACTTTACAAAACAACACCTTGTATAAGTTATACCATTAGACGGAGACTAGTTGAAGAAATCCGCATCGAAGGAATTTTCTGACAGCTAAAAAAAATAAAAAAATAGTTCTAAAAGCTGTGACAGATGGCGTTGATACGACATGTTTTCTATCACAAAGTAAATTAGTGCTTACTACAGCGAATATACTTCGTCAATTCATTGCTCTGTGACTTCATCTTTCATCGTCGTAGCCGTCATTACATTTTACAGTACATGAAAAAGTGCATGACTTTGTTAATGTTCTTGTATGAGTGAATGGTAAATCCGGAAACACTTCATTTTGCTCCACAACTAATACCTAAATGTGTTTCAACGTATGTACGAAGGCCAACGGGCGCGAACTGGCATAAAAATAGAACATGTCTCGTCAGCGACATCTAGTTACAAATTTGGAACTACAACTTATGAGCAGTCAGAAAATCCCTATGCGTCTCACAACTAGCGCCGCCAATGGAAAAAAATCATATCTTTTTTTTTGATGCGTTTTTAGCAAAAAACGCTCCTGCGATTTCTTGAGGCGAGGCTTAACTATTTTTAGGACCTAAGGTTTGGATTCCAGATCCTAGAACTTAAGAATGCAATCGATAATTTTTTGCTAAAAACGCATCCAAAAATAAGATATGTATGGCGTATGGCGTCTTAATGCGCCTGCACGGTATGCGAGAGGTTGCGGGTTCAAGTCCTGTCCCGAGTGATTTTTTTCAACGTCTTATAAATGTTTAAAATATTCCCTAGCACGGGTTAGTGCTTTAGAAAAAAAAAACTAAAATTGGTTGTATAAGTTTGTCAATACCTTTTCAACGAAGCAGAAAGTTGCCACGTTGACTTTTCTCGATGCGCGTAGTGGAGCTGGATGTTTGGAAAACCGACATTGAATTCATTGCTAGGCAGTTGTTGAAGAAATATGAATCCCTTGACTAAATAAAGTCTTCTTTGTTTGTCTTTACTTATCGGTCTGCTTGTCACAGGCTAACTCTTTTAGTTTGTTTGCTTCGGGCTGAAATATCAATTTAGGTCTAGACATTGTCTGTGAAGATTATCCTAGGGCATTGGTTCTCAATTAGTTTTTTCTACGTACCACTCCAAGAAAGACCTCAAACTCGCGTACGCCTTATTGCAGGAACGATAAATAAAAAAACCGGCCAAGTGAATTTCAACTAAGCCAGTGTTTGCCAAACTAGGTGATTGTCAAGGCACACAATAAAAAAAAAAAACACTGAACTTCGGTTAAAAGCAGTAGTTCAGTAATATAACTTTTTTAAACAAGAAATATGAAATCAAAAGTGTGTCCACATGTCGATAGCTTTATTATCTATGTCTGCAACTATATTTTATTGTCCAAAGTTGAACTCTTACAATCATTATTAAAATGGAACAGGGGGTCTACCGGCTAAGACGAAGCCGATCACCATTGGCGAAAATCGAAGTTCGATTTATGAAAAATTAACTGGGTGGCCGGACATTTTTTCATAAATCGAACTTCGATTTTCGCCAATGGTAATCGGCTTCGTCTTAGCCGGTAGACCCCCAGTTGACGTCAAGCGGAATGGACAGAGTTATAAACCCATAGATACGCTGTTACTCAGCCTTATGCTACGCTTGCAGGGGCGTCTTAAAGATAGAGATTTGATAAAGTAGGCTTGCAATACTTTACCTCTACCATTTATACGGGTGGGTAGGGCTAACGTTCAAGGAAAATATTGTGAGGAAATCAGTAGTATCTTGGTTGGTTCCGGACGTCTTCACATAGTATTTTTCACGGTAAGCTGAAATTATCTGCAAAAAAATGTACAAAAAATTAATATTCTACTAGTGAACAAAGATAATATTTTTCTTCATAAGTACTTGATTTTGTTTACGATCTTTACATACTCTCATTTTAGGATCCTATTATTCGCGGATATTGGCGGCGCCTGATATTGTTTTGTGTACACAGATTATATTGTTATTTTTCGTGATTTGTTTCTTGGAGGCTGTTTTATTAATATACTAGCTTTTCACCCGCGACTTCGTTCGCGGTGACTAAGATAAAAGGTTGCAGTTCTATTTTTCCCCCGTCAATTTCAACCCAATCGGTCAAGCCGTTTAGAGTTGACATACCGACAGCAGCGCCATCTAGCGGGTCCAATTGTATTTTAAAATAAATCAGAAAACCATCAACCCCTATAACATTTCAACCCAATCGGTTCAGCCGTTTAGAAGTTATGTGAAAAATATAAGTACTTAAACATAATTTTTACTACTAATGTTGTCCTATTACTCGTTTTCCCGTAGGAATGAAGCATTTTCCCGCGGTAATTTTTCAAATCGGTCCAGTAGTTTCGGAGCCAATTCAATACAAACAAACAAACAATCAAAATAATCTTTCCTCGATAGTGTAGATGTAGATTAGTGTAGATGTAGAATACCTTATTGTATTTCGTAAACGGTTAAACTTACTTGTGTTATGTCGGTGTAGCCGACTTGTTTCGGTTCTCATTCGGATTATTATGTTCGTAACGATAAACAAAAAAAAACTCGACGAGTCGGGTCGAGACGAGTCGGGAGCTAAACGAGAGCCACGGAACACCAGCGAGGTCGCGAGTTCAAGTCCCGCAGTGAGCAAAACTTTTATTCCCTCGATAGGTACAGTCGGCCACAGTCTCAGTACCCCTTTTTGTTCGATTGGCGCCCTTATGCCGCGCGCGGTAAGAGCTGCCATGGGGTATCTGAGATTGTGGCCGACCGTACATCGTTCACAGTAGTTTTCCCTAAAGAACATTGATGACCCCTCTTAGCACCCACACCATGCAGGGTCATTTATCTGTATTACAAGAAAAAAGTCGCCTAGTTAATCCTGCTACAGTAACTAACTGTTAAGTTGGTATTCCTATGATTGTTTCACTACTGTTGCTACTATGGTCCGTTTTCAGAAAAAAATAAAGTTGTTCTTTTTTTCTCCACTGATGGCGCTCATAATACGGCACTTTATACGGCAGTCATTTGACATTTTCACCAGTGTTGCCAACGGTACGACAAGTTGCTGTAACCTATAATAATCATAACCAGGAACACAATTAATTGCTTGCAAATTTTATCGCATCACGAAGTTGATGTCAGTATCCTACCTACCTATTCTATATTTATTCAAAACCATTTATTTTTTTGCTTTCAAGAATAAACACTTACAAAAGATAATGGTTACAAAATATACTTACTCTTTTTACAGGGTGTAACCTGCTGGTCAACATAATGACAAATCTGCAAAAAAAAGTTAAAAAACACAACTTTTTTTTATAACCTCAAAATTGTTAAATTTACAAAACTTTTTTGTTTTTGGATTTAGCTTCAATTAAAAAACATGATTGTTTGCTTAGCTGTATTTTAATAACTTCAGAGTGTTAAAACATAGTGAAAGTCTATGGAAACAGTATTTTAAAAATACTTTTCTCCCATCACAGCGCTTACATTTTAATTATTTAAAAATCAACGGATCGTCATAGAGCTAAAAAAATATTTTGGTTGTGATCCCTATCATCAGGTACCATGACCCTGTAAAAAGAGTTAGCATCTTTTGTAACACCTTGTATATGACAAGGCATTTTTACCGATTGAACATGGCAAGGCTGATTCTTATCTGTGGTGTTTGTGTATCTTTAGTACTAATACTTTCTAATCTGTAAATCTGTGGGACAAAGCGTTATTTGACTGCCGTTAAGTAGCCGTATTTTCTGCGCCATCTAGTAAGCATTTTTAAAATCGCTTTTAACTGTCAGTTGAAAACGGCTCATTGTAAGTGAATAAATAATGTTTGTCGTGAAGCATGCAAACTACCTACGCAAAGAAAACAATTTTTTATGCAAATATGTGAGATTGAACGGAAACCTCGGTGCGTGTTTCTGTTTGTTTTTGCTGGTTTTCAGGGTTTGTTTTTCTATACGACAGTCATGTTTTTTCAATAAAAACACACACCTACTTCTTGTTTTTTTCCTGTAGCAATCTTTCTACCTCCCTCGTTTACAAAGTATAGCGCTTAAGGGTCCGTATAAGGCTAACTAGCGCCACCAATGTTGAAAAAATCATATCTCGCTTCAGAAGAAGTTTCTGACAAAATCCTAAGATGAGCTCATGCGCCATGCTTTTCTAGATTTTTAAGTGTGGGCACCCAACTCAATTTCTAGTCTTAAGCTAAAAAATTTTCGATAACCGCCAAAAACGGCCGTTTTTTTAGCCTAAAATTAAATTTCGAAGAGGGTATCTACACTTAAAAATCTAGAAAAGCATGGCGCATAGGCTCATCTTAGGATTTTTCCAGAAACTTCTTCTAAAAGAAGATATGATTTTTTTAACATTGGCGGCGCTAGTTAGCCTTATACGGACCCTTAACGCCACTAAACTTGGTTCGAGCAAACAGATTAGCCATTTTGTAAGCACCTTAAGTGTACACAGTGAAGTGCATAAAAGATGCGCCTACACGTCCCCGAGTGGGCTAAGTAAACTTGCCTCTTAGAAGTGTTTTCTTATAGCCAGACTTACACCAATAATTTATGTAGCGACACGTAGGAAAATTTTAAATGAATTAACGCGTTATAAATCCGTTCAAACAATATTTCAGGTATACAGGGTGTCACACACGAAAAAAATGGAGCGAAAAAAATATCAGCTGTTCCATACAAAAGGTCGACTCAGTACTGCGCCAAATGAAACAGCTGATATTTTTTTCGCTCCATTTTTTTGCCACCTAGTACAAGTGGTTTGTATTGGTCAGTAGGTAGACAGCCCACTTAAAGTTCCGCTGTCGAATTGGAGTGCAGCCTGTAATTCAGCAGTATGATCACCCGCTCCTCTTATATTAGGACTCTGTCCTTCAAAAACCACCCCCAGCTATTCCCAGTTCCTTCGTAAACCCCGGTTATCCACTCGTGCACGGCCGGTGACAAAGGCGCCCTCTACATTCGGAACTAACGTTGCGCTACGTGACGCGGTGGCTGCGATAACCACACTACGTGCTTAACACCTCGCTACGACGTGTTGTGAAAAGATCTTGACATGCTTTATGTATGTATGAACCACTTGGGGTTAATACTTTTTAACAGTGGCAATGTGCATCGTCAAATTCTATTTTTTATTCTATAAATCGAAAATATAGACAAATATAAGAAACTAATTTGAATATTTTCTTAATTTTTTATGAAATATTTTTTTATTAATTATTTAAAACTTAAAGTTTTGTGTATGACGTCACCACTGGCATTATGTACTAAGTTCATTGCATTCATTCATGCTTTTAAAAATAAAAATATGTTGACGTTTGACAAAAGTCAGTGTCAAGTCAACAAGAAGGTTATTTTCTCAGTTATTTGACACTTTTGACAGTTGTTTTTTTATATATTTGTAGGCAATGGAACTACCGCATTAGAGGCTATGATGACGTCATCGAAAGAAAAATGAAGTAAACGGTTTTGGCGATAAATATTAATAGTCCGTTTTAATTTTACTTATTTAAACCCCTAATAGTAATCAGTATCCCTATTCCTCGAAATGGTTTTCAATTTACGACAATCGATGCCTCACTGATCAATGCCCATTAGGTCCTAGGGGCTAATTCTTGAAAATCTCGCACATCTCAAAGGAAAAATCTCATATTATTTCGATCTCGACTGCTCCCGACCACTCGAGTCATGTCGAACGAAATGTATTTTTCAACGTACACGGGTTATTGCTTTAGAAAAATCAAAAAGTGGAACAAACAAGTGTCTGTAAAACAATTAACCACATTCTCTTAATTTCCTCCTCCATAGTTACTAGTGTTCTTTATTCTCGGTTTCCGCTTTATCTAGCGATCGTTTAGATAAGTGTTTGGGCTGGGAGCACACGCGGCAACCGCTTTAAGCGAATCGACTCCACTCTATTGGCTAATTAGGATTAGCGGGGAAAGAACAAAACTGATCCTAATCTGGCTATTCATTTCCAGCGAGATAGCAAGTAGATGGAGCTTCTTATTATACTCACGACAATTGCTTTTAATAATCCGTCGAGGCTCGCCTAAAATTAAATGTCCTTTGTACCGGGTTTTGGGCGGAATATTGTATTACCGTTTTCGCTGAGGATTTCCGAGCAATTTCTGTTGGAAGTTCTTCACAGCAATTTCGAGGATAAATGCTTAATTTCTAACGCCTCTCGGTTTTTGAACGGCGAAATGAAAATAGCTACAATATGACAACGATATTATTTTGATAGAGGTGAGTTTATTCTGGGAATTATTTCTTTGTTAGAAAAAGCTGGGAAACTGACTTTTCAAGTCCCGGTCTGGCTGTGTAAACTTTACAAGCAATTATTATTACTGTCAAGACTCTTGACTTTTAATGTAGTGCTACCACCACGATAGGTTTACAGTTGTTAGGAACGGGTTTTCTCCTAAAACACTGAAGCTGTTGAAACACGACTTCGGTACAGACTTGATGCCAGAGGGTAAATTCTCGGTAATGATCAGATTCTTCGAGGAAAGCAGTAATACCTAATAACTACTACTACTCACCCGGAACTGTGAACTCGCGATTGGTAACTTTTTGCTAACACCATTCGCGCAGGCGCGCGCGCATTGCATAAACTTTAAAACCCCGTATCTCGGCAACCCCTCGACCTATTTGGCTCATGTTTGAACTTGTAAATTATTTCAATTTCATTTACATTAATCATGACAATCCGACTAAATTTACTAAAGTTATCGTCGAACAAACATTCATCCATGCATAAAAACATAAAACCCCAGATTGTGGAAGTAGAATCGGAGAACTTCGCTCGCTTCCGTCGCTCGCATGCAATATTCCTGAGAATTGGCGCCAGGTTATTTGTGTCGTTGCAAGCTCACGTCCGCCCTTGTAATAATGTTAACAAACGCGCAATTTTTATTACGCAGAAATCAAATCCCGAAAAAAAAAAATTATCTGTTCCATACATCGAGGTTTCACCCAACAGCTTTACAGACTGTAGGTACCTAATAAATACGAGTTTACGTCCCATATTGCTCCATATTGATCCATATGATATGATCTATATTGCTAGCAAATTCCACCCGACCACTTCAAAGTTCAGTCGCGTAATTTCGGCATGATGTGGCGCTGCACTAGAGATTCCGTCGAGATCACTTCAAACAACAGCAGCCCTACTGTTCACACGAGATACTCAACGGCTTAAACTTAAAAGTAAGTACCTAGAAACAGCTCTTTCAAGTAATTTCAAGAAGGTGGGATGAAGCAGCGCGGGGACCTCAACCAGCTGTTTAAAAATAGGACTATTAGGTATTACCTAGGACCTAGGATAACTAGGACTGGAATAATATAATCAAAAATGACAGTTTCCGTCGATAATGCCAGCATGTTCTAGGTTCTAGGCCCTAGATCCTGAAAATAACTAAGTAGGTACACACGGCAGCACGTCGACCCTTACACGCTAGCACTCTACTCGGTTACGTTACGGGCGAATTTACAACTAAAGTGTTCACTCTGACGTGCTGTAGTGTGTACCATCAAGCTTAGAAAATTTTACTCCAATTTAGATAAAAGCGTAATAATAATGTATATGGTGATATAACAATGATTAAATTTTTTCTTTTTAAGATTTGCATAGGAAGTTGCCTGATTTAAAAACAAGCCTGAGATTCGGAATAAACGGAACCTCATCTTAATCTGGGAGGAGACTGTCGCATCTATCAACATGGATTTAATTCCGTTCAGTGTTTAACAGCGCCGAGTCAGTGATGACACCATAAAACCCCTTATCGCAACCATTTGGCAGCCCGAAAAGAACTTCCTACTGAAGCGATCTGACGCCAAGGTTCCCAATCATTGAGAATTCTTTAACTATTTATGAGACATAAAAGTCTCTGGATAACGCTTAAATCCGAGGAAAGTACGCCCTTATCTAGTTTGCCCTTTGTACCGCGTGCCATTTATGGGTTGCCGTCTTAAGGGTTAAAGTACAGTGTTTCCGTAACTTCTGCATGTACAAAAAATATAGATTGGTACAGAAAAGCGCATTACTTTAGCGTGAAAAAATTACAGAAACTGTTTTGGATATGAATTCACGTCAAAGACGAAAAGTTGTGATACTTTATCTGTGGCTCCAAGAGAAAAAGTTACTTGTAGATAATGATGACCATGAGGCGGCATGGTGTTTGTCATCAATAAATCTTACCTATAATCGTATTGAGTATTGAGTGATTGAGTGTAGGAGCCAAAT
Source organism: Zelleria hepariella (assembly GCA_949319315.1). Classification (NCBI taxonomy): domain Eukaryota; kingdom Metazoa; phylum Arthropoda; class Insecta; order Lepidoptera; family Yponomeutidae; genus Zelleria; species Zelleria hepariella. The sequence continues at coordinate 6,480,153 of OX439387.1, read as the reverse complement.
GCCAAATCTGTTTGAGACTTTATTGATAGCGGAAGCAATGTATACGAACCCTTCATACCAAAGAGTTGAAGTTGAGTGATATAGTTACCGATGCCTCAGTAATCTCTTTACTGAATTGACGGCACAGTCTTAATATAATTTGCACGCATTCCTTTGAACAGAATTTGTTAACATTTGTGTAGGCTTGGAGAGGTAATTAGGTTTTGCCTGGGATGTGATTACCTAACCCTGTTGATACGTCACATTGGTAGATAGTTTAAAGGAATTGAATTAAATTGTTTATCTACCTCGCTCGACCTAGGCCCTAAGGGTTGGCTGGAAGAAATTTCTTTGGAAATAAGTCCGCCCTTGTAAACGTTCTTTTACTACCATGTTATTTAAGTCGGCGCCGCTGTAGACCGGAGCTGCTCTATACACCATCTGCGACCACCAATTTATTGATGGAGGCGCCACTCACGCGTGCACTGCTCACGGTCAATAGTGTATCTCAGACCACTGATATATTTTGCTGCTCTCTGAATGAATTCACAAAATCCACTCTTTTTGTACTCTGTTATAATAATAATTAAATAATTACCAATAGGTAATTTAAATAATTATGTTGTTAAAACTTATCACTAATAGACTTAAATTGTACATACAGGGTGTTAAAAGACAGCCAACAGACCCGAAAGCCACGCATACTAGACACCAAAACAAAGTACTTTTTCGATAAATTATTGCTGGGAAATGATTTTGGGTTTTAAAGTTATAATTTTTAAAAATATTGTATCACGCAATGGATGTGTAACACACAGAAGTCATATTGCGCAAGCGTAGGTATAAGTTTATGTTACTTAAGCTTGAAGTGCAGATGTTTAGAATACATTGCGGGTTGCAATTTTAACGTCGTTTTTTGTAGGAAATATTCATAATTTTGATATGGGTTCTTGAGACGATATGTTAAGAACTAGATACTGAATACATTTCTGCAAAAAAAAAGTTTTGAAAAGTCCGACTTTGAACCTCATTATCTCGGAAACCGTTGATTTCCCAGGCATAGTTCCTTGGGCAAAAATGTTCCTTATGATGAGGACAATACGTGGTTTCCCGCTTTGTTGGCGGTCTTTTAACACCCTGTATAGACCTAACTAACTAAGTGCTATTTTAAGATAAGAAACTGTGTGCTTATTTATCGTATTAGGGTAACCTGTAAAGGTAGAATAAGTGAGTTTTCAAATAAAATATAAAAAAAAATAAAAAAAGTCTTTATATTATATTTTGTGTGCAATAAAGTGAAACAAACCGATGAGTTTTTGATGATATTTTATTTTATCCTTTGCCTCTAAGTCCATTTAATAAGAATGGTTTAGCTCTGCAGATAACGTTCATCTGCAGAAAAATTAAGAAGTGAAACAAAACAGCCCAAGTTTTCCTTTAACGTCTATCAAAGTGCCTTTTCTAGAGGAAAACTCGTAGAGATTCTGAACTAAGTAACAGAACTTTTTGTTGGACACTCCCAGAGCATAGTTTAATAACATGATTGAACTTTAAACTGCCGATGTAGACGTTACAAAGGAACAACTCTTCAACTGGTATTGGCAAGGGTACGCAACAGCTAAGCGAATTTACTGGACTTTGATATAATGGATGCCTTTCATTAAGTCGTATGCCAATGCGATGTAAAAATATAACGTTTTTTGTTTCTCGTTTGCGCTGCTTGTTTCGTTTGCGATTTTACACTGTCAATTTTGTATACAAATGTTTTATTTGCCTTTAATAAAAAAATAATAGTGTACGAGTAGTCACTGCTCCTATCTAGTTTGGGTAGAGGTGTTACTGAATTGTAAATAAAGCATTTGCTGGTAGCTGGTAAAGGTAAACATTTTGGTAGTTACTAAAGTATGGGTAGAGTCATGTAAAAACTACCCGAAAATATAGCGACACCTGAAATTTTTAACATAAGTCCCTCATAGTCATCAGCGAAATGTGGTTCGGCCCTAAGTAGAGTGTATCAAAACATTTGTTGATTATTTCGGCCCTAAGCATAAAAACACCTTTCGTTGTTTCTCACTAAAATTCTGTTGAAGTGCATAGCGCCTTCGATCCTAGAGACTCAAATAGTTTACTTTGTTTTATAGCCTAGAGCATTTTGCATCTTTGTAATAAGATGATCTATACAGCGTGCAGTGGCACCTTCACTGACACTAGATTGATGAAGTTCGCTGATACTGCAGTGCCTGTGAAATTGTTTAGATGGTTGCCTAGCACCAATAGCATCCTGAAATCCACGCCTAAGTTGGCTTTGCACGTATTGCCACCATCTTTCCTGTGAGCAGCGAACGGAAAATAAGTGCTGTAAGGGTGGCATTAATAGTCATCGACTCAAGATTGAACTCAAGTAGGTGATTTAAGAAAAGTCAAACGCTAATGCAGAGCCTTGGCTAATGTCAATGTCAATCTCAAGATAGTGTCTATTAATATGCTGACAGCTACACAAGTTTGACATTAGCCAATGCTTGACATTAGCATTTGACTTTTCTGAGTTCACCTACTTGGGATCGATCAGATGACTAGGCTCAGATGACTATTAATACCACCCTTACTTTCTCTGTGACTCAGACCACCATTAGTCGCTTGACATAACCAACACCCCACGTCAAATTTAAAACACTTACCTAAAAGATTTGCTCAGGCCATTTCCCAGGCTCGTTTTCTTCTCACGGTTGACCCAACCCTTATCAGGGAAGGCATTTGACATGATGCGCGCACCTCCCGTTTATGAAGACTCCCATTATATTTACCGACTTTCTGAGGGTAGAGGGTCTTTGTCAAGATGTCAACTTTACCTCTGACTTTCCTCTCTGGCCAATTTTGGTCGCCCGCGACCGTCACGTGTGGGGATCAAAAATGTATTATCCTTGAGTAGTAATTATTTTTTCATTTCTATCCAGTGGTTCTCAGATTGCGCGTATATTGAATCGGTTATTGAATACGTACGAGATTGCAAAACACTATTGCCCGAATGTTCATATTTTCATCGATCCATTCCATTCATCCATTCAGTCGTTCCCTCAGTGCTGAGGATCGTGACCATCATTGAAGTTGGCAGAGAGTAGAGTTCTCCATTGCGCTCTATCACTCGCGATGTGGATCAGTTTGTGCAGGTGTTTTTGCGTGGCTTTGGTTATAATATCCGTCCATCTAGCGGGTGGTCTGCCTCGAGCTCTCTTTCCCTCCACCTTTCCCGTCATAATTTGTTTTTCCAGGCTATCAGGTCCTCTACGGGCTATGTGACCGAAGAACGTTGCGATTAGAGCATTCGATCCCGGGATCCCGGATCCCGGGATCCCGGGATCCCGGCCCTTTTTCAGTCCCGAAAATTTCGGGGTTGAAATCGTTAAATCCCGGGATTTTCGGGATTAGTAAGTAGGGATGAAATTATTTTAAATAACAACGAAGCGCACTCGCTTCTCTTGACAAGGTCGTAAAAATTTTTTATAATATAAATGAAGAAACAAAACGCAATCGTTTGGCTGAAACGGAGCGTGATCAGGTCAAAAAAAAAATCTGTCAGCCATCTTACTTTATGAGCTGATTCAATAAGTGCTCACCGGTGTTGCGAAAATAGTGTTTATTTACAATAATATTGTGAATGTAAGTGGATATTATTTATAAACTGTTACGTGTTAATTAGTTATTTACAGTGATGATAGATCCCTAGGACTAAAATCTGAGTACAAAATATGTTTTTGTTAATGAAACTTGATCTGTAATAATTTTATCTTAAGAGAGTCGATTTCGTTTTAGAATTTAGTTTTTGTTTGTAATTATTTTATAATCCTTGATCTCCATCGTCTGTTTTCATTAATACAGTTGATTTATTTAGTTTAAGGAAGTGTTTTAGTTTGTCTAAGACATTTCGCACATGAATAGTCAGAGGGTATTATCTCGGAAAATGCAAATTTTTTTTTACGACGGATTTGAGTTCGCAAAATTTTTCTCTACAATCTGGCAAGACAGCCATATCTGTAGGTTAATTTAAAGCCGAGAAACGGAGCTTTACGACTGTCTTCCAATTTGGTTTGCGATGCATTCGAGCAGGCAAGACTGTCACATTTTTGTTAGCCACTAAGCGCCACCCGAAATTGACGGGTCACTCGTGTTATTTCAAGTTATGACAGGTGCTGTGTCAATAATTACTATAAAATGTTAAAATGTGACCAGTCTAGAGCGTATTATCTTTTAGTTAATACTCTTTAGCCTATTTTGAATAATTCGTCAATTGTATTATTTTGACTTAATACTCTATAGCCCGATTTTTTTTTACAACCTTTTAAATACCGTTGGTTTTATATTGACTTAATACTATATTGCCATCAGTTTCTTCTAGATACTACTCTCTGTCCAGTTTTATTTGTAATATTTTTTTGTTGTAAACCGAATAATACCGTTTTGACCGATAATAAATTCTAAATTCTTGTGCAAGGAAGGTGATTTTTGCCGCCAATCCAGCTATCAAAGTAGATATAATAGTGCTGAATAGTGCTGAAGACCTGGAAATAGCGTAAAAAGACTGTGATGCTGAATAAGCCGACCCCACTTATCGTCCATCTGGAGAATTTCTGCCTCTAAGTTCCCCGGATATTATGCCATATCACCAACTTTTGCATTGCTAACTTAACAATAACCTAAAATAGGTAAAATATTTGAGCCAGATCGCCAACGTCGCTCGGTAGGGTAGGTACGGGTAGAGGCAACGCCTCACTGGATGGCGAGGCTCAGCCTTTGCCCTTGGTAAGCACCAGCCCTCTGTTCTCTCGAGGCGTCAATCAGGCACAACGAAATCTCTTGAGAGAGTTTTCACGCACCTGTACGGGCAGCATGGTAAGCCCGAGATAGGCCCTTCTCTATGCAAAACTGTCAACTTGTCGTTCGGGCTCGAGTTGGCTCTACGCCAACATGGCGATGGAGACAAAATACAACATTTTTATTAAAATGGAAATAACTACTTTTTGCTCGACATGACCCTAATCTATTGCCATCTCGAGTCCCGCCTGCCATGCTCGCACAATAGACATGGCACGTCTGTCACTCGAGTTCGAGAGAGTGTCAAAACGACCATGCTAAGCATACTGGTCCCTGAGGCTCTCTACGCCGAAGGACGCAAATATGTAGCCCTGTACCAGGACTGCATATTTGTGCCCCTTGTACCCCTATGCTGTAGCCGCACTAACGCCGCGGGTGCGGCAGGAGGCCGCTTTTATAAGATACTGTGCTACTATGTCGACTTACGTAGTGTCCCAAACCAGCGACCGCCACAATGAGCGTCACCCAGGCCTATTGCCATTGTCTCTGGCTATGCCATGCTAGGCTAGGCTTGGCAGGGGCCCGGAACAGATTCAGCCGCAGATCCTGGCTTGGACCTGCCGTGTCTGGCCAAGCGCTCCTGGCCGATTAGGTCGATCGTGCTGTAGACTGAGGACAGGAACGCTGGCAGCGCGATGCTTGAAGGCTTTCTTATGCCCAAGCAACCGTGACGGATCGACAATTTGGTCTGGGTCTATCCTCTTAAGTGCCGTTAGGACTGCTTATAAGGTTTATCTAATAATTTTGACTCAATGTTGAACAGCGTAATACGTACAAGAATTTATGAGTAAAAAAAAAGTAAGATGTAGCCTGTACAATTGTACATGTCCCACTAGCTATGCGGATTGCGGATTGGAGATTTTTGGTATAATGCCTCAAACGCACAGGTTTCCTCACGATGTTTGCCTTCACAGTCAGTGAGAGATAATTGCTACTACAAATTCACACACATAATTCTGTCATATTTGGCAAATTCATCGAATTTGATTAATTAAATCTTTCGTAGGAATCGTCCTGCACTGGAGATCTTAGGAGGCACAGTGATGAGTCAATAAAAATGTGAGGCCAAGTGATGTTTTTCTTCGTCAGGGAAACCAATTTCGAAACCAATTAGCTAAAAATTTTGTGTCAGCTATTCCAGGTCTAAAATTTCTGATTGTGCATCGCTTCCACATTTCCTCGCTAGAATTATTGATTGTTCCTAGATTTTTAATTACAAATGACTATCTTTAATAACTTTTTCTTAAAGTAAATAGCACAGAGGAAGTAGTTTATTTGAAATAAATTAATTTAATTTAATTATAAGCGACCTAAAACTAAATTAGATTGTATTAGTTTAAGTACTTTATTGAAGACTGAAATCCTCAAATATTTATACCAATTTTTGTTTGTTGGGAAGATTGTGACTTATTTTGTTATTTACTTGATGATTACTTAAGAAAACCTTTGTTAATGATAACAAAAGTCTGCTTTCATGATGTTTAATTTATATTAATACACTTTAAAAAATATAATTTTCAAATTCAGGTAAAAAGACCTGTATTATTTTGAAATAATACATTAGAATTTCTAAAAAAATCTGGCTATAGAGTCATAAATACAAATTAATTTAATTTTGTCAGGCTATACAGTATTATCTTGATAGACTGTCAGGAAAAACAGTATAACTATTAAACTACTTCTTTTTAACTGTATTTTTTTCATCAATCATGCAGAGAAAGAGTCAACCTACAACGCAAAAACAAAAAATTATCAATATGTGGCCTGCATCAAATGTTACGAATTTTCAAATATTCAAAACGCTTTTTCTCGAAACTCACTTTTTTGAGATAATACCCTCTGACTATTCATGTGCGATTTATTTGGTAGTTCATTTGATTACTAATCAACAAAAGACTGAATTCCTGTATAAAATTGTATTTTTTCTAGCTTTTAAAAATCATTGTCAATCCCGGGATAATCCCGGGATCCCGGGATTTTGTTTAAAAAATCCCGAAATCCCGGGATTGGCAAAAGGGTCCGGGATCGAATGCTCTAGTTGCGATACGTCGTTGACATTCGATGGCTCCTACGTAAACTACCGTATCCCACAAAATGGCGATTTTCATGTTTTTCGTGTTTTGTCATTAGATGATTATTCCGCATGTATCCCAAAAACAAAAACTTAATAATATTCAAAAATGAAGATTTTTTCAGACGTAAATTATCGTATGTTGATCACGGGCGCGCCGTAAACTGTCGTATTGACCTCTTGCGGTAGTTTACGTGGGACACATTGCATGCTACGCCTATTGTAAGTATATCTTACCATACTCTACGTGGGAAGTACGTAGATCTGAGCTTGTGTTTTGTGATGAGGTATGTTCTTAGTAAACATGTTAAGTATTCAGTTTTGTTAGTTTCACTGCGTTTTCTATCAGTCTTGTTCAAAACTATAGTATGTAAAACATACGATTACGTACGTTGATTTTTCTAGGTGGTATGCTATGGTATGTTACACATACCATTTTGTACGACGTCGATAAAAAGTGATGTTGTATCGTATGTAACACGTACGATTATTTACTTGGTTTATATGAACCTGTTAACTATTGTATTTGTCACTTAGATTTATTTACGTTGCAATATTAGGCTGAGCTTATGAAAATATCTTACAGATACGATAGTTTGCATGGAGGTTGAACAAAAAAAATTAGATCTTTTACTCAAATATTCAAATAATTCAAATTGTTTATACCACATAAAGCAAATTTTATTCATAATAACGTCGTTTTTTTATGTTAGAAAAACATTTTTAGTACAAAACCATCACTGAAATTGACTACTTATTAAACGGATGGAACAAACTAAAAATCAAAACAAAACCATAGCATAAAAGTTTCCGCTTTGTGTATCGTATGGTAAAAACTAATATACTTACTTCATGATGGTAAATTACACGCTACTGTTTGGGACCTTCACTTTCACTAGAGTTATTTTTAACAAGGATTTGAAATGAAACACGGATGTGGTTTCTTATACACTGACCAACCGTTTTTACATGCATGCTTGAGATACGCCTTGGTTGAAGATGAAATTTCAGTTACCTGGGTACTAAATTTCCGAGACTCAACTCGGCGTAGGCAAATCAATACCAATAGAAGCTGATCACCAAACACATGAAGGTAACAAGAAATTCATTTATAAAATATATTTTTTACTAAAGATACAAACACTCTCCACAAAGAAGCTTCAAAACAAAGATTAAGAGATCCTCATTTGGTTCATCAAATACTCACAAACTTAGATCCTAAGGTTTTAAAAAGGCCCAATCTTGGGGTATTTTGCAACAGACTTTTAGACTGAAAATCTGTTCATAGCCTGTAAGTTAATAAATGAAATTATGAAAATCATAGATAAACTAAGGCCTTTTGCATCTACGTAATGAGATGATTTATACAGCGTCCAGTGGCACCTTCACTCACACTAGATGGGTGAAGAGACCACTCGGCGCTGCAGTGCCTGGGACATTGTTTTAGATGGAGTAGGCTTGCCCAGCACCTATACCATCCTGACAGCTTAGTTGACCAAGCCCACAGGAAAGACAGGTCAATACGTGTGGAGCCAACTGAGCTGCGGGTTTCCTCACGATGTTTTCCTTCACCGTTAGCGAGTGGTATTGCTACTACAAATTCACAAATGTACGTAACTTTGAAATTAAACAAAGTCATAGATACATGCCCGCACTGGGAATCGAACCGGGTACCTCTTGGGTACAAGCGGTGGTGGTCTAGTGGGTAGAACAGTGGACTCTGAAAATCATAGATAAATCTGTATTTATTCTGAATACATTCTTTTGGCCAGTTGGATGGACTCAAGACTTGTTAAGAACTGTGCCTGTATGCTTGACAAGCTCAGCCATCACCATGAATTTCATTTAGCTTAGTTCCTAGACACGCAGTGTTCATATGAATGGTATCGAGAAGATGTTAATGGATCAGTGGCCTTTATATAGACGGTGTATGAACGCTTCTAAGTATGAACACAATAGTAAGCCAAACTGAAACTCCAATCTGCATGGTGTATTGTATATTCCAAAACTTTCATTGGTGCGTAAGGTACCTACAGGTATGGCTTGGCTTCTTTTACTAAGTCTGGATAATAATAGGTGAAATGTCTGACTCATCTTTGGATCACAAAGTAACCAACAACCACCACAACCAAAGAGTATTCTATCTGTCAATCTACGCCAGAGAAAATACACGTCTGAGTCTGAGTGACTGCTGTTAATGTAGTCTTCTTGGGATAACTATCATGGACTCCTAAGCTTGAAAGTTTAGGTAAAGTTTAGCTCTTAGCCTTTTGCATGTCCTGAGTAAGAATAGAAAAATTACTGATACTAGTTAACCCGAAAAACGGCACTGAAGAATAACTATGTGACAACATCATCCTAAATTTCCAAATACGAATTTCCAATACAGATTCGTTAAAATTTACAGGAATTCTTAAGATTGTTAATATCTTACTAATTTACAGTCTTTATTTCCAACTGACCTCTTCAAAACTGTAACCGCCATCGTGTTTGGGAAAAAAATGCTGCGTTTACCACCTCAGTGGCAAATATGAATTTTATTTCCCAACCTTCCTTTTCGAGCTCATCAACGGATAATATCAGGGTTGGTTAGCCTAAAGTAGGCCTCTTTAGAGTTTATGCAAGCCTTTTAAAAAAAACCCAAGTAATGAGAAAAGCACTGAGGCAGAGAGTCTACCATTGGGTACTACTACTCTATGTAAGTCTAGTACTTTTTCATTAAATATCTTGAAGTAATTGGAAAGAATAAATAGTTGATTCGGTCGTGAGCTTCAAGGGAACTGTTAAAAATTTAAATTACTATTTGCCAGGGTGGTAAACGCCACTAATTTTACCCAAGTCCCCACCCCAGTGGCAGTTTCGAAGGAAATAGTTGGGAAAATAGGAAACTATTAGGTATACAAATTGATTAGTGGAATGGAACATAAGAAAGTATGAAAAGTTATTTCATATAAATGTTTCTTTAAATTTTAGGTTTAGGTTCTACTAAATATAACGAATGAAGTAAATATTAATTATCACTTAGATAACCCTCTGGTCCCATTTAAAATTTTAATATTTTCCCATGTATTTACTGAATTAATTTTACATACCATACTATTTTTCATATGATTTACAAAGTAAAAAACTGTAAGTGCCACATACATGTAATTTTACCTGCGATTTATCCATGTAAAACATGGTATGTGAAACATACGATATTTTCAGTCACCTCATCCACGCCGTAAAAAATGGTAAGATTAACATACGATATTTTCTTACTTCGTTACCCCGTCGTAAAGAATCGTAACAACAATATCTCCAAAAGCATTCAAAATACAGCTATTACTTTAGCACATAAAAATCGAACCCAAAATAACCTACTTATGGTAAAAATTTCAAACCAAAAGCTTTAAAATCAAAAGAACGGTTAAAGAAAACATCTTTAAATGGCTCTCCTGGAAAGTTAGCTTTTTCAACATACGGTAGTTTACGTAGGAGCCATCGAATATGATTGAGAGTGGAATGCGTGTTTTCAGCTCTTCGCGTATAGACTCATCGATAATGTTTGTTTATTTGTTTACGGCTCATTTGCTTGATTGTACACACGACAGCACGTAGATGCTTACACTTTCGTTGCAAAATCACTTGTAACGTAAGTGAATAGAGTGCATGCGTGTAAGCGTCTACGTGGGGTCTTGTGCACCTAAGATTAATCGAAAAATAGCAAGACCGTTTAATTCTTCGAAGGATTTATCGTAGCTTGATTTTCGATTGAATTGTTGAGCACAGCATTTTATATTCGGACGGAGAACAGAATAATCACTCTTAACATAGTTGATCTACAAAAATGAAGAGCTACCCGTAAAGCTCACTTCTGTACATGAGTTGTAATATTTTTGAGTGGGCAGGCTATTTGAGGTGACATTAAGTTAACATCTCGTAGGTACGTATTTATAAAAAATAATACTGTGAAGCTTTAATTACGACGTTAATAATAATAAAGAGTTTTAATTACACTACAAAAATATATTGGGAAACTATTTTTTTTATGAAAACGGATAAAAAGACAATGTTTTTAGCGTTCCAAGGAGTCACCATGCGGGTCCATTGCGTTTTTTTGACTTGCAACCCATCGATCTAAAGGTTTAAGGCCCGGTTTCTGAGTTAAGAATTTTACTAAGCACATACTTACGCATCGCTCTGTCACGCTCTTTTGCGAGAAATCTGCAGAGACAGGACGATACTTATCCATTTGCTTAGCAAAATTCTCAACTCAGAAACCGGGCCTTTGTGATCTAAGGCCCGGTTTCTGAGTTGAGAATTTTACTAAGCACATACTTGCGTATCGCTCTGTCACGCTCTTTTGTGAGAAATCTGCAGAGACAGGACGATACTAGACTTACCCATTTGCTTAGAAAAATTCGTAAATCAGAAACCGGGCCTAAGACTCGTTACCTCTTACGTTATGTAGCAACGCTCACCTTCGCTACCCAGCCTCTCTACCCTTGACGCATTTTTCCAATTCGGCCGCAATATGGCGCAATTTACAAAATTAAATGTTTTACAAATATTTTTTTTGTGTTTTAATTGAATATAACAGCCTGACATTTGAATAAACATTACGAAGTATTTAAAATCAAAGCATTACTATACGAATTCAAAAAGAAATTAATTTAAAAACTTTTACAATTTAATCGCAATAGCGTCAAGGGTAACCCCCCAGGCTCTTCTCCCCGCCTAGCCATTTATTTGGTAAAATCCTGAAAACGCACATAGGCGCGTTTGTATCGGTCGATGCGTTATTGCGATATTTGTTTTCAATACAGTTTGTATTAGGATATGATTGCTGTAATACGGACTTCTAGTCTAGCACAGCAACAGAAGCTAAAATCTTGTCTTGATCAACAACACCTAGTTAAAATACTTTTGTAACACTCTATGTATCACTTTTTACGCAAATAAACTTATTCTTATTCTTATTATTATGGAGTTACACACTGCTGCGATAATAACGCCGCAATGGAAGTAGGACATTCCCATTACAAAAGGTACTGATAAAAGGAATCGCAATAACGCATGCGATATTATCGACCGATAAAACGCGCCTGTGTGGGGAGCCTTTAAAGGACTTATTTTAAAATCGTAGTTTGTAACAAGTTCCCTTTTAGGATTTTTTTGCAACTAGATGATGCTTCCTCTGGCGTTCGTATTTCGTGTCAATAACATCAGAGGGATGGCGCTTGTCACAGCATCTTTGAGCGCTGACGTGGCTTTGACATGAAAGTAATATTCACGAGTTTTTTCACAGAATCCAATTACTGGCAATTGGGAACGTGTCGTCAGTATGTTGAACAACCTCCCCTGGTGGGCATGATCTCCTATCTATCGGCATTCCCCTATTCTCATAGCGTAAAAGCTAGTTCGAGGGAGGAAATATTACAACTTGAGTGAAGTCGAATTTTGCTATACCTAATTAGTAAAATTAAATTGATTATTTACACATAAAAATACCATGTAATTTATGGCAGTAAAACTAATTTCAATTTGAATTTACTTTTCAACCCACCTAGATATTGAACCCAACATTCCAATGGAAAGTCAATAGCGTCTCTGTAGGTGCGCTGCAGGTCTGATGGGGACAGGGACTTCTTTCTGGAGTTCCGGCGCTTAGTGCTGCGTTTCTGTCTGTCGGTTTCCCTTGTCGATTGCATTGTGAGGGCATTTGTGAGATCTGAAGACAAAAAAGAAAAAGATATTTAAAATAACGCTGGTGGTAGTTGCAATACAGTTGAGTAACTCTCAAAGACTTGATCATCATCATCATCATCATCAGCCCACCTCTGCCCACTGTTGGGTATAGGCCTTTTTCCCCTCACGCCATTTTTCACGGTCCCTAGACATCCGCATCCGTGGACCCTCCGCCGCAATGAAGATGTCTTCCGACCATCGGGCTGCTGTTCTTCCCACTGATCTCCGTTCAGTTCTCGGCCTCCATTCTGTCACTGCCCTTATCCACCGGGCATCTTCCCTCCTCGCCTGCCTGGATTTATTTGGCAGTTTTTCAGTGGAACTTATAATTTGGGCTGAAATTATAACATCTTAATATATAAAACAAAGTCGTGTTAGTTACACCATTTATAACTCGAGAACGGGTGGACCGATTTTTATGATTTTTAATTTGTTGGATTTCTCTCCGCTCCAAAAAGCTGAATAACCATTAGAACAACGGAAAAACTCATGAAAAAAAAAGTCTGCGCGGACAAAGTCGCGGGCAAAAGCTAGTTTACAATAATTTACGACCGAATGGAAGGAAACAATTCCAGGGGAACTCCTGTTTATGCAAAAGCATAGGGGAGAAAAATTTACTCAGCACATTTCGGGGTAATTTCTGCCAAAGATCCTAAGTTTTATTGTCGCTGCCAGCTTTCCTTTGTTTCAACAGCGTTGTAAACGTAAAAGGAGAAACGTAATTTTCATTTTGCTTTTCTTTTTACGCTTTTCCCCTCTCACAAAGAGAGATATTATAGATAACATAAATTATTAAGCAATTGCTACTTACTAGCTAATTCTGTTTCTTTTGAGTTTTATCTATTTTAAAAATGAATGAACACATCTATACCGATCTACTTTAGCATTTACAAATAGCTTTTGCCTTTAAAGTTTCCACTGAAATTACTGCCGATTTCTGAATTGAATAATTCGCTAAGCAAGCACTTAAGTATCGTTCTGTCTCTGCAGATTTCTCACAAAATAGCGTGACAGAACGATACTTAAGTATTTACTTACTAAAATTCTCAATTCAGAAACCGGGCCTTAGCATTTTTATACAGAGACAGAATTTGCTTGCGTAGGTATGTACACCGTACACAGTGACATGGCCAGACTCAACATGGTAGCTCTTACCACGCATAGCATAAGAGATAATGAAGCTAAAAAGAGTATCTAAGGGTATCCAATATGTTCCAGTATCTTGTAATATCATTATTCTCGTAGATCAGCCTATGCATTATCTAAAATATCCACCGTAAAAAAAAACGGTTTTTAAATGTCAAAAAAAATATTGTTTATTTCAACAAAAGCAATTTTCGAGTGTTTTGACGCTCGGAGGTTGAGTGGAATTTTTAGATAATAGAGGCGAGAGCTATTGCGATTTAATAGTTTGGTTGTTTTCTATCGTAGCTATTTCATAGGTAGGTAGGTAATCGTAGGTAGGTAATCGTATGAGGTAGTGGCCACCCCTGGTGTCAGAGTTTTTAGGCCACCCAAAGGGTCTCTGACATGGCTTAACGATTGTTATTAATCAACAACAACCGGGACCAACGGTTTAGCTATTTCATACCGTTCCTACAGTTCCGTACCGTTTTGTATTTTTTAACTATTGTTATTTTTTTCTTACTTTCTACTGTATTTCTGCTTTCAAAAGTCGTCTGTAAGAGATCGTTTTTAGCGATAAGATCGCCAATTTAGCTTTTTTTATGATATTTTTCTGTAAAATTCTTTGGTGTATAATAAAGAAACCTCTATGTGAGACTGAAAAGAATGTGCAAAGTTAAACGTCCTGAATACTTCATTTTATTCCATGGAACGCAGTACCAGGAAAACACAAATTGTACATCGTTGCTAGCTCAATAGTTCCAAGACAGCCAATTCCATGGTACTGTCGGCAAAAAGACGGCCGTAGTCACCCATTGTTTCGTGTTTATCGGCGTATTGCGCGACATATCCGCACAATGGATTTATCAATGTTTAAACTCAACGAAAGCTGGGAAACACGGGCGGAAAGGCAACTGCGCTGCCCCACGAAGCCAAAAAGCGGTATCTGCAAAAAATAGATGTTTCTGTTTTTTGTAGCATTCGATAGCTTTTAAAATTCTGCATCATGTGACCTGAGAAAAAATGAAAAACTCACCTAGAACTTTCGAGAATTAAGCCTTGAAAAAAAAACGGTATATCTCACTTTTGCTGATATTTACAAAGCCATTTAGCGGTACTATAGGTACGACAATTACGAAGGTTAATTGACCGTACTTTCATAAACCCTTTGAGTACCCACTTAAGAAAAGATAGTAAAAAATTGAAATAATACTAAGCGATCTACAGGGTGCACTCTAAGTCGATAGCGGAACTTTAAGTAGGCTGTCTACTGATGACTACAAACAACTTGTACTAGGTGGCGAAAAAAATGGAGCGAAAAATATATCAGCTGTTTCATACATTTGGTGCAGTACTGAGTCGACCTTTTGTATGGAACAGCTGATATTTTTTTCGCTCCATTTTATTCGCCACCTGGTACAAGTTGTTTGTAGTGATCAGTAGACAGCCTACTTAAAGTTCCGCTATCGACTTAGAGTGCACCCTGTAGAGCTGTATCTAAATTTTTTTCCTTCAACTCGATCTAGATAATCGCCGCACAGTAAATCAACTCAAAATGTATTATTTAGGGGATACTAAAACATTTTTTTATAAAATGTTGATTTTCTCGAAAGTAATTTTTTGTCAGATACCGCTTTTTGGCTTCGTAGGGCAATGTGGTAGTTGCAACTTCGAGCCAGTGGGAATACATCGTGTTGGAACCACATAAAAGGAAGCACACAAACGTATTGCACCTTGGGATAGGTAAAGTGTAGGTGATGGAAACTTTCCGTTCTCACGGAATTTATCGACTGCGCTACAGTGTAAGAAAAGTTGCTTATTTATAGGTATAAGTTTTATTTATAGGAACCCCCGATCTTCTGCCGTTCATTTTGGGGCATTTATTATTCCCCCCTCCTTCCACTTGAAAACGGCAGGACCATTTTCTTTCAAATTACCGAAGTTCTTATAGAAAGAAAACACGGAAATAGGCCCAGAACATTTTGAAATTTTGGGAAAACTGTCAGTGTATCGGGTGGCATTAATAGTCGTCGACTCTAGATCGAACTCAAGTAGGTGATCTCAGAAAAGTCAAATGCTATTGTCAAGCCTTGGCTAATGTCAGTGTCAATCTCAAGATAGTGTCTATTAATATGCTGACAGCTACTCAAGTTTGACATTAGCCAAGGCTTGACATTAGCATTTGACTTTTCTGAGTTCACCTTCTTGAGATCGAGCTCAAGTAGGTGATCTCCGACGACTATTAATACCACCCTAGTGAAACATTTTTGTATTTTATAAACCCATTGGACATCGGGGTCAAAAATAGGTTGGCGTATTGATAGATTGTTCTAATTTTCTTTTATTTATTCTCCACAATGTAATACACCCTGGGTTGGTGGCAAATAACACTAGCTATCTCTTATTTCTCAAGGTTATGGTGTGGTCTTCTCACTGCAATTTTCTTACACTGTGCCTGTGGCGCGATGAACTGGCGTCGAGCCATAATCGATTCCGTTGCGAGACATTTATTTGCAACTGGGGCACTGAAAACCTAGTATACACCTACACCGCGTAAAGGAGTTGGCCGCTCCATCCAATTTTCGACCTTCATTCGACAGTGTAAGGTGTTCTAATACTCAGATTTGAAGCAATCCTGCTATGGCAATATTTTGTCTTTAGACATTTTAAAAGGGTATTGGAACCTTGACCAGTGGTCCATTAAAAAAAATTACAATAAATTTTTAGGTTATTATGACAATTCAATGTACAGTAAGTAGCCGGTTAGTAACCTGACCTTTTATGTGATGCCCACAAGTCAGCATGTCGACCCTTACACGCTAGCACTGTAATCGGCTACGTTACAGGCGACTTTGCAACAAAAGTGTACACTCTGACGTACCTACTGTCGTGTGTACATCGAATTGTCATAGTAAATTTTCACTGTCAGTTTTATGAAATCGCTCACGTCTTTTCTCTTAAAAAATCCACTCACGATTTAATCGTCAAACCTCATTTTGAGGTGGGATACAAAATAAATGCTTATGTATGAAGTTAAAACCTTAAAAAAGTAATTGATATTCATACCCCGTTGCACCAAGTAAATTATGGCAATGACCAAAATCGCACAAATTCCATCGTAATTCTCGGAATCATCCTCAGAATCGTCGGTGTTATTAAATTAGAATAAAGAGGAAATTTCCCTTCACCTTTTTATATTTTCACTTCCCTGCGAACTTTCTTAGAATTTTAAGATCGCTTGCGTATTTTCTGCGTACCATTACGGCCAGGGATCGAACCAATTCTGTCGTGTCTTATATTACACCGAATTCCACTTAAACTCATGTTCCCCAGG
Organism: Zelleria hepariella; assembly: GCA_949319315.1. Taxonomy (NCBI): domain Eukaryota; kingdom Metazoa; phylum Arthropoda; class Insecta; order Lepidoptera; family Yponomeutidae; genus Zelleria; species Zelleria hepariella. The sequence continues at coordinate 6,463,045 of OX439387.1, read as the reverse complement.
AGTGGGCGCTTTAGGCTGTGCGTATACTATGGCATCATTCCATTCCTAAATAATAATCGGTGGTTAGTACCTAGTTTAGATTCTGGAAAACTATTTTTACCAAGACTCACATTGTCTTTGGGGTGACTGTAAATTTTAATCATTAGTACAAAACACTTTGGGGTGTTATGTTTATAGACTTTAATTTTAAACACCGTGAGGAAACCCGTTCATGAACGCGAAAATCCTAGGAAAATCCTCAATCCGCTATGGACACTGTTGTTATAATCAGCCGCGATCTTGGAACTAAACTCTAATTTAAAAACCGAGTCCACGGAATGACAGCTGCTACAAACGTTTTCTCTGACTGTAGCAAACTAGCAACCGTCATTCTGTAGACTCGGTTTTTAAATTAGAGTTTTCTAAAAACACGCCACGATCTTTTTCCTTCTTTCTGACAGAAGGCTAATAATCTTTGCCCATCTAATAATAGGAAATGTACAAGCTAAATCTTACTTAATATTATTTCAATGAAAAAAAATGAGCCCATAAATTTAAACCACCAAACTCCCTAACATATCCGAAAGAGAAGAAAAAAATACCCTATATGATTGCGGTTCTGGCGTGGCGCGTTGCCAGAATCAATTTGCGTCCTAGAGATTTTACACTTTGGGCTGTACGGCAGCTGCATTGTGGACTGCCTTTTATTGGTTTATCTGGAATTTAGCCTTCTAATTGGCCTACTTACGCAGCGAGTTGGAAAGTGCATTTTGTTTTATTACGTACCTACTTTTTATAGTGTCCCGCAATCAAGCTTCTAAATTGAGGTTAGTAGTTGAGATTCTGAAGAATACACAGTAATTAATATAGCAGTCTGTGGCAACAGGATGTATAACTAGTGGTTCGCCCCGAACTTTGAACTCGCGACCCTATATCTCAGCAACCCCTCTACCGATTTGGCTCATGTTCGAACTTAAAAATTCTCTTGGCCTCATTTACCTGCCTACCAAATTTCATGACGATCCGACTAAATTTACTCAAGTTATCGTCGAACGAACATTCATACATACATACATACATACATACATACATACATACATACATACATACATACATACAAACGCCGGATTGTTCCAGTAGACTCGGAGAACTTCGCTCGCTTCGCTCGCTCGTTCAATAATAATATTATGTTTAACATTCTGATGCCATTGTTATTTGATCAATTGTTATTTAAAGTCACTGAAAAACGTAAAGGTGTTTCTGAGACCCTATGTTCAGGCTAGCGTAAAAATAAATGCATTATTATTTTATTAGACTTGTACAATTCGTACAAAATAAATGGGTTGACAAAAAGTTATTTTTAAAAGGTGATTTTTTCCGATCACCATTTTGTAGGACAACTTAAGCTGGCCCGACATTGATGAATCGAACTGGCGAAAATAAATAAAAACTTTTAAAAACTACGACAAAAGCTACGCAGTTGTTTCTTAGAGATAAGAGCCAAGAATTAACTTTTCCATTTAACGCAATCACGCTTTAAACTTTGCTCTCGCAAATTGGGATTTACTGCTTTAGTTAAAACGAAATAAAACTCCCTGCTTTGCTTGCGTAGGAAAGATACTGGAGATGCTTTTTCCTGGGTCGGTTATTGACACCATAATAAAGCGCTTGTCGCAGTAGCGCTCTGTCACGGTAGCGTTTGTCGCAGTAGCGATCTGTCGCAGTAGCGTTTGTCGCAGTAGCGTTCTGTCGCACTAGCGTTCTGTCGCACTAGTGTTCGTCGCACTAGCATTTGTCGACGCTAATGAAGGTTTCTCAGTCGAGCATAAATGCAAAAATAAAATTTTTCGTCGTTGGTAATCGATTGTATGGCGCCAAAGCTGACGAATGTCAAAAGGGTACTTGTGGATTTTTCGTTACCAAACTAGCAAACCATTTCAAAATCTACATAGATCGGTACCTACAGACAGAAACAAATTACATGCAAACTACTGTGTGAATGAACGAATGAACGAACGTTTCCTGTTATTTATTAGAAACATTAAGTTTTGTCTTTGAACAAAGAGAAGTTAATTCAGTTTCTTCATCAGGCTCCTAAAATAAACGCTATGCACTTAATCGTCCTGAAATTTCAACTTAGGTATCATTCATTATGTAGCATTGGTGTTGCGTGACAAATAATTAAAAAAATAATGATAATAAGAGACCATCAGTATGCAAACTAAAAAGTAAAAAAATAAACTTTTGAAATTGGCTATAGGTACATAATATGTACATACGTACCTATGTACCTTTTGAAATTGGCACGTAATGTATCTATAGGTACACACGACAGCACGTCAGACTGTACACTTTTGTTTCAAAGTCGCCCGTAAGGTACCGAGTAGAGTGCTAGCGTGTAAGAATCGACGTGCTGTCGTGTGTATTTAAGTATTTTGACCGCCAATATTGTTTTTAAAGAAGATCCGCTTGCTAATGCTAATCTTCCCTGGAAAAGTTTTCGGGTTGAAATACGTATCCCATCCATCTCTCGCTACTGTACTTACCAATGTGTTCAACGCTCATGGAACATTTAATTGCAGGTTCATCGAACGTCTCTTAGCCAAAGCAGCTTCAATGGCTTTAGCCTAAATTGAATTTAGTATGTCCATTAACTCGATGCGTCTTCATTTGCTGGAAACGGCCGGCGAAACTCTACAAGGCCTGTATGCCTACTTTGATGTCCATACCTGATAGAGCCGTTTCAAATATGAGGGATTAAGGCCGTTTGTGCATCACAAAGAGTAGATTACATCGTATCTTTTAATTTTATAGGATTTTAATTTAATAATGCTTTATATGGATTTTATAATGGATTTTATCCAGTTTTATACCATTTCAGCGCATCCGAACATACAAACTTGGGTTCTTATAATATTAGTGTGATTATTATATCACTGACGCAGCTTATACAACATCCAGTTTCATCGTATTGTGGCATCTAACCTTTAACACCTCTCGAATAAAGTACTTACGTCAGCTTAAAGCCCAATCTATTGACCTAAATCACAAACGCAGCCCCAAAACGTCTGACGAGTACAGAGTATATCTGACGAGTACAGTACAAACGTAGCCCGTAACGCTCTGTACAGTCGACAGCGGTGACCTTTACAAGCCGGCACTTTACTCGGTTACGTTACTACGGGTGACATTACAACAAAGTTTTACAGTCTGACGAGTTGTCGACTGTACATCCGAGAATCGGTAAATAGTGCCCGTATCCTTGTATTCTGTTTCTGCCTTGTCTCTATTATAGTTGGGAGACTGAAATAATGGGATTGAAAACTCGTTTCACTAATGAATAAAGTACGTTTTGTGAATGTCTCACAAATTAATACTCATCATCATCATTAAACTTACACTAACATTCACAATCTTTACATATTGAGCCTTAATTCTTTTTGCGGATTTGTTCTTTAATTTTTAACTTTTTCACATTATTCTTAATAATTTGCTTATATGTATTGAAATGTTAGAAAAACCTACTATTGAAAACTAGAACCCCTGAGACTACGGTGGGGAATAGGCACTGATTGCTGTAATACAGACTTCTAGTCTAGCACAGCAACAGAAGCTAAAATCTTGTCTTGATCAACAACCCTTAGTTAAAATACTTTTACTCAAAAAAGCTCGTAATGTGGTCATTAATTCAACAACCTTCTTTGAGCAAAGGAGGACTTGCGGGCTACTTTGATTAGGCGCCAGAAAAGTTGTATGGAATTTCATTAATGTCGTGTTTTGCGGCCAGAAAAACTGTATGAAAATCCATTAATGTCGAGTTTTGTTTCAAAAATAGAACTCAAAAGTCAGGCACAAAAAGTATTTATTTAGAATTTGGCTGTTTGGGTGCTGGCAGTCTACAAATTGCATAGAAAAAAAAAACGCGGCCATTTTGTTTTCGCCGCTTCGCGCGTTGTTCGAAGTGATTTTTTCTGTGCGTGCTGTTTTTGTTGTAAATAAAAGTAAGCTCTTCAAGCAACGAATCCTCCGATTCAATGTGTTTAACAACGCCGAACATAAAAAGGAAGCGAAATAAGATATTTAAAGGTACCTATTGCCACCAAAGTCAAAGGAAAAATACAAGTTTATCTACGAAAAGTTTGCGGAATGAAAAATCAACAGAAAGTAAACTAAGACAAAAGGTAAGCTGGTTCTATTTAAATTACTCGCATTGTTTGAGTAAAGCACTATACAAGCCTTGGTCTGCAATGAGTGCGCTTCTGGCCACGCTATGATGGCCTCTAGCTTAGCTTAACTACGCTCTCGGCCGTCAAGCTTGGTCATCATTGCAGCCCTTGCTGTCCGCGCTATAAAGGCCTCGACCTTCGGTCTCGGCCTTCATTTCAGCTTGTCCATCAAGGGCTGCAACGCTGACCACGCTGTAAAGGCCTTGAGCTGCGCTACGCTGCGCTCTGTCGGCCATCAAAAGCGCGCCAGAAACGCACCCATTAAAGACCGCGGCAGTAATGTACTATTTCATCTCCCATGCTCGGAAAGTTTGCTGTTACTAGTAACTTACGATCGTGTAAAGGCCGGATTTAAACTATCTGCATTTTTGTGCGCTTCGAAATTTGAACGCGATGCCGGGACAGTCTTTCCCGCGCCCTATGGTGTTGAAAAAGAAAAAAACACTGGCCGTTTAAGTAGATGCCAGATCCTGACGGAAAATAAAACCTCATTCATAGTTCGTTTACACGCATACTTCAGCGAAAGTGATTGTTCGTGCCCATTCTCTATACAAAACTGTGAATGTAAATGGTGCATAAGCATCTTTTAAAAAGGTAAAGTCACGGAATAGAACATTCAGAAACGCGGTTTCTTCTTATAGTCTTTTCAATATTTTGTACACATATTTATTTTATAATACCAGTAAATAAAAAAAAATGCTTCGCTTCTGTTTTATCAAATAGATAATTATGTTTTGGTTCGTTAAATACATTTTTTCAAACGATATTACTAATTTATTTTTTTATCTCCTAGAATTTTTTTATTTATATGGTAAAAGTTCAGAATGCACCCGGAAAAAAAAAAAACATTCTTTTATTTACATTATTTTTGTGTCTGGATAAATAAACTTCAGGAAATCTATATATATAAAAGGCTTAGGTTGACTGACTCATCACGCTACAGCCCAAACGGCTGAACCTATAAGCATGAAATTTGGACAAAAGTTGCGTTATATGGTGGAAGGTTCATTTAAGAAGCGATTTTTTTTTATTTAACCCTTAAGTGGGTCAAAATAGGGCTGAAAGTGTGTATGGGAAAAAAATTTTTTTTGGTCTTTTGTTCCTTAATCTTGATTTTTTGTACTTTTTTTTTTAAATGACTTGACACCTATTTCAGATTTTTTCTCATTTCTATGTTCTTAAGGGTTAAAATGGGTGCCAAAGTTTTTCGATTTTTTTCACCAGTTACGATCGATGCTGGAACAAAACCGCTAATGCCAAAACAATGAAAATTTGACAATAGTTGTAATTTGTGGACACGCTACGGGTTAAGACAGATTTACTTCAAGTTTAACCCTTAAGGCGGTAAAAATGGGGTCCAAAGTTTGTATGAAAAAAAAAATTTTTTGTCCGGATTTACTTGCAACTAAGAATTCGTATATTAAATCAAAAATAATTTAACACCTGTTTGAGCTTTTTTCTAATTTTAGCAGTTTAAGGGTTAAACGAGGTTGAAATGTATGAATATTTTTCGTGATGTAGTGTCAACGTCGGGCCCAAACCGTTTAAGCTACAACTATGAAATTAAAACTGCAGTAGCGTTTTGTAGCAAAACTACCCACCATGAAGAAAAAAATATAATTTTAACCCTTCAAATGCCCAAACCGGGGTTCAAAGTTTGTATGAAATAAAATTTTTTTTTGGTCCGATTAACTTGAAACTTAGTATTTGTATATTAAATAAGAAACAATTAAACACGTGTTTCAGCGTTTTTCAAAATTCTGCCCACTAAAGGGTTAAAAGGGGTAGAAAAGTTTGAAGATTTTTCCTGATTTAGTATCAATGCCAGGCCTAAACCATTAAAGCTACAATTATGAAATTGAAACTGCAGTAGTGTTTTGTGGCAAAACTACCTACCATGAAGAAAAAAATATAATTTTAACCCTTCAAATGCCCAAACCAGGGTTCAAAGTTTGTATGAAATAAAAAATGATTTTGGTTTGATTTACTTGAAATTAAGTATTAGTATACTAAATCAGAAAAAAATAAACACGTGTTTCAGCGTTTTTCTCATTTCAGCCAATGAAGGGTTAAAATGGGTGGAAACGTTGAAGTTTTTTTCCTGATGTAGTAGCAATGCTGGGCCCAAACCTTTGAAGCTACAACTTTCAAATTGAATGTGCAGTTGCATTTCATAGCATTACTACCCACCATCAAGAAAAAAATATAATTTTAACCCTTCAAATGCCCAAACCGGGGTTCAAAGTTTGTATGAAATAAAATTTTTTTTTGGTCCGATTAACTTGAAACTTAGTATTTGTATATTAAATAAGAAACCATTAAACACGTGTTTCAGCGTTTTTCAAAATTCTGCCCACTAAAGGGTTAAAAGGGGTAGAAAAGTTTGAATATTTTTCCTGATTTAGTATCAATGCCAGGCCTAAACCATTAAAGCTACAATTATGAAATTGAAACTGCAGTAGTGTTTTGTGGCAAAACTACCTACCATGAAGAAAAAAATATAATTTTAACCCTTCAAATGCCCAAACCGGGGTTCAAAGTTTGTATGAAATAAAATTTTTTTTTGGTCCGATTATGAATTAGTATTTGTATATTAAATAAGAAACAATTAAACACGTGTTTCAGCGTTTTTCAAAATTCTGCCCACTAAAGGGTTAAAAGGGGTAGAAAAGTTTGAAGATTTTTCCTGATGTAGTATCAATGCCAGGCCTAAACCATTAAAGCTACAACTATGAAATTGAAACTGCAGTAGTGTTTTGTGGCAAAACTACCTACCATGAAAAAAAGAATATAATTTTAACCCTTCAAATGCCCAAACCGGGGTTCAAAGTTTGTATGAAATAATTTTTTTTTTGTCCGATTTACTTGAAACTAATTATTTGTATACTAAATCAGAAATAATTAAACACGTGTTTCAGCATTTTTCTCATTTCAGCGAATAAAGGGTTAAAATGGGTGGAAACGTTGAAGATTTTTCCCTGATATAGTAGCAATGCTGGGTCCAAACCATTTAAGTTACAACTTTGAAATTTGAACTACTGTTGCGTTTTATAGCAAAACTACCAACCATGACGAAAAAAGTAACAATGTTAACCCTTGAAATGCCCAAACCGGGGTTAAAAGTTTGTATGAAATACATTTTTTTTGTCTGATATACCTACTTGAAACTAAGTATTCGTATGCTAAATCAGAAATAATCAAACATATGTTTCAGCATTTTTCTCATTTCAGCGAATGAAGAGTTAAAATGGGTGGAAACGTTGAATATTTTTCCCTGATGTAGTAGCAATGCTGGGCCCAACCCATTCAAGTTACAACTTTGAAAAACTACAGTTGCGTTTTATAGCAAAACTACCAACCATGAAGAAAAAAGTAATAATGTTAACTCTAAAACGGCCAAAACGGGGTTCAAAATTTGTATGAAATTATCATTTTATTGGATTCAGATTAACTTGAAACTAAGTAGTCGTTAAACACATGTTTCAGCATCAAAAAGGGTGGAAACATTTTAAGAGTTTTCCTGATTTAGTATCAATAACAATGCCGGAACCATTACAGCTACAACTATTCAATGAAGATTTAACTACAGTTGCGTTTTATAGCAAATCTACTAAGCATGAAGAAAACAATAATAATGATAAACCTAAAACGGCCAAAAAGGTTCAAAGTATGTTTTTTTTTTGTTGGATTCATTTGATCTTTACCAATTTGGTCACACACATACACAACACATACACTTCCACGCTGAACCTGCACGACGGATTTGGATGACTTTTGGAATAGAGATAGCTTACAAAAATACACACCCATGACTCTATTCATGCTAATTTGATAATGGTGAAAGATGTACCCAGGCAACTTCTTATAAGTCTTCGCGGACGAAGTCGCGGGCGAAAAGCTAGTTATTAATAAAACGAATGGTTTTAATACCAACGAAGCTCAAAACTTTAGTGCGGCAGCCGTAACTACAGTGAAATATGCTTTTAAAAGGAACTTATTTGACTCACCTGTTTTGCCTGTAAGTAGTTGTCTATAGAGTTTTTCCCGCTTGGCTAACAAAATCATTTCCTCGCTTCTGTGAGATGAAAATTTTTGTGTTTCGCACGAATGCAATATTATTTACGTCTCGTGCTTCTGAATACCTCGCTACGCTCAGGTTTCTTTTTTTGAACCACTCGCTACGCTCGTGGCTCAATTTTAGAAACCTTCGCTAGCTCGGTTTTCAATACAAGCACTCGCCGCAAACAATAATTTTGCATTCTTGCATAACAAATAACTATTGTAACACTCTATGTATCTCTTTTTACGCAAATAAACTTATTCTTATTCATGATCAGCCTGTTACACCCCACTGCTGAGTAAAGGCCTTTATGCTCACGCGACCTCTTACGGTCCTCTGCCAGACCCAACCACTACTTTTCGACCACTCGGGCTATGGATTAATCCTAATTCCTTTCAGAGCCCCACTAGGAAAATAAAATTGTTTATCAAAATGTTGAGTGGCCTCGCTAATGATCGTGAATGATCGCTAATCCTCGCTAATGATTATCGCCTCTAATGATCATTGTAATCATCAATACAAACCTGTAATTAATATACAGGGTGTGACAAAAAGGTCCTGTCATACTAAAGGGGCTCGTGAAACTCATCAATACAATACAAGCAACTTTCACTATGCGGTTAAAATGTGAAAGCTCGAAAAAAATATCTGATGCTCCGTACTAAAATGCGTTACGTACTGCACCAAAATGTTTGACCAAATAAATCGGTATGTTTCTGTAACATCCTGTATAGGATTTTACACATTTTAGTCGTTACGAGAGGCATACTTGAACAGCCACTATGATGAATAATAAATGTTGCAAAATATCCTTTGGTCGGGAGTTTTTGCAACATTGTTTTGAAAGTCTAATTATTGGCTCATGGAAAAGCTCATTTCATATTTGATGTGGCTGGAGTCCCCTTCAGTTTGGGTGGGTATAAAAAGGTAAGGTCAGATGGATAGTCATGGCTACCTCACAGAAGCTCGTATTGTCCACAGCATAAGTGCGACTATTGAAAAATATCGGATCACCGAGTGTTGATGGTGGCAATCCACCTGTTTCGTTATTACAAACACGTCTAAACGATTTCGCTTTTAAAACATAAATTGTTCGCCAAGAGGGCTCTTTATGAATTTCCCCAAATGTAAACAAACACCTCGATTTTAGATCGCTCTTAAATAAAGCCTCGACCCTTCTGACTCCCGATATTGATGAGGCAAAACGGAAATTTGGGAGCCATTTGTTTGTGTACACAAAAAGGCTTCGGAATACTTTTTCCAATCGCGTCTCGTTGCAAAATTGTGTTTTATTTTTAAATCATTCTCGTCGCGAAATTAATAGGACATTTCCAGAAATTTACACTTACTTCGGCTTCGCCCATAATTTTTAAAATTGTGATAAAAATGGAAATGAAAAATTCTACTTTGTCGACGCTTTACAGTACCTACACAAACTTTTGACGAATACAAAAATCCGTGAAACCGCGAACTTGCCAACGTTCCTCTGAACTATCAAACAAGTGCCTGTAAAATTTTCGAAATAGGAACCGTTTTTGTTTGATTGACGCATTTATTCATAAGTTCCTCTGAATGCAAAAATTATAAGTCACTAAATAATTCTGACTCGAGATAAATGAGAAGCTAAAAAGTTCTTCTCTAGTCTTTGAATGCAAAAATTATAAAAAATTCATTAACATCCTCCCAGGCAGGTCACGTTTCAAAAAGAGATGAGGAATGATATTCATTTTTTCATCTTATAAAACTTGCTGATTCGCTAAAGAATGCATACCCATTTGCACCAGCCAAAGTACGAATACATTTGTCACACTTCCGAAGTTTAACTCTGGGTTAGTTTCACGCCTCTGGTGGCAGTCGGCCTTAATTATAAGTTGAATGCACGAAGAACCAAACTAGACAGAGGGCTTGCTGCAAAAACTGTGTTTACCCGTTGATATTCAGAAATATACACATCCTAGACTATACGCTGTCAAGATGGTATAGGTGATGGGCAAGCCTACTGCATCTGAAAACAATGTCCCAGACACTGCAGCACTGAGTGGTCACTTCACCTATCTAGTGCGAGTGAAGGTGCCACTGGACGCTGTATCTCATTACGTAGATGCAAGGGCCTTAGACTATAAAATATTCGTGATGCCATCATCGTCATCATCATGCTCACGCCACTTGCCAGTTACCACGATCCCGTGCCAGACGCAACTACTACTTTTCGGCTATATTGTAATTTGAATGTCAAAGAGTAAGTAACTTTTTGCCATTAATCTTAAAACAATCTCAACTAAAACGCCTCTTGTTTTTGACGAGACAGTACAAGAAGTACTGAAAATATATCTAACATCTCTCTCATACATTATCGAAAAGCCATCGAAGACCTAAATCACAAAAGGAAATCGCGTAAGCACACAAAGTTCCAGAATTGGATGACAAATTGAAGAGGTTAATCTTAAGCCTTCTCCATAGGAAAGGCAAAGGAAAGACAAGGCAGTCGGCTTTGTGTCTTCTCCAGCATTTTGTGTTGGGGGTGCCTCTAAGTTTTTGATTACAGCTCGCTCTAAGCAGTGCTTGCTTGCATACGCGGGAGACGCGGGCTCAAAATAGTTCCAGCGCTTTACCGCTTAAGGCGCCGTGCATAGTGAATGGCCGCGCGCAAAGAAAAATGCACAAAATCGATTCCTGTATCAAATACACTAAACAAATCGAAAATGTTCACATATCAAACCCTAGAATTAGGTGAGACCTATCTAACACAGCCAGTTTTATGTTGAGATTCATAAATGTTTTGAAGATATTTTGCCTAAATAGGTAGGCGGTTCTTCAAACAAAATATCTTGCAATCTGTTATGGATCAACACAAAACTGGCTGTTTTAGATAGCTCTCACCTTATTCTAGGGTTTGATATGTGAACATATTCAATTTGTTTAGTGTATTTGATACAGGCAGGAATCGATTTTGTGCATTTTTCTTTGCGCGCGGGCTAATTTACTATGCCCAGCGCCTTAAGCCGCGCTCACACGGACTCCTGCTTACGTTATCGAGAGCAATCGGTACATGGTCTAAATATTTAAAAATCCGTTTTTTTTTTTCAATCAAAATAGATGAGATGCATTAACCTAGTTTACATCTTCATACAGAGGACACCACATTTACTAAGTAAAAACCTATGAGATAGAGATCGTTTAGATGTCACATGAAAATATAAGTTTACTCAAGTTTATTAATTGAACGAGCGAGCGAAGCGAGCGAAGTTCTCTGAGTCTTCTTGAACAATCCGGCGTTTGTACGTATGTATGTATGTTTGTATGTATGTATGAATGTTCGTTCGACGATAACTTGACGGCAAAGAGAATTTTTAAGTTCGAACATGAGCAAAATCGGTCGAGGGGTTGCTGAGTTATGGGGTCGCGAGTTCGTCGTTCGGGGCGAACCACTAGTATTATTTAAACTGCGTGCGCCTTTACTGCATTCTTGCACATAATAGCTTACAATAAGAACTAAGTACACCACGCAAATCAGGATACTCAGTTGTAGTTACTAAAAACGGTGTAGACAGCCTTCTAGGGTAGCATTATTAGAAGTCAGCTCAATCTCGAGCTCAAGTAGGTGATTTCAGAAAACAAAATCACCCCTTGGCTAATGTCAATGTCAAGCTCAAGCTAAAGCTCAAGCTCGAGCTTGAGTAGCTGTCAGCATATTACTAGTGGTTCGCCCCGAACTATGAACTCGCGACCCCATATCTCAGCAACCCCTCGACCGATTTGGCTCATGTTCGAACTTAAAAATTCTCTTTACGTCACTTACCCGCCTACCAAATTTCATGACGATCTGACTAAATTTACTCAAGTTATCGTCGAACGAACATTCATACATACATACAAACATACATACATACATACATACAAACATACAAACGCCGGATTGTTCAAGTAGACTCGGAGAACTTCGCTCGCTTCGCTCGCTCGTTCAAATAGGACTTTGCATCTACGTAATGAGATGATTTATACAGCGTCCAGTGGCACCTTCACTCACACTAGATGGGTGAAGAAACCACTCGGCGCTGCAGTGCCTGGGACATTCTTTTTGTTTTTTTTTTTTAATGCACTGCGGTATCAAATAAGACTCTTTAGTCTGACCGCGGCTTTACTTGAATTCTGCTGTGAAGTTTTAACGGAATTTCCTCAGATTCACTACACGTTTGCAGACAGTTTTGTGCTTGGCTTTCTTTGCATTAGTCGTGTCTGTGGGACAGGGTCTAGCCAACTCGTGCCAAGGGTTGACTTCAGCTCTTTTTTCATGCGTTTATCACTGTATTTGGATCCTGCAAGCGCAGAGACAGTTATGTCTCTGTTTCGCCATTATTACCGGTACCTACAAATAATTGCTTTATTTCTCAACTGATAAAAAATATAAATCAATAGATAGATAGAATACACTTTATTGTACATATACCAAACAATTAAAAAACTAAACTTTCAATTAAAGTTTCGTTGAGTCTAGATTGTGTCTTCAAACTTCAAAAGCTGCGGAGAAACTTGCCGTGAAAGCTCCGGTTAGGAATGTCTTACTAACAGTGTCGGAGTTATACCAAGGTACTTACTAATTTGTATCTTGAAACCAAGGCGACTGTGAAGAAAATGCCAGCAGATTGAGTGGCCCCATCTAAAACTTTAAGGATCTACGATTTTCGTATTAATTATCTTTCCCAATCATGGGAAAATAGCACTAATAACACACTAAAATTGCATCTGTCTGGATTCATTTATATTTGCGGAAAATAATAACAACCTACCAACCTCCGCTATGAGACGAAACGCAAATAAGAAATTCGCCAGTATAAAACAGTGGATTCAAAATTGTTTGTATTCAAGATTCAAGATTCAAGATATTTATTGACAGAAATTACAACACCTAAAGCTCTTGTCAAGTTCTTCAATAAGAACAAATAGAGTAAAACAATTGGGCATCTGAAACAAAAGTTACAGTTATTTATAAGTTTTGACATAATGTTTTCCTACCATATTTTTAGGTTTAAATTAGCGGCCACTCCCGACGCTTATACACCAACGTATAAAACCACACACAAGACGGACTTATTGATTCGGCACACAAATAACTGAATTTGGTCACTTTTTGCCAATGGTAGGTACTTTGTTATCTAATTGGAAAAATCTCGCGGGGACAAATAAATCGCAAGAAAAGAGCGAGCAAATGAGGCGCTCAAAGCACGATTAATTAATCTTAAGAAAACGTCATAAATGCCTCCATCTCCTCGGTAAATGGGAGTATCTCACTATATTTATGGTAGTTAATTACGTAAATAGCTAGGGGGAATATCTTGACATTGATGAAAGAGCTCATGATTAATTATTGTGGAGACTGGAGACTGGAGGCTGGGCCTCGATATTAGCGGTATTATTATTATTAATACTTGCGGCAAAATTTAATGCAGCAAATGTGTTTAAATACCAGATTTGCTGATACAATAAGCGATATCGTTAATAGGGTAACCTACGAGTATTTTATCTTAGCCATATCGAAAAAAACTTTTAAAAAATCATCACAGCCCGCCTCTTCCCATTGTTGAGTAATTGCCCTCGCGCTTACTGAATGTTTAGAAAAAAAATAAAAAAATAATCTGAAACTAAAAATACGTAGGTGGGTACTAAAGTCTTGTTTTTTAAATACAGAATTATGTATAGCCACCAGCCAATATTTGCAAAGAAGAAAAAATTAAGAGAAAAATATTGAATTGAATTAATATAGGTACATTGAATTAACTTAGGTAGGTACTAACCTAATAAAATAAATCTATTATGTCATAAAAATTAAAAGAATCCACACCAACCAAATATCCAAATCCACAACCAAATAAAATATTTTTTGTAGCGAAGTGTTTGTGATATCACAATACACTATACTCGTACAGTGGCAATTCGGTATAGTGTTACAAACTACAACAGTCTAACCATAAAAACCCAATCATTACTTTGTGATCCGAGTGTTTTTATCTGGCCCGTTCTAAAAAAACCGACTGAAAACAGGGCAAAACAATCAATCGTGTGAGTGTGCAATATTCGTCGATTAAATTTTCGTGCCTACATTGAACAGGCACTATTGGCTATACAGTAGGACATGATAAATGACATCATTTATTCCCGCTGTATATCCGCTCGCTGAGCTGGCGCGGCTTGCTCCTATCTGATCACATTTTTGAGTTCTATTGTGGAATATAATAATAAATCTGACTCAGTATTTTTTTTATCGAGTTTTGCGAGCAATGTTGGCCATTGCGAATCAATTAATCAAAAGCTGTTAATTCGGTCCGTATTTGATTAAAAAACACTGTAGTTCAACCGAGTTTATCTAACAAATTGTTGGTTTATTTATTCTGTGATGACTAAAATCGTCCCAAAATTTTTCGAAGATCTAAAAGTTAAAACAAAAGACAGCAGGCAAGAAAGAAGGAATAACTTTCATCCAGTTGAGTATGCATTCAAAGTATATCTAATCCGTGGAGCACTAGCAATAATTATGTGACGATTCATTTCTGAGTTAGAAAAATTACGCACTAGGTTCGTACGATTCCCAAAGCCGTAAGGTAGTGGTTGCTAGCCTGGGGGTAATTACCCCCGTAGGGGTAAAATAACCCGTAGGTATTACGCAAAGTAGTACTCCTACCGCAAGTGTCCGCCTTTATTGAGATTCTTTAAGATTGAAGTAGGTGATTTTTCGGGCGCGATTCGCGCGCCTATTTGACAAACAACAAGAAAAATATATTGCCGTTTCAGAGCGAAAATAAAGAAGAAAACTTTACAGTACGGAGCAATAGAAACCAGCCTTCAAATCAATCAATGATAATCACATTATGGCAAAAAAAAATGTTGCGCTAAAATGTAAGAAAATAATTAACTACTATTGTTTACTTGGATAACATTTTAAAGGGGGTAAGATCAGCTTTCCTTGGAGGTCAAAGGGGTGGCGAGAATGAAAAGGTTAGGAACCAATGCCGCAAGGGAACAAACCCACCCCGGCAGCGCGCAGCGTGTCCGCACTGATGTATATCTATCTAGTTCAGAAACAAATTGAACAATGTTACGGAAAAGGTAGAGCGTGTAACGTAGTTTGGACAACAGAGCTTTGCCCACTGCTGTGAATGGATTACATTAGGATAACCATCAACCGACTGAGAGAACGTTTTATCAAATAAAATACTGTGCGTATACTTACAAATATATTGAACTCATATTTATTTTAATAACTAAAAATAACCAAAATTTAAAACCGACTCCAAGTTCCGTTCTCCATCTTCGAAGTTCTTCAACAGACCTTCACAATTTTTTTTATGGCACCACACACACAGTTTACTATTTCAAGCAAAAAAATAATCATCTACTTAAATCGGTCCACCTAGAAAAAAGTTCTGACGTAACAAACATAAAAAATATGTACGGGTCGAATTGTGTACAACCACCTTTTTTTAAGTCGGTTAACAAAAGAATTGTCTAACGGGTCTTGCATATTTTCTGCTGCTACAGAAAAATATTAAAACGTAGGTAAATTAATGTTTGTGAAAATGTGACAACTACGCATTGGCAGCCGTAAAATGTAAAACTGAAATGTTAAAAAGCATGTTTTTTTTGTGCCGGCTGGTAATGCAATAAATTACCACGGTGGTCCGAGTATGCAGTATTTTCGTATACTTTAACAATTTTGGAAACAACACTATCCGGAAAAAACGATGCTGGATAGCTGGTGACTAATCGACTTAGGTACTTTTCCGTACATCGATTGGTTGATTGGTCACCAACTATCCAGCTATAATCGGGGGCAAAGAATCCGGGTCGGAGGTTATGTTGATGATTTTTTTTATTTCTGAACTGAAAGTACAATCCAATTTTATTTTGTAGAAGGCCTGTGCCCTGCCAGTGCAGCTTACATTCAAAACTTTTAGATTTATCAAGGAAAATTTATCAAGGGACAGCAGCCCCTGTACCCTTGACGCATTTTTCCAATACGGCCGCAATATGGCGCAATTTACAAAATTTAATATTTTACAAATTAAGATGCATTTTGTGTTTTTATTGAATATAACAGCCTTATCTTTCAATAAACATTCCAAGTATTTAAAATCAAAGCATTACTATGAGAATTCAAAGAGAAATTAATTTCAAAACTTTTTCAATTTGATCGCAATAGCGTCAAGGGTAACCCCCCTGATGTGTGTGGCCAAGAGATAGCATTAATGGTTTGGCGCGCTAATTTGCTTGGCAGCATGTTTGCGTGATGCCCGACTTAGCACACTCAGGGTGGCATTAATAGTCATCAGTTCAAGCTCGAGCTCAAGTAGGTGATCCCGTAAAATAAAATCACCCCTTGGCTAATGTCAATGTCAAGCTCAAGCTCGGGCAGCTGTCGGCATATGAATATTTACTAGCTTGAGCTTGACATTGACATATGCCACGGTCTCAAGTCGGTGATTTTGTTTCTAAGATAACCTATTTGAGCTCGAGCTCGAGCTGACGACTATTAATACCACCCTTACTGCCGGTTTATGATTTGAGAAATTCGCTAAGCAAGTACTTAAATATCGTTCTGCCTCTGCGGATTTCTCACAAAAGAACGTGACAGAACGATAGTTAAGTATTTACTTAGTAAAATTCTCAATTCAGAAACCGGGCCTTAGTAATGAATTAAAACGTAAATTGAGCAGACGCTTAAATAAAACGGACACTTCCTACACATAAATCCCTACTCCCAAATGACACTAGTTTTTGTATGGTCATCGTTGCGATTGGTCCGTTGTTTGCCCTCTCCGTCTTCGTAACTTGCGTGATAAATGAGGCCATTTTTGCGAGGGATGCCACCGCAACTCCGCACGTATCGAAGGGTTGTGGTCGCCTCCGGATTGGATTGGTATCAATCTTTGTCCATCTATTTATTGCACTTTGTAAAAAAAATCTCTTAAATCGAAGCTGTACATAGTAAAGTTATTGATTACTAGCTTTTGCCCGCGACTTCGTCCGCGCTGACTAAGATAAAAAGTTACAGCTCTATTTTCCCCCCGCCATCGACGTCAGTCAGGGGAAAAGATAGCAATTTATAGTTTACAGCTTGTGGCCGCGACTTCATTTACGTGGATAAAAGAAAAAGGATATTAGCAATGGTACCTAGCATATTTTTGACCATCTAGTATGAACCCCACCTTACACCCAGCGCTATCAAAGCGTTGGCCCAAGACTTCGTTTCCGTGGACCACGAGTTGTTATGTGCTTCTTCCAACCTCAACGGAGTAAAGATGCAGATACCTACTGTTATCGGCGACTAACTAATTGAACGTGGGTTACCTGCATTTCAAGACACACTCGAAGATTATCTTCTCTTTTTAGCCTTATCCCATAATTTAGAGTCCGCTAATCTGCTGCTGCTTACTGCAAACTTTCAGGCTGGATTCTCTCTCTGTTCAGTTGGTCTCGATCCAAGTCTTCTAAGTATGATTATGCAAAAACTACGTGCCTTTGTGGCCTTTGTGGACACTGCTTCTCCCGATGTTAGAGAGCCCTAATGGGTAGTTTGAAACCCAAGTACTACATCTCGTTAGCTTGCACAGTTGGGTGAATGAATAATCAGCATTCGCTGCAGTACGTTACAGGTCTCAACATGAGTCTGGAATTCTATAAAACTGTAAAAGATCTCCAACAGAGCTAATTAGCGTTACCTACTCGTATTATAGGCACGAAGAGCAAACTAATTGAACATCCGTATGTTTTTTTTATTTTTTATTTTGCATCATATTATATCAAAAAGACCGATCATAATAATTGGGTTCTGACACCAGAAAATATGTGATAATATCAGGAAATACTAAAAATATTATGTCTATCACATTGAGTAGTTTTTTTTTTCCTATGAGCGGCCCTTCTGAAACACCAAACGCGTATTCTTAGCGTCTACGATACCATAGTCTGAAACAATGGTTTTAAATCGCCAGTCTTATTCTTCTTTCGTGTTGAAAGCGTCACACTTTGCTGTCCCAGAAACTCGTTAACTTGATCGCGCTGAGGTCGCCTCTAGAGAGATCCTATCAGCTGCACTGTGGAGCATCAGGACAGGTATGATCAGGTCAGTCAGTACAGTGAAGATTGGCACGAAACATCGGCATCTGCCTCTTCTGGATGTATTCCTCACATATCTTTCATGCCGGCAAAACCACCACGCAGGCGGTTCTGGGAGTTTCACATGCAAGAATGAATATATAGGCGATAGTTTTTGCCCGCGACTTCGTCCGCGCTGACTAAGATAAAAAGTTACAGCTCTATTTTCCCCCCGCCATCGACGTCAGTCAGGGGAAAAGATAGCAATTTATAGTTTACAGCTTGTGGCCGCGACTTCATTTACGTGGATAAAAGAAAAAGGATATTAGCAATGGTACCTAGCATATTTTTGACCATCTAGTATGAACCCCACCTTACACCCAGCGCTATCAAAGCGTTGGCCCAAGACTTCGTTTCCGTGGACCACGAGTTGTTATGTGCTTCTTCCAACCTCAACGGAGTAAAGATGCAGATACCTACTGTTATCGGCGACTAACTAATTGAACGTGGGTTACCTGCATTTCAAGACACACTCGAAGATTATCTTCTCTTTTTAGCCTTATCCCATAATTTAGAGTCCGCTAATCTGCTGCTGCTTACTGCAAACTTTCAGGCTGGATTCTCTCTCTGTTCAGTTGGTCTCGATCCAAGTCTTCTAAGTATGATTATGCAAAAACTACGTGCCTTTGTGGCCTTTGTGGACACTGCTTCTCCCGATGTTAGAGAGCCCTAATGGGTAGTTTGAAACCCAAGTACTACATCTCGTTAGCTTGCACAGTTGGGTGAATGAATAATCAGCATTCGCTGCAGTACGTTACAGGTCTCAACATGAGTCTGGAATTCTATAAAACTGTAAAAGATCTCCAACAGAGCTAATTAGCGTTACCTACTCGTATTATAGGCACGAAGAGCAAACTAATTGAACATCCGTATGTTTTTTTTATTTTTTATTTTGCATCATATTATATCAAAAAGACCGATCATAATAATTGGGTTCTGACACCAGAAAATATGTGATAATATCAGGAAATACTAAAAATATTATGTCTATCACATTGAGTAGTTTTTTTTTTCCTATGAGCGGCCCTTCTGAAACACCAAACGCGTATTCTTAGCGTCTACGATACCATAGTCTGAAACAATGGTTTTAAATCGCCAGTCTTATTCTTCTTTCGTGTTGAAAGCGTCACACTTTGCTGTCCCAGAAACTCGTTAACTTGATCGCGCTGAGGTCGCCTCTAGAGAGATCCTATCAGCTGCACTGTGGAGCATCAGGACAGGTATGATCAGGTCAGTCAGTACAGTGAAGATTGGCACGAAACATCGGCATCTGCCTCTTCTGGATGTATTCCTCACATATCTTTCATGCCGGCAAAACCACCACGCAGGCGGTTCTGGGAGTTTCACATGCAAGAATGAATATATAGGCGATAGTTTTTGCCCGCGACTTCGTCCGCGCTGACTAAGATAAAAAGTTACAGCTCTATTTTCCCCCCGCTATCGACGTCAGTCAGGGGAAAAGATAGCAATTTATAGTTTACAGCTTGTGACCGCGACTTCATTTACGTGGATAAAAGAAAAAGGATATTAGCAATGGTACCTAGCATATCTTTGACCATCTAGTATGAACCCCACCCTACACCCAGCGCTATCAAAGCGTTGGCCCAAGACTTCGTTTCCGTGGACCACGAGTTGTTATGTGCTTCTTCCAACCTCAACGGAGTAAAGATGCAGATACCTACTGTTATCGGCGACTAACTAATTGAACGTGGGTTACCTGCATTTCAAGACACACTCGAAGATTATCTTCTCTTTTTAGCCTTATCCCATAATTTAGAGTCCGCTAATCTGCTGCTGCTTACTGCAAACTTTCAGGCTGGATTCTCTCTCTGTTCAGTTGGTCTCGATCCAAGTCTTCTAAGTATGATTATGCAAAAACTACGTGCCTTTGTGGCCTTTGTGGACACTGCTTCTCCCGATGTTAGAGAGCCCTAATGGGTAGTTTGAAACCCAAGTACTACATCTCGTTAGCTTGCACAGTTGGGTGAATGAATAATCAGCATTCGCTGCAGTACGTTACAGGTCTCAACATGAGTCTGGAATTCTATAAAACTGTAAAAGATCTCCAACAGAGCTAATTAGCGTTACCTACTCGTATTATAGGCACGAAGAGCAAACTAATTGAAAATCCGTATGTTTTTTTTATTTTTTATTTTGCATCATATTATATCAAAAAGACCGATCATAATAATTGGGTTCTGACACCAGAAAATATGTGATAATATCAGGAGATACTAAAAATATTATGTCTATCACATTGAGTAGTTTTTTTTTTCCTATGAGCGGCCCTTCTGAAACACCAAACGCGTATTCTTAGCGTCTACGATATCATAGTCTGAAACAATGGTTTTAAATCGCCAGTCTTATTCTTCTTTCGTGTTGAAAGCGTCACACTTTGCTGTCCCAGAAACTCGTTAACTTGATCGCGCTGAGGTCGCCTCTAGAGAGATCCTATCAGCTGCACTGTGGAGCATCAGGACAGGTATGATCAGGTCAGTCAGTACAGTGAAGATTGGCACGAAACATCGGCATCTGCCTCTTCTGGATGTATTCCTAACATATCTTTCATGCCGGCAAAACCACCACGCAGGCGGTTCTGGGATTTTCACATGCAAGAATGAATATATAGGCGACAATGAAATTATGTAAAAGTTCACCTGTCCAGTCCTTCTAGGTACTCAATAAGTACTTAATGGAAATGAAACGGTCATGGTGCTCATGTTACACCATCAATGACTGATGTTATGTGCCTTTGGTCGCTCAAGACTCTACAATGTTTTGCACACTTGCACAGTACAGCTACACACAGCGGATTTTTTGGTAAGAACATCGTATCTTAACTTTCCTTCGAGGTCTCCATTCAATTCAGTCGTTCCCTCAATGCTGAGGATCGTGACCATCATTAAAGGTGGCAGAGAGAAGAGTTCTTCATTGCGCTCTATGACTCGCGATGTGGATCAGTTCATGCAGGTGTTTATGTGTGGCTTTGGTCATAATATCCGTCCATCTTCGAGGTCTGGTGCATCATATTCTTCCCTGAATAACCAGCAGTGCACTCAACGAATTTACCATGTTGTCTGGCTAAAGGATCGCACGATGTGACCGCAACTTTGTAAAGAGCTTTGATAAAAACTGCTGAATGCAGAGTTTTTAAAGTAAGGATTTATTGGTTCTTTCAGATTGTAAGTAGCTATCACTGAAACTATGTTTTTTTGTCTGTTTTAGGTAATAAAACATGTTGATTTCTCCTTTGTTGCTTTATTGATATACCATTTTTGTGACAGTGACGGGTGACAGTGAAGGATGACAACGATAATTTAAAACAACTTCTTCGCTGTTGGACATCGTTTGATTTTAATGCATAGTTGCGGCACATTGCGGACTTTTTGGTGTGTTTTTATGGTAGATCAAAATTCAGCGTTGATCAGTTTTCGATGGATTTAAGAAAGTAAATAGCTCAATGCTACGTGATGACGGAGGGTCCATAGTAAATGGTTTTGTCGTTCACTTTTATACAAATAGCCACTATATGATAATCTTTATGCATTTACTTTGCTCCTAAGCGCCAAAGCGTAATAATATGTAGCCTATATGTTATTCTGATGCCTCAGCTATCTACATTCCAAATTTCATCCAAATCCGTCCAGCGGATCCAGCGTTATAAGGTAACAAACACACTCACTCACTCACTCACTCACAAACTTTCGCCTTTATAATATAAGTAGGAAGTAGGATTGGGATTTTTTTTCTTCGTTCTTCGTTTTCTTCAACACCAAAGGTGGCTCTACTAGAATGCAATAAGTACGCCTTTGTACATACCTACATTGTAAAATTTTGGGATTAAAATTATTTCAGGTAGTATGGGAGATTTCGGCGATAGCTTTTAGATTCGAAATAAGTCAAAAAGGCAAATTGAAATTTAGGCACAATGACATCACGGCATTTTGACATTTGGTCGTTAAGGCCCGGTCGGAGGGATATTTACGAGTTAACTAGATGTGTATGACTCAGAACATTATTTTCTCTTTTAGGAATATTCTAGATTTCCTTCTTATCTTGAGTAGAGTAGTAGAAAAAGTAGTCTATTAATGGAGTACCTATAATGGCATAGTGGTGACTGTCCAGTGGTCACCAGTCTCACCGCAAACAGTGGTTGACCGCGATTGACATTTGATTGTGCTATTGTGGAATTTTGGTCAGTGGATATCAGGCAGGCATATAAGCTACGTGCCATATTATTATTTGCCTAAAATATGTATTTTGAACAAACGCAATATTCCATGTTATTGATTGGCCTCTGTTAGTGTTAGTTTGGTCACCTAGAATTCTAGAAAGGATGGGAGAGAGCGTACCTTGGATTACCAAGCCGTCGAAGAAAAATCGGCCGTCTCAAAATACCACTAGAGGGATCTGTAGCACCCTG
Organism: Zelleria hepariella; assembly: GCA_949319315.1. Classification (NCBI taxonomy): domain Eukaryota; kingdom Metazoa; phylum Arthropoda; class Insecta; order Lepidoptera; family Yponomeutidae; genus Zelleria; species Zelleria hepariella. The sequence goes on along the minus strand of OX439387.1, from coordinate 6,440,208 downwards.
TAGCACCTTATCACTGTAGCACCAACCATACAGGTACAGTCGATAGCAAATCAAACTACGTTTTCGAAGCAAAGTTATTGTAAAGATTTTTAGAAGGTTAAAAAATTCGCTCGGGCAGGACTTGAACCGTGCAGGCCTTGCATACCAGGCGTTCAATTTTTTTAACCCTTTCAAAATCTTAAAAATGCCCTAGCACGTGCTTTCGAAAAAATAAAAAGTTTTCCTAATGTGAGAAAATAAGAACAGATGTTTATCAAGTCAAACAAGGCCACATGAAAAATACTATTGTCATTGTTGGGAAGGAAAGGCAGCTTTATGTTTCTACAAGGTGTTACAAAAGCACCTAACTCTTTTTACAGGGTGTAACCTACTGGTCAACAGGATGTCAAATCTGTAAAAAAAAGGTGAAAAAAAAACAACTTTTTTTATAACCTCAAAATTGTAAAATTTTCAAAACTTTTTTGTTTTTAGATTTAGCTCCAATTAAAAAATATGGTTGATTGCTTAGCTGTATTTTAATAGCTTCAGGCTGTTAAAACATAGTGAAAGTCTATGGAAACAGTATTTTAAAAATACCTTTCTCCCGTCACAGCGCTTAAATTTTAATTATTTAAAAATCATAGAGCTAAAAAAATATTTTGGTTGTGATCCCTATCATCAGGTACCATGACCCTGTAAAAAGAGTTAGCATCTTTTGTAACACCTTGTATATTGAGCCACCGAGGTCCCGAAGTTAGGGTAGGGTCCTTATTTACCCGGTACCTACTTACCTAATACAAAGCACACTTTACCTGAATCCACAACCAATGCTAAAACAAAGATTTTTATAGAGCGCTATAGGTCTGTCCCGCTCCGCTCAAGGTAGTTAAATAGAGTGGGACAGGATATATTATTATCGTGGTCTTAAACTCGATAAACAAACATCATGCTGCAGAGGCTGCTGGAGCAAGTCAATTTATTTTACGTGTAACGCCATCTGGTGGAGAGAGAAGAAATCATCACGCTTGCTTCCACAGGTAGAGATGACGAAAGCATCAACTTCCTACCAGATGAAAAGTTTGTACTTGTGGGTTTCTTTACTTTGCAATAGATGGGGCTATTTAGTTTTGTTGTTTTAAAAAGACATCCACTGGATTTCTTGATTCTGGTGTCTTGGATCCATTAATGATAATTACTGGATCCAAACTTCGAAATTAAACAACAGGAATTTGATACTTACTCAATCTGTTTAATATCAAGGCAGTTTTAAGTTTATAATTATCTAATATTCATATACAAAAATATTAAATCAAAATCATAATTATATCTACCAGAACCTATCCATAAAACTCAGAGTTTAGTTATTAAGTAGAATCATTATTTGATATACTTATTTTCTATGGACGTTTTAGTGTTCCTTACCGTTACGGTAAAATGAACTCTAGTATCTTAGAAATAAACAATATATTTTATTCTCACAGTCCCACATTTTTATTTCAATTTCTGTTCTCTGTTTAACTTTACATACTTTTTACAAGTATGTAACAATAACAGACCTAAATCTTGCTAAATGTAATTAATTAAATCACAATGACGCATGAGCAGAAACTTACGAACTCATGTGAAATTAATTTGTACAAATACAATTATTTCCTAAGTATATATTCCTTTTAAATGCATTAACTTAAATCAATAGTTTTAAAACTAGTCATTTAATTATCAGGCGTTAATGTGGAAGTATAAAATAGGTTTATATTTTTATTGTCATTTATTAAAGACACTTCAGATACGTAATAATGGAATGTTATACAATACTGATAGAATATAAAATCAATAGTTAGTTATCTAAAGCATGATTGAAAAGAATACACAAACAGAAAAGTTAAAAGAAAATAATTAATAATGAGAGATGAGGTAAAAGTAACCATTAAAATATGATGTTTCCATTAAATACAATATAAGGAGAAATGGAGTATTTTAGTCATATGTGAATAAATTCGTTTCATAATATAACAGTTTGATATAAAAAAAAAGATTCTTCACTTCATGGCCAATCTCACTTACATTATCAAATGTACAGCTGACCAAAATGCCCTCACATTAAAACCTTCGACAAATAATATACACAATTTGGCAATACATTAACGGCTCGTTACTTTAATGCCACTGCTTCACCTGCGCAACAGCGCGCTAAGTCGGATATCCTGATGCGATGTGGCCGAGCAAATTAGGTAATGCGCTAAACCATCACTAAAGCCGCGTTTTCACAGTCAAAGTACTCTACAAAAAAGAGCACCGTCCAAGTAAGCTAAAGCTTCTGATTGGTCGGCCATTTTGTTTTATTTCCATCCAAGTCAACTTTTACGAGTAAAGCTCCGTCCTAGTTAACGTTGTTGTGCCCATAGATATAACATATCAGAAGCGACCAATCAGAAGCTTTACTTGGACGGATGCTCTGCACAGAGCACATTGTACTCTTCGTCGTAGTGTAGGTATGTTGACTGTGAAAACATGGCTTAAGTCTTGGCACCACCTGCATGATGATGTCTATCTTAGCGCACGAATTACCGCATTAACACGCAAGTGTAGCCGTAGCATAAAACAATCTGTACCGAATTGAACGGGGTGATTAAAAACCAGTATGAATAGACACCAAACCCCTTAGCACGCTACCATTTTGCCTACTCTCAACTGTCACCTTAGCCACTGTTAACTGTCACTTCAGTAATGTTAAGTAGCTAAGGTGACAGTTGAGAGTAGGCAAAATGGTAGCGTGCTAAGGGGGCAAGTAGCCGGAAAGCAGTGGTTGCGTCTGCCACAGGATGGTTAGCTGTGGCGTGAGCATGAAGAGACCTTTTCTCAGCATTGACAGCAAAAGGCTGATGATGATGATGAAAAGGAACACAACTGCTACCATGTCTCTATTCTAAAACTGACTGTCCACTACCTAAATTTTAAGTTCTCTTTTTTCTATTCATACTCCAGCTTCTAATCACCCCATTTTACGGTACCTGCACCATCAATGCAACTATCTCTCTCCTAAATCTCACCCTTCAACCTAATTGCTAAGTTGTGGTCTCAGAGGCAAGGAGCCCTCAACCCAGAAGTTAGGCCTCTGCATCATTGTCTGCCACAAACTTGTCTCCTTGCCGACGCTGTCCATCCAGTTGACCGGGGATCCCATGTAGAGACCTGAGGAGGTGAGATAGTGGAGTGAATATTAGGATCGCTTTGTTTTCAGTCTGAATTTTGTTCTCTAGGTCAGTTTTACAACTGGTGGGTCGCGACCCCCTAGGGGGTCACTAAGCTACCATCATAAGGGGTCGCGAAACTTCTGTAAGGGGTTTAAGGGGTTCCATAAGGGGAAGCCAGTCAGTCCTTGTCCCAGATACTAAAACAGCACTCTAGATCCACCAAACAAGATCTTGGTCGAAAGTGCTCCCATTTTGAGCTCGGAGTGCGACGGGAAACGTTCGTCTTTTGTTTTGTACAGCCGTAAAAAAAAGAAACTAAAAAATAACTCACCAGTGCTGAGAGAAAGCCTCACGGCGCCCATTTAGTCATTGGAAGCCAGCCGGTCTCTGTTCCAGACACTAAGCTCCAAAGCCCTAGTACTGAGCTCATGCAGAGTGACGCCCTTATAGGTGAAGATGTGCTCCCACTTCGGGCTCAGCGTGCGACGGGACACGTTCGTCTTTTGTTTCGAACAGCCGTAAAACAAAAATAAAATAAGAACTCACCAGTGCCGAGAGAAAGCCTCACGGCGCCCATAAAGTCATTGGAAGCCAGCCGGTCTCTGTCCCAGACGCTAAGCTCCAAAGCCCTAGTACTGAGCTCATGCAGAGTGACGCCCTTATAGGTGAAGGTGTGCTCCCACTTCGGGCTTAGCGTGCGACGGGACACGTTGGTCTTTTGTTTCGCCAGACGGCCTCGCTCCGGCAGGAGATAACTGGAAGGGTGAAAGGAAAAAGAGGTTAGCAAAACGCTTAGATATCCCGCAACAAAATTGATAGCATGCCGCTGACAGTAAGTACCTACGGTTTTCTTTTTCCAAGATGGGTTAAATTGCAGTAACTGTCAAATCGGTCAGTCTAATATACAGATAATTGTTTAGGAAAGTCTTTGGTCGTTAATTCTGGGCTTTGGGTACAAAAATCGAGTTTGTGGCAGCAAAAAGACAAAAGACAGCATGTAGACGTTTACACGCGTGCACTCTATCCAGTTACGTTACGGGCTACTGTGCAACGAAAGTGTAAGCGTCTACGTGCTGTCTTCTGTACGTACACATCAAACTCTATTAGGCGGATACAACGCAAATATTTAGTGCTCAAATCCTAGAGAAAATACTTACTGTATTGCATTCTATTGTTTTCATCGGACGCTAATCTGCTAACAGTGTAGTTCTTCTAGTTCTTAATTTAAAAAGTAACTTACCTTTTGCAGAAAACATCAGCCTGTCCGTTGGGCTTCGTCGCCACTAGGTTCTTGGCTTCCTTTACGAGCACATGCAGCGTGCCTTTGTGCCTCGAGATATTCCCGGAAGTCTCTTGAAGCTCGAACTTCAAGCCAATAATGAGATCACCCCGAGTGCCCTGGTTCTCGTCAAATTGTTCCGTCTGAAATTAATGGAGATCCACAGTTAGTTGCGCTGTTGATTCAGGGTTGTTGGTTTTGGTAAAACTTGTGGGTCCTATTAGAGGACTTTTATCTAGAAGTATAGTTGTTAATATCCGCAGCTTTAACCCATTAAAATTCAACGATAGCAGCGTGGTGGGAAATTCCATCGCTCATTTAGCATCAAAACTTAAAAAACTGTGAAAAAAAAATCCCGCCACGGACCTTAACCAGGCCGAGCAACTATAACATTTTCATTGGTTTCTGATTTCAAAGCTAAGAGATAATGATATGCCGAGGGAATGAGTTGCTTATTATTATTTTTTACCGGCTAAATATCTAGATGCATTAAATTTTATTAGGTTCTCGTAGGATTGTATTGATATTGCCAATATCGTTATTGTGCCAAAGCAGTAGTGTCTACATTCTAATCTTGAGAATGGACGCATCTCTTCCATTGATTTCTGCCAGCAGATAATTAAACATACTATTTTTGTTCGTCTGTCATAGTCCTAAGCATTATATGATGTTTGTCGTGATGCTTACCCTCTCTTGCAGTTTGTACCACGTGGGCGCGGGGTCGTCGAACACGACGTCGGCCAGCGGCAGCGTCACCTCCCCCAGGAAGTCATTCCGGCCGAACATGTCAGCGTGCCATACGCTGAGCCACAGTGTCCGCGACGACAGTGTGGCCAGCGGCTGCACGAAGCTCAGAGTCTCCTCGAAGTGGGGGCTCAGCGTGTTCTTCTTCACTTTGGTCTTCCTCTTGCCAGCCTTGGACTTGTCCGGTAACAAGTACACCTGGAAGGGAATTGGGGTTGGTTAAGTTTTGGGTTTGAAATTTTGCTTCGAAACTAGGTGGGACTTTTAGAAAAACCTGTTCAATTTGTTGTGATACTTCGAAGCAAGTTACAGTGACAGAAAAATGTTTCATGTCATTCCCACCATGTGAGCTGGTATGAGCTGATGAGACCGTTCAGTGATTGAATAAACAAAGCAATTGATATTGCTGATTTTAAACTAAATCCTTATAGAGCATGTGAAACAGGAAACTAGTATGAACTCACCTTGACGTAAGGATCAGATCGGTTCCTCTTGACGTCGACTGACGCCAGATCCCTGCAGCATCGCACGCCGACCTCCAGCGCTCCCATGCGGTAGTTATACAGCAGAGAGAATTGGACCTCGCCCTTGACCGTCACTGTGCCCCTGGTGCCTTCACCTGCGCCAGAGTACACGGACGCCATGGACTCTGATCGGGCCTGAAAATAAATTATTTCAATTGAAACAGTTCCTTAATCTGTTTGATTTACTGGAGTTCCGAAACTAAGATCTTTGATATAAGAAAAAATATTTGAACACTTTTGCAAAATGCAGACAAATAAGTTACGATAAAGGAATGCGGCAAATATTTTAAAACTACAACCATGTTGTCTTTAGAGTTTTGAATTAATTACATTATCCCATTCTAAACATTTGCAGATTATGAACAATGCGGTATAAAACTGTTTTCAATCGAGAGTTAAGAGCTTGAAGACGCTTAAATGTGACAAATTAATTATGACATATTAATTATGACATACAAATTAATTATGATATTTAATTATGACAAACTGACAGCACGTGAATGACTGAATTCACTGACCACGTCCAATATATTATTAAGCAATTTTCTCTGTTATGCTATCGTCTCGTCACTTGATCCAGAAATCCTACACTGTATGATTGTGTGTATTAGGAGTCATATTGTCTCTCTTTTGTGGTAATCGCACCTAATATTTCCGTGTTTATTTATTGTACAAAGTTGATTTAATTAAAGGCTTCTGTGTAGCCACATTTCACAGCGCACAGAGGACGATAAATTGCTATTTGATACTATTTATATTAGGTGAACATCTTATTGAATTCATTTTCAAATAAGCCAAGGTTCGGAAACTAGCATTTCAGCCCATCTATGGATGAATCTATTAGTCCAAATTACATAATAATCTCATTCATTAATACCGTAAAAATGTCTTCCTACCTACATGATGTATGTATTACTATCAAAAGCCATTTACAAGTTACCATATTCAGGCTCAACGATATTATTATGCGGAAATCAGTTCTAGTGTCTTTGTCGCTTTATTTATAGGTTCATAAACTAGTTCCCATTTGACTTTTTTCTCGTATAAAAGACTAGTTTTATACTATATGTCCTCGTTCAATTGCCATACAGGTATTCTAAAAAACATATAAGAACCTAAATATGCGTTCTTGTGATTTGTGATAAAAACTACGAACACGTATTACAAACCACGCCCAACCATTTACACCAACGTTTGATCCATTCTACGTTGGATCAAACCTTGGCACCAACGTGCCATATATCTACGTGCAGCATGCAGGAACGAATGTTGATAGCCAAGCTTATATTGCACTAGGTTCTTATCACACTGTCCTACGTTTTTCATAACATTTTTATGATAATTAGCAAATAGATAAAAATAAAAGTAAATGTAGGGTGTTTCAAATGGGTATCAAAAGTTGTTTCGTAAGAGCAAGACACTCAATACAATACAGCCCGACCACAACATTACTTTGGAGACAATTCTGTGGAGACAATACAGCAGAACCAACTTAGATTTACCAGTTGATAAGCTCTTATTGCAATGAAATAAAGTCTAATGTTTGCCTTGAAACAATGCTAAAGGCTTGGAAATGCCTACGCTCCCATTAAAAATGAATTTATGTGGTATGTAAGATACCATAAGTTACAGCCCACGTCCGGACTGTCCACATCGCAACAACCAAGTTATTAACGTTTGTTTTCATTTCACTAGTGGACAACTCATTTTACTCATGTAAAATTCTACTGGTTCATACCAGAACGTTAATTTGTACCTGAACAAAATATTAAACTATGAATATTTCCATATGGATATCGATATCCTAAGGAGCGGCAATGTCATGACAAGAGAGAGAAGAGATATTGTCAAACGTTCATTACAGGTCGCTGATTTTAGAGCGATAGACGACGTCATCAAACCACCTGGTGCTCCAAGGTCGCAAAAGATTTGGAACGAGCCCAGTATATCAAACAGACAACCCATGACAGAAGCTTAAAAGAAATGTCCTCTTTCTTTTCTATAGTTAGGTATCACGACAGCATGTCAGACTGTACACTTTTGTTGTGAAGTCACCCCTAAAGTAACCGAGTACAGTGCTAGCCAGTAAGCGTCGACGTGCTGTCGTGTGTACGTGCAGTGCCAATCCCAAATAATAAGGGAAACGAAAAAGAAGTCGAAGCTCAAGTAGTGACATCAATTAATCTGAAAAGAGTGATGTTCTTCTTTTTTCATTATGTTGATCAAGTCACGCAAAGGTTCATCTTGAATTAAACATCAAATTAATTACACAGGAATTTGAAAACCTTGTCGTAGATCACTTCGATTGCTTAATTAAATGCAATTCGTTACCAAGAACTTCATTGGATAAGTATGCAGATTTACCGCGACCAAGGTTATGGTAGATAAGTATGTAAATTCTTAATACTTGTTAGATAATATGCACTGACTAACTTATGGACTTGAAATGTTAAATTAATTTAACCAACTATTTAATAATTGTCATAGACCTATGAATCATCGTTGTCAATAAAATGATTATACCTCTAACAACACTACCTACCCATGGTAACGTACTTACGAGTATCACTTGTGGTTGCGGTAACATAACCTCAAATATCGATGTTATGATATTATTTACACCAAACAAAAACATAAAATATTTTTTACACCTTTACAAATGAATTGCATACATCTTATCCAGGGAGCACAAAACTAATGGAAAATACCTAATTTAAAACCTGGAGAGTGCTCTGCCTGTATCGACTCAATACTAGCTCATTTTAAGGATGATATATAATGAGCGTCCGAGTGACCGCTTCTAATATGAAGGAGGGGCCATGGGACGCTGTGGATCATCTCACTTTGATTTTAATACTAGTGACCTTCACCGGCGTAGCATGGGTGCAATTTAGAAAAAAAAAGTGCGCGTTGCTTTGTTTCTTTTTTTTTAAACCGCCCGTGAAAAACATATTTAGCTGACTATGATAACCGCATCAAAATACATTGCGTGGTTTATTAGGAGGAGTTAGCGGATAAATGGATAGTCAGACGAGGAAAGCTACTTTGTTTTATAATATTGTAGAGAAGAGATTATTCTCACCTGCAACAGACTCCTGTTGTGCGGGAACCGATCCCGGTCCAGCTCCCGGTCGTGTGGCAGCGGCGAGTTGGAGCGGCGCGGCAGCGTGTCGCTGCGTCCGCAGAACACATTGTCAGGCATATACACGTCATCTGGAACCAAGGACACAGGGAGTTTAGTACTGGCTTCAGACGGGTTTGTACCTAAGTAAGTAAGACTGTATTGTCCCACTAGCTGGGCAAAGGCCTTTTCTCTTCGCCTTGGGGGTATTATGCTTTATGCGTTCAGGTTTCCTCACCATATTTTCGTTGAACGTTGGCGAGTATTGCTACTACGAGTATAAATTCTCAAATCTACGTAAGTTTCAAATCAATTAAAGCTCTATGCCGGCACCGAGAATCGAACCTGGGTGTCTCATTTTCGCGTCCATTGTTCTGCCCACTAGTCTACCACCGCTAAGTGGTTTTAAGACATTTGATTTTGATGCATTGTTTGAAGAGTTTGAACACAAGACAGAACATCGACGTTTAGATGCGTGCACTATATTCACTTACTTTATGGGTGACTTTGCAACGAAAGTGTAAGCGTCTACGTGCTGTCGTGTTGTACAATGCATCAAAATTAAATGTCTATTGGTGAGTTTGATTCAGGATTAGGAGGGCTAATAAACATAGATAGATCCAAGTGGAAATAAACGCAGATTCATAGTTTTGAAAAGCCATTAATAATAAATTGCATCACATAAGTAGGTATCGTCATTGGGCTAGGCTGACTATGATGGTGGTATAGGTGCTGGACTGGACAATTGAAAATGTTCATCTGTACGTGTAATATGTTTATTTGAAAATATACAGTTCCATGTAGGTACTACAGTGGCCAATCGTCACTATGGGGGTCTTGTGTGAGTGAAGATGCCACTAGACGCTACCTAGTAGATGCAAAGGCCAGTTTAAATGATCATGGATTTAATTTTGTGTTGTGTGTGTCTGGGATCAATAGGTATAAATGTTTAATGGATATCGGCTGTAGATTAAATAATTTGAGCTTGAAAATTTTAAAAGTTGGTTAGCCGGCGATACTCCTTAATAATTAGTGCAGTTGTGTAATGTTTAGTACCTGTGTGCATTAAATTAATGAGGTCATAATGGGCCTAATAACAGGAAAGTTTAAATGTACTTCAATGTGTTCAATGCTCATGTCAAATTATGTTGAAATAAATAATGCTTTTACGACGACGTTTATGTGCAAAGTGCCAAGAAAGACGAAAATAGACTTAAGGAACAGGCAGGTGCTAGTGCCAGTAAGGTAATAATTTTCTAGCACCTTCGATACCGTCACATTCTAGATTCAGCCAATCATCTTTCTTGACGTAGCGACACTTCTTTCCACGAGTAAGGGAGTTGTCACACCACTCCAGGGAATCTAAAAATGAATCTCTACACGCAAGCACTTCACGTAAAAAGGAAGATTTCTCACCGTAAAGAGAACCCTTTTCACTGCTTTTATCCTTTTTTATGCTCGAAACTTTTTTAAACTCACAGGTTTCGGACGAGGTATCCTTAAAGTTAAAGTTTATAACGAATTTACTGTCTTTAGAATCATTTGAATTACGCTTATCTATTGGACTCTTTGAGACAATATCTTTGGTCACAATTTCATTTTTCGGTGGGGAAAAGGGATTGACAAATTCCTCATCGATTGGACGAGAAACAGTCAAGATAGGTAATTGAGAATCTCTAGAAGAGGTCGAGTCTCTATGTAGAGTATAGCTTTTTTTAGTTGGTCTGCTTAAAGGTGGTACATCAGGGTGGTCAAAATGTTTCGGATTGTTAACGTCAGCAGTACTTTTTCGGCAACAAAAACACAGACACAAACACTCGCGAAACGTAAGTTTTCTCTTGTTTCGTGCTGTAGTTAACTCAAATGTAGTCGTGCTGTAAATGTTCACTGGTTGGTATCCGGCTGATGCATCCTCGGAGTTAGCTTGGTTTTCGAACGCAAAATATCTGGCTTCCGATCTATGATGGTTAATCAGAGCAGCCATTGTTACACTACACTAAATACTAAGCACAAAACAAAACACGTCCAACTGTAATGAGTTTCAGTTATTTTATGGTAATTGTGGTAGAAATCGTCATTTTATCGTATCCTGGTATCCTGTGCTTCATGCGTTTTCCTGTTTGATAGTGAGGTACAGTGAATTTATATTTGAGTGACCGCGAGATCGGATTGTGTGCGTCATCCTGGCAGGCTCACTACATTTGATAAAATTACTTAATACAACCGAACTCACCCGATACAAACAAAAGTACAAAATATTAATTAAATACGTGCATTGAAAAAAATCCTAATTGGTAAGAAACCGAATAAAAATATTTTCTATAGTAAGTGCACAGTAAAGGGTGCATTCGTCCTTATAATTTTATAAGTTAGTGTATAGTCGAAGAATTCTCTGAATAATAACAAAACAAGTACATACCATGGAATAACGGCTTTTGGTGAACCGACAGTGTACTCCAGCGTAATGTTTTAGGAGTTTTCTTCGGTGACGTACCGCTATTGGTGTACAAAGAGCTACTCGAGTTTGTACTGGCACAAGTTTCACTCGAAGTATTTAGAGCGGGTAGAGATCGCTTAAAGATCTCGTGTGATTTAACTCGGGGTATCTCATGGTCGATAGGGAGAGTACTTCGCCCCAGAGAACTGGCTTTCTTTATAATTGGTACTGGTTCAGAGATAGTTTCATTACTTTTCACGATGTCGTTAACGTCATGTGGTAAAGAACAAGCAGTATAACCCGAATCCGATCCACTTGAACTGGCTTCTTCTATTCGGTCAAGTTCATCGCTTGACGTCGTAATAGTTCTTTTATTTCTTCGTCTGATTTCTTCAGTTTCTGAAGTTACGGTATTCTTTTTTTTTACTTCAATTATCGTACTGTAATGTAACTTTGAAAGTTCTTCCTCTTCCTTTGATGTAATTTTGGGCGTTGATGTTTCAATTTCGACTTTATTTGTTATTTTTGCAGACGCTTCAATTTTATTCTTATAATTTTTAGATTCTTGCATATTTTCGACCTTATTTGGTGTTCTAAAAGTGTTTAAACTGTCAGGAATCATGTAATTTTTGAGATTGGTTTGTTTCATTTCACTGTAATCGTTTGATATTTTTGCCGGAGCTTCAAATGCCTCCTCGTATTCTTCAGATATTTGGACATCATCATTCTTGATTTGTTCTTGGGCATTATATTTGTTTGTAATTTGTTGGTCCAATTTTTTTGCAACAGCGTAATTGGTACTAACTTTTTGTTTTAATGGCACTGCTTTTGGCTTACAAAGTTCGTTAGCTACAAACGAATAAAGCTTGAACTTTTCTCTCTCTTGCTTCCTTAGCGCCTTCAATGTCACTGCAGGCTTTGTTTCTTTTTCAGAGTTTTCAACCGTAAAACAGTTCCAACAAGACACATCGCCATCGTTAATCATCTTACTTTTGACAACACTATTATCTACCACGTTTTGTACCACCATTTTAACATCCCCACTTTGGGTCCTATCTGGTGCCCGCACGTCAAGATACTAAACGAATTCCAAGGAGTCTCATGTTTAAATAAGGTCGGTGCTTATGTGGAAATAATGTATATTAAATGACAGGTAGACAAGAACTTGTTCCACTAATAAATACGTTATGCAATCAAGAACAAAAAAACATGGTTATATTTCTAGCAACGTTATATAAGATAGGTCATGTTACGTAACCAAAAGGTTTAATTTATGGACCGAGATAAGAAAAAAAACCGAGACGCACTGCATAAAAAAATAAAGTTGAAAGACAAAATCCTTTGTGGCTCTCCCATCTTGACGTTTCGTTCAATTACATCAATTACGGATGGATCATAAGTTCAAGCATTTCATGTGATAAAAATATACAGGGCTGTCAAATTTACATAGCAAGTAAAAAATAAAAAAATCTTAAGTTTCTTCAGAAACTGTAAATATAATAAAATAGGGTTGACGAGCTACTGATGGACATGCCAATAATTCTAAAGGTTACTTGTTTGTTACTACGCAACTCACAAAAACTAGCACTAAGATTCTAGAACGTTTTATTTTTTCAAATCTAACAGATTAATTCAAAATGCGTTAGTGATCGTATGATATTCCAAGGTCAGTCTTAATGTGGTCGACACTTAATTTTCACGTCTTTTTTGTTTTATATAACACTGACGACGATGACCCTCAATTCTTAACATGCCACATTAATTGAAAATACATAAATATTGGTGAAGAGTGAGTCGGACACTCACGGAAAAGGGTTTTGTCGTAAGTTTTGCAGTAAGGTAAGTACTTTTTTGTTAACGGGAATGTGTATTATAAACAAAAACTGAAACAATACCTGTACGAAAATAAATTATACTGTGTTAACCTTAAAATTAGATTGCTTACAGTATAAATAGCACGTGTAGTAGAATCTGTTCTATCGATTCTGAATACCTACCTATAAAAATATTGGTGTGGAACAACGTTTTGTAACGTATCAGAATTTATTGTTGAACTACGTAACCCTAAAAATCAATGAAGCACCTTTTTGGCTGCACGAGGTTATCAAACACCTACTCGAGACCCAAATTCTAGATGATTAAGAAAAACAAAAAATCATAATATTATGTCAAGTTGACACGATATTGACATTGTCGACCAATGTTTTATTATTTAGGTACCTGTCTTCAAAAATTTCTCCATACAAAATTCACCCACTTCTTCTAATTTAAATATTTTTTATAAATAATATAAATGAGAAAACCCGGTCTGCGCGGCAGTTGAACCTTGAAACACTTTCATTCAAGTATTGTCATGTGTGAATACTAGTTGCACTCGTATATACACTAAACCAATGCTACTAATACTCTGAACTTTAAGTAATAAGTTTTAAGGTTCATTATTAAATAGATAAGTAAGTATTTTTAAAACCAGATGCGTAAAATTGACAGGTCTGTTGTCAAATGACCTCATTGAATTGTCTGACTGAAACAATGTCGTTGCAGTAAAATATTTTGAAACATGGGTCGTTCAAATTCGAAACAAATAGATTTTGCATTATGAGTTTATAACTGTTTTATTAGATGATCGTTATTCTTTAAATATAACTGCAATTATTTTAATTAAATATGATTTACTACTATTTGTTTTTTTTTAAATATATGTTATACTGTGGTGGATATATTAATAAAATATCACATTTAAGCTTAATTTTAGTATGGTACAACAGATTTCTCCAAGATTGAAAATATAATAAAATATAATACAGGACAGTACAGTACAGGACTACAGTTCACAGGACTTTTTTTTCATAAAAAGGCTGTTCAAACTACCGAACCGAAGAAATCCCATCGTCAACACAGCTCGGACTTCAAGACGATTATTAATGTTTCTTAATCTCGTTATATTCATTATACACAATAATCGGTACGTAAAAACAGCAAAAATGTGGCATTAATTTAACAGAGAAAGGTTGTTAACATTTAACGCTTTCCTCGTAAAATGGTCGTTTGAATCAGAATTCAAAGGCAAGCAAAACAAAACAGAAGTACTGCAGTTTACCTGCCCATCAGATGACAAACACACACACCCTAGCACACACTCACACACACACACGTTTACTTACCATGTGCAATAAGATGAAGCATAATTATTAAATTATAACCTGAGTAAGCTTATGAATACTTTAAAAGTTGCACCATAAATTCATAAACAATTTCATTGTTACGTATCTCGAGAGATGGATGCCAAGAGATCCATAGCACGGGTCTAACCTATTTTGAACTCCTGTCTCCCACTGCTACTTTTATAAAAAAAAAAACTGTATTGTTCGCATCATTGGGTATATTTTACACTGTAATCGAGGGCAAAATAAATATTTTTTTATCTCCCAAGCCCGGAAAGTACGCTGTTACTTGAAACATGCGGTCATAGAAAATCCTTTTTTAAACTATCTGCATTTAATAAAAAGAGATACAATAAGTAGTTATTTGTTATGCAAGAATGCAACATTATTATTTGCGTCTCGTGCTTCTGAATACCTCGCTACGCTCAGGTTTCTTTTTTGAACCACTCGCTACGCTTGTGGCTCAATTTTAGAAACCTTTGCTAGCTCGGTATTCAATACAAGCACTCGCCGCAAACAATAATGTTGCATTCTTGCATAACAAATAACTACTTATTGTATCGTATTTTGTATTAACTTGGCACTTCGCTTCTGTCATATTCGTGGTATAACTTGACGTAAACAAATAGACCTGGCGACGCTTTAATTAAGTTTTCTCTCGCGGTCTGATTGCACTTTCGTTTTGCTAGAGAGTTACGACATTTGCCATCATCGTTGCGAGGCTAGGCCAGGCTAGGCGGTATGCAAAATGTCTCCTTATTCTTTGTCATTTAGGGCTATTATGCGACGTGCATCTAAGTAAGCGTGTGTATGAGGAGAAGAGAGGTAATAATTAAAATAATCACTATAAAATGATTCAATGACCATAAAAATGGAAATCTTAATATTATCAAAATCGTTAGATAGCTGGTAATCATTTTAAACACTCTCTCGGATATGTATGAATCATACCTGAAAAATGAAGTAATTAACACCTAAGTTACCGCATGGCAACTCTTATTCCGTAGGGTATAATTAAGACAATCGAACAAAAAGGAGCAGCACGCTTAGAATACTCCGTTTTATTCGATTGGCACATTAAGAGCTACCATGGAGTATCTAGGGGTGTCACTTATTAGTACATTACTGCCGCGATCTGTAATGAGTGCGTTTTTGGCGCGCTTTTGATGGCCGACAGAGCGCAGCGTAGCGCTGCTCAAGGCCCTCACAGTGCGGTCAGCATTGCAGCCCTTGATGGACAAGCTGGAATGAAGGCCGAGACCGAAGGTCAAGGCCTATATAGCGCGGCCAGCAAGGGCTGCAATGATGACCAAACTTGAGGGCCGAGAGCGTAGCTAAGCTAAGCTCGAGGCAATCATAGCGTGGCCAGAAGCGCACTCATTGCAGACCAAGGCTTGTATAGTGCTTTACTCAAACAATGCGAGTAATTAAAATATTAATTAGAATAGTAATTAAAATACTAATTTAATTAGCTTACCATTTGTCGTAGATGAAGTACTTTCTGTCGATTTTCTATTCCGCAAACTTTTTTTTGGTAAGCTTGCTTGTATTTTTCTTTTGACTTCGGTGGCAATTAATTTCCAATTACTAATTTTGCTTGCTTTTGAATGTCCGGCGGTGTTAAACACATTAAATCCGAGGATTTGTCGCTTTGAGAGTTCACTTTTTCAACAAAAACACAGAAAAAAATCACTTAGAACAACGCGCGAAAAGTCGAAAATAATATGGCCGCGCTTTTTTTTTCTGTGCAATGTGTCGACTGCCAGTACCCATACAGCCCAATTCTAAATAAATACTTTTTGCACCTGATGTTTGAGTTCTATTTATGAAACAAAACTCGACATTAATGGATTTTCATACAGTTTTTCTGGCCGCAAAACACGACATTAATGAAATTCCATACAACTTTTCTGGCGCCTAATCCAAGTAGCCCGCAAGTCCGACTTTGCTCAAAGAAGGTTGTCGAATTAATGTCCACATTACGAGCTTTTTTGAGTAAACGTATATTGTGCTATCGGTCCCTCAAGGTCAAATATTACCCTACAGGGTGTCTCAGAAAGGTCATGTGACAGTGAAGGAGTCGCTTTACTCATCAATACAAGCAATATTTATGTGACCAAGACCTAGACTAAACCAAGTGCGAAATCTCGAAAAAAATATCAGCTGTTCCATACAAAAAAAATGTAACTAGGTACTGAACCAAAAATATGGAGCAGCTGGTATTTTTTCGAGATTTCGCACTTAGCCCAAATTATGTAGTAAAAGTTGCTTTTATTGATGAGTAATGCGACTCCTTTCAGATTTACAGGAACTTTTTGTAACGCCCTGTAGAAAGAGTAACAAAACTCTTTGTCTTAGATCGCATAATAAACCTGTGCTGGCACAAAGTAATTGTCAGTAAAAGACAAAGTTATAATGTAACAACGTGTGAACTCTCGATTGTATGAGACTTTGTTACTCCGTGACTGTCAGTTGAATGTAAAATTAACTGTGTCAAACCTGATTGAGTTGTGAGTCTTAGATATGGCGCAATTTTGATTGGATTAGTTTTTGATTAACAATACAAGGTGTTACAAAAGGTCCTCACTCTTTTTACAGGGTAATATCACCCGGTGATAGGGATCACACCCCAAATATTTTTTTGCTCTATTATTTTAAAATTCATTAATTAATTTTCACATTTTTTTATCAACTTACAACTATGCAAATGCACCTACGCACACATTCATGTGTTAAACTAAATCTAAAAACAAAATTGTTGATTTTTTCAACAGAAAACTTTTGTTTTTTTTCTGTTTTGAAATTGTAAAATAAAAATTGTCTTTTACCACTTTTTTTACATTAAATTTCATCCTGTTGACCAGTAGGTTACCTACACCCTGTAAAAAGAGTTAGGACCTGGTGTAACACCTTGTATTGTAAGTTTATAATTTTATTTATGTAACTTTCGTATCACGTCTACTCACACTAGATGGCACTACTTGGACGCTGCAATGCTTGGGACATGGTTTTAGATGGAGTAGATGTGGTCGCGTGGTTTTAAGATGAAATAGGTCTCATAACTAGCGCCGCCAATGAAAAAAAAATCATATCTTCTTTTTGGGTGCGTTTTTAGCAATAAACGCTCCTGCGATTTCTCAACGCGAAGCTTAAATATTTTCAGGACCTAAGGTTTGGATTCCAGATCCTTCCAGATCCGAATGCAATCGATTCACGCCAAAAGTGGCTTAGGTTCTAGGATCTGGAATCCAAACCTTAGGTCCTAAAAATAGATAAGCCTCGCATTGAGAAATCGCAGGGGCCTTTTTTGCTAAAAACGCATCCAAAAGGAAGATATGTTTTTTTTTTTCATTGGCGGCGCTAGTTGTGAGACCTATGGCGTCTTAAGTAAAGCTCTGATTAGATTTTATTAAATTTCTATTCTTAGATATTTCATTTGTATGTACACACAACGATGTTAAGGAAACCCGAGCTTACTCGCTGAAGCCAGTGTTTTATAAAAGAATGGCATGGCTGCCCCATTCTAAACATAACTAATCATGAGCTATTAGTCCTTAAAGCAATGGGATAGGACTTCTTTTGCATTGCTTTCATTGGCAGAGTACTGTTAGAAGGATGTACGGATAAAGCACAAGAAGCCGCTTGGAACGGTCACGGTCAGAATAAAATGGCGTAACGTAAAAAAACTTAAAAGAACCAAAGGAACGAGTTTCTCGACAATTCGGATCTCTGTGTGGGATTCTGCTAATGGCCTTGGGTTTATTTCACGATGTTCTCTGGGCATTTCATAAAATGCTGCATGGTTTGCTTTGTTCTTATATTAGAGTGCTTTTACTTTTGATGTTTTTTATTCATTTTATTATGTTTTCCTTTGCAAGATTAGCATAATATGAATAGGTAGAATAAAAGAGATAAAAGGTGGTTTTCCAGTACCGGATAATGTCTTAGCTTAGCCATCATAGTACGGTCGGCCACAGTCACAGATACCCCATGACATCTCTTATTGCGTGCGGCATAAGGGCGCCGATCGAGCAAAAACTATCCTAGCGTGTGGCCGACTGTACAAGGTACTACTCAGCGTTGTAATTTACAACTCTTCTCTTCTCTCACGTTAAAAATACACTAATTAATTCATCACTCAAATGAGCATTTTGGATCATTATATTCATCAAATTGCTCATAAGAAAGAAACATTGCAGTCAATAGAGAAAGTTAGGAAATGGAAAATCTCTTGAGTACCCAGTAATTAACACTTTGCAAATGCAACTTTATTGCAAGGCTGATTAGTCTTATTTTGTATTGAATTCAAGCGTATCCTGTTAGAGGCATTTTTTCACGTAAACTGCCGTTGCTTGTTATTTTGCTTCTTATTTATCAGTGCAGGCAGAGCCTACGGACGTCATACAAACAAAAATTTTGGCGGCCCCTTACAAAGGCAACTTAAAATTCAAGTCACCAACTATCACAACAACCAATGCGCATGACTTCAGATAAGTAGATACAGAAAACGTATTTACAAATTGCTTGTATGACCAGTATGCACGCGTGATACGGAACTAAGGCTAGACCACTTTAACTCAACAATCGTGGTTCTTCAATAATAGAACTTAGTACGTCTCTATAAAGATCAGTGAACTTTACAATAGCAGCACGAGTAAAGACGGCAAAGTGCTCGATGGAAGGTTAGCAACATTTTATGCACAGCTTGAAGCTCATATTACGATACTGTAGTTAATAGTTATAACATACGGTGGTAACGTGGAAGTGAATCTATGAAGCACGTAATCTCGGTACAATTTCATGCTTGATTAGGAAAAAATATTGGGTCTACACAGTTACACAAGTACCTTGTCTGACGGAACTCTTAGGAACGTATAAATATTGCCGTAGTGCGCAGTGAAATGCACAAATAAGTGCCTACCTAATCGAAAATTTAAGAAAAGTAAAAGTATAACAGAAAAGATGTGGGGTGATTTTTTATAAATCATAAGAGAAAATCTTATGAAAATATACGTAGAGAAAGGCCGCGGAGAGTAAAATTTTGGCCAAATAAAAGAGAAGGTCAATGACACATCGTATCTGAGTAAGTATACTGACAAGAGACGTAGACAATAGTGATGATAACTTGCATCCTCTACTACGTCATTTCGCATTCCTAGTTTCGCAATTTCGAATTGTCAAATGTCAAATGAACTAAGAGAATTTGACATTTGGCAATTGCTCGTCACGACCTTTTTGTCAAGGTTTCGCAACGAACATAGTATGGCCCCGACGTCCTAACGCACATCTGTTCAGCCGAGTGTATTAGTGATTATTATTTTAACCCCCGACCAAAAAGAGTGGTGCTGTTGAATGTGTTTGTCTGTCTGTGGCATCATAGCTGCCAAATGCATGAACCGAATTTGATTATGAGATTATTTTTATTTGAAAGGTACCTATACATATTGAGTGAGTGTTTCTGATTGATGAAATAATGTAAACACTAATTTTTAAATCGAGTCCACGGAATGACAGTTACTAGTATGCTACTGACAGATAAAGTCTTCGTAGCAACTGTCATTCCGTGTACTCGATTTAAATATTTGAGTTTAAGTATAACAGATGCTGCTTAAATCTACCCATAATGGAAGTTTTCTGTTGTAAAATTGGGTATTCAAGGGATTATTAAAATATAAATTACTACTTGTTACAATAGGCTGTAGTAGCCTTAAAAGAATAAAAAAGTATGCTTGTTTTGTTACTTAGTGTTATTTGTGGACATTCACCTTAAAATTAATACTAATAATATCAACTAACTCTTTATAACCTGAAGTTTTAATCATAGCAATATGTTACCGAGTGTTAAACATAAAAGATTTTCCTCATAAAAAGGCAATTTTGTTGCAATTTAATTAAGCTACGTACACGATAATGGCTAAGCCATCCTCGATAACCATCTCTTGGTTTAGAAAGTCGACGTTTTTACGTATACCTATTTTACACATTCTACATACGTTCACGGTAAAAAGAGTCTCATTCGATAGGTTTCCCATAATTTCTGTAGAAAGTGGTCGGGCAAGCCTAGCCTTCTAGATAAACACAAAGCTGGGGCAGAAGTACGAGACGATTGATATCCACATTGCCCAACCCAACAGGTGTTAAAACTCACATCTTTCATATCTTAAAGGTCTAAGTAACACTTGCATAAAACAGGAAAAATGGGCAGTGCTTACGAAAGTTCAAGTTCAGAAACTCAATGTCAATGAAAAGTCTTTTCAATTTATTCGATGATACTTAGGCCGTCTTGCTCCACTTTCTTAAATGTGGTTTGAACAGCATTTAACTAAAATCTTCATACAAAAGTCGATTTAAATGGCGACTTAAGTGGCATTTAAGAAGTGGTGCAAAACGGCCTTAGTTTAGTAAAATCTTTGTTATTGTCAAACTCTACCCAATGCGCAATACACCGGGTTGCTTGGAACCGTTCACACTGAATCGGAGTTCCCGTGAAGCAAATGTGAGAACTGATGTGATGTCAATAAAGATCTTGTAGTGTAGCTATTTCATTTTGAAGCCGAAATTACTATGATTATTTAGAGAAAAGTTGTGGTGGCTGCATGCTGTAACCTCACTTCCTTGCTACTTGTTTTTACGGAGGTCGTCATTCTGTTTCATTGACTTTACTTGGCGCGGCGGCGTTTGTAGAATCGGAATGGGAACCAATGGGTTGCTATATCCATTTACTGCTAAATACTAACTGCAGCCAGTAGAAACTTTAATTGGCCAATAAATACTTTAATCACGTACTTATTGTAAATATAACAAGCACTTTGATACCTACTTAAGAGTGGTTGCGGAAGAGTAAAGCGGGGAAAAACATTGATGATGGATGGTGAAGAGTAGTTTATGTGTGAATTAATAACATAATAGTAAATTAACGCACTTTTAATAAACTTGTAGTATGCAGGAAAAACGTTCCACATAATATGAAAGTCCGTACAAAATATGGAGTTGTATCCAACGATCCTAAAAGGAGTATCTCCTACATTAGATGTCCCGCTTAGCACAAAAGGGTGGGTTTTTTAGTACCTCTGACTGGCCCCATTAACAGGAAGAGCATCTCCAAATGGTGGAACTATTAAAGAAATAGACAATCATGAAGGCCACGCCTTACATCAACAAAACAAAGCAATTATTTACCAAAAACACCGTTCCAATCATGGTCTAAGGTTTGTATCCTTAACAGCGAAGGTAAGGCAGTTTAACGATTGTCTTAGTTAGTCGAATGAACTCATCCATGCAATTGCATCACATCGTGGAGGCTGCTACGCCGTAGACCTAGAAGTAACAGTAACAGAAAGATGTACACGAGAGAACCAGAGCTCCACCGCGTTTGGCGCAATGTGCGGAAAAATCCAATATTATTTGTCCGCAAAACAAAGGCACTACGCCTTTCCATAAACCTATCCCATCTCTCCATATACGCCTAATCTAAATAATAACCTGGATCTTCGTGATTCAGTAACCAGTTTCATCGAAATAACGAACGCCGTCTTTTGTCAAGGATAGAGACACAAAAAGATAAATATCAGCTGTATCTATTTGTCCCAAAAATACTTGTGGTAATTAAATAATTATCACAAGTATTTTTAAGACAATAGCTATTGTCCCAAAAATACTTGTGATAATTATTTAATTGCCAGCTGGCAGCAATAGATTCTGTACTGTAAGTAACTCCCTTGAATCTTATACTAGTACTAGTGCAAGGTACTATAACGTATAATGAAGTACATTTATTTTTGTTGGTAATTGTACCTACAGTTGTCACCGTTCTTTGCCAAGTAAGCTTTCTGTTCTATCTTC
The DNA here is from genome assembly GCA_949319315.1 of Zelleria hepariella. Classification (NCBI taxonomy): domain Eukaryota; kingdom Metazoa; phylum Arthropoda; class Insecta; order Lepidoptera; family Yponomeutidae; genus Zelleria; species Zelleria hepariella. Next base: position 6,417,924 of record OX439387.1, on the reverse strand, counting down.
GAATTGGTGGCCCAATTTGACCTCGCTGCGAGTTCTTTGAAAAATGCCTGCCTACCTTCAATAAAAAGGTTTCATCACCAACCAACCAGGCTTCTATTGGTCGGGTCTATTGAAAGAGATTAGAACTTGATTTGGGCTGTTTGTTCTAATGGTTAGCGGATATGAAAAAAACATGGCTCTGCAATGCTCTTCATGGATCCAATGCAGATTTTCAAACGAATGATTGTAGATTAGAATTCCAATTTCTGGTATGTAAAGTATATGCAGGTGTAGTATTTTTGTATTGTAAGTTTTTATGGTGCCTTTATCGTACACGTACCGGGGAAATTGGCGTGAGGAAGAAGATTTACTTTAGTTTCATCTTGGTTGTGTGCATGTTACTTTACTATTACGTGGAGGTGTGTACACACGACAGCACGTCGATCCTTACACGCTAGCACTCTACTCGGTTACGTTACGGGCAACTTTATAATGAAAGTGTACAGTCTGACGTGCTGTCGTGTGTACACTGGATAGGGATAAGAAACTCTCCAAATGTACCAAGGAGATAGTAATTCAGAAGGCACAAATTTGTAGTTATTGAAATGGAAATCTTAAGGAATTTTCTTCTTTTTATGCCCTATTTATTATTACGCATAATTTTAGACAGAAGATACAGAGAGGACACACGACAGCACGTCGACCCTTACACGCTAGCACTCTACTCGGTTACGTTACGGACGACTTTACAACAAAAGTGTACACTCTGAAGTGCTGTCGTGTGTACATACCTACTAACGATCAGAAAACATTGTACTTTGGTTTTCTAATAAAACATTGCATTTGTATGAGGTGAATGAGTATTTTACTTTTGCAATTTATTTTCGAAAGGTCAGAGAGAATGCATCGTCTGTATTTGCCTGTTTTGTGAGAGAAGTCAGCTGTGAAGCGACGCAACGCTACTCCCACGATTGTAACATTGTAACGCCAATGCCTGAACTGCAGTCACGATCTCGGAGTGCGCTGTTAAGCTAGACGTCCATTAGCGGCGCATCGGGCAGGACCGCATCGCAAGATTCCTACGCGAACATCCGCCTGCCTGTATTTACATGAGACAGCGTCCACTAGCGGCGGATCGGGGCGGGGCGGGCCGCAAAATAGGGTAAAATCCGCCTGTCTGTATTTAAATGATACAGCGTTCACTAGCAGCGGATTATTGCGTTCAGTAGACAGCCTGCTTAAAGTTCCGCTATCGACTTAGAGTGCACCCTGTAGAATTATCATCGGATTGGATTCGAATCCTTACACTCTACACTACAGGGTGATTCGAATTCGATAGCTTTCCAATCCAATAACACAAACAAGGTCTACTATGGGGCCAAAAACACGCTGTTTCATACATAGACTTCGTATTGTAGTACTTAAACAAATGAATTCCTTCTAATATACAGGGCGTCCCACGGCTATGCCACATGGAGGGAAAGTACCTTAAATATTGTAGATGGAACATTTTACTGAAAGAAGACATTATTTTAATTTAAAAAACAATTTAAACTGCATTCATAGATATTTAAATAATTACATGGTTGAACCGGGAATCGAACGCGTTACATGAGAAAAAATTATAACCCTGTAGTTTTATCATACCGATCGAAAGGCTTCATGATAAGGATAATTTTTTGCTAAATAACATAGTGTCAGAAATAAAAGGAAGACCATGAATTTTAACATTTACCTGGTAGTATGCAACAAATCGAGCCGTATCCTGAGCCGAAAGACGCGTAAAATTTTGTCCATCGCAATGCGGCTGGCTGATTATAAAGAAATAATTCAAAAATGTGTTTCATTTTCATACTTTTAATCTTTTGTTACTGTGATTTTCATTGATAAATTGATTAATGTTGTATTAAAAATGTTAAAATTCATGGTCTTCCTTTTATTTCTGACACTATGTTATTTAGCAAAAAATAATCCTTATGATGAAGCCTTTCGATCGGTATGATAAAACTACAGGGTAATATTTTTTCTCATGAAACGGGTTCGATTCCCGGTTCAACCATGTAATTATTTCAATATCTATGAATGCAGTTTAAATTGTTTTTTAAATTAAAATAATGTCTTCTTTCAGTAAAATGTTCCAACTACAATATTCAAGGTACTTTCCCTCCATGTGGCATAGCCGTGGGACGCCCTGTATATTTAGGTAGAGTCAGCAGACGGGGTGGTAGAACATAAATATTGAATACCAAAAGTTTGAAACACATTTTTACAGACACTCACATATGGTTTACTGTCGTTTTACTATAATTTACGTCAACAGGTGATGGTGACCAAGGACAAAAAATAACTGTAAAATTAGCGAGTTAGGCCCGGTTTCTGAATTGAGAATTTTACTAAGTAAATACTTAAGTATCGTTCTGTCACGTTCTTTTGTGAGAAATCTGCAGAGACAGAACTTGTTTAGCGAATATCACACGTCTGAAATCGGGCCTTAGTTTTCTACTTATTATAAGCGTTTGACACTAACAAACAGTTTGTGCATTAAAGTCAGATGTGTCAGTTTACTTCAGTGAATTAATTCACCTAATTACTGTTATGGACACTAATTACTGTAATGTTATGTTTCAAATAGATTTGGAGATGGTAATAACAGTTGTTAGAAATAAATCAATCAAAGCGGCCATAAATCTATAAATTGGACTAGTTTAGAAATGCTACTTTTATGCCACTTAAAGCACTTGAAATTTATTTATGGGTTTAGTTAAATGTTTCCGGGCACACATGTGGATGATAGATACTCGTACTTATAATAATAAATTAACAATTGGAAATACCCCCAACATTTTATCTTCAAATAAGCATATCTCATAAACAGCTGAACCGATTTTGATAAAACATATCGCACTAGCTAGAAAACCTGCTTCCAAATATAAAAAAACGCATCCAAATCGATTCACCACTTATGACACCCCTCTTTTTTGGTCGGGGTTAAAAAGTTGTACCTGAGGCCGCAAAATATGTACCTACTACAATCATTTTGTTTGGAATGGGTCAAATCGTGCAGTGGATGAAAGTGAGCTGCATGAATGACGATTCTGTACCGCCAACTACCTATCTCCGCAAGGGACCAAAGCTACATTCAGTTATGGTTCTGCGCAAGAGAACGCGTTAAGCAAGACAGTTATATTATACCCATAAGTTATTATTAAAGTGGCACAATATTATTATCAGCCAAGACCACGTCTATAAAATTATAAACAACGGTGAATGAAAGCGTATAAAAACCGAGCAATTACAATCAAACAATGTGTTAGTTTCCGAGAATTTCCCTCTAGGCGAGCCTTTAAACAATACTGCTGCTGTTAACACTAGTGCTTACTATTCAATGACATTATCGAGCAGAAATCTTAGCGGAAAAGAAAGGGAAAACTGGATGGGAACAGCAACCGTACCATGCAATCTCTATCAAGTTTCAGAATTGGAGAGTCATGTTTTAACCATAGCTTTTTAACAACATTGCTGCATATTTTTAGTATAGGTACTGATTATTAGATTGAAAGGAACTACTTACCCTAAATTATGGTATACAAGACAGTTCCACTAGCTGGAAAAATGCCTTCTATCAGAGACGGAGAGCGGTATCGAAAACCAAATCCTTGGATACGAAGCCAGATACGATAATCACAAGCCATAACCATTCGCATAATTACTTAACCTATTACATCAAAAGAAGTGCCCATTAAACCTACTAAAGAACCAAAGTGCAGGAAAGTCTTTACGCAACAAAGTAATTACATTAGAGAACGTTTAATTTTATGGCTCTACTAACTTCTAACAACATATTTCAAAATTAAAACAAACTAAAGATGTTTCATACGATCATTGAACGAGCGAGCGAAGTTCTCGGAGTCTACTGGAACAATCCAGCGTTTGTATGTTTGTATGTATGTTCGTTCGACGATAACTTGAGTAAATGAAGTTGGATCGTCACGAAATTTGGCAGGCGGGTAAATGAGGCAAAGAGAATTTTTAAGTTCGAACATGAGCCAAATCGGTCGAGGGGTTACCGAGATATGGGGTTGTTAAGTTTATATGGGGTCGCGAGTTCACAGTTCGGGGCGAACCACTAGTATTAATTTATTTCTCCGTGTTTTAGCGACATTTTATTTTATTTTAGCGCGGTCACTCTAGGATATCCCATAGTAGCTCTTGTCGCGCGCTGTAAAAGGTCGTCAATCGAACAAAAAGAAGTATAGCCAAGCGTGTCGCTGATTGTACATTATTGAATGAAAACTGCAAGTTGCATTCTATTCATTTTTGACTTCGCTCCTTTAAGTTTATTGTTAAGTTTTAAGTTTATTGTTTAATGTCTAAAATATTTAATTTAAAAAAAAGAAGCTTCCATCTTTAGTTTTTAGCAAAGTGCCACCTGTCGAAAACCGCCGAAAAGGCCTGCGCAAACGACGGACAGCGGTGGATAAAATGTCCGCGGCGCGCTCTTATTAGTACAGTAATAAGGTTGCACTTTGTCCGCGCAAAGTCCTCGTCTCGCCTGGCGGTATACGAAGACAAAGTGCTATCTTATTACTGTACTAATACTAGTGGTTCGCCCCGAACTATGAACTCGTGACCCCATATCTCAGCAACCCCTCGACCGATTTGGCTCATGTTCGAACTTAAAAATTCTCTTTGCCTTATTTACATGCCTACCAAATTTCATGACGACCCGACTAAATTTACTCAAGTTATCGTCGAACGAACATTCATACATACATACATACATACAAACGCCGGATTGTTCCAGTAGACTCGGAGAACTTCGCTCGCTTCGCTCGCTCGTTCAAAAAGCGCGCCGCGGACATTTTGTCTGCCACTGTCCGTCGTTTGCGCAGGCCCTAAAAATTTTAACATTCGACCCGTTTCGAATTCAAGTATCTTGTGCACCTTCTATTAGACCCCTTGGTATTCGACCGGATGAGCATAAGTCATGACCATTGAGCATGAAACCACAACATTGGGAAATCAAAACGTTGCCGTCTGTAGATCCGTACCTACTTTCGACCACAGTCACAAATACCCCATAACAGGTCTTACCGCTCGCGGCATAAGGGCGCCAATCGAACAAAAAGGGGTACCCTCGCGAGTGGCCGACTGTACCTACACATCCGCTGCTGCTCGAAACAATGCGCAAAGGCGACAGTTTTCTTTGTTTTGCTGTGACGTTATAATTATCGTACACAAATATTAGGTACAGTCGACAGGACGTCTAACCTTACACGCGTGCACTCCATTCAGTTACATTACGGCTGACTTTGCAACGAAAATGTAAAGGTTTACGGTGCTGTTGACGGTACTTAGCTTCTCCTGTGTGGTTAATTGTTTTTTATTGTCATTGTTATCTACCACTGTTATCGTGCCATCCACATTACTAGCGAATTCGATGTCCTCATTTTTTTCGATAGCAGAGAGTGCATAAGCAGGATAGTGAGTATGTTTTCCCTTATCCACTTGAAATCCCACACGGATCCGACCAACTACTTTAGCGGGACATGAAGATAAACAGCAATATAATATTATCTATCGCTCTGTTCAACTAGCGGGATTGAAAACGATGCTAGATGTAGCTTACAAGAGAATAAAGTTCAATGGATGCTATAGCGGGCCATATACGCTACGGTTTACATGACAGGTAAAATTCTAAAATTTTACTTCAAAAGGCGCGAAAAAAAAAACACTTCTCCATACAAATTATGTCGATTGGCGGGAATGTTTTCTACTATTTCAGCGTGTACCAAAATATGAATGGAAATGAGCAAAGAATGTCTATTCAAAAAGTTTCAGATATAAAACTCAATAACCAATAACGCCTGCGTAATAAAGGCAGAACCAATAACCAGTTACAGTAGGTACAGCACGGCGGTAATGTTACGTACGCAAATCGGAAAGTAAGTACGTCAGAGCAAGCTGAGATTGTATCTGGGCATTCTTTTGAGAGTTAAAGACATGTGTGACGTATGTAGTCGCCTTTAAACAACTGATTACGTCCGATTGATCGGTTACTTGAACAGGAACACGGCAAAAAAACCTGGTTTTCTCGTCTGGAAGTGACATTTCTTATTTTTATGAAAATGTATTTGTAAATGTATTACTACGTGGTAGAAATATACAAAGATGAATTTTCTACGCTGGAAAGGAGGAGTTGCAGACTTTATTGTGATATTTTTTTTTTTATTAATCGTTTAATATGTAAGTATAATTATTTTCGTGTACAGAAAGCTTATTAGGTACAATATTGTCCGACAACTTGTAATCTTGTACCTTCTAAGGGGCTAATGGTAAAATTTCAAAGAAGTATCGCTGTGTACTTACTAAAATTCGACTCAACTAAATGTATGTAAGTACCTATGTATAGATCACGTGCTTTGGGTTGACCGTAGAATATAACTACTTAAATTAATAATTAGAATGAAAGCCTCAAGTATGTATTCCTGAACCTCTGAGTACATGAGATATAATATCATTATGGTATTTTCCAGAAGGGCTACCAAGTTTTGAATAGAGCCGTTCTTTTAGCACACCATAAACAGGAACTTGTTTTTGAAAGGTGTTGTGACTTGCCAGTGCAGCTTGGAGTGATATCTGGGCGCTGCTGTGTCTGAACCAGATTTAGTGAAACACTGTTGCGAAAGAAGGCCGTTTGAATGATTTATTGACAACAGATTATGCGAGCAGATCTGGTTTTGCAATCAACCCGCAACGAGCTACGATGTGCAGAACACAACGATTAAAGTCTCCACTTATTCAGTACCATATGATGCAACTGGATACAGCAAAACTAAATTAAGACCAAGTATGTAAAGTGAAGGAGACAATGCATAGTAAATACCTACCTAGCCCCAGCGCAAAGAAAAATGTACAAAATCGATTCCTCTATCAGATACACTTCCTGTAACCGAATCCTAGAATTAGGTGAGAGCTCTCTAACACAGCCAATTTCGTGTTGACATTCACGACGTGTATCTGTTATAGGAATCTATATTGTTAAATGTTTCTTTGCGCGCGGGCTAATTCACTATGCACAATTTGACATTCAAACAACATTGCCGAACGTCAAACAAGAAAAAACTACAAAGTGCAACTAAATCATTTGATGAGGAGGATGTTACAGAGTGAATTGTGTTACCAAAGATATTACGAGTATCTTTTGATTTGCAAGGATTTACATTTTACTGGAATTATAGCTTTTACAAATGGTTTCGTTTTAACGTGCGAGAGGATCGAGTAACATCTTTACAAGTAAAAGTCATGCTTTTCGAGCCACAACTTATGACGGCAAAATATTTAGTAACAAAAGTGTCAGGCTACAACAAGAGACGAACTACTGAACAGCTACAATGGCATGTGGTTAGTAGACAGCAATGTCCGATGGCACGCCATAAAAAGTGCCTCGGCAAGACAGTTAGGTCCACTTTTCACTTGTGCTGTGTGTGCAGGTTTACTTAGCCTTTTGCACGTGACTTTGCCTAAGCTGCTGCGCAGGTCTCAAATTGAGTTATGTTGCTAATCTAATATAAGTAATTTTAGTGGGATATTAAGGGGTCAGCTGGCATAGCAAAATAACGGGTTAGACAGTATCCATCCATGGGTTTATAACTCTGACTATTCCACTCTACAAAGATCAAAAGAGCGAATTAGTTATAGTTACAAACCCAATGATACGGCCTGGCCCGTTCTTGTACTAAACCAGCTGGTCTCTAATTGAGTTATAATTATGTTGCTGATCCAATATATTTTTTTTTTTGTTAGAAAAAAAGTCTGGTGATATTGTTAATTATGAAGCATTTTTGTTACTGGATTGGTCAAAAATTCATGCAAACGCACAAACAAACAAACTTAAACTATAATAAATATAACGTAATGTATTTATAAGAAAAGACGTAAGCAGATTCGTATCGGGTTCTTTGATGTAGCCAGTTAATGATGCGAAAATAAAAAGCGATTAAATTATACAGGAAACTAATGATATATACTGTTGTTACAATAAAAAGTGTTGTAAATAAAGAAAAACCAACAAGACCAAGAGCCGTAACTGATTTTACTGGACCGTAACGTTTTGTCTTAGATAAAGAGATCGTTGACCCATTCGTGAGTGCCATCTATTTTAAAGGCTTTGAAGACCTTACCGCAAAGCATTTAAACTATCTTTAAACCATTGCCATCACTCTCAGATATTTGAGTAAATACTGAGACAGCAAGATGCAGTTCATTCTGTCGAAGAATTTTAAGCTAACCGATGACAATGCAATGGTCGATAGCCAATTGTTCCGCATTATTATGTAATACGGAGTACCACCCACTGTGGATTGGGCTACATTTATTATACTTATTGAAATGACAGATGATAGGAAACATTACGTGACCGAAAGTACTCTACTTATACATAGAGAGCATTAAATGTGACATCGAAACTAGTGAGTTACTAATAGGTTTTACAATCAAAGACAACTTTATCTATTGCGTAAGAGAATGTAAACGTTAGATGTGTGTATTGTGAAGAGTATGCCTGAAAAGTGAATCCCACATGAAGGCTAAGGGGAAAGAAGGGACTAGTCAATGGAGGATAGTTTGAAGAAAAACAAAAATATTTAAAGAATGTTAATTGACAATGATCTTTTCTTTAAAGAATCCTGTTTTTTTATTCGGACTTTCTGAAGGCAGCGATCGTTCTTTTGCGTTTCTGTTTTCACTATACCATAGAACACCAATTTTATTACTAGATGGCATTGTTAGCTTTAATTATGAAAAATACTGACTATGACCCTTCTTTCCCCTTAGCCTTCATATGGGAAAAAAATATTGATAATTTTACACACAGTGGACGGGAAAATGAGTGCGTTGGCATTAGGAAATGAACTAGGCAACGCGTCGCTCGTTAAGAGAATATTAATGTTATTGTAACTGGAGGTTTCCAGTGACACAGATGTTGCCTACTCTTCAAATGTTTTGAGCTGAACAGTGCTTTAGACAAAGAAAATTGTTAGGTACTTTCACCTAGTTTAAGGTAGAGCCATTTTGTACAGCGTAATGGTATTTTGCTCACACAAGATACACAAGCAGCCTATTTTTAATAGAAAATAGGTGTAAGTAAGCCTTTTCTGATCCAAATCTTTTTTAACAGACTTAAAAAAGGAGGATACAACCCGTATTAAAAAAAAAACTACGTGAACCGATTTTAATGTTTCTTTTTTGTTTGAAAGGGTATACTTCCCATGTGGGTCTTGTGGGTCCATTGGTGAAGATCTAATGAATAACTTAGGAGATGGAGAACGGAACTCTTCAACGGACAGAAGAAAACACTCGGAATCAGCGCAATAGCTTAATAACAGTGTGCCTTTTCACCAGTGAAGTCGGTTTTTTATTATTTTTTGTTAATTTTGTATTATTAACAGTAATGACCAACACTTCGCAGAGCTGAAGTTATGTCGAAACTACGAAAGAATCTGCTTGCAAGCTTTACGACCGACCTAACTTATCAATCTACATCGCTACTAGGAGTAAATATAGCCTTATGATCAACTGGCGTAAACTCACTCCAAAGTATGTCGACGTGACCTCCTTAACCATAACGTGTAAACAAACTTAGATGACAACCCACGGAAACCAGAGCCTTATGGATAACTCCTCAGACAAAGTGTTAGAGTTTACTTTAGCTTGCGTCTGTATGAATGAAACGCTTGGCACAAAGTTAAGGCTATCTACCTTAAACGCGTGTCTCTGACGAAATTGCGTTGTCACAACTTCTTACAACTACAGTTCACAGAATCTTTAGTGTTTTATAAATTGTAACGGTATTTTGTAAGTAGCCAGTTGTTTTGTTACTGTACTCGTAAATATAAGAGTTTAACAATAGCTAGTTTCCATTCGTCGTCGTAGAGTCACTTTACGATGGCTTTTACAAAATCAAAAACTTCCAGTTTTCAAGCATCTCTGTCAATTGATAAATAGCTTAGTTATTTTATCAAGATGGAAAACATACGAGTAAGATTTGGTGGTGGTAGGTAATCGTATGAGGTAGTGGCCACCCCTGGAATAGGTAAGATTTGGTAAAGATGTATTGCTCCGTCATAGCCAAAAATCGGTTGATAATAATTCATGAATAGGTATGAGAGCTGGCAACTTTACTGTTTACAGTACATTGATTTATTCTTCCTTGATGGAATTCGGTGTTTCGAATGCAGCCTATTACGTTGGTTTATCAAAGGCAGTAAATATTGCACGGTAGCAATCACAATGGTTTCGTTCAGGTGCTGCCTTATAAATTCTTAATGGGCTGACCTCATTTGCTGCATTTCTTGTGGTGTTATTGTTTTCCGTCTCTCTACAATAACCTTTACGATTAGCTGTTTTTTTTCCACTCTAAGCAAATCTTGTGTCATTCATTCATTATTATTACGCTAAAGACACAATAATTTTCCACTTGTCAAATGTCGTTTTTGAGTGGCAATTAGATTCCAATCTGATGACCTTAGTTGATCAACACAAAAAAAAAACTTGCTGGAAGTTAAATGCTAGACCATCCTCAAATATTTATTTGAACTTTACCATTGAGTCATAGAATCTAAAATTAAACATAAAATTTGACGCTAATGTAGAAATATCACTGTTATCACCAGCTAACATAATTTTCTTGCATTGCCAAAAACAAGGCCCATAATCACCGAACTATTCTTGATCGAAGCCAAAGCGGAGTCATGCCTGTTTACTCATACATGCGTTTTAATATTTTTGATACCTCGCTGGACTGTAATAACCGTATATACATATAAAAGTTATCTCCTCTCGTCTCGTTATTATTTTGGTAAATTCTGAACCTAAAACGAATCAAACCGAAACACAAAACATATTATTATGTTCTCTACGGGACTGCATGGGTTTGTGCTTTAGATAAAACAAAAAGTGTGCAAAGGAAATCCTTCTCTTGGGATTCGCAGCAGTAAAACAAAACACAACTCACCCTGCAAGCTCGGTGCGGACGCCGGGGCAGCTGGTGCAGCTTGATGACTTGACGTCACGGGCACTCGCCTTCTTCTCGGCACGTGAAGACCAGGAGCTGAGGCGGCTCTGGTCGCGGTCCTGAATCCAGGCGCTCTGTATCGCGCCGACTTGACAGGGCCGGCAGGGGCGGTGGTGTTGCCAGCAATGGACGGCAACCGGGGTAGGGACCCCGAACGCTGCTCCTCTTCAGACTGTTGAAAGAGGGGTGATAGGGTTTGGTCGTGGAAAATATTGGGGTGCATGGATTAACTGCAAAATTGTGGTAGATCTGCTGGAAAAGTTTGATGATTCTGATTTAGATCTCACTTTGGTTTCTGAGAAACTTTGATCTTGACATATTTCTCTCGGATATTTTATCTTTATTATTTACCTACAAACATAACGCTTTTTTTCGGGCCCCGCCCCGCCTCAATTGTGTCTTTTTCTCGACTTGATCGAGTACGTCAAAGATACTATCATCGAGTGCAATTTCAAGCATAATTATATTTCACAAAATTTATTACAGAAGATAAATAATCTAAATAGCCAATAGAGCCATGTGGTTGAATCAACTTTGTCATTTGATAATGCCACACTAATAGGTCAAACTATTAGATTAGTTTTTAAATTATTTTAGGCAATAATTAACGAAGGCGATGCGGTTTTCTATGAATTCATTATTAATGGTAAATTAGTTCTACCGTTACGAAATACGTCAGCGCATATTTTGTGTTGTGTTTTATGTCTTCACATTTCAATAATAATAAAACGTTTTGTTACCTAAACGTAAACGCCCGGTATGTGACATTATTGAGTAACTCAATAAAGATAGCAAAACCAACACAATATCGATGAGGCACGTCAATCTTTTATCGACAAATTCCAAGCATTCAATGTCAAGTTTGTAACTTTTGGAAAAGAGGTGACGGTTTTGAGACATTCTTAAGATAAAGCAATCCATACCTCTGCATCGGGGGCCGACGCTCTCCTTCTTCCTCTCCAGAGTCTGTCTTCACTGCCACCAATGGCTCCACAACTTCTCGAGTGTGATCTTTGAGCAGCCAGCTCCACACCAGCTGGAGACCTTCTGGCCTCACATCCTGCCCCACCGAGGGTCCCTCTCGAGTCAGCTGCCAGTAAAGCAGACTCGAAACTACCCCGCCAAGAGAACCTTTCACAGTCACTAGCCACACTGCCCCTACTCGCGGTTGGCTCTAAAATATCGTGAGATCTGCTTCGAGCCAGCGCTCCCGGCTCCGATGCACTGTCATCGTCTGTACTTGGAGACGCACCAGCGGAAACCTCATGCATTAACGCCACTAGCCTACCGCCTATATGGCGCATCACTTTTCCGAACAAAGGGGGTGAACCTTCACCCACACGACCTAGAGTAGCCGCCAGCCTTCTGTAAGCGCCTGCCGCGTCGCGTTCTAATGATCCAGCGTCACTTCCGCCTCGATCGAACTCGTCGATTATTTCTCGACAGCTCTCTGATATTTGCTTCCGCAATGCCGTTTTAGTTGCATTGCTCTCTAAGTCGGAGCCGGCGTAATCGGATGAGTCGTATGAATCACTCCAGGTGTCTTCGCTTGACAAGTACTCAACTATTTCGCGGACTTCCTCATCCCTGATGCCGGGGACAGTTTTCATTAGTCTCGTCAATTCACTTTCAAAGTAAAGTAGTTGCGGTGGTTTTGGAGGCTTAGGGCTTTCTGAGTTAGTTGAGTTAGTGGAGGCGGGCGTTGACGTCCTAACGTTTGTAGTGGCAATCATTTGTTTGAAAAATTGGCGCATTTTTGTCATCATCAAGTTAGTCTCTTCGTCTGAAGACCAATTATTAAAACTATCCTTACGTGAGAGAGGTGTCGGTGGTGGCCTCGACTTTGGGGGGCCTTCTATACGTTCTTCAATGTCGGGTCTTATCTCTTCTATAATTTCTTCTAACTCACTCCTTTGCTCGTTAAGCCTGCCAAACTCTGAACTAGAATCGCCATTCCGTAGAAGGTCATCGCAACTACCAACAAATCCGCTATCTCTACTAGTTTGTTTTTTAGATTCTGAGAGTTCAGAACCTAGGGGTGGGAATTCAGGCCTTGGCGTTAGTCTGCCATCTTCCCCTTCCGATACAGACCGAGTATCGTCTCTTGTTTCTTCGGCATATTCAGTTGATAGCCTTCGTTCGTCCGCAGGTGACCCTCGGGTCTTTTTGTTTTGCTTCTTTCTCTTGGATTCACCTTGCATATCTAATCTTTCCGATGAGTCATGACGGTCCTCTGTCTCTGTGCTAGAGCCATCTGACGCCTCCTGGACATCTTGAGCGGGCTCATCTCCTGTTAACAAATTGTCTAATGAATTGGAATGCGATCTAGGCGTTCCACGAGCGCGTACTAGACGCTTCCGCCTTTGTTCAGGGCTTTGTCTACCTTCACTGTCACTGCCAACACTCTCAGAACCATCTGAGTTTTGCCTCTCTTGATTGAAGCCCATAAAACCAGATAGGAAATATTTTTCTAACCGAGATGACACTAACTCGTCGTTATCACCACTACGTTCGGGCTTATCATTGCTATCATCTACTATAGAACCACCCCCTGAGCCACCCTCACTGCACACACTAGATGTTTCCGATCGTGTTTCCTCATCATCGTCTTGCACGTTCCTCCCATCGCCCAAGCCGAAGAAAAAATACTTTTCCAACTCGGTAGCTGAAATGGGCCGCGCTTTTTTAGTAGTATTATGTTCCGTTTCACTTTCTTCACAACTTTCTTCCACTATCGTGTGTAGTGTAAAGTCCAAGGAGCGGCGGCAGTAGGCGAACTCTTCACTGCGTGCGGGCAAGGAGGCTTCATCCCCCGAATCTGAGTCTGATGGAGATGTGGCATCGTCATCCTCGTCGTGGCTGACGTCCTCGACCCATGAGTCGTCGTCAGCCAGCCCCTCCTCGAGACACACGACCGCCGAGAGAGTGTCGGCATTGCTAACAACAGTCACTCCACCAGAAGGTTGCGGCGATTCGTCGTCGGAATTTCGTTCGTCTGTTTCGTTTCGTGGTGCCGCGGCTGCTTCGTTTTGGGAGTTGGTGTGCTGCACGATGATGTCGCGCATGAGCCGCGTCGTGTCCGACGTCACGACGGAGACGCGGTCGTGTGTTATCATCACGCGGCTCGTGAAGCGCGCGGACCCGTCCGCACTGGCCGTGCGCGAGCGGCAAACTGCCGCGGCAGGTGCGCCGGCGCCCCCCTCCGCCGCCGCCGTGCAAACCGGCTGCGGCCCATGAAGTTTCTCCTCCTGCTGTTGTTCGTCAAGCGACTCTTTCTTCAATAGTTCACTCAGTTTGCGCTCGATACCTTTGAACAGGTCTATGTTTTCTAAGGCCGATGAACTTAATTCGTTTTGTTGCTCCGGTTCGGGTGATGGTGATAATTTCGCTAATGATACTTGCGAAACTGGCTCCGTGTTTTCTTGTGTTTCATTTTCGTTTTCCTCGAGAAAATGTACGGCCTTTTTTATTATGTTCGAGTCGCACTCGGAGGCGGATGCGCTGTTAATTGAATCGAAATCGTTTTCGCATATACTCGATCGCTGACTTGCATTAGCGCTGTTTTTGTTGTTATCGGATTTATCGCTATGATAACTGGTTGTAGCACTTGAATTAAAACTATTAAAAGTTTCATTAATTTCACTCTGGAGCATGTTTTCATCACAGAATTTTATGAACGACTTTCTCGAACCTTCTTTTTTCTCAACATTTTCTGTACAAACAACGGCAGGAGTTATTATGTCACTAAATTCAATAGATTCAACTAAAACTATGTTCGGATTTTCATTTTGTTGCGCTATTTCATTATTTTGGATTCCTTCATCGGCGTCACGTAGCACAGGTATTTCAGGTGCAATTATTTCCAAACTATCCGATTTTTTATCGTAGGAGTCGTCGCAATCGATGCCACTACTGTCTGCGCTGTCTTCCATGTCAGATGACGAGTCAGCCGGGTTGACCACGAACACACGAGAGAAGCTTCCTCCACCACCTCCACCGGAATCATCCGAGTCTTCATCCGTAGTGGCCGGTTCTTCAGGCGCCCCACTAATAAGGTCGTAACTTCGCTGGGCGACTCCGCCGTCTTCATCGCTGGATTCAGCAGACTCGTTAGAAGAAGCAAATGCATTCTCCGCCTCTAAGTGATCTGGCATCATATCGGTCGGCTCTGACACAACCGAACGGCACTCGTCTTCAGCAATCACCTTGATATCGTCTGATGTCGCATTATCAACTGGCCGCTCAATACTTTGCTTATCATGTTTATCGCTATCTATCGCCTCTACAATTGGCTGTGACGTTTCGGCCTGGATCGCCTTATCAGGCGTGTCGACGCTGGTCATCTCGATGGGTTTTGTTTTAGGGAGCGCATTAGCTGCAGCCGTGACGGCGACGGCGGCGGCCGTCGTGAACCGAGCAAAGGCTGCAGCATCGAGTGTGGAGAATCCTGGATACGTGCTCCAATTTAGGGTCGGTGGGTTTTGGGGTGGGAAGGCTAGTAATGCGGGCCAGAGGGATGCTGGTACAGGTACGGGTACGGGGACCGGTACAGCGACTATTCTTGGCTCGGCGCCGCAAGAGCAAGGTCTCTGGCAGGGCAGTTGGCTGTGCTTCTTGTCGAAGGTTGTTCCCGGCGCCGTCTGCACTGCCGGGCCGGCCGCACCGGGCTCGAAGTAGTCCCAGTCGCAGTCGTCAGGCACCGGTGGGGCGGCAGACGACGCCGTCGACGATGAATCCTCCGTGTCCTCGCGGCAGGAGGAGTCTGAGCTCAGGAACACGAGGCGGTAGTCCTCAGGCCTCATGCGCCCGGTTTCTGACTCGCTGGCTTCCCCGGCTTCGCTGCTGACGCCCCACTCTGGAAAGTAAAGAGAGTTTTCTGATTAGTTACGAGCATGAATTAATTCGTGGATGTTTGTTGCGCCTGTAGAATTGTTACGAGCAACATTGACAGAATGATAAAATTGTTGCTTAAGTTATTTTCTCAGGCGCTGTAAAATTGTAGAGACAAACAAAGCAACTCAAAAGTAATACCGTGGCGTTATAAATAAACGTTAATTCTTCTTAAATATTCAACACGTAGTTTCAAAGAAATGAAACATATTAAACGTGTTATAAATCTGCGCCAATTAAAATACCGCAGTCATAATCCGCTATAATTAAATCCCAGCCTTGTTATGGAGCCCAATAGTGCATGTCAGTCTGGCAGTGTTGTTCCTGATAGCAATCATGCTAATGCATCGGAGAGAATCGGTAGAAAGCACCACGGATGGGTGGCGGCGGATCGTGAGTCGAAAGCGACTCGAGAACCGAACGGTTGTGTTCAGAAAATTGGATGAAATCTGGCTGGGTGTAAATCTTAAGAGCTAGGAAACAGATTAGTAGTTCTTGAAATCGAAAGAGCTCGGAGAGACGGAGCGTAACGTAACAAATACCCAAACAACTACAGAACATTGTCTGAATAATTTTACTTACTTATATGTATATTTTTTTTTTACTTTGGAGTAGGTAACTAAGCATAATGATGAGTATCTACCAAAAATTTTATTTTGTCTTCGCTAACCAGACAATTAATATCAAGCAATATGCAAACGGCTATTAGGTGTTTTGCTGCGTGAGAATGCACCCAATTTACCTGATGAGAGTTGATTAATTAAGTGAAATATTACGTGTTATATTATTATAACTTCAAAGGTTTTATTTGTCTCATAGCTGAGTCTGCAAACAAAAGATAACATTTATAATGGTAGGCGTATCTTGTACCTTGCCATAAATCTAACAAGGCACACATACAATACTATGACTATAAATGTCAGGGGGTAACGTCGAGCGCAACTAAAACCTACTACCATAATCCTTAAATAGCTGAACATAAGTGCGGAATTCCTGTAAAAGTAGTGTAATCAAGACAATGAATTAACTTGCTTATCAATCGCTTCCTTTTTAGGAAACATACATAAACAATCAACGTACAAGACTTGAATGACGATCAGTCTACACCGATTGTGTACGTCATTGTTATCAAATCAACGTAATAATAAGATTTCAGATCAGCCTAGAATGACAATGAGGTTCTTATAGTACCGGGTAAAAAAACTACACGTGGCTTGGCTTCAATTAAAACTGGAAATGTTTTTGCTGCGGTATGCTTGTGCCCTTCAATGGGAGGTACCTACAAGTACACCATCAGTGCGCAATAGGTCGCGGAAGCCAACATTCTCACCTACTTCTAACTACTAAATATTGCTGAATGCTGTCTTCAACTTTCGTATTTATTGCAAGGGTGAAATTCGGGGTAGAATTACCCAGGTACCTTTACCAACCAGCCATCCTCGTTCATAGGATGAGGTCATTTATAGGTCCAAATCGCGAAGCCAACCAAGTCACAGTAGCTTTGCGATGTGACAGCAATTTAGGTAATTTGCCAAAAAGAAGCACCCGTCAGTAGGTATGTCTATAGACATTTACCCGAGCGTCATAAAATAAATGTACTTCTTTAGAAAAAGTAATGATGAAGCATTGCGGTCAAGCCAAGATCACGATTCAGAGAAAACAATCATAAATGTGGTCGATAAAATACAAATAAAGTTTTCTAGAACAATATCAAATCTTTACTTTCTGCGGATCAATCTGAAATATATTGTCTCGATGTAAATATTTGTGGTTTGCCATCTCTTTTCTGGTTCTGGGTGAAAACGATGACGGAGACACAAAATTTAACCGTTTTCTGATTTATCCGCTGAGACTTTACCGAAAACTATAAACATATTTTAGTTTTAAGACTAATAACACTTTTCTTGCCTTTTCTTCTAAGTCAATCGGACAACGTTTTCGTTCGGAAGAAGTACAGTTCTGTACGTAGGTACCTACTGTATAAGTCATCTCATTTCGTAGACGCAAAGACCTAAGTTTTTTAAACAATTGAGCATCTTGACCCTATGACTCAAGCAGCCAAGAACTAGCTTTTGTTTCTCCCGATCGGCTCTCAGGCCTTGCAAACGAAAGTAGGAGTGTGTTGTGTTGGCGCCAAACCAAGGCTCATTGCCTAAGTTGATCTGTCGTGGGATGCGAGGCCGAGGTTTTTGCCTTCGAAGACAGTGCAGAATAATGTCCTTTGTGAGCCCAAATCGGATAAACATAGGTGGTAATTTGTGGGTATTGGATTTCTGCTTTTATGGCGACTTTGGCGGAGTAGCTCGATTGATTTGGGCTATAATGTGCATGGAATAAAAAATGCAATAAAGCGCCTAATTTTGGTGTGTTATATTGACGCCAAACTATATAATTATCAGCGCAGCAATCAAATGCTACTCCGCGATAATTGTTACATTTTTGTTGATGCTGATTTTGGTGTAACTGTCTGTGTGCAATATATTTCTTTATTTCTTTCATAGGTAGGGGGTTGTTTGAGTCTGAAATAAATAGGCAGAAAAAAAAAGATAACTTAAAGTCACTCAATCATCATCAGTTATCTTCATACTTAAAAACATATGCTTTGGGACATAGACTTATTAATTCTATGCTTTGGGACTTGTATGAATAAAATTGCTTGTTATTAACTGGTTTCCTATCACTCTACCGAGTTGAGGAAATCATCCAGGGTGAAGAAATCATTGGTCTTTGCATTAGCAATACCTAAAAAAAGATACCTACTTCGATCATTACTTTTGATTGCACATAATATAAGTTTTTTTCACGTGTAAAATGTAAATCTTACGTCTTTTACTGATGCATAACATTAATTTGAATTTGCCTACTTTCTGATTCTTATGTGATGTTATGAAATAGTAAATGGTAGACTAGACAGACAGACAGGAAATATAATCTTTAGATCAATTGAGCAATTGAGCATTAATGTTCATTTGCATGTTTAATTACATATTTTTGTCATCTGTTTTATTACGGGGTAACGAAAGGATATTGCAAAATTCATCTCACGCGTTGTAAGAATTTCAAGTTTTTTTTATTTAATAAAAGGTTCTTTGATCAGCCTTATCTCAAACTATTGTGCATCCAAAAAACCAGTGACTCATCATCAATCATAATTGAAACCCGATGAATTTCCTTGTTGCTCAAATGTCCATCCTGCATTCAGAAAAAGTAAAAGTTATGAAAATTATGTTTAGGGTCATTTCAAGTTTAAACTGTATTTTAGAAAAGTTTTGCAATATACATATTTATTTATATTGATAAATAGTGGTGTCGCCGGTCGGTAGGTACTCCTCTAACTATCTCGCTTTAAACGAACAGAGTGAGAGGAGCATTGCATCGCGGACTATATCGATCCCGATATAAACCTTCATGTGTATGTTTTTATTTAAGAACGTCGCTGAAATCGAAACGACTGTCTTCGTTTCGATTTCAGCATTGTTATATCTACATAACAAACAACAAACAAATGTATCCGTATAAAATGTAGACCAGATGTTATCAAAAGTTCACTTTCTATTTGTATTTGAGTTGTTAATGCTCCGATGAGACCGATAGTTCTGATTGGCGAAACTTTATGAAGGAAACCAACATGAGATTACAAAAGTATGTTAAGTTTGGATTTGTAATTTTGTTAGGTAATTAGGGCAAGATGTTGTACCTACTTGGAGGAGTCATTATAATTTCGTACAAAGTAGCCTAGCGGTAGGTACATAGTTTTCAGCAAAAGTACATTGTTTCAGGTTGCCTTTTTTATCTTCTACTTAATAATAGAATCTGCAATGTCATTGCTAGGCTTGCCATGAGACGGCACCTTGAAATCTATGATTACAAATTGTATATTCAAAAAGTGAATTCAAGTTTGTTAGAGAGCCTTATTAAAGAGGATTTGTCCTTAATAAAGAGGATAATAATATTATTAGATTGAAAGTTTTTCATCTAATGAATGCTTGACTTTGTAAGAATGGAACAACCAGTAGCGTAATAAAATAATCAAGTTAGCGTTTACCACTGAAGTGGAAGATTGCTTACAATATAAAACTACTCTAAGTTCATAAGCGGATAAAGTTTTTACGTCTTCACCATGCCAACATAATGTTGTCACTTAGAAGCAATCCCATTACCGACATTCGATACTTACTTCTTTTATTTCGAGACAGACTTTAAGGTTTCCCTTCGAGCCTTCATGCGGCTTCCTTCCGGTCGAAGTTCAACAAACACGAGCAAAACAATTCGGCACTGCCTAGTTACTTTCACAGAACAGTTATCTCCAATCGCACAGAACAGAACTATCACACAAAACCTCTTTTTGATTTCAATCACGTTATTCCGCTGGCCGGTCAGACACATGCACAAGAAGAAAAGAAGTAAACACAAGCGTATATATTTTTCTTAATTTTAGTTCGATTTTTGAAAATTTTAATGGCGCTCGCTGGCGATGGGTCTGGCTAGTGTGCGGGCGCGCGGGGCTCTCACAGGCGGATGTGCGGAGGGAGCCGGCCGGTCGAAGCAAGCAAACTGTTGCGCTCGCCATGCGACGCGTAGTGATGGGAAAATTGCGGGCTGGGGTTTGTCGATGTTTTTTTTTTGGGGTGTCAGAGACGTTGATGTTGATTTTTCTTTTAGGCATTAACTAAGAAGAGTGTGAAGGAAGCGCTCCCGTCCATACAAACGCAGAAAAAGAAATAACAGTTTTGCTACCCACTTTTTTGTCTTTTCTAAAGCACTAACCCATGCTAGGGAGTTTTGCTACCCCTAAATATCTATTATCTCATTTCGTTGATTGTCTTCTTCCAAACGAGATCAGAAATCTGCCCAAATCACGATTTAATATGCATAAACATGAAGGTACTTAAGTACCCATCAAATCATTAAAATTATTTTGTCCATTTTCATAAAACTGGAAACAATTGCATCCTTGTTTTCCGAAATAAAATAATTTGTTATTTATTATATTTTTTATAGTCCGTAATATTAAAAAGCACTGTGGTTTTTATAATACCTGTCTTTTAGCATAAAAGTGTGCATAACCTTTTTTTTATACACAAATAATTTGATTTGGAATTGGTTTAACTAATTTGTAAGTATAAAATTATCAAAATGTTTTATATTGAACCATACACTCGCATTAAATCAATTTGAAGCCCTAAAAGCTAAAATGCTTAAATGTCACAATGCCATCATTGGTTGCGTATGTCCTACTTATAACTCGGGAGGCTTAACATTTGTTTATCGACTAACCCCATCGACAACTACACAAACTAACAACGTGACTCACCTCCAGTTCTCAACGCCAACAACAAAACCTTATCCCGACTCCACAATGACGTAAGCGCCCGACCAACGCGCTCACAAAAACGCCCCTCCACACTGAGGGCCAAATATCGATAGAAAAATAAACAGAACCCGACTGCTAAAAGCACAGCTGAAAGTTATAAACTCGTAGGGTATTGCGCTGAAGCGTCTTCTCTTCAATAATGATTTTTAATTTTGATGATACAAAACACGATTCACTTCAAACTTGCGCTTTTTAAGTTCAATGAAAGTGGCGTAGCGGCAAATGCTCAATTTTTACAGTTTTTTTTTAATTTTGTTGCTAAATCAAGATATTTTTGCTGAAACAAAAATTGCTAGGTAAACCAAAATATTTCAGTTTAGCTATACATTTAAAAAACTGTGAATATTTGGGCTTTTTCGCTACGCTACTTTCATTGACCCTATTTTCGTTAACCCTTAATGTCAGATGTTATGAGGTAAAGCGTCCAGTGGCACATCCATTTACAATAGTTGAGTGAAGTGACCACGCAGACGTGCTGCAGTCTGAGCCATGTTTTCCAAAATCATAACGAATCCCGCGCCTTAGTTGGCTCCGCACGCTTTGACCTTTTCTTTCCAGTAGACTTACTTAGCTGACTAAGCTGATAAAATGCTATAGGTACAGTTAGCCGCACGCTAGGATACCTACCTATTTATGTTCGATTTGCGTCCTTAAGCCGCGCACGGTAAGGGCTACCATGGGGTATTCTAGACTGTGGCCGACCGTACTAGTCAAGCCTACTTCATTTTAAAAAACACAATCTATACTTATAATAAAACTCTAGCGAAGTCAATTCTGTACATTGAATATTTTTAGAAAAAAACTAACAGGGGTTACTAAGTAAACTATACTGAATCCAAAAATGCAAAAAAAACGGTTTATGTCTGTCTGTCTGTCTGTCTGTCTGTCTGTCTGTCTGTCTGTCTGTCTGTCTGTCTGTATGAACTGCAAAAAAAAATTAAAAGTCAGACTTTGAACCACATTCTCTCGAAAACCTACATTGCGGGTTGCAATTTTAACTTGATTTTTTGTAAGAAATATCCATAATTTTGGTATGGCTTCTTGAGAAGGTATGTTAAAAACGTAATGCTGAACCCATTTCTGAAAAAAAAAAAATGTCCGACTTTATTATCTCGGAAACCGTTGATTTCCCAGGCATAGTTCCTTGGGCGAAAATGTTCGTTATGATGAGGACTATACGTATACGTGGTCTCCCGCTTTGTTGGCGGTCTTTTAACACTCTGTATAATAGCACGCTACGACTTTTGGCATTTCGGGCGCATATTGTAAATGAAAAATCGGCATTTGTTTTTATTTTATTTTGGCGGAAAATGTTTGTTCTACAAGCGTAGCATAAGGCCGGTTTAGAGCGTATCTATGGGTTTAAAACAATAGGTATCTCACTCTTTTGTTTGACGTAGAGCGGGATGGACAGAGCCATAGATACGCTCTAACCCAGCCTTATGATGCTTGCTGGAGGGAATTGTGAGTGGTTTTCGGTGGAGGTCGGACAAAGTTTATCGATGTTAGAAATGTAGTACTGTTGCGTCGCGGTCGAAATGTTCTGGGTTTAAACCCACGCGAGGTTGAAATTTTTTTTTGTGCCTTTTTTTAATATTTACTCTACTGAGCCCAACTTGATATTAAAAAAATACATTTTATTTGCCGTAGAGCGGGATAGACAGAGTTATTTGCGGTAGATACGCTCTAACCCAACCTTATGCTTTGCTTGCTGGCTTAGCCTGAGAATGGGTAAGACCTTATCTATGGGCTTATAACTTTATCTATCCCACTCTACGTCGAGGGAGTTACATAATAAACCCCCATACTTCCCAGGCAATTCTTATGCTAAGCTTCCTGGTATCTTACACGGGCGATACCCAATCTAAATAAAACATATTTTATCATAAATGTATTGTTTAGATTAGGGCACACACACGCAGACAGACACACAGACAGGCACACCCTCATAAACACATAAACAGACACACACACAAAGCTATCAAACTTATGACACCCCTCTTTGTTGGTCGGGGGTTAAAAAAAACCTTCCTTTTGAGTTTTCCTCCACAGTCGAATTTAAATTAAATGTCAAATGTGTAAAAACGCATACGAAGTCGCGGGCACAACTAGTATTATCTAAGGTAACATTTTAACATCGGCAACAGGGCGGCCTTAAAACTCGGACACTGCTACTACCTCATACCTAATATTATAATTTTATGAAATACAATCGAGTAGGCATGAACCTACATACATACGCACGACAAACATAATCCCCTTTTCTTGCCCAGTCGGGTAGAAAACGAATGCAAAGCGGGTGGCGTTTACGCCGTTCTGCTGATTTGAGCGCGGAGGAACAATGAACTTGCAGTGGTGAACTAGACCAAACAGAGCGAGGTAAAAATTACTTTTTGAAAAATATTTTAGAATACGCTCAGTGACAGGATTAGGTTTTGCTTATACACGTAACGTTGTGGTATAGCGTATTGGTCCATGTTTGCCTGGTTTCGATAGGGTACCAGCATATCAAGTCGATTTTCTAGTTAGGGGAGCCAGTATCACAAAATACCTACATTACCACCAATATTGGAGTTCATAAGCAGAACCAAATTAATAGCACATACATAAATTTTTAACCTATAATAAAACCAATTCGCCGAAAACAATTAAGAATAAAGTAGGAAGGTATATAGGTCGCCATGAATACGCTAAGAAGCACTATTTCATAGAACTAAATCTAGATTCTAGACTATCGTGGGTCATTAAAAGTGAATAAATCTAGGATACCCATGATAGTTACAAATGTATTATTATTATACTTTATTGCACACGAAACACATTACAGGACACATTAGATAAGAAAAGACATGTACAAAGGCGAGCTTATCTCTGTAAGAGATTTCTTCCAGCAAACCTTGAGGGATAGGAATTTAGATTGATAAAACAGGTAAACATACGTAATGTAAT
This sequence comes from Zelleria hepariella, assembly GCA_949319315.1. Taxonomy (NCBI): domain Eukaryota; kingdom Metazoa; phylum Arthropoda; class Insecta; order Lepidoptera; family Yponomeutidae; genus Zelleria; species Zelleria hepariella. The sequence continues at coordinate 6,393,658 of OX439387.1, read as the reverse complement.
TATTGTACTATTGTTATTTTTTCATGGTGTCAATTTAAATTACTTCCACTTAAACTTATCACAATTTAAACCATTTATCCTATTATCTAGAGTGCAAAATATAAAAGTTAATCGCTTATAATCGCGAATAAGTTTGCTACAATTATAACCCGTGTCATTTAAAGAAAACATTTAGGACGGAGTTAAAAACCTAGCGTGGTCTCGCTTTGACTGTATTAATTAGAACGAGAGGGCGAGTGTTTGAAGTTCATCCTAAATGTTTTCTTTAATGACACGGGTTATACTTTGAAAGCTTCGAATGAAATGGACACAATTTTGTTTCTACACGTAGGTACCTGTCTTGAAAAGAAGGTCAATAGGATCATGCCAGCTTTTAAAGAGTGTAGTCGCTCACCTTTCTTATGTGCGACCCACTTTTTTTACGTGTCTTTATGTGGGTGGATCTATTGAGATTTGAATAGGTAATGTAACACTGCTTTAAGTTCATGTAAGCAACGTTTCTAACGAGTGAACTTTACGTCTAACTTCCTAAACTTTTTCGACACGAGAGAAGAAGAATAGTTATTTGTTATGCAAGAATGCAAAATTATTGTTTGCGGCGAGTGCTCGTATTGAAAACCGAGCTAGCGAAGGTTTCTAAAATTGAGCCACGAGCGTAGCGAGTGGTTCAAAAAAAGAAACCTGAGCGTAGCGAGGTATTCAGAAGCACGAGACGCAAATAATATTGCATTCGTGCGAAACACAAAACTTTTCATCTCACAGAAGCGAGGAAATGACTTTGTTAGCCAAGCGGGACAAACTCTATAGACAACTACTTACAGGCAAAACAGGTGAGTCAAATAAGTTCCTTTTAAAAGCATATTTTACTGTAGTTACGGCCGCCGCACTAAAGTTTTGAGCTTCGTTGGTATTAAAACCATTCGTTTTATTAATAATTTCCTGAAGTTTATTTATCCAGACACAAAAATAATGTAAATAAAAGAATGTTTTTTTTTCCGGGTGCATTCTGAACTTATACCATATAATAAATTAAAAATTTGTAGGAGATAAAAAATGAAATTAGTAATATCGTTTGAAAAAATGTATTTAACAAACCAAAACATAATTATCTATTTGATAAAACAGAAGCGCAGCATTTTTTTTATTTACTGGTATTTAAAAATAAATATGTGTACAAAATATTGAAAAGACTATTAGAAGAAACCGCGTTTCTGAATGTTCTATTCCGTGACTTTACCTTTTTAAAAGATGCTTATGCACCATTTACATTCACAGTTTTGTATAGAGAATGGGCACGAACAATCGCTTTCGCTGAAATACGCGTTTAAACGAACTATGAATGAGGTTTTATTTTCCATCGGGATCTGGCATCTACTTAAACGGCCAGTGTTTTTTTCTTTTTCAAAACCATAGGGCGCGGGAAAGACTGTCCCGGCGTCGCGTTCAAATTTCGAAGCGCACAAAAGTTCAGATAGTTTAAATCCGGCCTTTACACGATCGTAAGTTACTAGTAACAGCAAACTTTCCGAGCGTGGGAGATGAAAAATATATTATTGTTTATTGCTATAACAGCTTTTGTTTTGATCATTATTGGTTGACCAGCCCCTCTACCCTTGACGCATGTTTCCAATGCGGCCGCAATATGGCGCAATTTACAAAATTTAATATTTTACAAATTAAGACGCATTTTGTGTTTTTATTGAATAAAACAGCCTTACCTTTGAATAAACATTACAAAGTATTTAAAATCAAAGCATTACTATGCGAATTCAAAGAGAAATAATTTTTTAAACTTTTTCAATTGGTTCGCAATAGCGTCAAGGGTAACCCCACAGGCAGGAAATTAAGTTATACGACTTATCATATCACACAGAAACATGTAAAACTATTACCTAAACCAGTCGTTACGGACAAAAAAGCAGTACAATAGTTCCTACAGTTTTTTTCTAAAAACTTAAAAACGTAAAAACTTCCAGACGTTAGCGTTAGAGGTCAAATAATCTTTGCAATGTTTGGTAACAAAAACTTAGTTTTTGTCGATTTATACCCACCCAAGATATAAGCTTCACGTTTTTCGAACTAAGATCGAACTACGATAAGACCAAATAAGTATCAAACCATAATCTACAAAGCTTATTTTTATGGTTAAAATCATAATAATCAGAACCCAATAATCTAACATCAATAAACTTACAACAATTAAATTATTGAGCTAACCCATTGTATCAACTCATCCTCCCATATAAAAGACATCAACGATCTTTAGGACCCACTCGAGAGCAGGCGTTCATTCAAACGATCTATTTATTTCCAACTGAACAAAAAACTACATAATTTACAAGCTATTAAAGTTCATTTCCCTCTGCATTGGTTGTTGCTATCTGAATCCAAGTATGTTGTGGTTTTATCCTACTTGAGAATACGGTTGTATAAAAAACGGATTGTTGTTTCAATTAACGAACGGGTTAACTTCCTACGTGAAGCCTACACTTCCGTCAAATAAGGCGGCGACAAGAGACATTGCAGTAATATTTTGAATGTATTTATTTGGATGCATTCAAAATTTAACGTGGTGTTGATTTTTTTTCTTGTGCTTATCTAAGAATGGGAAAATAAACACATAATTAAAAATAATTTTGAAAAAAAAATATATTTTATAATACATATTTTTGTGCACCTAAAATTATATTATTATTATTTTAAGTTCTCCTTACAATAAAATTTTATGTATTATTACTGTAAAGCCATTTTTCGTGTAGTGACATCTATGAAACTATCTTTGCAGTAAGTACGCTACAATTCAAGTGCTCAGACAGAACGATTCATGTGGTCTAATTATAGATGGCGCTTTAGCCAATTTTATTCAACGCATTAATACAATGTATAAGAAGGTAACTCAAGCTCAGAAAACCTCAGTTTATTTAACTAAACTACATAACAAATCTACTGAAATTTCTAAACTGAAAAATAACATTGAAACACCTTTGCATTTTCTATTCGTCGCTAGCGCCATCTAGTACAGAAATGCGCATATTTTCAAACAGTCTTTGCAGTCCGCAATTTCGTAGCAGTAGTTCATGCAAGAAATACTAGATGGCATAATAATACACTTGTAGCGGAAAACCACTATAGCCTAGGGCCCTAAGTAGGTACCTGATTGAGCCAAGTTTTATAGCCTAGAAAAAAATGATTATGACCGGAAAAGTGGAGAGTTCGAGGCAAACCACCCGCTAGCTAGATGGACGGATATTATAACCAAAGCCACGAAAAAACATCTGCATGAGCTGCCCCTCTCCCTTTACGCATTCTTCCAATTCGGAAGGCAAAGTTTTTTGTTCGAAAGTCCGTTATTGGCTTAATCTTATCTTTAGACAATATTGAGAAACTAATTTAAATATTTTTTATTTTGGTCCAGTAGTTTTGTTTTTATGCGCTTAAATGTTTTGTTCCTATGACCGCCAACAATATGCAGACCGTCGCGTGACGTCATAAAAACGTATCTTTGAAACGTTGTAAAATCCAAACTACTGAACCAAAATAAAAAATATTGAAATTAGTTTCTCAATATTGTCTAAAGATAAGATTAAGCCAATAACGGACTTTCGAACAAAAAACTTTGCCTTCCGAATTCGGCCGCAATATAGCGCAATTTACAAAATTTAATATTTTACAAATTAAGACGCATTTTATGTTTTTATTGAATAAAACAGCCTTACCTTTGAATAAACATTACAAATTATTTAAAATCAGAGCATTAATATGTTAATTCAAAGAGAAATTAATTTTAAAACTTTTTCAATTTGATCGCCATAGCGTCAAGGGTAACCCCCCTGATCCGTATCGCGAGTAAATAGAACGCAATGGATAACTCTACTCTCCGCCACCTTCAAGTGATGGTCACGAGACTCAGCATTGAGGGAACGACTGGATGGACTAGGTAGGTACGGTCGGCCACAGTCACAGATACCCCATGGCAGCTCTTACGGTGCGCGGCATAAAGGCATCCATCGAACAAACAGGGTTATCCTAGCGTGTGGCTGACTGTACTAGGTACAGCCCCTCTACCCTTGACGCTATTGCGATCCAATTGAAAAAGTTTAAAAATTAATTTCTCTTTGAATTCGCATAGTAAGGCTTTGATTTTAAATATTTTGTAATGTTTATTCAAAGGTAAGGCGGTTTTATTCAATAAAAACACAAAATGCGTCTTAATTTGTAAAATATTAAATTTTGTAAATTGCGCCATATTGCGGCCGCATTGGAAACATGCGTCAAGGGTAGAGGGGCAGGGCTTTGAAGGTGTTAAACCACTTTTCGATGTAATGCGGAAATATGAACGACAGCATTCTAATAAATACAGGCCACTCCAATCGCCTACTTCTGTAATCTGTGTGTGACCATGCATGCATCAAAGATTAAAGTTAGATTGCAGATCGTTACATGCAAACCTCCGATTACTAGTGTTGAAGCGTAACATCAAGTAAACAAGGATGAGACATACACATACACAAACACACATACATACAACAACGCAACCTTCGGTTTCTACTTATGAACAAGCTAAGAGTTTCCCATCAGGCTTCTGGAGGGTTACCCTTGACGCTATTGCGATCAAAATGAAAAAGTTTAAAAATTTATTTCTCTTTGAATTCGCATAGTAATGCTTTGATTTTAAATACTTTGTAATGTTTATTCAAAGGTAAGGCTGTTCTATTCAATAAAAACTCAAAATGCGTCTTCATTTGTAAAATATCAAATTTTGTAAATTGCGCCATATTGCGGCTGTATTGGAAAAGTGCGTCAAGGGTAGAGGGGCTGATCTAAAGCTTCCTCGTTAATGTCATGGATGGCCGGATCTCTAGCGCCACCTTACCATTGACATTCATTTTTTTTCATTTCTTTCTTGATCTAAAGCAGCACATAAACGTTTACATTTTCGTTGCAAAGTCACCCGTGAAGTAGGTAACCATGTAATAGAGTGCACGCGTGTAAGACCATTTTCAAATGTTCAAATCGCTTATAATCTCTGAACGACGCAAAAAGGTTTTTTTCATTATTTTTCCCAGTGCCGTTATGTATGACTTGCCCTTTCACCCGATTCCCGCTTGAATTACGAGACTGAGTCTGCGTATATGTTTCGGCTGTTTTTGAGACCACTTTTCTATTCCTATATTTAAAAAGTAAGATGTAGCCTGTACAATTGTACTTGTCCTACTAGCTGGGCAAAGGCCTTCTCTCAGAGAGAGAGTTCGAGCTTAATCACCACGCGTGCTCAATGCGGGTTGGCGATTTTTGCGTTGAGGGTATAATGCCTCATACGCTCAGGTTTCCTCACGATGTTTTCCTTCACCGTCAGCGAGTGATATTGCTACTACAAATTCAGAAATGTACGTAACTTTGAAATTAAACAAAGTCATAGATACATGCCAGCACCGGGAATCGAACCGAGGACCTTTCGCTTCAGAGTCCACTGTTCTACCCACTAGACCACCACCGCTTTATTCCTATATTATGTTGTGAAAATTAAAATAGCAACAAACCTGGATTTGCGGGCGTTCTGCGTCGTCTAGCCGAGGCTCTCCTAACAACCGTTGACACTAACGAATCCATCTCACTGCCAGAGTCCCATCTGGGCCTCTGAGTTTGCGCCCGGACCACCGGTATCATTCTGGCATCATCCTCCGTGTCTCTGTCACTACTTGTCGGCGGCAGGTTCGACTCGTCACTTTCAGGCACTATCGGAACACTTTTCAACACTTCACCACTGAGGTCAACACTCTCAATTTCACCGTCAGCTCTCGTGAATGGATGGGTTAAAGTCCTCCTAATGTTGCTCTTGCGATGGCGTGTAGAGCCCTCGGATAGAGACCTTTTGCAGTTGACTTTAGGGTCGAGTTTAGCGTCTCTGTAGGTGCGCTGCAGGTCTGATGGGGACAGGGACTTCTTTCTGGAGTTCCGACGCTTAGTGCTGCGTTTCTGTCTGACGGTTTCCCTTGTCGATTGCATTGTGAGGGCATTTGTGAGATCTGCAGACAAAAAGGAAAAAGACATTTAAAATAACGCTTGTGGTAGTTGCAATACAGTTGAGTAACTTTCAAAAACTAGATACATCATCTTAATCGGCTAAAGATTAAGCGCCACTTAATTTGTTTTGAATTTCAACAGACATCTATTTTATTTCGTAACTCCAAGACGATTATATCGTTACAGTAGATAATAACTGTTTACCATTCGACGTACAGTAAGGTTACAAAACCTCTTCTGTACCTATAGAGTAATTACATAAACGTGATTCGACTTCGCCATAAACAGGACAGAGAGTACGTAACATAAATCTATATTTTATGGCATAAACATGAATCTGAATAGAATAAGGTAAGACGAACGAATCGATTCCATATTTTTTTAAAGAAACGAAATACCTTGGGCTCTGTAGCAAAACCGCAACCGCAGGCCAAAGAAATGTTATCTCTCTACATCTCGTACCGATTCCAACGTAACACTGCAGTTCCTACGTAAACTACAGTGCAAACTGGCTGCACGAAAATAATTAGAGGCTTTATCGCTAAACAAACACTTTTTATCACACAAGTAACGCCTAGGTTGCGGTCGAGGCGAGACTGAAGTCTGCGCAGAGTATTCATCCACTGGAACGTCAATGTTTTTTAAATGAATTAATTAGTTTATAATTTAAAAAGCTAAAGGTTACATTTCACGGTCACTGATGCTCGCTGATGGGAGCGTCCGCGCAGCGAGAGAACGTATGCAGAACTGCGGCGGCAAGCAAGGAACACTGCTGAAACGCTACGGCTATACCTCGATGATACCTTTCACACCGTGACGATTACTTACTTAGGGTGGTATTCTAGAACGCCACTTAAACTCAGTTTAAACTAGAACGCTACTTAAACTCTGTTTAAACTCAGTTCAAACTAGAAAGCTCCTTGAACTCTGTTTAAACTCAGTTTAAGTAGAGTTTAGTAGTGTCGACTGTCGATAAAACAGTGCATGTTTTGATTTGAATATCCCTCCCTTCATATCAAAATATGCACTGCTTTATCGACAGTCTGAACTCTGTTTAAACTGAGTTTAAGTAGCGTTCTAGAATACCACCCTTAGTACCGTGCAAAAAGATATCGGAATTTGATATTTTGTTTGTTTGAGTAGGCGTGTTTGACATTTGATAATGTTTTTGATTGACTTACATTGAGAGCAATAAAACTGAATCCGAATTGGGTAGACGATCCAAAAAAAGTTGATACTAAAACCACTTAATTGTACAGTTTAGCTCTTTCATGTGGTAAAGATGTAAAAACACGTCGTCGAGGTGAAATGTGATAATGGTCGGTGAAGGCACATTTTATAATTAATGCTATGAAGGCGATAACATAACTGTCTTGTAACATAACATTATTTGCCACTAGACTAAACTATCATTGAGAAAAATGCGGGTGAAACACTGACTGTACTTTTGTTATTTGATGGTGGTAGCAAGATACCGTTTGCTTGTGATACAAAACGAAAATTACATATTAATTAATTTGTAGGGGCATGGACACAAAGTAAGCAGTATTGTTTTTATTTATCAGTGTGTACACACAACCAAAAATGTCTTGATTAACTTCCAGTGCTTTCTAGCTCTCTTTGCAAATTATGAGTTTATTTTATTTACTTACTTTGTATTTATTTGCTTTCAAGCCTACTCCAACTAAAACAATGTCCCAGGCACTGCAGCACCGAATGGTCTCTTCACCCATCTAGTGTAAGTGAAGGTGCCACTGGATGCTGTATAAACAATCCCATTACGTAGATGCAAAGGCCTTAGTTTTTCTATAATATCTACCTATATTGTCTCGTTTAGCGATTTGTCTAATATGGGTAATACAATGCATTATCTAATCCAGAATATTTATACATTATATTTTATTGTAGCATTAGATTGTTGTAGGTGGAAATTATCTATGGAATGCTCGATTAGATTTTAATAAAAACAAAGCGTAATTTGATTAACAAACACATTTGGAATTTGTTATACATTAAGTATGCATATTGCTTACAAAAAGTCGTATAATGCATTTTCTTTTTACTGGAACAACTGCCAACTGGAAATGATTGAACTCGAAATACATTTATTTCAGCGTCGACTAAAAAGCTAATTTGTTTGTCGTTTGATTTTGGGAGGGAGAAGAACGTTTCAACAAATAACATACTATGAACCCGAATTCTTCATTGTACAGTAGGCACCAGGTACTTCCACACTTTCTTTCATGAGCCTGATCAGATTACAGACCTACTCAAGTAGATCAACAGTTACAATTCCCAAGACAAGTTCAAGTTCCCATCACAATTATGATTCGTGCAAAGCTACTTGTTCACGTTTCTCATGCCCCGTGTAACAATAGGTTACACTGTCTAGGCACCCATTCACTGATTGTAGTGCTAATATAATAGCACCTTTACGGTAGTGAAGACTGCTCTGTTGTAAAGATACCCTAGCTGATGCCCTAGCGTAGATTTATACAACGTGGTAACAACAAAATACTTACATGGTGGAATAATACAAACAACGTCTACCTATGTGGCAAAAAACTGGGATGAAAACAAAATCTGCTGTTCCATACATTTGGTTCAGTACTGAACCAGTCTTATGGAATTTTTTTTCGCATTTTTTTGTGCACGTTCGTTTGTAGAAGGGTGCTGTCAAATTGAAATGCACCCTGTACCTAGATTACTACTATACGTTACTATAAATATTTTTGTGTTAGTGCTAGAAAGTTAGAAATTGTTAAAAAAAAAAGTTACTACGTTACTATTTTCTGTCTTAATAGAACATTTCCTACACTCACTACTCTCCAAAAACCGACTGCTATTTTAGTAAGACAAGTATTATTTTTCTCGTTTTTACTTTTTGTTGCATCAAACAAGGGCATCAAATATTGTTACGAGTGCCATGATAGCCACGTTGAAAACAGACTTGTATTCAATTAATGCTATATTACATTCATACACAAAAGTGAAGTACAAAAGTGAAAAATATATCGCCTTTTTGGTATCAGACGGTTAAACATCAGCTTAACGTACAAAGGAATTTGAAATATTTTCGTCAAAGAATAGATTGTCTTGGCCTTCAAAATATTTGAATACTTTATCTCTGGTTGATCCTAATATGGAATTGCAAATACCTGCAAATGCGAATGTTATTGTTTGTTTTCTTACTTCATCAAAGTCGTGACTATTCGTGACATACATTTTATTTACTTTAGATACTCAAACCATAATTGAAAATACTCTTACACCAATAAAAAAGAGCACGATTACTAGCTTTTTGCACGAACCTTATAGAGTCGTGCAAAGCTAACTTTGCAATGGAGCATCCGAAATAGTAATTTCCGTACGTTGCAGTGGTACATGTTACAAGTTCTACAAGTGGTACATGTTACGTCAGTTATTGTCTGTTACAATTTTGTTTTGGGGAATACATTGAAAATATGGTGAAAACATACAAAAACAACGTACGGAAATTACTATTTCGGATGCTCCACTGCAAAGTTAGCTTTGCACGACTCTAGTTGCAAACTTCACATTATTTCATTATCGGTCACCTATTTAGCTTTTCATACCATCTTTATTTTATCCACCATAATAGCGTAAAGTTACCGCTTAGCAGATACTGTTAGATTAGATTTAGTCATCCAAATTTCCTAAAATAACTTAGTTCAGAAAATATTGACATAATTATAACTTCTACATATTAATTAACAGTTACAACGAACAAGGCCACTTCAGGGGGGTTACCCTTGACGCTATTGCGATCAAATTGAAACAGTTTTAAAATTAATTTCTCTTTGAATTCGCATAGTAATGCTTTGATTTTAAATACTTTGTAATGTTTATTCAAAGATAAGGCTGTTTTATTCAATAAAAACACAAAATGCGTCTTAATTTGTAACATATTAAATTTTGTAAATTGCGCCATATTGAGGCCGTATTGGAAAAATGCGTCAAGGGTAGAGGGGCAGACGTGCCTATAAGTTTAGATTGACAGTTTCAGTCAAAGTGCCATATCAAAAATGAGGAACAGAAAAACAAAAACGGAAAAACCTATGCGAGAAGTAGGCGTCACAAGCAAGGTTCCTTCGCAACCTAGATTATTAATACTAGTATCCAAGTACGTGGTAGAGCCAACTTTTAAGACTTCGAACTATGTAGGTTAGACGTCAACAAGCGGGAAGTAGGTGGTCTAGTCACTAGTCGATTATGAAAACAGCGATGGCAAAGATAACGTATAGACACGTCTGTCTGTGTGCCAATTGAGACGTCGAATGAAATGCAACGGCGGCAAATAGCGTTATTCCTTTTCCGGTATAAATCGCTGATTATGGTATATCTTCATTGCTTTTTATAAAAATAAAAAAAAACACCATTTCAGTGATTGTTTTTTATTGAAAAGGGTTTATCAATTTTATATGAGAATCGAAGTGATATCTACGTTGGTTCAACCCGATTTGACGGCAAATGATAATCTTACTCTACTGGAATCGATTTTTATTCCAATTGATTAAGGTGATACATTGTTTTTTTTTGTCAGAGATTATTTTTTATTGAAAAAGGTTTATCAATTTTATGTGAGAATCGAACTTATGTATTATATTATGTATGTTCAACCCAATTCAATGGTGAACGATAATCACTCTACAGAAATCGATTTTTATTCCGGTTGTAGAGCTAATTTTTGTGATTTTTAAATTTACTCTTGAGTTTACATATTAATAATTTCTTGAAATAAAGCCATCTAATCTGCATGGTTACATAAATAACATATAAGATGTAAATAAATCACAAAACTCTTTGAAAAAGACGATGAGTGCAAAATAATGACCTCACATTCATTTGTGTCTGATAAATGTATCTTCCAACGATAGATGCTTTCACTTCCACCTTTCTATCATTTGTCTTTTTAACTATGGGGTTAAAAAAAGTGTAATAATCTTTGCAGCCTCTAAAAACACCTTTAATTGCACCGGGGCATTACATAACCTTAACTCCATTCGTTAAAATCCATAAAATCGTTTTAATTAAACAATTACACATGTATGTCAAACAAAAGACAATTAAATTTCTTCTTGGTTCTTGCGAGTCATTCCTGCTATGATCGATTTTTGTACATACACTCTGTGATCCAATTATTCTGCATCTTCAATGTAAATTTTTTATTGTATTGTTTGTTTAAACTGTTATGCCGATAAACTTTGACTAAGTAATATTGCTTTTCATAACTTAGTTTTCACGAAAATTATAACAATAATAGCTAATTCCGTGACCGTTTTTTGACAGAAAACAAACTTTTTATACCCATATTTTTGACTAGCAGCCCGTCCTGGCTTCGCACGGGGTAGAAAAAGACATTTTAAGACTCATTTTTCTACTTTCTATGAAATGTAGCCTATGTCAAATTGGAAGAATGTAGCATTCTATTGGTGAAAGAATTTTTTAAATCGGCCCAGTACTTTTTGAGCCTAATCATTACAAACATACAAAAATAGGTACAAATCTTTCCTCTTTATAATATTAGTGTAGATTGTGTAGATATAAAGTTCAAGTCAGATTGCAGTCGAATGTGTGGCACGTATATCACATTTACCCAGCCTATTGTTAACCACATAAGTCACCTTGATAATATTTGTCGCCTCTCTCTCAAACTGTTATAACAAGGTTGCCGCCTTCGTATTGAAGCCGGATATCCAATTTAATTTACAGACCGTTGCACATCAATCGAGTTGGTGGTACGATTCTGATACATTTTTTCCTGTATAAAATAATAATTTTACTGTTTTTTTATATAGAATAGACTATTCTTTACTATACTAGAATTTTTTTAAGGAAAAAATTGATTTTTTTACATTCGCACACTTCCTCATATTTCCAATAATTTGGTCAAAAAAAGTTTGGGGGCAGTAAGTACCTCTAGTTTTTCAAGAAAATCACCAGATATTCTTGTAGAATCCATAAATTTCCAGTTGCGATTTCTGATTTCTCCAAAGAAATGTTGGTCTCAAGTTATGTAAAGTTGGAGCAATACTCTTCTACCATATTCAGTAACTTGTTTGCGTAGAGACTATCATTATCAATTCGAATCGGTAGTTAGTACAGTTTTAAGGTCAGTATCATAGACATGTTATTTGTTCATATTATTTACATGCAGCTTCCAATTAAAACATTGACTCTTTACTAACTTCGTAGTTTCAACTACTATCATAGCTATCAAGGAGGCTTGGAAATATAAATACTTTATATAAATTCATCTTTTAAAAATTATAATATTGTATTAAACAAAGTCGTGTTAGTTACAACATGTATAACTCGAGAACGGGTGGGTCGATATTTATGATTTTTTATTTGTTGGATTTCTCTCCGCCCCGAATAGCAGAATAACCATCAAAACAACGGAAAAACTCACAAGAAAAAAAAAGTCTGCGCGGACGAAGTCGCGGGCAAATGCTAGTAAATAAATAAATTGTGTTGTTCCCTTATTATTTAAGATCCCTACAAAATAAAGTTTCAAAGACCATAGTATTAATTACTTAAACTTTAGTTTCTTAAAATTAATAAAACCTCATACTTTTTGTCGCAATAATAACAAATAAGTAATGAACGCAGAATTTGATTGTGTATGTAATATTAAAATCTTTTGAAAGAACTATTTGACAAAACTTTTTGCCTAGGACTTAAAGGTCCAAGCTTTTCCCACACTTCCAGAGGTAAACTGACCTTCTGACAGGTTTTCTTTCAAAGGTAAAGCAAGTCCAGGACTTCTTTATTTCTTACGGCTGACATCAGAATGCTTAGGGTGGGCAATGGAGTCTAACTGTTTAACTATAACATCAATCTCCATCTCTATCTTAGATATCGTGATCAAGACTTTTGATTTGAACTTTAAATGGCAGGTGAGAAACAAATGCGGTCTGAAAGTCCTAAAAAACGCAAATATCTTTTATGTGTCAAATTGAAAGTGCGTGTCACTAGCTCTGGGGGGCTCATTCTGAGAAATGTCGAACTTACATAATCTAGAAGAATATTGTTCCTATCTTTCGAGAATTCCATCACCAGTTGCATGTTTATTTTTTCCGTGAATTGGCTTCTGGTATGTAGGCCTAAGATGGCAGCCGTAGATTTGGATTTCGTCTCCTCTTACCTATCTACAGGTAAAATATTGTGTGAAAGACAAATCTTGAGTCTACCGCAGCCATCTTAGCCCGGCTGATGTTGAACTTAGACAATTGGATCCCTGAGCAATTAAAATCAAACGTTCCCAGCGCAACCAGGCTGGAAAAACTAGCTCCCGTCTCCCCAAGCAAGCAGCGTGGGTGGTTAACCTTGCAGTGGTAGACCAAAACACATTCAAGGGAAACAGACGGAGTAATGTTAAGAGTGCAGAAGTCATTGCTGCGAAACCTTTTACCGGTCAACTTACGTACGAAAATAATGTTTTTAAATGTTACATTTGATCGCTCTTGCAGAAATTGGACGTTAGACAATTGGATCCCTGAGCAATTAAAATCAGACAGACCCCTATCCGTTCCCAGCTCAACCGGGCCGGAAAAACTAGCTCCCGTCTCCCCGAGCAGGCAGCGTGGGTGGTTAACCTTGCAGTGGTAGCCCGAAACACATTCAAGGGAAACGTAGAAGGTCTATGTTGCGAGCGCGAAAGACATTGCTGCGAAACTTTTGACCGGTCAATAACTTACTAAATGAAGTCTCAAAATGTTGATCTCACCTCCCTCCCTCCCTCCATTCCGTTACGTAATGGGTGCTTTGTAGTGGTAAATTGCTTGCAAGTTTTATTTCTAAACTTAAATATTATGCCGTTTGCTATTCACAAACCTCCCCCCTAATTTTTGCACGATGCTATTGTTTGAAATCTCTGCATCATATTGAGCAGGAATGATAGGTACTAAAAGAAGTTAGTTGAACTTCAGGGGCTGCTCTTGCTCGACAAGTGCCTAAAATTTAAATATGGCTGTTGTTATAACAGACTAGAAGGGCCGTATCCATCAAGAATATTGTATCCCACCAAAAACATTCTGTAAAAACTAGCCAGGTCTCGATGGATCTGCTTATTTATCTCTAAAAAGTAATGAAATCTAGACAAAGTCGTGCCAAGTCTAAGGTTCCTTATTGCGATTTCTTTATTATTATAGTTAATGTTGTGAGACTTGGCCGTTGAAGGGTACACAAGTGGTTCTGGCGACAGATTGGTACAATGGTGTCATGGAGCACCTGGTTTTGTACCCTTGTGTACCCTTCAACAGCCAAGTCTCACAACATTAACTATAATAATAAAGAAATCGCAGTAAGGAACCTTAGACTTGGCACGACTTTGTCTAGATTTCATTACTTTTTAGAGATAAATAAGCAGATCCATCGAGACCTGGCTAGTTTTTACAGAATGTTTTTGGTGGGATTTCACTTCTTTTTGTAGAAACGAGGGCATATTGATTAATATTATTAGATTTTTTTATTTGACCCAGTTTTTAAATTTGTGTAATGTTCGAGTAGAATAAAGTTAATCGTCCGACTATTTCTTGTTGAACGAGCGAGCGAAGCGAGCGAAGTCCTCCGAGTCTGCTGGAACAATCCGGCGTTTGTATGTATGTATGAATGTTTGTTCGACGATAACTTGAGTAATTTTGGTCGGATCGTAATGAAATTTGATAGGCGGGTAAACTAAATTAAAAGAATTTTTAAATTCGAACATGAGCCAAATCGGTCGATGGGTTGCCGACATATGGGGTTGTATCACAGCCTTCTTTATTTAAAGAAGGCTGTGGGTTGTATAGTTTAAATGCAAAGCGCGCGCGCGCCTGCGCGAATGGCGTAAGCAAAGTTATACATCTGTGACTGAGGTCGCGAGTTCATAGTTCGGAGCGAACCACTAGTGGGACGCTATAGGCTAGGTTAAATGAAGATGTGTGCCACTACGCTGGATTTTTGCAATGACAGTCGATTTTTTTATGTACCAATAGTAGAAGGGGCATTACCATAATATCTCTAATAAAGCTGATACCAGCTGAAGGTTCTTCATCAGATACTTCAGACCTTAGATTTTTGACATCAAATGAAGCGGCCCACCAAGTTGAATATTTTTTGTAAGGGCGGTATATGTCGATCTATAATAGTTTGGTTGGGTTCTTGTGTTTTCTAATCAGGGTCACCAGGTACTCCAGATCTTCGATTATCCTAGTTTTTATAGTTTTCCCTTTATGTGGCCATTAAACCCTAACTCTGTACCAAATTTCAGCTCTCTGAGTTTATGGGAAGTACTAGTTCTATTGGCTCTTGTGTTTTCTAATCAGGGTCATCAGGTACTCCAGATCTTCGATTATCCTAGTTTTTATAGTTTTTCCTTTATGTGCCCATTAAACACTAACTCTGTACCAAATTTCAGCTCTCTGAGTTTATGGGAAGTACTAATTCTATTAGGGCTCTTGTGTTTTCTAATCAGGGTCACCAGGTACTCCAGATCTTCGATTATCCTAGTTTTTATAGTTTTCCCTTTATGTGCTCATTAAATTCTAACTCTGTACCAAATTTCAGCTCTCTGAGTTTATGGGAAGTACTAGTTCTATTATGATGATCATGAGTGAGTGAGTGAGTGAGTGAGTGAGTGAGTGAGTGAGTGAGTGTGTGTCATAAATGCGAAACTTTGCTTTCGCTTAACTTCGGAACTAAATGACCTACAGACTTGAAATTTTGGATTTTAAGTATGTGATTATAGCTTACTAGATGACGAAAATGTCTGCGTTCTGGTCTTATCCAGAGGTTCTCAAATAGGGGCCTGAAAATGCGGCGAAATGGTTCCAGTAAAGGATGGTACGGCAGTGTTTGCTTCGCGCTCGACCTGGCGGGGGCACTGCCGTGCCCCCAGATTTATCCAAATTCGTTTGATGATCAATAATAATTATGAAGGAAAAGGAGGTGTGCTCTTCTGTGCTTTGGAAGGCACGTGGCCCCGGTTATAACCCATGCGAAGCTTCTACCTTTGGGGGGCCTAAAAACTCTAGGACACCAGTACGGGCAGCATGGTAAGCCCGAGATAGGCCCTTCTCTATGCAAAACTGTCAACTTGTCGGTCGGGCTCGAGTTGGCTCTACGCCAACATGGCGATGGAGACAAAAATACAACATTTTTACTAAAATGGAAATAACAACTTTTTGCTCCGCATGACCCTAATCTATTGCCATCTCGAGTCCCGCCTGCCATGCACGTACAGTAGACATGGCACGTCTGTCACTCGAGTTCGAGAGAGCCTCAAAACGACCATGCTAAGCATACAGGGGTGGCCACTGCCTCATATGATTACTTTAATAGAGGTGACATAAAACCTACAAAGGCCGCCCTTTTGTAACATTAGTAGGTCCTTCAAGCTCGTAGAAAGTCCCCCCGGATCAAGACAAAGGCTTGTACAAAACAGTTGCCAGTTGCATTATTGCATAACTTATTTGCTAATAACTGGTGACTTGCGCTTTGGCCGGTACACTCTGATTGATACAATCAAAATGCAGGCCAAGAATGTTCAGGTGATTGCTATAAATCTAATAATACTGTTTGGGTTGATTGTAGTGTAAATGGAATTGATCAGAGGCTCTACCTTATCTAAGATGTATCCAATAGCAAAATTCCTAATAATTTCAGTTACTACTAAATTAAAAGTAGTAGTTATTCTACACTCTTTCCCCCTGTTTTGTGCACTTCTTTTTTTTCCTCTTTTTAAACGATGGCCAGCCATTCTTAGGGTGGTATTCTAGAACAGACTGTCGCTAAAGCAGTGCATGTTTTGATATCAAGGGAGGGATATTCAAATCAAAACATGCACTGTTTTATCGACAGTCGACACTACTAAACTCTACTTAAGGGTAGACGATAGCAACGTGGCGGGAAATTAAAAATTTTCTACATAATGTAAAAAACTGTGAAATTTTTGAATTTCTCGCCACGTTGCTATCATCCCACCTTAAACTGAGTTTAAACAGAGTTCAAGGAGCTTTCTAGTTTGAACTGAGTTTAAACAGAGTTTAAGTAGCGTTCTAGTTTGAACTGAGTTTAAGTAGGCCCTTAGTAACGCGACACTTCAAATCACAATTTGTGGTCTCTCGTGAACCCTTTTTTAATCGGTTTTTAAACAACGTATCTTCTCTATGTGTAACTGTACCTTTACAGCTACAGAGATACAGATTGCACTTATTTCCCAGATAAAAAAGGTTGTTGATTAATAAACATCTTTACGATTTTCACGCCTTCTAATGGCAATTCATTTATGGTTCATCTACTCTACTTGCATTAATAAATATTATTAGCGTAAAGCCTAGGACGTTTTCAGTAAGCTTAGAGTTTTTCTCCCTTAATCAGTTAGTATTAAGGTCTAGGAAAGGATATCATTAATTTGTATGTGGAATTAATGCAATATTATATGGTGCGACGAGATATATAACTCACTCTAATGTGCACATTTTAGGACTATTGATGCACTAGCTTTTGCCCGCGACTTCGTCCGCGTGGACTACAGATAAAGGATATGTCCTTTACTTTGTCCTTAAGTGTAAAAGCGTTATAATATGTAGCCTATGTGTTATTCTGGTAACTGATCTATCTCCATTCCAAATTTCAGCCAAATCCGTCAAGCCGTTTCAGCGTGAAAGTGTAACAAACACACTCACTCACTCACAAACTTTCGCATTTATAATATTATAGTGGGAATTAGTGGGATTAGTGGGATTTAACATGCGATTTAATTGAAATTATAAACGACTAGTGCTGGTTAAGAAATGTGTTCAACATACAGGGTGTTAAAAGACCGCCAACAGACCCGAAAGCCACGCATACTAGACACCAAAACAAAGTACTTTTTCGATAAATTATTGCTGGGAAATGATTTTGGTTTTTTAGGTTATAATTTTGAAAAATATTTTATCACGCAATGGATGTGTAACACTCAGAAGTCATATTGCGCAAGCGTAGGTATAAGTTTATGTTACTTAAGCTTGAAGTGCCGATGTTTAGAATACATTGCATTAACGTCGTTTTTTGTAGGAAATATTCATAATTTTGATATGGCTTCTTGAAACGATATGTTAAGAACTAGATACTGAATACATTTCTGCAAAAAAAAAGTTTTGAAAAGTCCGACTTTGAACCTCATTATCTCGGAAACCGCTGATTTCCCAGGCATAGTTCCTTGGGCAAAAATGTTCCTTATGATGAGGACAATACGTGGTTTCCCGCTTTGTTGGCGGTCTTTTAACACCCTGTATACAGGGTACTTTAAAGTAGCTTTATTCCTGAAACACGTCAACTTCTAAATGTGATTTCTAACTACTTTTGTTCTACGACTTTGGTCACAGAAAACTTTTATTTTCTATACAGTAAAAAAATGGTTGACGTGTTTCTAGAATAAAACTATTTAAAAATTGCCATTAAAAAAAATAACTTTGGGGTATGCAACATTATCCTGGATTCCCATATTTTGTTATGGCACTTCGATACTAACTTACCTCTAATTACCTACGTCATGTGTATTTTTTTCATGGAAAAATAAAATTTTGGTTGGACCAAAGTGGTACAACAAAAGTTGTTGGAAATTACATTTCGAAGTATACAAAACAAAGGCAACTGATATTTGCATATTTTGTATGTTGAAATGCAACATAAATTATTATAAAATGACTTTTCTATGAAGCCTCAACCATCCAAACAAATATCCCAGACACTGCAACTTTGGATTGGTCTTTTCACTCATCTAGTGTGAGTGAAGGTGTCGCTGGACGCTGCATAAATAATTTCGTTATCGGTACTGTATGCCCATACTATTAAATTTCTCAAAAGAATTGCCGGTCGAACAATGCATTTTCTTATTCAGTCGAGTCGGGCATATCTGTCTTGTTCCCACACTCTTCACTTATTTTATAGTGAGGCTGGTAGGTATTTGAAATGTAATACAGTTTAAGACACCTTGCTAACATATTGTGTTCCGTTATTTTTACGATCACCTCTCTGGGAAGTACTAAGCTCGTGTCTTTTGAAAATGGCTCTTGTTAAGAGTGGGCAGATTTCTTAGTTCAATGTCACTGTTTGTTAAGTTGATTCAAAAGACAATTCTGTTAATATAGTTCTTTTGATCATACCCATCGAGTGAGCTCACACGAGATTAATTTGCCAAATTGTGGCAAAAATTAGTTACTAACCACGATACTACTAACCTTCGCAAAATTACCTACATGATTTTGATAAAGAGCGATTGGCAACAGTCAGGTTACAATAGAAGAAAAAAAAAAGCTCATTGGTTCTGTTAGGTCCACTTGCGTCAACTAGGGTCAGCCATTTAACTGACGTAGATAATTCGGAACCCAAAGTTTTTTGTTCGAAAGTCCGTTATTAGCTTAATCTTATCTTTAGACAATATTGAGAAACTAATTTAAATATTTTTTATTTTGGTCAAGTAGTTTTGTTTTTATGCGCTAAAATGACTATGACTATGACTTTTCCTATGACCGCCAACAGTATGCAGACTGTCGCGTGACGTCATAAAACCGTATCTTTGAAACGTTGTAAAATCCAAGCTACTGAACCAAATAAAAAATTATGAAATTAGTTTCTCAGTATTGTCTAAAGATAAGATTAAGCCAATAACGGACTTTCGAACAAAAAACTTTGGGTTCCGAATTGTATGGAAATCTCAAGTTAACCCAGAGTTACTTGGCTAACCCTGCTAGACGCAAGTCTACCAAACAGGATTTTTTGTGAACTAAGGATCCAAGAACGTCTGTCTCTAACTTTCCAAAATGGCTCTACAAGTGTTCAGAAACTTTCACCTAGCGAAAATCCAAATAAATTAATGTAGAAACTTTGTCGTCAATTGAAATAAACATGCAAATAAAAGATATTTAATTTTAGTTTCTAACATTTGGCGGAGATCCGGATAGAGGACCTTGACACCAGCAGATGGAATCAAATCTATCTTCTACATCTTCTAAAGAGGAAATGTTTCTATGTGTGTAGGGGGTAATCTCCAAAACTACTCATCCGGTT
Organism: Zelleria hepariella; assembly: GCA_949319315.1. Lineage (NCBI taxonomy): Eukaryota > Metazoa > Arthropoda > Insecta > Lepidoptera > Yponomeutidae > Zelleria > Zelleria hepariella. Next base: position 6,373,576 of record OX439387.1, on the reverse strand, counting down.
TTTAAAAATTCTTTCACTAATGGGAAGCCACGTTATAGGCTATTTTTTATTGTGATAACGAGAAAAAAATAAGTCTGCGCGGACGAAGTCGTGGGCAAAAACTAGTTAGATAATAAAGTAATTTCTGTGAACTGCTGGAAAATTTGCAATGAAATTATACCTGCACTGAAAATGGCCTGTGATTAAATGAATCTCCCTTTTTTCGAAACAAAATCATGATTGATTACGTTAAAAGTTCTCTAAACGTAAGCTATTCGCGGTTGTTGATTTTTAGGCTCGACAAAAACAGAATACTCGTACAGGCTACAAATAAAATAAGGCCAGAATCCTTCAATAAAAAAAATATTGGGTCGCGTACCCTTTAGTTCAAATGTTGCTTTACCTTTCAAGGAGCGCAACTTAGTACACACTTAAATATAGTAATTACGAATTCCTAGTACCTTTAAATACACTTATATCCGTTCTAAATCTATAAGTCGAGAGATAATTGATGTTACATACGACTTGGAGCCTCAACTCATAGCCATAAGTGCTAAAGTTTCATAAACTAACTGCAAACCTCCTGTGTATGTAAACTTGTCCTAAAAGTACTGTTACACTGTGTCCCTTGACAGAGGAGTACCTTGTCAAAAAAAGTGATATTTTTAGATTGCTCTGTTTCATCTAGTTTTTCATGATTTTATGTGGTTCAAAAACGGAATTGTGGGCACTCTTTATTTTATTTTGTTTGTTAAGACGAAATACGACGCAAAACTAGCGCCACCAATGAAAAAAAAAATCATATCTTCTTTTTGGATGCGTTTTCAAAAAACGCTCCTGTGATTTCTCAACGCGAGGCTTAACTATTTTTAGGACCTAAGGTTTGGATTCCAGATCCTATAACCTTAAGAATGCAATCGATTCACGCCAAAAGTGGCCACTTTTGGTGTGAATCGATTGCATTCGTTTTTTCATTGGCGGCGCTAGTTGTGTGACCTATTGCGTCTTAAATGTGTCCTCATTTGCTTCCAATTTCTAGATTCTAGATTCTAGATAAAGGTCCACTCTTTTCTATCTGTGACCACCTCCACCCACAGTTTATATATATTTTTAATCATAAATTAAATGGCCAATTCCTGCTTAAACAGAAAAAAATATGCTTTCTTAGGTACAGTGGGCCACAGTCTCAGATACCCCTTTTTGTTCGATTAGCGCCCTTATGCCGCGCGTGATAAGAGCTGCCATGGGGTATCTGAGATTGTGGCCGCCCGCACCACTCCTGTAAACAACTTCGTTGTTGCAAACATTTAAACGAAGGAAGGCAGTGTAGAAAAAAAAACACTTTTCACCCTTCGCCGGAGGCAATGTACAGCTACTTCACAAAGCTGGTACGAAAGGAAGGGAACCCACCATGGGTGCAACGTCCTGCCACTGAGGTTGCGAGTGCTGAATGCGTAATAGCAGACTAGTGTAGCCATTGCCTAAATAAAAACCGGGTACCTATGGCCCGATCGCCCATAAACGGCTTTGAGGCGGACGAAGCGAAGATGCTCCTAGAATCATGTCAATCTAGAATTACTTGTTTATTGTAGAGCTAAATTGAGAGCAGAGTTGTAGAGAAAACTGGTTTATTGTAGACCTAAGGAGAAAATATTACAACCCATATCCCCCAGATTTGTGGTTACCCAATACTTTTCTGTGCCAGTCATACTCCGTGCAATTTTAGTGGTTTTAAAGCCGAAGGTATTTTGTTGCACTGGTGATTCTGAGCCAAATTACAAAATTTCATTCCAAAACAAGCGAAAAAAAAATTCACTTCACCATACAAATGGTCTCGATTGGCGATAGCCGTTTGTATTGGGAAGTGTTTTTTTTTTTCGCTCGTTTTGAAGTAAAATTTTGGAATTTGGCTCAGAATCACGAGTGCAACTAAATACCTTCGGCTTTAAAACCACTAAAATTGCACGGTGTATAATCACAGTAGTATTAATTTCTACACTAGGAAAACATCGTGAGGAACCCGCAACGCAGGTTGTTTTCGCACGTATGGACTACTAGGGCGACTAAGCTGAGAGGATATTATCGGTGCTGGACAAGGTTATCCCACCAAAAACATTCTGTAAAAACTAGCCAGGTCTTGATGGATCTGCTTGTTTATCTCTAAAAAAGTAATGAAATCTAGACAAAGTCGTGCCAAGTCTAAGGTTCCTTACTGCGATTTCTTTATTATTATAGTTAATGTTGTGAGACTTGGCCGTTGAAGGGTACACAAGCGGTTCTGGCGACAGATTGGTGCAATGGTGTCATGGAGCACCTGGTTTTGTACCCTTGTGTACCCTTCAACAGCCAAGTCTCACAACATTAACTATAATAATAAAGAAATCGCAGTAAGGAACCTTAGACTTGGCACGACTTTGTCTAGATTTCATTACTTTTTTAGAGATAAACAAGCAGATCCATCAAGACCTGGCTAGTTTTTACAGAATGTTTTTGGTGGGATTTCACTTCTTTTTGTAGGAACGAGGGCATATTGATTAATTTTATTAGATTGTCTTATTTGACACAGTTTTTAAATTTGTGTAACGTTCGAGTAGAATAAAGTTAATCGTCCGACTATTTCTTGTTGAACGAGCGAGCGAAGCGAGCGAAGTCCTCCGAGTCTGCTGGAACAATCCGGAGTTTGTATGTATGTATGTTTGTATGTATGAATGTTTGTTCGACGATAACTTGAGTGAATTTGGTCGGATCGTTATGAAATTTGATAGGCGGGTAAACTAAATTAAAAGAATTTTTAAATTCGAACATGAGCCAAATCGGTCGATGGGTTGCCGAGATATGGGGTTGTATAGTTTAAAAATGCAAAGCGCGCGCGCGCCTGCGTGAATGGCGTAAGCAAAGTTATCCATCTGTAACTGAGGTCGCGAGTTCATAGTTCGGAGCGAACCACTAGTGGGACGCTATAGGCTAGATTAAATGAAGATGTGTCCCACTACGCTGGATTTTTGCAATGACAGTCGATTTTTTTATGTACCAATAGTAGAAGGGGCATTACCATAATATCTCTAATAAAGCTGATACCAGCTGAGGGTTCTTCATCAGATACTCCAGACCTTAGATTTTTGACATCAAATGAAGCGGCCCACCAAGTTGAATATTTTTTGTAAGGGCGGTATATGTCGATCTATAATAGTTTGGTTGGGCTCTTGTGTTTTCTAATCAGGGTCACCAGGTACTCCAGATCTTCGATTATCCTAGTTTTTATAGTTTCCCCTTTATGTGCCCATTAAACCCTAACTCTGTACCAAATTTCAGCTCTCTGAGTTTATGGGAAGTACTAGTTCTATTAGGGCTCTTGTGTTTTCTAATCAGGGTCACCAGGTACTCCAGATCTTCGATTATCCCAGTTTTTATAGTTTTCCCTTTATGTGGCCATTGAACCCTAACTCTGTACCAAATTTCAGCTCTCTGAGTTTATGGGAAGTACTAGTTCTATTATGATGATCATGAGTGAGTGAGTGAGTGAGTGTGTGTCATAAATGCGAAACTTTGCTTTCGCTTAACTTCGGAACTAAATGACCTACAGACTTGAAATTTTGGATTTTAAGTATGTGATTATAGCTTACTAGATGACGAAAATTTCTGCGTTCTGGTCTTATCCAGAGGTTCTCAAATAGGGGCCTGAAAATGCGGCGAAATGGTTCCAGTAAAGGATGGTACGGCAGTGTTTGCTTCGCGCTCGACCTGGCGGGGGCACTGCCGTGCCCCCAGATTTACTCCATCTAAAAGACTCAGGTACTACAACACTTGAGTGGTCACTTTACCCATCCAGTGTGACTGGAGGTGGACGCTGTATAAAATCCTCTAATAAAAACGTAATGTTTCTCTTTTTTCAACTTTTTTTAATCGGACAGTTGTGTTGTTGTAAAAAAATACAACGAAACTTTAAACGTCACAAACTATGACACTCTGTACGCAGATGATAAAGGAAATGAGGTTCGTACTTTCTTGTGTGCAGTCGGCCACACGCCTTTTTGTTCGATTGGCGCCCTTAGGCCGCGCGCGGTAAGAGCTGCCATGGGGTATCCTAGACTGTGGCTAACCGTACAATCTACAGTACGACAGACTGTACTTTTGTTGCAAACTCGCCCGTTATGTAACTTGCGAGTAAAGTTCGCCGTTTAAGTTGTATTTGAAAACCGTGAGAATTTAATATCGTAATACAATATTGGACAACATGACGCATACTTGTAATATTTGGTTTACTGAGACCACTTCAGAGCTCAAGGAATTTTATCTATGAACAGATTCTTACAAAAACATTCAGATTCTACTTGAAGAGTTGAAGAGACATTCTTGAGAATTAAAAACATGCAAACGCCACTTCGTTTGAAGTAGAGATCATGTAACAGATGCCTTTTATTCGTTAGACAAAAGCCTTATTCAAGTACCGTATTAAGCTACTAGATTGCGAAATCGTCAAAGGTGAAGAAAAAGAAGGAAATAACATAATTCTTACTATTACTATTCTAGGTATGGTTACTTTGGCGGGGCGGGAAGATGGCTGGTGGACAAGGGCAGTGACAGAGTGGCGGCTGAGAACGTCTGTAACGCAATGGCATCCCAGTGGAAGGACAAAACCGGGGAAAACGAGGAGAAAAACGAGGACAGTTTTTCTCCTACAACCAGCAAACTAATCCTCTAAAAATTAGATACAGAATATTATTTTCTGTACTACAAAAATAATAAAAGGACAGCATTAATAAATCGTAATTGGAGCCGTCAATTGGGAGCCCATTTTGGCACCATTTCGTTACAGACTCAGGCCCCTGGTCGGCGATCAGTGGTACGGTCGGCAACAATCTCAGATACCCCATGGCAGCTCTTATCGCGCGAGGCATAAGGGCGCCAATCGAACAAAAAGGGGTATCTGAGACTGTGGCCGACTGTACTCGTAAGACCGGCAGCCCGATGGTCGGACGACATCGTAATTACGGCTGAGGGTCCATGGATACGGATGGCGATGGACCGTGAGAGGTGGCGCGAGGGAAAAAAAGGCCTATACCCAACAGTGGGCAGAGGTGGGCTGATGATGATGATACTATAGAAAAAAAAAAACTCGTTTTCATGACGATACAACATTTAAGGGTGGACGATAGCAACGGGGCGGGAAATTCGAAATTTTCACAGTTTTTTACATTTTGTAGCTAAACTGAGCTATTTTTGTTCAGCGATTTTTCGTTCGCGGAAATAACAAAGTATTCTTTTCATTATTGTAAACAACAAAACAACGATAATTCGGTCGATTATGTGTTCTGGTCTACGACAAGTTTTTTGGGCAGTGCCACTACTTCGTAGACCGGAACACATAATCGGCTGAATTATTGTTTGTACTGTTGTTTACAATAATTAAAAGAATACTTTGTTATTTCCGCGAACGAAAAATCGCTGAACAAAAATAGCTCAGTTTAGCTACAAAATGTAAAAAACTGTGAAAATTTTGAATTTCCCGCCACGTTGCTATCGTCCACCCTTAAATACAGTTTTAGGAACAATGAGAAATAAATAAACACTTATCGTCTACAGTCCCCTTTGTACCGATGACTAAGATATCGAAATTACTTGTGGTCGGACACGTCACCTTGTTTAACGGTTTTCTAAGCACGTCCACGACGTAAAGGCAATAAATGAAGTTATCCGAGGCCCTTTATTATCCTTCTAAGCTAGATATTAGAGGTATTGCATTCCTGGAGAAATCGCTTAAGTGAGAAGATTGTCTGTCTATGCAAAGTTTATTATTTTCTAAAAGCCTGAAAATACCCTTTACTTAAATGATGTCATCTATCGGTACTTTTACTATGAGGCCAAAGAGTTAAATTACATCCCGTGGATAAATACCTAACGGTTACGTTCTCTATTAACAGTGTGGAGTTGTGGACGCAATAATTGCAGTGTGAAAGTGTTAATTCTTCTACTGTAATTAATGTTCCAATAAGGCTGATGTAAAAGATAAATATATTTTTTCTCACCAGACATTTCTTAAAAGTATTCAGGTAAGTTAAGGACTGCAGTCTGACTGCAGACACTGTACTGACAATGTCCGGGAAGATAATAAATACCACGTTGTAAAGAACCTAACTACACCTCATCGGCGGCGGTGTGGTATTAAACGGAGAAAACACGACAGGTAAAGGAGTGCCCCTAGAAATCATAAACAATGACATACTTTGAGGTATTCAACACAATGTCAGCAAGCCTAGAACAGGGGGTCTACCGGCTAAGACGAAGCCGATTACCATTGGCGAAAATCGAAGTTCGATTTATGAAAAATTAACTGGGTGGCAGTAAAATGAACTGGGTGGCAGTACATTTTTCAAAAATCGAACTTTGATTTTCGCCAATGGTAATCGGCTTCGTCTTAGCCGGTAGACCCCCAGGTAGAAGGAAATCAGGTAGTGTTTGATCATTAATAACAGTTTTAATTTTGGGTAACTCCCGGGTTTTAAGCATGATTACACAGGGTGTTTTTTGGTCAGCTATTTTCAGCACAAGCGTCAGTTTAGTTATCTAAACAAACTGTTTTCACCACGGGGTGAACTTTAAAATCGCGAAAACCTTCATTTGTTCCTGTAGGTATTGATATTTAGTAGTATAAAAAAATTACCATATATACTCGTAGGACCCTATGGTAAAAGTTTTTGTTTGTATTGATGAGGAGGATGACCCCTGTGCTCTTGGAAGTAATAACTAAAATAACACCCTGTATATCTGCCGATAACGAATCAGAGGTAAGAATATAGTTTGCATTATATTCAGGTAAGGAAAACATATTTTGTTATTAGACGTTTAGAAACATGGACATTGAACGCTTATGTCGCAACTTTACAAATGACTAAGCAAATGAGGTCGTATTATAAAAATTACTTAGAAGCAATCGTGGGTGTTGTACACTGATGAGTTTGCATAAGCTAATGTCTTTTGACACTTGACATGGAAGGCAATGGACGTTGCAATATTAGTCCAGAAAATGTCTTGTAGATATGAAATTCTACATGTGAATTGGTTGATTAGATCACGATAAGTATTATTATTTTTTCAAACATCTCGCCAGATTTGCTAGCCAGTTGCATAAATATTATAGTGCCAACAAGTCACGCCACAAGTTTGACAAGTTTTGAGAGCACAAAAATGTGTGACAAAAATAACCATCTAAATGGCACTTTTAAAAGGCAGACAGTCAAAAGTTACCTTTTACATTCAGCTGAGACCGATGAGGCATCGAAGGCAACGTCGAAAGGAACACAATTCACACACAGAACAGATTGTAAACAGGAAAGCTTGCACCAATCTGGTTCTAGACAACCGCTATGCACTTAGGGAACAAACTTTGCAACTTTTGCAATGAAGGACACAATTTCACTGGCCGCTTTTCCTCCGCGGCCGTTTGTGGAAAACTTAAAAATTAAGAAGAATAGAGTGTTCGTTTTTTAAACAGTTCGTTCGTCTCGTTTTGTCTCGTTGGACCGGTATCGAGGCGCGCGCTACCTGCCTCAGACCCGCCAACTATTCAACTGCCTATCTATCTATAGCTGATATAAGAGCGCTTGGGTTTTCCGTTAGTGTGCGTATGAAAAGGCTGTGTTGGACATATAAGTATGCTGGGTTGCCAGTGTTGGCAGATTTACTCGGCTTGTATATGTTATACACTATTTTATACTAGTAGTATAGTATGTAGTACCTAGTAGGTATAGTATAATAGTATACTATTCAAACATACACAAGCCCTAAACTTTCTTTAGTTAGAGGACTTTGTCTTTATAAATATCTCAATTGAATCTAATCTAAGCCAGAAGATCTAATCTTATTGAGGCCTCCCACCAATGGGCGGATGACATCTGCGAACAGACCGCGTCCGGAATTATTAGTGGTGGTGCAAGCATCGCCTCTCCTCCATGATGTTGCTGCATCACTAAAACTTATGGACGAGGTCAATGCAGTGCCTACCAGGTGTGAAAAATATGGCCTGATGTGACTGCAGTGAACGAGAGACCGACTCTACAACGTGTTACAAAACATCCTTACTCTTTTTACAGGGTGTAACATACTGGTCAACAGGATGTCAATTCTGTAAAAAAAAGTAGAAAAAAATTTTTTTTTTTATAACCTCAAAATTGAAAATTTTTCATAACTTTTTTGTTTTTGGTATTAGCTCAAATTTAAAAATAAATATCTTTGTGGGTGTAGGTGCATTTGCATAGCTTTGATATGTTAGAACATTGTGAAAGTCAATGAAAACAATATTTAAAAAATACTTTTCTCCCGCCACAGCGTTCACATTTTATTAATTTAAAAATCAACGGAACGTCATAGAGCAAAATTACCCTGTAAAAAGAGTTAGCATCTTTTGTAACACCTTGTATAAACATACATTTTAAGATTATTTAAAAAAAAAACTATGTAAAGTTCAAAAACATGATTCATGGTTTTACGACTCTACCATAGGTATTACACAGAACTATACTGTAAAAATATCACCGACAGACCGAAAGACACGCATACTAGACACCAAAACAAAGTACTTTTTCCATAAATTATTGCTGGGAAATAGTTTTGGTTTTTTAGGTTTTGTAAAATATTTTATCATGCAATGGAGTCATATTGGGCAAACGTTGACATAAACTTACCTAAGTTATTTACACTCGGGGACCCGATATTTAGAATACATTGCGGGTTGCAATTTTAACGTCGTTTTTTGTCATAAATATTCAAAGTTTAGATGAACAAATATCAGTAAAAAAAAAAATTTGACTTTGAACCTCATTATCTCTGAAACCGCTGATAGTTCCTTGGGCAAAAATGTTCATTATGGTGAGGACAACACGTGGTTGCCAGCTTTGTTGGTGGTCTTTTAACACCCTGTATTATGTATATTTAGTAAGCATCGAATGCGTTGTTTATTAGTGCACTTTATCATAGAGAACTGGCGAAACATTATAAATATATTATGGGTAAGTATTTATTTATTTCCGGCCAAAGATCCTCTGAAACAGATAGATTTTTGGCGAAGGAAATCCGTGTAAGTATTTTGGTGTCACTATTGAATTTGAACTGACCATTAGCTTCAAAAGGTAATGGTTACAATTTTATTCACTGCGCTAATTAACCCAATACACAGCTTTGTGTTTTTGTATCTATGTTTTCTTTATTTTCAAAACAAATGCCTGGGTAACCTGTAGCAACCTGCCATGGCAACACCTATAACATGACACGCATACAGATTCAGAAGGCAAGCGAAGTAGGCTCTATTCTCGATACGATTCTGCTACAGACATCCTTTGGTCTTATTTTAGTTTATAAATAACTCAAAAACATACCCTTTCTGAGCTGAGACTACTGCTAATAAAGCTGTAGCCTGTTGAAATAATTTACTCGTACTACTTAAGGTTTTGCTGCAAAATCGGCTTATTGTCTGCTGTGAACACGTTTGTCGAGTTCTAGAGTGGTTTGATGATAGGTCACTCGGGTCAATGCTCTATTTTTAACCTTTACCGAAAGTACTGTATTCATATAAATATAGAGGAGATTTCTTAATAGAATCTTTGGAACTAAGTATTAAAGGAGGAATCGAATGTAGACTAAATATATTGCTCATTTGGTGAGTCTTAACATCGCCGATAGGTTTTCTGTAAAAATAAAAGAACTGGATATTTTTAGATTCATTTTATTTTCAATAACATAAAAATGTTATGTTTTTTTTCCATTTTATACATTTTGAAATTAATTTCAGTGGTTCTGGGGGTGTCGAACGGATTGCTAGTTTTTCACGTAAAGTTTAAAATTATATTACGTTTACAGTTTGGCGAGCCATGATCAAAATAGATAGTCATGGATTTTGTTTGTCTTATTCAACAGATTCTTCTTTCACTTATTTCCAAATGCTGCCTCTTATATTTTGTACAAGAGCTTTAAAATCTACTAGTCACCCACACGGTTCATTATATTAATCAACAAAATATAATAATATATTGTAATCATTCACACATTTGGACAGATCATGATACGGTTTTTGTATTTTTTTCGTGTGATATGCTATTTTTTTGTGATATTATATTAATTTTTCTCATTTTTATACAAATCAATTTTTTATGTTATATTTTTTTCAATTACCTAAAATGGGTAAGTAAATGTGTAAAAAAAGTGCTATTTGGTCTCACAAAAAGCCTACCAATGATCCATCCAATGGCAATATTCACTACAATAAATAGAACTAGCTAATTGGAATTGAAGGTCCCTTAAAAGTATGCATATTTTATCATCAAACAGTGGTCAATTAGACAGTACTCCATCTGCACATTTTTTAACTGAATATGTACAGTTTAAAACATAGAATAACATTTTCTTGAATAGTTGACCACGGCTTTTCATAAATACTAATTTTATTGATTTTCTGTAATAGTTTACTAACCCTAAAGAGGCGTCCATATTCATAGCGTGAAGTAAAGATGCGTAAATCACCGATCTTTTTTTACATAAGTTAGTGAAAGAATCAAGACAGGTTTACATACAACTATAAGTTAGAGAGATTTTAAACTGTCACTAAAGTTACCTCTGAAATTTACAATACAATGAATTATGACGTAGTGATTTTAAATTAATTTTATGGGAACTTAATTCCATTTAGAGATTTCCTTGATCATTGACGATTAGCATGACAATTAAAAAAAACCTTTAGCAAAATTTTTGCTCTTTTTATGTAAACGACGTTTTGTTTTATATTTTTTGTACATTTTAGCGAAATTGCATGCCAGTCGTCAACGTAAGAACCAAACATTTGAAAATACGTGAAACAAGCCATGCTCTTCGATGCTCATCTTTTATTCTTCTTTTAAATAAAGGCCACTATTGCTTTAGGCTAATTAAAACACTTTAAACCTGAAACTACGATTATCTCTATTATAACTTTGTGAATTAGCTTTATTATTGCTTTTATCACTTTCGTTTCACTGTAATAAAATTCTTTAAAATTGTAACAAGAAATAAATTACTAGGCGATTCAGATGAGCAAAGAATTAAGCATAATATTTTCACTGAAGTTTTTCTTGGTGTTTGCACAAATGCCACTCAAAATATATGCTTGTGTAGAAAGTGACGTTGCACATTTATACTTGAACTAGTAAAACTACACTAATACATATTTTGAGTGGACTAACGTGATAATTTTGTATGTACATGTAAAACCATGTGTAGATCTCTTTTAATTTAGTAACTATGCTAAACTGGCCATCATATAAGTATCTGCCATGTTCACCTAAGTAGATATAACTAGATAATATTATATTCTTAGCTAGATTCATATTTACAAATAATACAGTTCAATTACTAGGTATTTATAGAAATTAAAATATATTTCTATCATTCTTCATTCCACTTAACGCAAAATAATTTAACAGAGTTCGTTTTTGCACTCACATTTACAATAAACATTTCCGTAACTAATTTGTTACCATTTATGTCAAATGAAAACTCGTTTTTATATTATATCACCCAATAAGCGAGTAAGACTATACTCACAAAATCTACTAGATACCTTATCACTTAAAAATGCAGAAATATGCGTAAACGACAAGGAATACAGTGAACGGCATTGAACATTATAGTTCGCTCGCTTCAAATAGGAACTATAAAATTCATGATGCCTCTAAGCGGTGACGTAGGTTCAACAACGCCTTACTCTATATTTACATCTTGTTGATACAACACTCGTCACTACTCGTTGGGTAGGAAAACCACGAGCTAAAGTTAAAATAACTTCCCCGTACACACACCGAGTCACAACGAATCAACTCCTATTTACAAAAAAAAAGCTATGGTCACAAATTAAAAAAATCTACTCCATTAACTCTATGAATTCAATAAGACATTAATGAAAATGTTATGTTATTATCTTAGGCTACAGTTTTAGAATATAACGAGCTCTTCTGGCACCCTAATTATGGTTTCCATGAGCCTTGCGAGGAACTATACATACATGCACAAAACCGCGATGTCTATGGCCAACTTGATCGTCGCGCCTCACATACAAGACCTATTTGCTAATTATCCCCCCAGCACCGTTGTTTAGACAATCGAGGCCTGATAACTCTACACGAGACAGCAGCAAAACGAAAACACACAAAAATCTCAATACACTGCAATTGCCTAATCATGCACATCATTTATTATCAAAACAAAAAGGTTATTTGGTCAAATTCGTTGTAACATTCCGTTTTAGGCGGCGTCCAAAGCTGTCGCGTGTAAAGTTACCAAAACTGGGGGAAGGAACTAAAATCTAGTATCACAATGGTGGCCTACGAAAGTAGTTTGAACAAATCATCGGGTGATTTGCGTCACTCGAACAAAGCTAGCAGATCGTCTGAGGAGGGCGCTCGTCCTGGCGGCAGGTGGCTGCCTGCCGATGAGGAGGATGATGGCGGGGTGGCTAGGAGCTCGCCTAGGGCTGGCGTGTCCAGGTACGATAGTAGCTCCATTGGGTCCACGCTCGTCTCTGGCAACAACTGGAGACAGGGTTCATATTAGTCTTACGTAAGGGGATGTCAGACTTTTTGGGAGGGCCTCAGAGGATAAATATTTCATTCGTTTTTAATTTAGTTTATGATTCTGAACAACATTTGAAGAAGATGCAGATTATTTTTTTTAACAAGTGTAAATCTCAGAAGACTTCGCTCCCTGCGTAGATTAGATTCAACTTTCAGGCGTTAATTACAAGGACAATCCGCTGGCTATCCTTGAAACTAACGTCCGAAAGTTGACACAGGAGTGACTTGCAAAGGTGTATGGCGCAAAATCTTAGATGGTAATTTTGATAGCTCAGGTTTTGTTTATGGTAATTTGTTACGTTCATCATAAAATCTAGCATTTGTCATATTTTTTTATGCCCCTATTTTCTTGGACAATCAGCTGGCTATCAAAGGTCTATGGTGCATATCTTAGATGGTAATTATGATCATCATCAAAATCTGGCATTGGTCATATTTTTTTATGCCCCTATTACAAGTTGCAGATTGGTTGATTAAAATACATGTAAGAGCTGAAAAAAATATAACACAGAGCTGAAACAGAACAAAGAGTCTCAACAAACTTACATTGAGATTATCTGTGCCCTCGCCGTCGATGACTGCAGCAGGGTCGAAGTTCAGGTCCGACGGGATGTCCACGTCCGTCAGGGTGTGATGGTCTACTGAGGGTGGACCTGGCGTGTGGGCTGATCCAGGGGTGTGGGCACCGCCGCCGCCGGGCGTGTGCGCTGAGCCAGGCGTGTGAGGTGTGTGCGGCGTATGAGGCATCTGAAAAGAAAGGCATGAGCCAGGTGAGGGATTGGCTACTTGACCAAAAGTGCTTAAAGACACTATAATTTGTAATTCAGTCACAAACAATGACTACCAAGATGTCAAAACTTTAGTGCTTGCTTCAGCCTGCCTGTGATACTAAAATATCGCGATAAAAATTATGATTTCATTACTTTTGAATAAAATTATATCTTCAACATCACGAGAAATAACCATAATCAATCCAGGATACTATTTAAAAACTACATGACTTGTAAATTTGAATTTAAAAAGTATAAAACGAGAAGTCTATTAAATGTACAAAGCCTTACAACAAAAAACTCGTAGGTGTAATAATGCAATTTTCTTACCTGGTCATTCACACTCTTCTCCATGGCATTCAAGGGGTCCAGTGAGTTGACACTATCATTTAAATGTGACAACGGTCCATTTCCAGCGTACTCGTTACTGCCCGGACCACTGTTCATGACAAAGTCATAGTTTTGGCCAGAATTGGCATTCCTATTCTGGCTGCTTTGGTTGTAGGAGTTGATCATGGAACCGCTGGCAATGGTATTCATATCAGGTGGAAGGTACGGGGAGAGAGCCTGGTCCCAGTTGTTCATTGTTGGCATATTCATGGATCCTGGCGACATTGCCTTTCCTCGCTTGCCAGTACTTTCGTTGCTGTCGTCTTCTTGCTGTAAATTAAAAATATTGGTAGGTATTATTATCAAGTCAAATTGGAAACTCTTAATTTGAAAATTCGATTGCCATGGCAAAATGACTTCTTAATTTAATAGAGTCTTTACCTTAATTCCTGATGTTGAGGGACTCTTAGCTGCCTTCCAGTTGGCTCCACTGTCGATTGTGACTTCATCAACGTCTGACGTGTTCAGCGTATTTAGGATACCCCACATGTACTGATCCACTTCTAAGCCTTCTAATTGCGCTGGTTTACTGTAAAAAATATTTTGACATTAATTGGTGAGGATCGTAAGTATTTGTGGTTCATGATATTCAGGTACAAAAGAGTAAGAAGGTAAACACATCAATAAGAATTAAGTAGGTACGATTGACTTATTAAAATGCATTGGCTTACTTGCAGACCGGACACCGCCATGACCCCCGCTCACAGTTCAACTGCAGATACGATTCCAAGTCGAAGCACTGTATGTGTTTGCACTCGTGTCCACGCGCTGGTAGCGTGATCTTCTTGAACGTTATAGGACATTTTAGTGACACCTTCAATGCCGTTTGTTCGATACTGTCTCTCTCGTTATTAGGGTTGTTGCCATTCGTCGTCTGGTTAAAGTTCATCTTGATTTTGGCGATGCAATGGTCGGCCGTGAGTAATCTCTTCCGCAGTAACCCTTGGAGAACACTTCTGACGCTTGGCCGATGGACTAATTGTAAGACGAATAGATGCGACTGGAAAGTGAAAATTTTGCAATAAGTACAACGCGGTGTTTTTGTGTCAATTAGAGGACAATAAGCTGTGTTGTTTTAACAGCTGTTAGCGTATTTGTATTTTGTAATACTCACACAACAGCAGGCTGACACGGTGATCTGTATTGTGTTTCTGCCAGGTTGGCAGACCTCTTTCAGGTACAGTGGTTTGTGGGATGTCTTGTTCTCGCCTCTGTCGATCATGAGGGGCGTTGCGTTGACTGAAACTTGAACACTGGCTGGCCAATTTGTGTTCATCAATCGATCCTCATGATGGAAACATTTCAGTTGTAACTCAAGATCAGATCTGTAAACAAAAGAGAAAAAGTTTAAATTGTAAATTGCGACACCATGTTTTTTATTTGTGTGTTAATATTTTGGTTTGTTTCGTGTCGTAGGTATAATGAAAAATACTCACCTCCATATTAACGTGGAGTGGACCGTCGGTTTCAATTGGAATACATGGTTGCTTACAGCTAAATTATGCTCTAATCTAAATGGTGGTAATATTATACCATCTCTAACAGGGAATGTTAACCGGAGCTCGTCATCTGGAAAACAGAAGGCACCACGTTAGATATTGAACCAGAATGTTGAGAGTTTGGGAATTTTAATCTTTGGTTACTTACTTTGCATGCTCATCGGTGGTTTGAGTTCATTGAAATGGGGTTTCACATCAGCATTCGGGCTTATGTACGGCGGCATACTACTTGCAGGCGTTAACGGTGGCGTAGGGTTGCCAGGCACCGGACTGTGCTGGTAGCTCATATTCGTCCTCATGGCCACTTCTTGGGCGAACTGCCCGCTGTACTGCCCACCGTATTGCCCGTTCCCGCCTTGGTGCTGAGGAAACTGGCTGGGCACACCGCTGTTGAAATACTGTCCTTGGTTAGAGTAAGGGGGTGTTGATTGTCTCATGGCCCCTCGCATCGCTGGACCGAAATTGCTTGACGGTCCTAGGGGTTGCTGCGGTGGGTACTGCCCTTGGAAGCCCGGCCGACCTCCGTAGCCTTGCGGGTACTGCCCTGGTCCGAAGCTGGGCTGCCCACCCATGTACTGAGGCTTTCTTTGCCCCATGAGCATTGTCCCGGACGGGTATGGGGTGTGCCGCCTCTGGTATCCCGCAGGCATCTTTGCACCGCCGCCCATCTGACCTGGGCCCATTTGCGAGGACATCATATTGGCATGCATGCCCATGTTGGCCATCTGGGCCATTGGGTTCATGCCGTTCATGCCAGCATTGCTCATCTGGCCCATGCTAGTCATCCCGTTCATTCCACCATTACCGCCCATCCCCATGTTGGCCATGCCTGGGTTATGACTGCGCTGCTGCCCGTAACCATTCATCGCACTATATTGGGGGTTTCCCATGCTCATGTTGTTTTGCATCTGTAATCGAGAAAGGTCATGTTACTGAGACATCTTGGTGGAACGTGTGCCTACAAGTTAAAATAGTCGTTGTGGTCAAACAACAGCTTGTTCGTACTAATGGTACTGACTTAGGTTAATTAAAGTTCTACGTTGTCCTTATTCTACTTCATCTATTCTTTACGTTTCAGTATTGTACACGTTTTCTTCGAAAACAGTCCTCTGCCATTTGGACCGCCCGATAAATAGACCTGGTTGACTTGATTCATCTGACCCAAAATACCCAAGATAATATACTTTTTTAGACTTGAGCTTGGGCTGAAGGCCCTAGGAATGATCGAAACTGATGATTATGATGGCGGGTGAAATACTATGAGTCCTGCATCGCAGCAATGGCGCCGCACTGCCACCTCCGCTCCGTTCCGCTTGGAGGAGTGACTGGATAGGTGGATGACTCTGGTTAGGCCATATTAGAAACTGTGAAGATGATGGTAAAGGGCTAACCTGGGAGAAAGGCTGCGAGTCCTGCATCGCGGCCGTGGTGGCCGCGGCGACCATCGCGGCGGTGGCGCCGTACTGCGCGTTGTCGCCGCCGCCGCTCATCCCGCCCGCACCGAAGCCGGAGCCATAGCCGCTGGGGAGGAACACCAAAGCACGAGTTAGTAAGTTCAGCTTTTTATAAAGCACTAAGGTAATGGAGTGATGAAACTTCCGCTGGACTTCTGGCCGAGTGAAAAAGATAAAAAATTAACATTTAATTTCGGGCACATCATGAGGGATGTTAGATTAAGGCGCTAGGCTTGGTAAGAGTTTGTTTGTATTTCAATGAATTGGTGATTATCAAGAGATTCCGTCTTTGATTGAAATCGAAGTATTGCTGTTCCTAGATTAGGTGCGTCTCTAATCACAGCAGTATCTACCAAGATTTAACCGCCCGGTTCACTTAGGTAACAAATGAAAAGCCGTAGATTACATTTAGCGATCAAGATAGATTTCCTGTTCAATGGTGGTAGCAGGTGGTTATTTAAGTATTGGGGATTATTTACCAGAGTCATCAAGGTAAACTGAGTGGATAAAGTTAATGCAGGAAAGTGTTTGTTTTTCGGCTTGAAGCCACAAGCACTTTTACCGAACCAGCGCTCTACAAATCGAGCCATCAAGCAAGTAACTGCCGATATGATTTTTTTTTTAATTTTCTGAGCGTCATGCTGCTCAGAAGTAGCCCTATCAGTAAGAGAAGTAGTTTTACTATCTCCTTGTACCTTTTTTTTTCTATGAATGCTCATTGGAAAATATGTTGACGAGGCTTTCTAGCTCGCTCCGTGTGTTACGTTACAGCCGGATTTTTGTTGTAATGGACCTGTAGAATTGTAGATGTCCACTGACAATAATTGTGGCAAAAGTTTACTTCACTTTAAAGACTGGGTCTAAATTGGATCCAAATCTAAATCTAATGGATCTAAAGTAGGTAAAAAAGTGAAAAAAATCACTGATTTGCTAAAAAATATTTTATGCCCTGAGGGTGCCGTGACATATAGCGGTTATAGCTAGCTATTGGCTATTGCTATGATTGGTAATGGTAAGTGAGGATGCATCGTGACAAGATATTGCAAAAAGATTAGGGCCGATGAATAATGTGAAACGCGAGTGAATGGTTAAGTTTATTGCCATTGTGCTACTTTTAGTTCAGCAGCCTCTAGATTTAATGTGCCATAGTAATAATTAAGCAACCGACAGCTTCAATTATATGGAATTGAAATATTAAAATGCGAAATCTGACCGTTAAAATTATTTCACTCACGATACAGCAAGTTTCTATTGCAAAAGGCCTTGCAGCGTCGAACTAACATTCCACATGTTAGAGCTTCGATTTATTAATAAACTCTAACTCAATATTCAACCCAAATGCTAAAGTTGTAAGATGGCTTTTTAATACACGGCCGAGATTTTATTATTTTACGAACAATGAGAAGAAAAAATCAATATGGACGATGAAGCGACGCGTTGTTACCCCTGTGTTTCTCTCGGGATATGTTTGATTTTTTGTATGACGCCGGAGTGGGACCGCGATTCATGTGAACCGCTTTTGGGGTGAATTCCCGGGCCTTCCTGGAGCCCTTCCTAATATACCCATTCGACAAATGCACGACAAACACTCGCGTCGGCCGCCCATTGTTACAACTCGTCTCTGTGTTGGTGATCGAACAATATTGGGGGTTTTTGTGTTGCTATTATGATATAATTTTAATGAATACAACATTTTGTGTACACACAGAGGCCACGCACACAGTTTCACTAGTTCACAATTGACGGCTGCATGCAGTTGTTACATGATCAGCTTTAAATGTTGGACAAATATGCAGATAAATACTTCTCGTTTACTATGATGAAGTCATGTTGGGTAGACAAAACAAACACCAACCTGTGCAAAAATCTACAAGTGTCGACTTTTATGATGTGATTAGCCTGTTAATTCTACACCTACTCTATCATCTATAAGTTAGTCTTTGAGTTACTTGAATAGAGATTTAATAGCGTCATCGTCACGAGCGACAACTCATAAACACAAGTCAACAGCTTCTCCACTAGTCGGCTCTATTCATTGACAATCCGGGTGATTTACAAGGGTCTCCTTAGGTAAACGTGTCCCGACCTGGGAGTCTTTTTATAATTTCGTCTGCGCCTTTTTTTTCTTTTAGCCGGCCCAAGATGCGTACAAGGTTGTGGCCCACAAAAAAAATTGTGTGTTCTGTATCCTGGATGCACTTTTTGTACGAGACGTACCACATCCGAATAATCACTTACTGCCTGCTCAAAATATTTGGGATCGTCAATGTGTACGGCCGTCTCTGGCATTTCTTTTGAGACTTTTCTGAGAAGAGTATTTTTTTTATCAAGTTTCAGAGCGGGCTCACGTACGCAGACGAATCGTCTACCAAAAGAAGTAAGTAGGTACAAAGCTGTTCTTGATTTTAAAGTTAAGAGAACGCTTTGTCTAGCCAATACCGAGCAGTGTTCTGAAAGCGGGATGAGCGCGCTCTCCCATGAAATGCCTAAATAAATCAATATTAAAATGAGCACGGTCGCTATTTTCAGAATATGCTGGAAGGTGTTTGGCAGAGTATTGAGAGATGTGTGAGTAACGTGTTGGTATTTTGATACATAGCTGCAGTTAATTTTAGATCGTTGCGCAGACGTGTCGGATTCCTAGTTAATTGGCAGTCGCGATAGTACTGTGCTGAATCGAATAGTTGCTAAATGGTTGAGATCGTCGTATCTTGTTGTACAATTGGGGTTTTTTATTGCATTTCCTTTGATTCGAGTGTTAAATTAATTGTCAGTTTGGTATAGATTACTATCGGTTGGTAGCGTGAAGCCATGGTGTGTCCCACCCTCGACTCCAACGACAGTTGGTCACCCCATTTAACCGACACTTCACATTGCGGCTTGCGCGCACACAGGCAGAATTAGTATTGATGTATTATTGGATCGATGAAATTGTGTAAACAGATAGGTACGAATCGACTTATGAAGATGACTTTGTTGTCACGATGACTTTGCAGTTAGGATAGGTTAGTTCAGGAATTTTATAAACATGATAATGGAGGATTAATAATAGCATAAACCATAAAATCATTAAATTGACGAACCCTGCCACCGGATAATAAGTATTTTGTTTAACTTGTAAATTGCTTGCTAGCCATTTTTACCTGATTGACGCTTTATCCAAGTACCATTTGACACTAAAATTTTATCGATCGCGCCAGTATCTCTACAATTTTTATACGAGCGCGCTCATTCCTATCTCAATTTCGTCAATTAAGCTGAAGCCGGGGCGAAAATGAATCATGCCTCAAGAAGCGGATTCCGGGGGTTACAAATGGAGGCCGAATATGCCGGGGTAAATACGCCACAATGCGAGGGGTGGGCCAGCCACCTCGCGGGGGTAAGTGGGCCCGGACACGTCAATATGGGCCTTTATTCCAGCGCCTGTTTTCTTTCCGGCGATAATTTGTTTAGTGAAGATAAAACCTTTAAAAACTTTTGATATGTTGTCTTTTAGCGCTGTGAATGAGGTTTACATATCAAATTAGCCAGATCTGTCAAGGTCGGGACTGCTTTGTTGACACGTGGTGTTGGGATGCTTTAGTTTGAGATGCATCCGCTACCCTGCTGTGACGCCATTCAAAATTAACGTTTTGTCCCACGGCTGTTTGTTTATGTTTCGGCAAACTTGTTAACAACTTAGAAAATTTATGTGCTTGCTAAGAAATTGTTTAAAGTGCAACAGTTGTATCTTCGTTAAACAATCGATAGGTTTCCCCGTCTGTGTGTACCCTTGAACTGAAGTGCACTTCCTGTTCACACAATCAAGGTACAAGCCCCTGTTTTATTATTAACACGGCTATGGTTGTATAAAGACGCCGCGACTCGGGCAGTCATCGTCAATATGTCGTCTGTAAAGGTGACTACAAAATTATAGCCGTTGCAAGTTGGATTCCAAATTAGCACCTGCCCCAACTTTTTATGGGGTGTTTTTATTTTATGCTTATGCGCATCTCGCTCGACTTTATTCTGCATTTTTAACATTTATTGTCAAAAAGTAAGACTTGAGGAAAATGATATTAATTGCCTTACTAACTATCTGAGTAGCTGTGTAGCGCTAATGGTTTTAAAATTTTGTTTGTTTTTATTTCTGAAGTGCAGTCACCGCTTGCATTCCCAGCAACGCCCCGCGTCTGTGTGGGTGCGCGTGCTAGTGTGAGTGCGCTGCCGCTGTGTGAGTGCCTGCGTGTGTGTGAGTGCCTCGATCGCGTTTGTGCGTGTGAATGGAAGAGCGAACACATTTTATTTATAATTGCAGCGATGCGCGGTCGGCAATGTCACACATATTTCGTTATTATTAGAGTAGAATTTAAATAATTAAATTGTTGAAATTCAAATTAAACGGTTCGCTTGTAATATTCAAATTAACATGATAACACGAATTCGCTGATAAGATAGGCGTGCTGCTTACAACACAATATCGCAATTTTTAGTGGCATACTCATTTCTTTATGATAAGGAAGCAGGTAGAAGTCACGTTTTAGCACTCTTTTGAAAGGTAAACAAAACTTTTCCGGGTTGGTGAAGAATTTGATCTAATTAAACATCCGTAAAAGGTCGATGTAGACAGCTCTATTGTTTCTTTCAATCATAAATTAGGTATCTGCTCTTTTGATAGATCACTTTCTAGTCTCTACAAATACAATTCAACCTTTAAATATCGGTTCACCAATAGAATTGATAAATTTTGATGACAATAAACACTGGCCAGTATTAATATCGTCAAGGACTTTTTTTTACAAACGCTCAATTTTGTATTTTTCCGGCCAGTAACATTTATCGCCAAAGAGTAATAAATCTCGAAGACTCACCTATTCGCACTGACTCTGTATCCGCCAGTCCCTTGCACGGGGTTGGTTTTCCAGGTGTCGGGAGCGAGTGCTCCCGCGTAGTTCTGTGTAGCGCCCGCGTAGCCGGTCGTAGCACCCGTGTTCGCCGTTATGACAGCCGCCGTGCACCCCCTGAAACCACGTAGGATGGTTGTAGTCGAGAAAAGATCACCTTCCAGCGTCAGGACCTTTTTTGAGCACTTTGGGAATTCAGGACCTTTTTTGAGCACTTTGGGAATTTAGGACCTTTTTTCGATCACTTGGGAAATTCAGGACCTTTTTTTGATTGTAGATTTTATTTTAACGTGTAGTTTTTTTTTTTAAATTCTGTAGGTTTTTTCAGACCGTTACGAGCACTTTGTAGTTGAGTGAATTTTTCACGTTGTTTTTCGCTCATGATTTCTTATCGTGGTTAACCAAGCGTACGGTTTCACATAGCTTCTAGGTCTGTGTTTAATGTAGATTTGTGAACTTCAACAATCGAGCGAAACGTTCATCGTGGGATCTCTCGTGTTTTTCTTTTGTTTGTTTTTTGTTGTGAGCAGTTTTATTTGTACTCCATTTATTTTCGCAATTATGTCATTTGCATTTTTTTTAACAAATATTTTTGTAAGACACAAAAATATTTTTCGTAATAAAATCTATCCCAAGATTCTTTTTTGTGATCATCATAAGTTTACACGATGAACGCTGCGCGCGATGTTTTCTTTCCAGCGATCAGCTGAGGGTATTCAGCGCTCTCTATTGTTTCGTGGAAACTCTTCACGAATGATGACAGTCAAGTGCCCGTCATAAAATATTTAGCAGGTTCCATTTGCATTCGATCATAATTTTTTAATTCAGAAAATTGCTCCAACAATATCAGCAATTTATATTTTACTGCTTGAAAAATTATGACAGACACCAAACTTTTTTCGAAAAATCACTTTTATTTACTTTTTAAAATGTCACAGTCACTGCTACAAATTCTTCCAAATATGCACTCCACAATTGTGTTCAAATCCAATGTTTTCTTATAACACTCCAAAAACGCAATCCGTTCGAGGGTCACTGCACTGTCAAATCCAGAAAATCCAAAAAGTCACTTTTCACAAAAATCCACAAAAACATCCAAATCCAGGGTTCAGTATGCGCTCCGTACCTGTCGTCAAGTTCCAGGATTCGACAGAGGGCATAAAGGATAAGTTCTCATTCACCAACGGAGAGAATCACCGAAACATCGTAGACGTGTTACACGAGTGTGGGCGCGAGCGTCACTGGCGGCGAACAACCGCTCATTCGACCGCCAAAGGTAAACTGGCGAGCCGGTCGGAATGGTCGGATCGGTCGGTCGGTGACGGACGGTGAGAGGTTGCGGCGCGGGGCGCTCCCACCCCGCGCGACGTTGCCAACTCGCCGCGATAAGTGGCGCACCCCCGCGTCCCCCTCGCTCGTCGTCGCCGCCTCGCCGTTCGTCGCGTCTCGGTCGACACCGGTCGACTCTCGGCACTCGGCGATGGCGCTCGGCCGCTGTCGGGCGCTACCGTTGTTGCATTGCCCTGCCCCGCCCTGCTGCGTTACGTTACGTTAACGGTCCTCCGCGGCTCGGATGCTTACGATTAATCGCACTTCATCCCATTATGATTTTCATTTCAGCGCCAACATTTATCGCATTTGGAGCCGAAATTCGAACAAAAGACGGTTAAATGACGCGATCTCACTAATTTGTCTCGTCTCGTCCAATTCTCAGGTAGATTATACTGATTCGAGGTAGGATGTTTTTTGCGCTGTCGGCGTGCGTCTGCGAGCATAATAATTAGCAGCGATAAACAATGGGCATGTCGTCTGCGGACTGCTACCTGCGCAAAACAGTCGGTGCTCGTCCTGCCATGTCCTTGCGCCACCTCGCCTCGTTGACGTCTCGTTGGCTTACGCACACACACACGCACGAAAGAATTTATGGCTCGAGTTGATTTATATCGCTGTTGTTGACATTGACGTAAGCCACGCGCCTCGAGCCTTCAATTATTCGAAACAATTAATCTGCAGTTTATCGCTAATAAACGCTTTTAGAAGCAAATGTGTGCAATATGGAACACGTAGGGACTTTAGCTTTAAAAAAATGTAATATTTAATTTTAAATTAGCCAGCCGAATAAAAGAGGGTCAGTTTATACACTAAAACTAAACTAAAACACTAAAACAACAGATATTTTGTTATCGTAAAGTGCAAACCTGTAAATATTGCTGCATACAAATTGAAATATTCTATTGTTTTTATTATCATTATTAGCGCCCAAAAGGAAACAAGTACCCAATTCACCATCAGTATAATAAATCTCCCATACAATTGTTATAAAAGACTCAACGGGTCGACTCTACATTTCCAAGCCATAAATTACCTATGCAAGAAAATATAGATCCTATCACTTTGAGCACCATTTTCACCTAATTAAAAACGTGGCAGCCACTGCACTAAATGACCATTATACGGCCTCGAGTGCTCGTGAACTCTACATTTCCATACGCTCGGTGCGCGGGCGCAAGTGTTGCCAAGTCTAGGATAGGCTAGGTAAACGTTACAGGTTAGTTTAATGAATTCCTTTTAAAGCTGTTTTTTTGTCTTACTTTCATAATTTTTCATTGATACAAATTAATACATTAGTGACATTTGATTAGAGTGTATCATTTTCTGAGATGTTTTGCTATAATTATTGTTTTGATGATTTGATATTATTATAATTTCTTGAAATAAACAAAAAAACATTATTCTAATTTATAGGGCTTGAAGTTTTAAGAAAAAAAAAGGTGCGTCGTAGGACTTCTGACTTACGAGAAAAAATATTTGCTCGATACAAATATAAAGATAAAGATAAAATATTATTTATTGTACACCAAGAAACATATACAGACAAGAAAAATATTCAAGATTTTTTTCGTAAGACTTAAGCTTTTTTTTTCACAGAACAAGACCTATTAGATATTTTTTTATTCCTGGGCGGCAATCACGCCGATTCCCGTGATTTTAGGTCTCATCCATGTTAAGCTTACGTTGACTTTCTTTCTGCAAGTACATAAAATTGAACTGCCTATCCCGAGCCCTACTGATAACCCTCAAAGAATCCTGAATTACGATCAAAATCGGCTAACATGGCAACACCACACGCGGTAGTGCCGACTGGAAAGTCGGGAAAGCGGCGCGCGAGTATCGTCCGCGTTCCAATGGCTCTACCGACTGTCGCTGCGTTCGTTGATATGGTTCGTGTGAGTTCCGCCCTTGCGGAATTATTAAAATATGGCATTAGAATAGAATAGAAAACATTTATTTATCAGCCAAAACACACAGTCAAAAAAAAAATACAGTAATTTAATTTCTCTTTCAATGATATTATTAAAAGGTTCAAAATGCGCTCTTGAAACCTTTGGATAACCGGGCCGGCGCTTCACATTGAACTAACAAAACTAACACAAAATAAGTTTACAAAGCGGTGCTCTGAATCCTATGATAGAGGAGCGATACTTTGACTATTAAGAATATGGATCACGCTTAGCAGTGCCACCAATGTCTATAGCAACGCTGTTTTCAGCTTGTTGTAACATAAAATATTTAACAAAATATTTTGGTGTCAACTGCCAATGACAAACTGAAAGTAAAATTCTGGTATTCTGTAAAAATAATAAGCACAAATGCCTTTTTAATAACTAATGCAAATCAGCAACATTAGTTTAGTTTACTTAAGTTTAATTCAAAATATAGATAGGTATTAAGACTAACTGCTGGTTTGTGAATTGAGAAATTCGCTAAGCAAATGGGTAAGTATCGTTCTGTCTCTGCAGATTTCTCACAAAAGAGCGTGACAGAACGATAGTAAAGTATTTGCTTAGCAAAATTCTCAATTCAGAAATCGGGCCTAATAGTTTCTTCATGATATGCTTGAGTCACCATTATGTGAACTGACAAACAATTTATTATGGCTAGGTAAGTACCAAAAAAACATTTTATTATTGAATGTCACTTTAGTAATAATAATAACGTATACCTACTACCTCGAGTACAAATCTAATCTGAGCAGATAATGATTCTATGACGTACTCTCTTTCCGTGATAGCATTATCTCCACAAGAGCGCATTTACGCGGTTTTACGTATGTACCCGTATTAGCAAAGAGTAAATATTCCCTACCGACATAAAACCATTTCTGAGTGACACATACAATTTTAGGGTTAAAAACAAAAAAACGTAAAGCCAAGTTCGATCCAGACTAGCGCCGCGCATTGTAGGTTCCGTACCATTATTTCAGTCGCATTAATAATCTCAATGAAAACCTTATAAAAAGGATCCGCCGCTTACTCGACATGATTGTCTATAGGGATATTGATTTAAGTATCCAACCTACATTATTATAAGTTTGTAGCCTCTTCTAAGCGTATTCCCCTCTTTTCTTCGTCAGAACAAAATTCAATAACAAAAAACAGGACTGAATATATTAATTTAATTTGACTTTCACTTTAATTGATTCATAAGATTAAATTCATGGAAATGTATGTCGTTGTTCGACCGAAACACCTATTATCTAGACCAAAAAAATATATTTTACTTGAAATATAAAAAGTCATCTTTGGGTAATTTATAATAATCTTCAACATTTGGGTAATTTATAATCTTCAAATACATAGGTAATACTTACAAAATACGCAACATACAAGACAATAATGTTTTCTTATCGATTAACCTTGTAAGCGTTGTATTATCATAATTTACTATCTTGCAAATATACCGTGCGAAGCTAAAACATCAAATTAATACATTAATTTATTTAATTTTATTAGGTTAGTAATTTAATTCATTCAATATGACTCGCCCAATATGACCGTGTAATTGGGAAGGCAAAGTTTTTTGTTCGAAAGTCCGTTATTGGCTTAATCTTATCTTTAGACAATATTGAGAAACTAATTTCAATATTTTTTTATTTTGGTTCAGTAGTTTGGATTTTACAACGTTTCAAAGATACGGTTTTATGACCTTCACGCGACGGTCTGCATACTGTTGGCGGTCATAGGAACAAAACATTTTAGCGCATAAAAACAAAACTACTGAACCAAAATAAAAAATATTTAAATTAGTTTCTTAATATTGTCTAAAGATAAGTTTAAGCCAATAACGGACTTTCGAACAAAAAACTTTGCCTACCCAATTGGTTGAAATAAACAATTTAGTATTATTATTATTTATACTTTCTGAGTACTTTATAGGTAAAATTATAACTTTTTTTTTTATTTTACGCTGCGAAGTATAATGAAAGTAAAATCAAAGACACCCTTTTGTCTCAAACGTTCTTTGTTAATTAAAAAATATAATTATGATAGCACTTTTGTATTTGGTTATCCAAATGTATGTATTATCATTATCACGCAAGAACTAGCTTACAATGAAAACTAAGTATTTAATTAACATACCACGTGTTAGAATCGTTTGGCAGATTGCAACTTTCTGTCGAAATCAAAATATTAAAATTAGTAGGGAAAAGAAATATTTTCATAGTGTCCTAAAGTGTCTATCACGTTACTGTAATAATCAGAATGACAAATGTGACGTAATTACGTACTAATTACTAAAAAAAATGAGAGACAATTAAATCAACGAAAGCTTTAGTTAAAAGTCTCTCTATGAACCAGTCCACTTTACCTTCTACCAATAATTGCCACCCTCAGCCACCCTCTAAACAAAAAGGTTGAACGGTGCTGTACGTAAGAGGTTGCGGGTTCAAATCCTATCCCGAGCGAATTTAAAAATCTTTGTGAAATGGTTGAACCGAGTTGAGCAACACCCTATAGTGTTATGCTCGCGTGTTACTGGTCACATGTCCACGCGCACGTTTCGTTTCAGTCAGTTTCAGCTCCACAATGGCTCATCATCAAAGCGTTGAAAACTAAGAATTAAAAAGTCCGTTTTTCCTCGTTGACAAGGGCTATAAATCACCGTTGCCGCGTTTATTTTACGATCATGCTATTATCGGCATCTTGGTGGTTTTGCAACGCGCCCGCCTCTGGTCGCTCGGCAGTCGTAAACGCAGATACCTATAGTCGAACATGCACATCGGCTATGCTATTTCTGTGCCGTATTTACACTATTGTGCCTCGATGTACTTGTTTCATTTCAATTTGATTTTAATGCCTCGCTTTCACGGCGTCGCAGTTTTCATCACGTTTGGTTTTCGAAGAATTTTATCGCGCGATTGCGATGACGAGGTGGTCTGACAAAACAAAACCAATATGAAAGATAAACGCTATCGCGACCGCAGATAGAGTTATATTAATTTCATTATTAACGTAGAAGAGTCGACATGTCTAGCACTACTCCTTTAGCCCATAGCTTCGCTTGCTTGATTCCAATAATTCTAACTTGGCGAGTCTGTTACTTAATAACTGTGAAAAGATGCATAAATAGAAGTCTAAATACTCGTACATTTAGTTTAACGGACAAAACGAACCTACAAGATTACATTGGGTTATTAGCTAATTGCAATATGCGCAAACAAATAGACGGCCAAAATTAATAAGTAACGAAATATATATATTATATAAAGTTACCCCTCTAAAATACCCCTTTACATTGGGTATGTAAAAGCGAAATCTAACTTAAAACACACACAATCCCCCAGCAGCTTCAAAGTCATAATAGATGTAGAGATTGTGAAATATTTTAAGGTTTTCACAAGGAATCCGAGGTAAGTGGCGCATAATACGAGTGTCGCAAGCGAACACATGGCATGTAGTTGATGCAGTTGCACTCGAGTCTGGGCAAACCTGTTTGGCTTCGCAAGTAAAACACACATACAAGGTGTTACAAAAGGTCCTAACTCTTTTTACAGGGGGTCTACCGGCTAAGACGAAGCCGATTACCATTGGCGAAAATCGAAGTTCAATTTTTGAAAAATGTACTGCCATCCAGTTCATTTTACTGCCAACCAGTTAATTTTCGCCAATGGTGATCGGCTTCGTTTTAGCCGGTAGACCCCCAGGAATATAGCACCCGGTGATAGGGATCACATCCCAAATATTTTTTTGCTACGAAGTTTTGATAATTTTTAAATTAATTAAATGTAAACGCTGTGGCGAGAGAAAAGTTTTATTATTATTATTGTTTTCATTGACTTTCACAATGTTTTGACAATTCAAAGCTATGCGAAGGCACCTACACACACAAACATATTTTTAAATTTGAGCTTAATAAAATAAACCAAAATTATGTTTTTTTGTTGAATTTTGAGGTTAAAAAAAACAGAATTGATATTCGGTTAACCGATAGATACAACCTGCAACAAGAGTTAGGACCTTTTGTAACACATTGTATATATCGTCAACTTACGCGTGCCACCAAGCTTGATTCCTTCGCACTTAACTGGTTGACTTTTATATCGTGAAGATTTTGAAAAACATATTCTCCTTATGGCCTAATTATCCCAATGCTTTTGTTTATACGTTATGAGAAATCATACAGCAGCGTCCAGTGGTACCTTAGCTCACCTTTTTGATCATGATTATTCATGCTAGATTATTCCAACCAGGCAAGGTAAGGTAAGGTTTAGGTAGGGCTATATTTTGATAATTTTGCTGGGCGAAGCGCCTTAATGGATGAAGTGACCACTCGGACGTTACAGCGGCTGGGACATTGTTTTAGATGGAGTAGGCTGAAAATTAGGGGCGACCGAACAAACCACTCTTATCATTTTAGATGGGACATCTAAGAAGTCTCCAGTATTTGGCAGATCTTCAGTCGTGACGTATATTGTATGCTTTAAGAATGTTATCTTCATCCATCTAGCAATTGCATGCATGTGTATAGCATGTATGCGCGTATATGGAACGTGTCTCTACGAACGATGTGACTCTGGCGATTTCCATTCTTCGCGGTCGATATCGCGCGAGATTATACATTATTTTATACATAATACCTAGTAAAATTACTAGTAAAGGCGTAAAAGCCCAAATTGTCATTGTATTTTTTTTTTTCAATTTTCTTGCTATACTAAGATATTTTTGTTCAGCAATTTTGGTTTCACGGCAATATAATAGTATTCTTTTAATTTTATTATTCTAAACAACGGAACAACAATCAGCTGAAATATTGTTGTTAAGAATAAAATTGCAATTAATACTGTTTTATTGTCTTGAAACCAAAATCTCTGAACAAAACTAACTCAGTTTAGCTACTGAAAAACCTTTGAAAATTTTGCATATTATCCATCAGACCATGAGTAGAAACCACTGCAGGACCTCAGGCATCTTCCTTTTCACGTCAAAATAGATGCAATTTATTTATGGTTAAATTCAATCAATTTATTTGAGGCAGTAGTCTGATAGAAATCCTGTTATCTCAAGCGGTTTTGTGCATGCGGTGTGGTTGGCACGCAGTTTTAGCCTTTAAGAACCTTCTATTGTACCTGTCAGCTTCCCATCTTTCCATTAGCTAAATATTTTATTTTATTTGTCCTGTCCAGCAGCTTTGAGCATTACGTAGCTCTACATCTGAAACAATCAACAAGTAGGTTAATAAAAAGATGGAAAGCTATGTGAAGAAAATAATTTTCATTTTGGCTACATACTCGTAGAACAAAAAGTACCGAATCGTTAAGACGGAAACCCGCGTTCCGTCTTAACGATTCGGTTTTTGTATTTTTTATATGGAGCCGGCTGCTCCATACAAAAAATACAAAAAGGGAGACCTGTTTCCTCCCTGGATAATTAAAAAAAAAAGTAAGATGTAGCCTGTACAATTGTACATGTCCCACTAGCTGGGCAAAGGCCTTCTCTCAGTGAGAGAGTTCGAGCTTAATCACCACGCGTGCTCAATGCGGGTTGGCGATTTTTGCGTTGAGGGTATAATGCCTCATACGGTCAGGTTTCCTCACGATGTTTTCCTTCACCGTCAGCGAGTGGTATTGCTACTACAAATTCACAAATGTACGTAACTTTGAAATTAAACAAAGTCATAGATACATGCCCGCACCGGGAATCGAACCGAGGACCTTTCGCTTCAGAGTCCACTGTTCTACCCACTAGACCACCACCGCTCTTATTCTCTCGCTCTCCCTGGATAATTATTTTAGAAAAAATATTTTTATGCCATTCAATTTATATGTACCTCTGCCATGTCCCTATGTTTTCCTTTTTTTATTATTTTAATTATTTAAATAAATTTTATTAAAATAATTAAAATAATAAAAAAAGGAAAACATAGAGACATGGCGGAGGTAAATATAGATTGAATGGCATAAACATATTATTTCTAAAACAATTATCCAGGGAGGAAACAGTTCTCCCCTTTTGTATGGAGTTGAGGTTACCCGCGTTCCCTCTTAAACATCCCGAAAACTTCACCAAGATCAGCGCCCCACGCTACGAGACGAGACGCGCGTCAGAAAATCAGTTTTAGAAAGTTCCTGACACGAAGAGTGAAGCTGCTACCAGTCGCACCCGATCGAGAACTTGGACGGATGCGTACAATTATAATTAGGATTGTATTTCTGATTCCACCGAAGCGCAGTTCATACGTCGGCCCGCTGGATTCCATCTGAGTCATTGTGCCCAATTTGCCGCTTTATTTCTAAATGTAACACTCAACTCTTTCGCTCATCATTGTTTTCGCTACCTGTCCGTTTGTTACATTAAACACTCTGGGGTGCCTTGTTAAGCTTTCGTCAGTTTTTGCGCGCCTACTGATATACTCGTACACACGACAGCACGTCAGAGTACTTTTTTTTTGTAAAGTCGCCCCTAACGTAACCGAGTAGAGTGCCTGCGTGTAAGGTTCGACGCGCTGTCGTGTGTACATACTTGCGCGGAAACCCACTATTTGATCTTTTCTTTTTCATGTTTTCGATGAAGTTCCAGTTTGTATTGAGATTTTCGCCTTTTGAAGTGGCAAGTAATAGTTGATTAGTTTTTAGATATTTGGACTCTTTCACACACACACACATTTCACAGACAGAGCACAGTATCAAGTATTGGTTTCAATTTTGGAGTGATCAATTAATTAAATTTAGAGACTTATGAAACTGCGTCGATCATACTGATAATAATTATTATCCTACTTCCTACTTTATATTATAAATGCGAAAGTTTGTGAGTGAGTGAGTGAGTGTGTTTGTTACCTTATAACGCGGAATCCGCTGGACGGATTTGGATGAAATTTGGAATGTAGATAGCTGAGACATCAGAATAACATATAAGCTACATATTATCACGCTTTGGTGCTTAGGAGCAAAATAAACACACAAAGATTATCATATAGTGGCTATTTGTATAAAAGTGAACGACACAACCATTTACCAAAGACCCTCTGTCATCACGTAGCGTTGAGCTATTTACTTTCGTAAATCCATCGAAAACTGAACAACGGTGAATTTTAATGCACCAACAGGCCCAAATGTGCCGCAAAACTCAAACGATGCACAACAGTGAAGAAGTTGTTTTTAATTATCGCTGTCATCCGTCACTGTCACAAAAATGGTATATCAACAAAGCAATAAAGGAAAAATCTACAAGTTTAATTACTCAAAACAGGCAAAAAACATAAGTTCAGTGATAGCTACTTACAATCTGAAAGAGCCAATAAATCCTTACTTTAAAAACTCTGCATCCGGCAGTTTTATCAAAGCTCTTTACAAAGTTGCGGTTACATCCTGAGATCTTTTGGCCAGACAAAATGGGACGTCCGTTGAGTGCATTCCTGATTGCTGGTTATTCAGGGAAGAATAGGATGCACCAGACCTCGAAGAAAAATAAAGATACGATGTTCTGACCAAAAAATCAGCTGTGCGTACTGTGCAAGTGTAGAGTCCCGAGCGACCACAGTCGCATAACATCAGCTATTGATGGTGTAACATTAGTAACATGATCGCTTTATTTCCATTAAGTAAGTACCTAGGACTGGACACTGGACAGGTGCACTTTTACATAATATCATAGTCGCCTATTCATTGTTGACAACTCTGATAGGCTTTCCACATAAGACTGACGAGAAGATTGGAGCATGTGAAAATCCCTGAACGGCCTGCGTGGTGGTGTTGCCCGCATGAAAGATATGTGAGAAATAGAGCCAGAAGAGATGTTTTGTTACAATCTTAAGCCATACCGACAACTTCGCGTCGTCATACCTGTCCTGATGCTCCACAGTCCAGCTTATCGGATTTCCTGGAGGCGACCCCAGCGCGACGTGTGTGTGTGACACTTTCAATACGAAAGAAGAATAAGACCGACGATTCAAAACGGTTGTTTCAGACTATGGCATCGTAGATGCTAAGAAGACGCGTTGGGTGTTTCAGAAGTGTAGCTCATAGAAAAAAACACTATTCAATGTGATAGAAATAATATGGTTAAGTATCTCCTGATATTATGT
Organism: Zelleria hepariella; assembly: GCA_949319315.1. NCBI lineage: Eukaryota > Metazoa > Arthropoda > Insecta > Lepidoptera > Yponomeutidae > Zelleria > Zelleria hepariella. The sequence continues at coordinate 6,340,644 of OX439387.1, read as the reverse complement.
CATATTTTCTGGTGTCAGAACCCAATTATTATGATCGTTCTCTTTGAAATGGTATGATGCGATTAAATAAAATTAAATTTCTTAAAGTTTTTCTCTGTTAAGTAACTTTGTGCCTATAATACGAGTAGGTGACGCTAACTAGCTCTGTTGGAGATCTTTTACAGTTTTATTGAACGCCAGAGAGATGTTGAGACCTGTGACGTACTGCAGCGAATGCTGATAAATATTTATCCCACCAAAAACATTCTGTAAAAAACTAGCCAGGTCTCGATGGAGCTGCTTGTTTATCTCTAAAAAGTAATGAAATCTAGACAAAGTCGTGCCAAGTCTAAGGTTCCTTACTGCGATTTATTTATTATTATAGTTAATGTTGTGTGACTTGGCCGTTGAAGGGTACACAAGCGGTTCTGGCGTCAGATTGGTGCAATGGTGTCATGGAGCACCTGGTTTTGTACCCTTGTATACCCTTCAACGGCCAAGTCACACAACATTAACTATAATAATAAATAAATCGCAGTAAGGAACCTTAGACTTGGCACGACTTTGTCTAGATTTCATTACTTTTTAGAGATAAACAAGCAGCTCCATCGAGACCTGGCTAGTTTTTTACAGAATGTTTTTGGTGGGATTTCACTTCTTTTTGTAGAAACGTGGGCATATTGATTTATTTCATTAGATTTCCTTATTGGAAACAGTTTTTTAATTTGTGTAATGTTCGAGTAGAATAAAGTTAATCGTTCGACTATTTCTTCTTGTTCAATTGTAAGTATAAGTATAAAAGCCAGTCTAGTCTTATCCAGAGTTTTCCTTTAATTTTATTTATATGCGTATTAAAAGCAGAAGGGGAGGCATTCGCCCAGCAGTAGGACGCTATAGGCTAGATTAAATTAGAAGATGTGTCCCACTACGCTGGATTTCTGCAATGACAGTCTATATTTTTATGTACCAATAGTAGAAGGGGGCTCTAATACAGCTGAGACCAGCTGAGGGTTCTTCATCAGATACTTCAGACCTTCGATTTTCGACATCAGATGAAGCGGCCCACCAAGTTGAATATTTTTTGTAAGGGCGGTATATGTCGATCTATAATAGTTTGGTTGGGCTCTTGTGTTTTCTAATCAGGGTAACCAGATACTCCAGATCTTCGATTATCCTAGTTTTTATAGTTTTCCCTTTATGTGGCCATTAAACCCTAACTCTGTACCAAATTTCAGCTCTATGAGTTTATGGTAAGTACTAGTTCTATTAGGGCTCTTGTGTTTTCTAATCAGGGTCACCAGGAACTCCAGATCTTCGATTATCCTAGTTTTTTATAGTTTTCCCTTTATGTGGCCATTAAACCCTAACTCTGTACCAAATTTCAGCTCTTTGGGTTTATGGGAAGTAATAGTTCTATTAGGGCTCTCGTGTTTTCTAATCAGGGTCACCAGGTACTCCAGATCTTCGATTATCCTAGTTTTTATAGTTTGCCCTTCATGTGCCCATTAAACCCTAACTCTGTACCAAATTTCAGCTCTCTGAGTTTATGGGAAGTACTAGTTCTATTAGGGCTCTTGTGTTTTCTAATCAGGGTCACCAGGTACTCCAGATCTTCGATTATCCTAGTTTTTATAGTTTTCCCTTTATGTGGCCATTAAACCCTAACTCTGTACCAAATTTTAGCTCTCTGAGTTTATGGGAAGTACTAGTTCTATTATGATGATCATGAGTGAGTGAGTGAGTGAGTGTGTGTCATAAATGCGAAACTTTGCTTTCGCTTAACTTCGGAACTAAATGACCTACAGACTTGATATTTTGGATTTTAAGTATGTGATTATAGCTTACTAGATGACGAAAATTTCTGCGTTCTGGTCTTATCTAGAGGTTCTCAAATAGGGGCCTGAAAATGCGGCGAAATGGTTCCAGTAAAGGATGGTACGGCAGTGTTTGCTTCGCGCTCGACCTGGCGGGGGCACGGCACTGCCGTGCCCCCAGATTCACCAAACAGCGCAAGCAAACGAGATGTACACACGACAGCACGTCGACACTTACACGCTAGCACTCTATTCGACTTTACAACAAAAGTGTACAGTCTGACGTGTTGTCGTGTGTACTTGGGTATCAAACTACGCATTAGGGCTATCTAACATCGGTAGATGCAGTGTCCACAACGACCACAAAGGCCACAAAGGCACGAAGACTTGGGGCGAGACCAACTGAACAGAGACAACCCAGACTGAAAGTTTGCAATAAGGAGTAGCAGATTAGCGGACTCAAAATAATAGGATAGGGCTAAAAAGAAAAGATAATCTTTGAGTGTTTCTTGAAATGTAGGTAACCCGCGTTAAATCAGTTACACGCCTATAACAGTAGGTATCTGCATCTTTGCTCCGTTCAATTTGGTAGAAGCAGACAACAACGCGTGGTCCACGGGATCGAAATCTCGGGCCAACGCTTTGATAGTGCAGGGGGTGTGTTTTAAGTACATCATACATACTAGGTGGTAAAAAATATGCTAGGTACAATTTGCAAAATCACCACGTTTATCCTTTTTCTTTTAGCCACGTGAATGAAGTCGTGGGCACTAGCTATCAACACTAATATTATAAAGAGGAAAAGTTTGTAAGTATGTACGTATGTAGGGGGTAATCTCCAAAACTACTCATCCGATTATAAAAAATCCTTCACTAATGGGAAGCTACGTTATTGTTGAGTGCTATAAGCTATGTTTTATTGTGATAACGGGAAAAAAACTAAGTCTGCGCGGACGAAGTCGCGGGCAAAAGCTAGTGAAAAATAAAGCTAAAACCTTGCAAGATAACAGTAATTTCGTTTCCTTGTGATATAGCCTCAGAAATTGGCTCCACACTAATGTAATCAGTTACACAATGTTTTATGAAGACTTTTATACCTCTCTGTGTTCTAGGAATGCCAAGAAAAGATTCTATTTTCAAGAAAACTGCGAGCCTTCGTCCACTCGATTTGCAGTAAGTGGCTATAGAAATATTACCGCATTGCAGCAATATCGGCTACACTAAGCAACATCGGCGGAATTCAAGACTTTTTCTTACCTTGGTTCCTTATTCACCAAGGCTTTTATACATGTATAAAATCTTGCTAACCTAGGTATAGCAGTAGATGTATTAGGTACGGCTGACTACGGCTACATACAATACAAGGTGTTACAAAAAGTCCTAATACTTTTTACAGGGTAATATCACCCGGTGATAGGATCAAATCCCAATTTTTTTTTTGGTCTATTACGTCCCTTTGATTTTAAAATTAATAAAATGTAAGCGCTGTGACGGGAGAAAAGTATTTGTATAACATGTTTTTTATTGATTTTTACAATGTTTTATCAACGTAACACTGAGCGTTTGAAATTGGAAGAAATTTTAAAACCATAAAAATCTTGTGAAATAAAAATAGGTAAAAAAACTTTTTAAGTTAAACGGTTTTATGTTAAACATACATTGCAATGTTTAAGATAAATGTACTAAAAACCAAAAAATAATAAAATAGATACAGTCGTGGGAATTATAAACATATGCATAGACTAGACTAAAATAAAACCGTGGGGCACGTCAATTGTCTACAATCGTTGATTAAAATGTTTGTTTTGTAATGTTACACTATAATTAGGCAGTTGACGTGCCCCACGGTTTTATTTTAGTCTAGTCTATGCATATGTTTATAATTCCCACGACTGTATCTATTTTATTATTTTTTGGTTTTTAGTACATTTATCTTAAACATTGCAATGTATGTTTAACATAAAACCGTTTAACTTAAAAAGTTTTTTTACCTATTTTTATTTTCTAGTTTTTAGTTTTTATTTCGCATTCTGTTTAATTCATATAGTACATTGTATTATACTGGTTGAGAACTTTCATTTGATACCCATATTGATGGGATCGATAAAACCTACGTTATCCGCCATTTTGTAGCGGCCGCCATCTTGTATTTCAATTTTTTATAGTATATTGTATTCTGCTTGTTGAGCCCTTTCATTTGATACCCATATTGATGGGATTGATAAAACCTACGTTATCCGCCATTTTGTAGCGGCCGCCATCTTGGATTTCAATTTTTTATAGTATATTGTATTCTGCTTGTTGAGCCCTTTCATTTGATACCCATATTGATGGGATTAATAAAACATAAATTATCCGCCATTTTGTAGCGGCGGCCATCTTGAATTTATAATGATAATGAATAAACATAATTGTATTGTCACCAAAATCCAAAGTGTATACAAAATTTCAGATTAATCGGTTGACAGGAAGAGGGTGAAATTTTAATTACTAAATTTGACCCAAGAAAGAATAAAGAATAAATAAAACAAACGGGGTGAGCTAAATAAAACCGTTTAAAAAAAAAACAATTTGAAGTTATAAATATAGCTATCCTGTTGACAAGTAGGTTCTTCTTCTTCGTCGTTTGTCAACATTCTCATGCAATACCTTTCTATTGCCACAAATAAGTTGAAAGGGCCGTAGACTAAGCATTTCTCAGCCCACAACCTTTTAAAATTCTCGTAAACTTCATTAGCCTAACAACAAGAAGCCTAATTCTCGGAAATTTGTTTTCCATACTACCTAATGTGAAATGTCCAATAGTGAAATTCTGAAACTTATGCTTATGAATCACGAAGGACTCAACCTTCAACGGCACCAATCTATTTTTCTACATGGTACATTTGCTATCGTGTTGACTAACAAGAGGGCATGTTTCTTTTCGTGGGCGTACCTATTCATAGTCCTAATCTACTAAATATAGTTGCGCATCCCCATGTTACGACGTCAGTGGATCTATACGAGAGACTGGTTCCGCTATCGGAAATAGACTTTACTTGCCTGAAAGCGTAGAATAAGGCTGGGTTAGGCAGGCAGTACATAAGGGGGTTAAAACTATATTTATCTCACTCTTTTGTTTCACGTAGAGCGGGATCGCTAGAGTTATAAGCACTTTTTGTACTTTATAAACCACTAACCCGTGGTAGGGAACTTTTTTATAATGATATTTATAAGGTTACAGGTTAAGAATTCGCTCAGGATAGGACTTCCCGCAACCTCTTGCATACCGTGGAGGCGCTCTACCAATTGAGCTACCGAGCCAAGTAACTGTCGATGCGAATTTTCCAACCTCGGGGTCTACCGGCTGAGATGAAGCCGATTACCATTGGCAAAAATCGAAGTTCGATTTATGAAAAAATTCACTGAGTGGCAGTAAAATGAACTGGGTGGCACTACACTTTTCATAAATCGAACTTCGATTTTTTCATCTTAGCCGGTAGACGATCGTCCGTAAGACGAGTCGTATCAACGAGGTTGGAAAAATCGTCTTACAATAAAAAAGAAGGTTAACGCATACAACATGCCAAGGACACGCAGACAATGTGCGAACAATTGCGCGCATACAGATCTATCTCTGGGGCGAACCAAGGTGTAAGAACTGGACATATAAAGGGTAAGAATCTACTTTACTAGACTATCGAACGAATGACTCAAAAGCAGTCCAAAGAGTCCCAGACAGTGCGTTTGCAGCAGGTAGAGTCGGATGACGTCTCGGCGGCACATCTGCCGGCGCAGGCGGCGCGCGCGTGGCATCCAGCGCACCCGCCGGGCTGTGGTCCGAGGGCATAAGCGGAGCGGGACGCGTGCAGCTGCTCTGAGTGGCAGGGCCGGCTACTGCTCCAGCTGCGCGTTTTGGTAGATTTTAGCAGAATTTTAGCAATAGGACGCGAATGCCCCAGCACTCAAATGCTAGTCGTCGCGCTATGATCCGGGGGTATAAACGGAGCGGGACGCGAGCAACTTCTCAGTTTGTCAGGTTCGGCTACTGCTTTAGATGCGGGTTTTGGTAGACTTTAGCACGGACCACAAGTCCTGTAAAGGCAGCGAACGGAAGTAAATGTCTGGGAAAGGTTGGAAAATGTAAACGTTATTAACAACGAGTTATAAATTAATCTGTTATATAGTGTTTCAATTAGACTTTAGCAGAGTTTAAGTAAGCAATTAGTACTGAAATAGGACGTGAATGCTAAAACACTCGAATGCTAGAGCACTTCTTGGCTCTTTGTGTTGCCATAGTTTGTTCAATTAGCTTTTGTCTGCAAAACGTTTTCTGTGACAATCTTCCTGGTAGATGGTAGAGCATCTCTATTATCTCAGTACATGACTACTTCATATCACATAGTATTTGCATGGCAGAAAATAAGTTTTGTTCTTCAGTATTTTTGATCGGCTGCAAGAGCATGATAAAGCACGATTTTTCTCTATCGTCTGTCTCTTCACGCTTATTGCTCATGCCTCGTCCATATATCAGTTGGGAGCATGGCTAATTATAATCAACTAACATCATCGAGTGTTCGAAACTAGGGTCGCGTTCGGTTCGAGTATTATTTTTGATGTGTTTTTTCTCTATCACACATGCCACTTCCTAGTTCTAAGCGGCGGCGGTGTTGAATACAAAATTAGATAATGGTTTAGTATGCATGGGTGTTTATACGTGGTTGATTATATTTAGCGTGTGTGGCCATAAGTTTTAAGCATGGGGAATGGTTAAAGAATTGCTTACCATTGTTTGGTATATCTAAGGTTTGTACTTACCTACATTGTATTTTCGCACTATAATAATAATTGATTTCTGTTGTACAATAAAGTGTTCTCTCTCTCTCTCTCTCTCTCTCTCTCACTATTATGCTAGCAAATAGCGTGCCAAAACTTATAATACCTACTGACTTACAATTCAGACTTTGTTTCGGCAGCAGAAACGGAGATGTAGAGATAAAATCTAATTTTGTGCAGCATTTACTGCAAAACCGTTTCAAGAGTCATGCAAAAGTGATAAAACACAAGTCACTTATCTAAATATCTACCTTAGCATACCGTCTTGTCATCGCTTCAGCGAGTTCGCGACTTGGGAAGACGCCAGTAGGTACATAATAAAATACACTGAAACATCTCAATAGAAGGTGCGAAAATATAATGCACGTATTGCACGCATACAATCTCGATTATAAGGGGGCTAAAATAAGAAAAAAATGGACGTAATGCTTTTGGTGATAAGAGACAGGATTAATCTATGGTGTGTCAAAAAAGGTTTTAAAATTATTCTAGAACGTTCTAAAATTATTCTAGAATACATAGACTACCAAATCCTGTCTTCTTATCACCAAAAGCATTGCGTCCATTTTTTTCCTATTTTATGGTGTACTATTATTATATATTATGGTGTTTCAAATAATGTTCTAGAATGTTCTAGAATAATGCCAAAATTTTTTTTGAATCACCATAGAGTACACACGACAGCACTTCAGACTGTTCACTTTTGTTGTAAAGTAGCCCGTAACGTGACCGAGTAGAGTGCTAGCGTGTAAGCATCTACGTGCTGCCGTGTGTACCAAATCCTGTCTAAAATAGTTTAAGAACGTTCTAGAATTATTCTAGAACATTTTAGAACTACTAAAGAACGTTTTTTTTAAACACCCCACTATTATATTTCTTTTTGTTTCGTTGGTATTATTTCAATAATTAATATCGCGTCCTTTGCGTTGCACTCTCCCTCTCGACCAATGACATTGTTATTGATCTCGACCAATTAAAACGCGTTTTTCCTTACAACTTTAACCCCATAAAAAAAATACGTTACAGACTTGAGACCCTAATATTACAGATAAACAAATTTTGTTTCCATAATAAATAGCTACACATGAATAGTTAATTAGGGAATCGGATAGTCATAATTGCGTACGCTCCTATTCTATTGGACGCGTGTGAGAAAACACAGCACAGTGTCGAGATTACCACAAGCAAATCAAACAAACTTCCGCCAAGGCACCTTCCATTGGGAAACTGAAAACACAATAGTAACCGTCTTAACTTAATGACACGGAAGTTAACAATTTTTTTCATAAGGGAACGCTACCTCTCTAGAGTTTATTATTTTTAAAACTGTCAGGACAGGTCGTCCTTCAGTGTACATATTTTTAGCTCTACCTAGAGTCTTTAAGCATCGAAGAAGATCGTATTATTACCAGTGGATTAATAACAACACTTAGTTACCTACCTTCACGCCCCGGAGCGGTTAGCAGGGGCATCGAGTCATTAAATTAATAATTATGTATGATAATTATACCGTCTCAGATATGTAAAGTGAAACAATGTCACATAGGAATCAATTTGTTGATCCCGCACCAGCGCAAACGGCAGTGAACGCCTTCTTTACGACAGTGTAGAGGCGATAACTCTGGCGATATTCCACCGAGATTAGGGCTTGTGTACAGTTAAACAGTTCCTTTTAATTCCATAGCAAGTGTCGCGTACATTTTTCTGAGGAAACATATCACCTTGTAGCCGGGTTCTGACAATTAAAAGCCGAAAGAGCGAGGATTCCGCGGCCAATTTCGAGAAATATCGACGAGGTCATCGAACCCTGTCGTCGACGCATCGCGTTCGCGACCGAGTCGCACCGTTGTTTTTTTACCTTATTTTTATTATAATACTGTCGATTTAAGACGACCACCGCTTTTGAATAAAACACGTTGTTGCCAGCGGTTATGGATAACGGATGGCTAATTTCTATTATGGCTCTGTTTGGTAGGCATTAGATCATCGGAGCGTCAAATATTTTTTTGGAATTGGATTAATTTGAATATTTCGCTCCGCAAGTGTTTCATTGACTCTTAGCAACCGTGGAAGACTCTATTTTTAGCGAAGACAAAAATGGTCGGTTGGAAACAATTTGAGAACTCAATAAAATACTCTGCCTCATATGAAAGTTTCTTTCCAACTTGGTCGGATTTCAACTGTGGTTTTTTTTTTGCGTGCCTCTGGGAGTAACAAAAGTCAGTGATCGATTCTCGGTAGCGTTACATCGTGGGATGAAAACGGCAACGAAATAAATCACCAATAAAATATGGAAATGACTTTATTTTATCCACTTTAATATAGATAAATTATTTTTCTTGAATTTGATTACCGTTAAAATCGTATAAACGGATTAATTGCTCAGATAGAGCTTGGTAGAGATTTAAGGTCTTCTTTCATTGGTTTTTTGTCATACTTACGTTGATATGAGCAAATTAAGTAGGAGTAACTAGCGCGTAAACATATTTATGAGCCAAAGTTATTGAGAAGGCGAAGCAAATCTTTCGCTAATGAAGATTAATAACAAATGTTAGTAGTTACAATACAAGGAACACAGATTTTGTACAATATTCAATATGGTCCACCCACAAACACATTAGAGTAGTTATATTAACTCAGGAACAAGATTACGAATTGAATAAAAACAATCCTCCAGGACATTATGACCCCGTGAAATTAAATTTGAATGTATGGGGCACCGTGGGTTAAATCTAGTAGAGCTGAATTGTTTGCCGACTTGTTTATGATGTTGGCCCAAAGAAGAATCCAAGTTTATGACCTCGAGCGCCGACCAGAACTTTGTCAGAAAAATAAATGCCCTGAAATAATACATAGGTACTCGGCAAACCAATTTTTCTCACCTTTCACACAAAAATAATAAATATGTGTCTATTTGATTTTGTTATAGAGTATTTACACCAAGTAACAGAATAATCGGAGACAAAAAAAAACAAAAGACTGTATAAAAGCTTTGCGTATTATACAAATTTTGCAGTTTTTTTTTTTTTATCCTAAACTTGGATTATTCATTGGGCCAACATCACAAACAAGTCAGCAAACATTCCAGCTCTACCAGATTTAACGCACGGTCCAAAATTAATTGTACTGTACTAAATAGATTGTAATATTGTATTCGATCGCAGGACACGGTGGCGGCGAAGGCGAGCACAATAAAAATATCACCGACGCCGAACGAAATAAATAAAAACACGCAGCCGCCGGTACAGCTGCGTGCACGGCAGGTGGAATAATTGGCAATTCTTTGTCTCAAACCATACACAACACACCGACACATCGAAAACGTATAGCCACTTAGCCGCCTGAGCGGCGAAGATGTCTTATTTTTGTTAATTTTTTAAACTTGGTAGGTTATGCACCCACCTGACTTCCTCTGAAGGTTATCACTGAGAGCGCATTTTCGCGATCGGCGCGCGATCATGGCAGAATATGACATGTGATCAAACTGTAACATACTCGTAAGTGAATGGCAGCGGTAATCAGGCTTTTGGCTTAACCAATAGCACAATCGTGGGTCAGAATGATCTCAGTCAGAGACTGTCACCATGAAATTCCGGAAGGCCGGAATGTGGGTGAGGTAACCCAATTTGAACGGTGCACATGCGCTTTGAGCGCAACTGCGAACAACCCAGCCGAGTTAGAAACACCATCATTATATGCCGTTTGTCGCCGCGAAGTTTTTGCACTTGTACTTTGCCGGGTGTTAACCTCATTGAGCAAGCACGTATAGGCAAACCCGGTCAGTCTGCTAGCACGCATATTATCTCGATTTGCATAGAGCGGACAAGTAGCGGTGTCAGCTTACGCGCCACTGCCACATGTAAAACTCTAGGTGTAATTGCACTCGTCAAGCAAACCTGGCTCGGAGCATTTCACTGAGAAAGAGAACAATAAATCTTGCATTCGTGCTTGAGTACACAAGTGTGACGGCCGAATCTGCGAATCAATCTTTGCTTTGTAGGTTTCTTGGCGAGAACCTTTGTAGGTATAGCCGTGTATGTGGCTTATAATTGTAGGAAAAGGTTAGGTATGTGAGAGGGACGGTGGGTGTGTGTTATCTGGGGGTGTGTACGTATGTATGTTGCTACTTTATGAAAGATATTAAATTGCTTATTTTAAGCAAAAAGCACGAATTCCAGCTCAGCATATTTTTAAATGCAGTTACCAACTATTGGTGTCACTTACCTGATGTTAATGGTTCAGAACAAAACGTGAAAGGTAAACTAAACGCAGATAAACAGCAATACATAGACGATGAAACCGAGTTAGCAACAACGTCACAAAGTAGAGTAGTATAAAAATGTCAATGCTACGTATTAGTAAAAACTTTTCTGGCTTACCTTATCAGCACTAACTAACTGAACCATCGAGGCTTGCTCATCGAACCATTTGCTTTCGAGTGAGGATAGGAGAAGACTTGGCACTAAACACTAGAGGCGGAGTTGCGAGCCGCCGGGTTGAGCGAAGCCAAAGGTTCTGGTCTGCTGAGGATAGGAAGAACCTTGTGAAGGCTCTCGGAACTCTCTGTGATAACAACAACATCAGTAAGAATCCAGCTTTCTATGAATAATCTCTGATAACAACCATCTTTCCAAGTATCGCTTATCGTAATCAGACCACCTCTGCCCACTGTTGGGAATAAGCCTCTCGAGAGGTGTCTTACAGTCTCTTGCTCGCTATCCGTATCTGTGGACCCTCCGCCGACACAGTGATGTCACCCGGCCATTGGATTCATGGTCTTCCCACCGATCATCGTCCAACTCTTGGCCGCCACTGACCTCGCCCTCCGGCCATCTTCTTGCCAAACCAGGGTGTCCAGCCTATTTCCATTCAGACCCGTGATTCGATCATCAACATCGTCAACCGTTGTTCGACGGCCACGATCCACACAAAACGATTGTGAAACACCCACACAAACCATGCGGTTTAAGGTTCAAGAGTGTGAAGAATCTATATTTTGTTATGTATTTTAGGAAAATAAATTAAGAGGCCCCTTCAGGACCGTGGGAACTCGGCGATGGCCAAGCGCGTGAAACACTGTTTTCTATAGCTGTTTCACCCAGAGCGAGACGGGGCGCGGGAAAAGTGAGAGGCAATGCGGCTGTATGAGTCTATGTGTGTTCGTGTCCTTTCGCGAGTATGTAGTTGTAGTTATAATAGATATATTTTCCCAATTTTTTTCGTAGTTCAGCTGCCATTTCTACATTTTGTTAGCTATTTCAAAAATCTTTTTTTTTTTCTGACCAGTACAATACATTATTGATGTTCCCAAGGTAGTTAGACTCCATATGTAATAATGTAAGTAAATAACAGCTGAAAGTAACCCCCTTTTCGGCCCGAAAAACGCATGGCTCTAATTTCTTTCAGGCTATTTCTTTTATTATAAAAACTATTTGCAAACCTCCGTATTGGTCATCTACTGATATAAACCAAGTTTCAGCAAAATCCAGCCTGTAGTTTAGAAATTAAACCGGAACTACGTTTGTATGGGAAATTGATGCCTAAGTGCGTTCTTAAAACAAAAAACAATTCTGAGGCCCAGCGTGTGTCCCTAACACGCAAGAGACAAAAATAACACTAATGCACCTGGTCAATCGCCTTTCTGAAAACCAAAGGTTAATAAATTTTGCTGAACGAAGCCTCTGCATTTATCAGCTCAATGGCAACGCTCACTCGCAGTCACATTATCGTTATCGGTGCGTAAACAATGATGATTACCGATGGCATTATTTGTAAGTGGGTTAGCAATATCGGCGCACCGCATAGGCAATTATTTGTCGACAGTACTGTTGCAGCAGGTGAATCGAACTTGAAAAGTATCTGCTGGCTTAGTGTAAGCGGCCGTATCGAGGTTTATAGCCATACATAGTGTTACAGAAAGGACCTGTGACCCTAAAAGGGATTGTCACTCATCAATACAAGCAATATTTACTATTGGACCAAGTGCCATATCTCGAAAAAAATATCACCTATTCCATTCGACACACTGTACCAAAGATTTCGCAGTTACCTCAATAGTAAAAGTTGATTGTATTGATGAGATAAGCGACCGCTTTCAGTGTCACACGACCTTTCTGAAAGTCCCTGTATAATATGTAACACTGTATGTATTTAGGCAGAGATGGCGCCTATGCTAAGCCGGTTGAACGTTTAGTATAGGCCAAAGTCGCTATTATCTGTGGTAGCTATCCATTCCAGGCGGCAGACCAAGACGTAGGTGGCAGAATGTTCTGAATAGCTTTTTGTCGGGATGATGCGTAGTGGCTAAGGATAGAGGAGTAAAGAAAGTGAAAGAGGAGACATCACAAACTGTTAGTACAAAAACCTACCTCAGTGTCCAAAATCTACGCCCAAGTCTGACTTTTAGAGCTGAAATTAAAGAGGCCCTCAATTTCTTAGGACGAGTAATTTGACGTTCTTCAGACAACTAGCAAAGCAAAGGAAGGACGTTAAGATAGGACAAAGCGTGCTACCAATAGGATCTACCGGCTTAAACGAAGCCGATGACCATTGGCGAAAATCGAAGTTCGATTTATGAAAAATTAACTGGGTGGCAGTAAAATGAACTGGGTGGCAGTACATTTTAAAAAAATCGAGCTTCGATTTTCGCCAATGGTAATCGGCTTCGTCTCAGCCGGTAGACCCTGGTAGACAATTATATTTGCCACTTGCCAAATAACATTTTGTGAAATTTTATTTGCTTTCAGGACAAAACAATTTTATTGTGATTTAACCTCCTACATCGTTTAGGTGTCGGCAATGTGGATGTGAGTTTTAAGAATATGTAAACAGTTTTTTTACTCATCGGTCATGACACCAGTAATTGCACCGTTTAGTATTTTTAGAAAAACTATAGTTACTTTGCCTGTGACAAAGCAATGTGTCGTCGTAAAGGAAACCTTACAATACTTGCAAGATTCATAATTAAGTAAAAAATACGCCAAAAATAGACCACAAATTGTCATGCAAATCAATGATTTTTGTCAAGGGCATAAAGCTTATTATTGTCGTTGTAAAGCATTTAGCAAAACAGGCATCCTAACAATGGATGCGAATGATACGTATGGCGATCAAAGAAATGAAGAAACAGAAGTTCTGCCACAAATAAAATGACAAAGTCATGTACATGTGCTAACTGATCGGTATAAACCAAATCTATGGAAATGTAGGGCGACCTGGCAAGTCATAATAACATAGTCGCTAAGGTCTATGCATCTATACTTCGTAATGAGATGATTTTATACAGCGTCCAGTGGCACCTTCACTCACACTAGACTTACTCAGGCACTAACTGCAGGCACTGTCCTGTGACATGTTTCAAAATAGAGTAGGCTTATCCAGCACATACCATCCTAACAGCTTAGTCGGCCTAGCCCACAGGAAAGACATTTAAATGCTCTGGTAAGATTTGGTTGTTCATTTCAAAGCAAACCTTTTGGACAGTGTATTAATTGTATTCTATGTTCAGGAGGATAATGATGTTGTTTGCTTTACCTTCCGTCATCGTCTATGGCAGATCATTTTGCAATCTGCGGATGGTATGTTTTCTTGCTGACTTTGACTGTTTGGACTTTGAGTCTTTGAGGCGTTATTCTATTAAAAGGCGATCATGTAATAGTAGATGTGGTATCCGTTCCTAGGCTTTTGATCCCAGTACCTAAATTATATCCTATAAAATACCAAAATTTTCGCAAATATGCAAAATCTTATAAAAAATCACATTTTTCTTATTATTAATATTGTTGTTGTGTCCCATTGTTCGCGTAATGTAACCTCTAATCAAATAAACAATGTATCAATGAGGTTGTTGACTAGAAATTTTATTCTTTGTGATTATGCAAAGAATCCACGGAGGAAAAATTGTTATCATGCTGATCTCAAATATAATATGGCAACCCTTTCAATTGCATTCCTAAGCAGTTGAGCACATACATTTCTTCTAGGAAACGCATATTTTTATTTCTTCTCCCACCTTAATTATTATACCAATAATTTCTAAAAGTCAATTAACAAGAAGTGTTTGTGAAAACGCTCGTCAAAGTCACATTGGGTTCGTGTCATGCGCATTCAAATAAGAGCAGCGGAATATCTAGGTATTTAATTTTCAGCTCTTATTGTGTTTGACTTTGAGCCGTCCTGTCTTTGTCGTCACGTAGGTATATCGGTAAGACAATTGTCAGTGTCGTTAACTCGGATTAGCTTGAGCAGCGCTTCACAATTAACTGGAGGCAAAACCATAGCATTATATACAGATTTAATACGATTGTAAGGGCAGGTTGTATTCTCGGCATTTTTCTATCAGCTGCTTGATCGAGTGTATGTGATCCATGGTGGAGTATCTACTCCGGAAGCCGGCTTGTTCGACTGGTTGGTATTCTTCAAACTGGTGAGTCAGTCGGTTGCATAGAACCTTGGCAAACAGCTTGTAGACCTGAGAGAGTAGGCTGATGGGGCGGTAATTAGCAAGATTGGTCTTGTCACCTTTCTTATGCAGGATGACTATAGACGCATTATTCCAAGCCTTTGTGACCTTACGGGCGAGGACTGCGTTGAAAGGGGTCCATGGATGCGAATGGTTTGGGACCGTAATTTTCTTTTAGCAATTTTCTATGATTACTTACAGTACGGTTTCAAATATTCATTCAAATTTTTAACCCTAAAGAAGTTACGAATATGATGAAACAAAAACTTTTTTATTTTTTCGTGTGTTTACTGAATAGGTTACATGGATGGATTCATGTCAGGAAGACCATGAAAGGGCTGGTGAGACGCCAGAGTCGTTTGAGGTGGCTCAGGACAGAAAAGTCTGGTCTAAACCTGAGGTGAGCAAGGCATGGCCTGCACTGGGGCGCAAACATCAAAATTATCTTACGTGGCTTGTGTGGTGTATGTAGGTCACTGCTTGGCAAAGGCCTCCTCCTTTTCAGATCAGCCCCTCTACCCTTGACGCATTTTTCCAATACGGCCGCAATATGGCGCAATTTACAAAACTTAATATTTTACAAATTAAGACGCATTTTGCATTTTTATTGAATAAAACAGCCTTACCTTTGAATAAACATTACAAAGTATTTAAAATCAAAGCATTACCATGCGACTTCAAAGAGAACTTAATTTTAATTTTAAAACTATTTCAATTTTTTCGCAATAGCGTCAAGGGTAACCCCCCTCGCATATCGGCCTTAAGTTACGCATAACCAATCCGGTAGGTATTCAGATCATCTCACCATCGTCTTTTGGCCGACCAATTGGTTTTCTCCTAATTTTTATATTTATCCTATTTTTATCTGAAAGAACATACTTGAGAAGAGCCGATTGACATTGACATTTGTACGTCGACATGAAGTTGCTACATCAAGCGTAAGAAGCGCGTAATTGCCATCGCAAACGATTGTTATTGCGAGGCGTGTGTAAACAAGCCTCAAAGCGTTTGCTAGTATGCACGTCATTGGGAGCGTTTGGCCGTTTATTTTTAATCATCTCACCGTGTTTTAGTTCTTTTTTGGTATTTCTGCAGTTGCTACGTACGACGCTGAGCCATAAGCCACGCTAGAGGCTGTAATTTGTTTCTATAGCAACGGCTAAAACGCGCCTCATACGCGTGCCCGAAATCTCGATACCTAGTCTCGGAATGCAGGTAGGTAACCTTTTTTATGAAAGTTTATACCTAGGTATAACCCGCATTTTCCAAAACTCTGCTTGGTTATCCCACTGATCCCTTTCTGTAGTAGCTCTAGGCCGAGGTTTTCATCCACAATGTTTTCCTTCAGTTGCCATCGGGATTTGAAATGGGCGATCGAGAGGCTACTTTTTTATCAATTGGTCTTTTCTCTGGTATTTGCTGGAAACTGGAAAAAATTGTAAGTACTATAGGTGCATGGCAGGGCAAGCATATTCTCTTCATCCTACAATAATGAGGTTAAACTCAAATGCAAATGAGCAGAATCTTGTTCCTGTGAACAGATTGCTACGAAATAAATGAAACATCATCATGTGAGAAATGGCGAGTTATACGAAATAAGTTGGAACGACAGACAATGATCTAGGAAGCACCTATCTATCAGCGTGCGTCGCACCAACGTCATTTGAAACTACATCATTTATCAGACCGACTTTGCTTAAACCATAATTCAGTCAAACCATGTCAACCCGATTACTTTTTCTGAAAAAAAGCCTTACAGTCCTTGGAACCTTTGGCACTAATAAAAATTTGTTCGTTTTATGTCTATCAATAATAATTCTACTTTTGGACTTTGATCGCGAGGTGTCTGAATAGCACCTTGTATTTTTTATTATAACTTAATCATCTTGTGATTGACTTAGTAAGTAATAATAATATCTTTTATCATAGCATATTCTGGGGTCTCTAACTCTCTAATCATACTCTGTGGTCTTCTTCTTCTCTCGTGTCGAAAGCGTCACACTTTGTGTCATCAGTAGGTACAAAACAATGCAATAATTTCTACACAAAAACCATAATGTGTTGTGAGGTCACTTCTTTGACCGTTTTGGAACCTCTGTGGGTCCGATGATTCATGCAATGCGGTGGGCATCAAAGTCCCGACTTATTGTCGTTAAAACTGACTAATCGACAGCGGATGGAGATAAGGGAATTGTTTTGTCTGAGTGTTTAAGAATGGGAAAACACGCTGTGCAATTTCTGTCAAATTGATAATCGATAGTTTTGCCTGCTTGATGAACGTATCTGTGGCTAATTAAGGTATCGTCTAATAATTATACTTTTTTATCTTCGTTACATGCCAGGTCCTCATGTAGCACCATCAATGGCTGATTCTGCGCGCCTTGCGATGCGTAAGCGTTCCTCTCAGTCAGAGGTCTGATGAATGCTGCTCATGAGTAAAGCCCACCGTTGGGCATAGGCCTCGATTCTCAGATGTATAACTAACACAGGCTCTAAATTCATTGACATGCGGAACAACTCAATCGTTTTAAAAAAAGGCCTGTGTGTGTTAACCTAAGTTATTGATCGAAAAACATTGGTATATTGTATTTGGTATATCAAATCATTGATATGGAACAATGCAAAAATGTTGATGATTGATAGTGTCAAAACATTATTTTGGCCTATCAAGTTGATTGCTTCTACTTAAGCCATGTCAGAGACCCTTTGAGTGGCCTAAAAACTCTGACACCAGGGGTGGCCACTACCTCATACGATTACCTACCTACCTATAATAATAATAATTGTTTATTTCAGGCAATTAGTTGTTACAAATCTAAAATAACATGCCCATAATAGTGTTAGTATAATCATAAAAGCTACAAAGGGTAAATGACCTTGGCATTGTCATTCTGTAACCTTCACAAAGCCAGATTACTTATGTATGGTATCTAAACCTAGTGTTGCGAATAAGTCGAATCGAAACAATGACTCTCACTTTATCAGTAACAATACAATTTACCACAGCATTTTGGTTTCATAACTTTCATACAGGTAAGTAACTACTACTAATTATAACGGCTTTGAATACTTACAGTGATAAACTAACGGTTAGCTCCCGAAAGAAGGAAACATTAGGCCTTGTAGACAATTTATTAGCACATCAACTCACACTAGATTGGTGAAGTGACCAATTAAATCTCTACAAACATTTTAAAAACGATAAAAAGTTCAAAATAAAAATGGTGCGGCTGAAAAAACAAGAACAAAATGTTTCAATAAGACGTAAACTCCTTCAAAATTAATTATGAAAAAAATATTTCAAATAGATACTGATCAAAAAATGCCAACTAATAATTTTTCCAAAATTTCAACCAAATTGTGTTTTAGCAGATCATTTCAATCTCATAATAATCATCTCACCTCTGCGAACTGTTGAGTACTTAGAGTCTTTTTTCTAAACAATTAACTCGTCATACAAAATGCAGTCTTACTGAAAACCTACTTTTGTTAGAGCAGCGTAACAACCCCACATTCTATAATAACTACACACGTATAGCCAATTCGTCAAAGCAATTTTAAACTTTATCAACCTAACCGATCACTAATGTTGACACGTGGATTTACCTCTACATACCTACTATGTATCTAAGAACATGTAGTAGAGTGTTAGCTCAAGGTTTCACACACTTCTTACCTAGAAATGTAGTAGTTTAGTCTCAACAAATGCAAGATCGAGAATTAGTACATGCTGGCCATCGTTTGCTTCAGATTCTTTTTGTTCCAATGATCTTTGGATTGCGCAATTTAATCAGCAGGAAAACTTTTGCTTCGCACAGTTGGCGAGTGGAAACGGACGCATACGTCGCCAAATAGAAACCAAATAATTTTCCACCGTAACATTCTAAGATTCTAAGGTAGGCGACAACTGCCAAGCAACACTCTATGGCAGTTCTTAAAGCATACGACCTAAGAGCTAATATCGAACAAAAAAGAAACATGGCCGAGTAACCTAACCAGCGGCGATAGTACAGCCGGCCTCACCCAAAGATAAGCCTTTTTGTTCGATTGGCGCACTTATGCGGTGCGCGGTAAGAGCTACCATGGGGTATCCTAGTCTGTGGCCGTCCGTACCTTCTCTTTCATGTTGCGCGAACGCACGAACGAGCCGTGGCAAAAATCACTGAACACAGAGGCATGCGCTCATAAAATTAAACCGATAACACAGACGTTAAAGCAACTTGGAAACTAAACACGCGTACAATTCGTCGAAGTAAACGATAAAATAATATACTTTACACATTTTTTTTTTGTTATTCAACTCGTGATAACAGTTCACTTGCATTGAAATCAATATTTACTTACTGCGCTGGCTCGGCGACCCGAAGTGAATCTTGGCCTTCGAAAGATTGTCAAAAGGCGCAGCCTTCTAGACGTCCTAAGTATCGCAGGATTGAAGAAATCTCAAAAGACCTACACGCACTTGACGTGGAAGATTGAAAGGAAGAGGTGCAAGGCAGAGACCAAATAAATACTACTCCGAAAATACAACTAATAGTCATGGAAGTGAGAGAGAACAATGACAATCCTCGAACATTGTCGCATCAGCGTAAAATTTAGACCAATTTTGACCATTTTGACCATATAAATCTACTCTACAAGATACACAAATCTATATTATTCTTCATGATCATGAAATTTTTCGATGCAAACTGCATGGAACATCCGTGAATGTGCAAAGAGGGGCCTCTCTTTGCACACTTGCACAATATGCGAACAATCTGCACGCGAATCAATCACTAACAATTGACGCAAAGGTCTCCACTTAGTTAGACCCTTATTGAACCGCAGTACTAATGCAGTTAGAAATCTTCGACTTACGTAAGTTCAACTGAAATTAACTCTGCGAAGAGGAAGTATAGAATGTAGTGCAGCGACCACTATGGTTCTGCGATGGAATACGAATGTTCAGAACGTTCATAACAACGAAAGCAGCGAGGCGGGAAATGGACTGAGCTAAACTGACCTTTTTTTGTTCAGCTATTTTTGTTTCACGGCAATAAAACAGTATTATTTTCATCTAAATAACAAAACAACAATAATTCAGCTGATTATGAGATTTGCTCCAACTTTTAGTTTTTTGGGCAGTACCACGGTTGTTAGACTCCTTGATGTTTCTGAGTCACGATTTTATTTTTGTACCAATACGCCTCTTCCCCTCAATCTTCTCGACCTACCTCAAAACTCGATTTCGGACTCATACATAACTACCCTATTTACATTGAGGTCAGTCTTGCCAATTCAAGAGTTTTCCGGTAGAGATCGCTTAAAGCTTCATCTATTATAGCTTCTCATGACCGCCATTGCTAAATATAGATAATTTTCTCTAATATTTGTCAGATGTCGTGATTGAAAAAGCTGGCCTGAGACCGGAGTGCCTTGAGAGATATTGATGATCCTGTAATATTACTTCACGGATTGCTCAATAAAATAGGGTGGACTTAGCCATAGGTGTATCGGGCTGTCAAAGTTCGGTATGGCGGCTCCTTACTAAGCGCCAGTCCCCGTAGCATGACTTTTATCGAGGCGGATTTATCCAACAAAATGGCGGTTTATCAGCATTTTTGACGTCTATAGTGGGTTATATATCGTCGAGAATGCTCCCGCTGCAGCAGCCGAATTCTCGACCTATCTATTTAGGGGGGGGGGTGCGTGAGGCAAGCAAGACAAGCCAAGACGCGTGGTGAAAGTGATTCGCGAGTGTCGCGTGCGCGGCGGGTGGCTAGCGCACCCGGCGACCTTGCCGTATAGGTGGGTACATACCGACTGTTGCGATGGGAGGCGCCGGTCTGATGCTCCATTTAGGATCTTTGCTGATGATTGGGTGTGATTTGGTTTTTTAATACGGGTTGTTTGTTGGCCCTGAAACGGTGGTGGTGGTTGGCGGGTAGACCAAAAGCTCGATGGACCGAGGATTATTATTGTGATGACTGGAAGACGATGGATTAGTCAGCTAGTAACCGAGGGGGTGAGCGTGAAAAGGAAGAAACATATATCAGCAGGAGCAGGTGGCTTTATCCAGTCAAAGACATACAGCCCAAAGGTACAAAGGTAAGAGTTTTATACCCAGCAGTGGGCTATAGTTATCTTCTTCTCCTATCGGAGTTTGGCGATCATTTTGGCTATCCTGTCTCGTCCTTCAAAGCCGCCAACGAAATAATGAGCCGGTGCTATGCCTGAACCTTTTGCGCAGATTTTACCAGGTCTTCTGCCTGATATCTTGCTTGCCTTATATGATAAGTTGAGGAGGCTGTACTTTTTGTTGTTGTTGTAAATATGTGGTCGAAATACTCTCAATATTCAGCTATAGTTATGGGCCGGAAAAATCTGTAGCATATAATTTATTTCATTATGTTGATGTCAAAATAAGGATGGGAAAGGCTGGAAGCTTTCGAGATGTGGTGTTGGAGGAGAATGGAGAGAATATCTTGGACGGAAAGAGTGTCAAATGAGCAAGTCTTGGAAAGAGTAGGGAGAGGAGAACGTTGATGAAGAACAATAGAATGCAGAAGAGGAAAGATGCTAGGCCACTTGCTACATCACGACAAATTCATAAACAACATAATAGAAGGAAAGATAGAAGGAAAGAGAGGTAGAGGAAGGCCACGAAGAAGCTACTTTGACCAAATTAAAGAGAAGGTGGATGTCGTGACGTACCAGGCTGCAAAAGGAACTGGCCTGTGATCGAAGTGCATGGACCGACAAGAGGATAACTCTTAAATATAATGATGATGATGTCAAAATATTTCAGTACTTTCGGATCTCATTCGGACACCTTATCAGGGAAGAGAAACTGAGCCCGCGCCGCTCCTGTCTGACTCTCATTCTGTGTGACTATGGAAAACAGTCAAACACATAGAATTTGTTCATTCACGATGTTCTCTTCTTCTGTTTTCGTTGACCATCCCCATCAGCCATTTTAATCCTTGCGCAGCGAAATAGTTGGGTAGTACTCGTGATTCCAGTGCACTCCCCAGGGTTAACTTTTCTTCTCTTTCTTAAGGTAAGGGTTAACAAATATGATTAAATAATAAAATATTGTAGAATAGAATAGAGGTTCAAAGTGGAATTTGCCTGCCATCACATCGCGTCGCTCTCGGCGGCGCGACCGGTCGCATGCGCATCACACACATCCGGCCCGAGACACCTTGACTGTTTCTGGACATTTAAAAAAAATACATTAAGAACAAAACTAGCACCTTTATCACTTTACCTTGGTTAACGCTATTGGCGAAACCAACCGCTGACGTAAACGGTAGATTATTTTTAGCGCAGCAAGAGAGAAAAGGTCGCCATTTGAATGTGAGCAAAATAGCTGATAATAAAACAATTGCAACCGTCATATTATTGAGTTAAGTTGGGAATCAAAACAAGTTGTTTGGAATGGGTTGTTTGACTGGGTATAACTGTAACGTCGCATAATAAGGAGACGTAGATAGTGTTTTTTTTAATTGAAGTAGGAAAAACTGCAACTTTGTTGCCTGAGTTTTGGCAGTTTTGCTCGCCACTCTTTTTACTCGTCAAACATTTACAAAATTCAAATCTGAAAGACAACCGTACTAAAAGCAAAATCTTATCCCTCTTCTAAGTAGCATAATGGACGTGAACGGTCAGGAAATTCACTATATCAACGAGTATATCTACTTGAGCCAGCTAGTAAAATTCGAAAACAGGCAAGGCAAAGAAATCGATCGCCGCATCGAGAACGCCTGGAAGTGCTACTGGTCCATGAAGGATCTTATGAAGGGAAACCTTCCGCTCAACCTAAAGCGGAAACTCGTTGATATGTTTATTCTGCCCGTTCTCACGTACGGCTCCCAGACTTGGTCACTGACTGAAGAGCAAAAGTCCAAACTCAAGATTTGCTAGAGAGCAATGGAGCGCAGTATACTCGGCGTCAAGAGGACAGATCATGTCCGAAATACCACACTGCGCTCCAAGACGCGCATAGCCGACGTAGGGGTCCAAACAGAAAAGTTGAAGTGGAGCTGGGCCGGACATATCAGCCGCATGCACCCGGATAGGTGGGCAAGAATCGCCACGGAATGGGTGCCATGCCAGCAGATGGACATCGAAGTCGAGGTAGGCCGCGAAGACGCAGGCGGGACGATCTCGTCAAATACATGCCGGAGTGGTCTGAGGTAGCCCAGGACCGAAAAGTCTGGACTGAAGTGGAAGAGGCCTTTGCCCAGCAGTGGGACACTAACACCGAGGTGAAGTAAAAAATAAAATAAAATAATAACATAATACATATGTAAACCTATCTATAATGTGTAAAATATTCATGTTTTTTCCATACAGAGGTAAAATGAACGTTTCGGTTTTATACAAATGCGCAATAACGATCTCGCGTGTTAAGCAAGGACACATACAGCAGGAAATGTAATGAGAAGATATACACGTGATCAGCAGAGTGAGTGACGTTGTGGATCTATTATGCTATTGTCAACTAGATGATAGACTGAGCTCACGTAAAACAGCGCTGATCACTTTTGCTTTCAGCACCGAGTACAAAAACAATACTTTCAGCTAACTTTATTTAATACCAGCAAACAAATCGGTGTAAGCTGTTTCTCTCGAAACACTTTTCACTAGCCGATACAATCCTGCCTGACCAATCTATACTTAATTAACTTTTTTCAAAGTTGGCAATTTTAAAACAATAAAAAGTACAAAAAAATATATATATATTTAAATTAGTTTCTCAATATTGTCTAAAGATAAGTTTAAGCCAATAACGGACTTTCGAACAAAAAACTTTGCGTATCGAATTCAGGAGATGAAAAGGATCTGAAAAGAATTAAACAAAATGTATGTACTTATAGACGTTATTTTAACTAAAAAAATAAAATAAAGTGTCACACACAAGTATCGAGATGCGGATCAAGTGCAAATTGAACTGAAGTTTCGTAACCATCGTGCCAATACGTATTATTCTTACAAAACATACGTAATAATCCAGCTAAACATCTAAATGTCGAAGTGCATTTTCGTTATTACCACACTTAACTTAACCGATAGGTAACCAATAGGTACTTGAATCATTGTGCTAGCAGTGTGTATTGGTAAATAAGTGCGCATTTATTTCGGGGTCACTTTAATGTTAGAACGGTCGACCTCTCGCCTCCACATTCGATTCATACAGAGCTAGCATTGAAGCATTTACCTTTCTTAGTAGGTATACCACATGTCCTCAATATTCTCTGTACTTGCTGACAGCCACACGCCAGCCGACCGAAACATACGAGTTTTTACCTTATTTGCAAGGACCAGTTCCAACGTATGTCATTTTCATTTAGCTCTTTCTGTACTCACAGTACTCGAATTGATTTATGATGGAATGCCGCCTCGATTAGGTGAATTATTCCGCGCAATATTTCGCTAATTTGCTGAACTAGTTATATTTGCCTTGTGCAGTAGTAAAAGTTGGACCTAAAACAGTTTTTCCACGTAAGCTATTTAGGTTGGTGGTAGGTTTTATAGGCTTTGTGATGTGGGTCACTAGTTTTACAGCTTTGTTTGTTGTATACTCTACAACATACTTTTCAGATCTAGATTAGCGTTTTAAGTTTTATACATCTTACCCCTTTAAAAAAGTGAAATAAAGGACGTCCACTTCCCATCCCAAACATACCAATAATAAACCATCTGCCCATCATTAGCTTTGTTTTTGATTAGGTTTGACCTTCGTGAGTGCTAATTTTGAAGTCAGCTCTGTAAAGTTGATAACCGATGTTACGCTTTTACAGGGTAATTTTTAAATAAACTTTATTCTTGAAACACGCCAACTTCTAAATGTGATTTCCAACAACTTTTTTTTTTACGACATTTCGGTGTTTTTTTTTTATTAATACATTTTTTTGTACAGTAACAAATGCGACCTAGAGAGGCTGGAAAGGTGGTAGAAAGTAGAGGGGCACGAAAACGCGCCGCGCATGCAGCGCTGAAATTGTACAAATGCAAACTTTTTAGGAATAAGAAACGTTCATTAAATTTTTCATTAGAACAAAAGTAGTAATCACATTTAGAAGTTGACGAATTTCAGGAATAAAGCGATTTAAAAATTACCCTGTATTACAGAACTAAATTTAGACAGTGCAATACCCAAAACATGGCATTGTTCTGAAGTGCTTTCTGCAAAACGCTTTGCTTGGTCATAACTAACTTATTAAATACCAAAAAAATATACAGGGTGTTAAAAGACCGCCAACAGACCTGAAAGCTACGCATACTAGACACCAAAACAAAGAACTTTTTCGATAAATTATTGCTGGGAAATGATTTTGGTTTTTTAGGTAATTTTGAAAAATATTTTATTACCCAATGGGCGAGTAACGCAAAGAAGTCATATTGCGTCATAAATGTAAAAAGTTAATAAAACGAGTGTTAAATCCGTTAAAATCTGTGTTTAAATTAAGTACAAGAGGTTATGAAAAAGGAGCTCAAAGTTGTCCACTCCTATTTCGCATTGCATTATTAATTGCATCTTTAGTGAGCCAATCAGATTGTGAGGACTTTATTAGTAGAGGACTGTGACATTGAACGCTCGGCCTGATTAGCGGACGAACCGCGATACTGCAAGGTCGAGTTACATCGTCCATTCGACAATATTTTGTTTACCTTTACTTTTGAATTACCTCTTCGCCAGCATCCCTTTGTTCGATGCTTGGCATCACCAATGAAAAAAAAAATATAATCCATGTAAGTATAAAACGTACACACTCAATGGCAATTAACACAGAGCCTGTTTTTTTTTCGTGTGGAGACATCAAATTGCGCTTTTATCAAAGTCATAGAACAAACGTGTTTAAGGAATAAAGCTATTTAAAAAATTACCCTGTATATCTTACAAAAGATCCTAACTCTTTTGACAGGGTAATAGCACCCGGTGATAGGGATCACCACCAAATTATATTTTTTTATTTATGATGATCCGTTCATTTTTTAATTAATAATATGTGGCGGCTATTTTATAAATATGGTTTTATTGACTTTCACAATGTTTTAACATCTCGGAGCTATGCACCTTCATACACAAACATATTTTTAAATTTGAGCTAGTACTAAAAATAAAAAGTTACGAATTTATTTCACTGTTGATTTGAGGTTTAAAATTTTTTTTTCAACTTCCTTTGACTGAATTGACATCCTGTTGACCAGTAGGTTACACCCTGTAAATATGTTTTGCAACACGTTGTATTAGAGACTACAAAACAATATAGCTTACCAAAATCACTTACAAATAATGCTTCTGTAAGTTTTCAGTAATATCACAACAGGTAAGAGATGTACCTACACACGACAGCACGTCAGAGTGTACATTTTTATTGTAAAGACGCCTGTAACGCAACCAAGTACAGTGCTAGCGTGTAAAGTTCGCCGTGCTGTCGTGTGTACAGACGTAAGGTAAGAGAATACAGTGCACGCTTGTAAACGTCTACGTGCTGTCTTGTGTACCTTATTACCTAGTTTTAATAGTTTTGATCTAGTGTTTCGGCGTGAGCACCTGTGTTTATTGGACTTGTCGTAAATGCATGTATGCTAATTGATTAACAAAAATTCGACTTAAAATTTCCATTGTATTTGTTTACCCTCTGAAGCAGGTATAAAGCAAAGTGCGAAACCACAAGGTAAAGTTTTGGGTTTAATTTCTTGTCACAGCAACGTAATTCTGTTGATTTATGCAGAGAAAAAACAAATGAAGAAGCAGACAAAACAGGATTGTTACAAAAGCCTCAACTTTTAACACCGAAACCTGATATGGGAACTGGCCTAACGAGACCAGCGACATGTACAAATTAATAAATCATAATCAGAATCACACATGTTTTATTGATTCTCCGAGTGCATATATGGTGTTTCAAGAGGTGGCGACACACTAGCACGCGACCACTGCAAACCTGTGACACCGGTTGTGAGCCTCGGACCTTATGTGTATCTCGAAATAGAACGAGCCAGTGGCTGACCGTAAGCCTACCATTTTGCCTGCGACTTTTGTCTTTTTCCGTTTTATTGCTCATTACTTTTCTCACCTTTTTGCGTCTGGGCAAAACTGGCTGTCAATACTTGGCAAGCGCAAGTGAAAGATAGAATCGCCCTGAGTTACGTCTCGTAATGTCACGGAGCTTCTCGTTCCTGATCAACTGCGTGTATACTTTTTGCCTATCTTGAGTGATTCATTATAATATTTTCTTAGATTTGCACGAGCACTATAGTTAATAAAACGAGTGTTAAATCCGTTAAAATCTGTGTTTAAATTATGATTCATTATAATTATTGATTCTTTAAGCAATCTAGGTACTGTCTTAATTGACTCCACATGTATTGACCTTGTATTTTCTGTGGCAAAGCTGAAAGCTTGTATAGGTGTTGGACAAACCTAGTTTCTAAGCCCAGTCTGAATGGAGGCGCCCCGCTGGACGCTGTATAAACCATGTAACATAGATGCAAAGGCCTTATATTTACTACTATAATGCAATGTTCCAACATATTTTTCTTACTTGACTTGCAATCTAGAAGCGTTATCTCCAAATTGCTTAACCTACATGAGGCACTTAGGTGCGTCGCGCCGCACTAAATCAGCCATTCATTTTGGATCAGTAAATAATGTAAATCGTTGCCGATTGTGATCTATGTCGGTAACACAATGATGTCACGCGACTGACGAGAGCTCCACACTGTGACAAGACCTTGTATTTGTACACATGGCTACCTAAACGTTACTTCTATGACTCTTAATAATATTGTACTTAGGTATAAAATACTTCGTTTGTAATATTTTGTCTCTACAGTACCTGCATGGAAGACTATGACAATATCATTGTAGATACTGGGAGGTTATAGATGATTGTTAACACTATACGCTGTTTATTAATGAGCATTGTACTCATGAAGCTAATTATAGATTTATGCATCGTTGCCTTTACATCTTTTGATTCTTATTATTGCAATGCTTCTAAGGTTACAAGATAATAAACTATGTTTATTATAGCTAGATACCTAAGGATATTATTTGTATATTATTCAGTCTTTCATTAGTTCTTAATCAAAAATGATTTTTGAGTTTTTTAAAAAACTATATCTACGCACATGACCAATTTTTTGTATTTTTCTTTGGCTTGCAATTTGTCTACAAGCAAAAAACTGTCATTTATTTTGTAATGATCCGTACTCACCGACGTTATATCGCTTACTAACTATTTTAGTCAAGGCTAAGACAATAAAATAGTGCCTGTATTTAGAATCGCAAAAACTCGACAGACCGACGACGTAAGCTCTACTGCGTTACTGCGTTGTGTAAATTCAATTGGCAGTCTGTTTTATGTCCTAAAAAATTCAAATAGCACAAAAATTTAAGTGGATTTAAAACCAAGAAAAAACACACCTACTTACCGCAGGTTTATAAACATTTAATAAATTTATTAAAGTGACTTTAGTAATAAAATGTTGGAAGTAAAAAATCTATCATAACCTTTTTTTCATGGGCAGGACACCTGGCGAGGCGGGAAGATGGACAAAGGCAGCAACACAGTGACGTCCAAGAACTGGACGACGGTCGGTGGGCAGACCTGCAGCCCGATGGTCGGACGACATCGTTGTGTCGGCGGAGGGTCCATGGATGCGGATGGCGAGGGACCGTGAGAGGTGGCGTGAGGGGAAAAATGTCTATACCCAGCAGTGGGCAGAGGTGGTCTGATAATGATGATGATGAACCTTTTTTTCATATAGTAGGCACATGATAACGATAGCTGCGAATCTCATTGCAAGTGTTTCAGACCTCTGATTTCAGAATACATAGTTCTGTATCCACTTTTGTTCATTTGATCATACCTAGTCGCGGCTTAGGTGTGTAGAGATTAAGGATGCAAGGCATCGCAAGGTCAAAGTGTACTTGGATCGCAAGAGGTTAATTCTTGATATGTTCCACTGCGCCGACAACGGACCACACGGTGCTGGTATCACATCGCGCCCAAGGACGTCCATAGAAACTCCTCGAGCTGCAACTGCTGCAAGGCATCTTGGAGACTGACCACACCGCCAAAAAAATACATCCAAGACCCAGGAAGTAATGCCTTCTGAATTGACGCAGCTGATATCTTGGAAACTGACCACACCGTCAAAAAAACACACCCAAGACCCAGGAAGTAATGTCTTCTGAATTGACGCAGCTGATATCTCCGGCCCAGAAGAAGATGGCGAGACGATCTCGATAAATATTTGCCGGAGTATCCGGCGGCTCAGGACTACATAATCTGGGCTGAGAGGGGGGAGGCTTTTGCACTGCAGTGGGAAATCATGCAGGCTACATAAAAATAACTATCACCGGCGAAGTTGCAGGGCACAAGAGTGCATAACTCAGCCATCCACCTCCAACGTACTGCTTAGCAGTCGATCATTGATGAACTGTCGGAAATGTAAAATACGTAACCGTCGAAGTAAATCTCAAAGAAATAGATGCATTTCGACATACCCTAGATTTTGACCCCAGAACTCTGAACTCTGAACCGGTAGCTATAGCTTGGGTGCCTTATCTTCTTCTTCTACTTCTGCAGCATTTATTTGTTCACTGCTGGACGTAGGTATGCCTCTTCATGCATTATACTAAAGTTAAAGAGTCACTACAAAAAGCTGATTTCTTCACCAACAGCAGTTGCTGGGCGGCCGACTAAAATGAATTTAAATAACAACTAGTGGGCAGTCAATTGGTGTTTAAGTAATTAATTCGATTAAGTATATCACGTGACGTGGGCGTAGGTATTTTGTAACAAAATGGCGCCCAATCGATGTTACATCCCGCTTGGTGCGTTGCTGTAAGTGAAATTACATGGAGTTAGAAAGCAAAAACGTAATATTGTGTCATTGTTAACTCTCCTGTCACGCATTGAATACCTTGTTTAATACCCAATTCCATTACACACCAAAATTTACATTTTATAATATTTTCAAATCGAAGTAAAATTTTGGTTTTTATTTGATTGATATCGCCTACATGTTGAATATATTATAGATATATTTATTTATTTACGACCGATAATGTGCAAAATATTGAAATATGATTATGTTTTAATAACAATCATATCGACCCTTTGAGGAATTTTCAAAAAAACATGATCAGGATTATCCTACCTAATATCATTAATGATTTTGCTATTCTAGATACCTAATCTAGTGTCTGACTGTGTTACTTAAACTTCTATCACGATATCTTTCATTTTGATACTTGATAAAGGTTAGCCAGCAAAAATCCAAGCATTTTATAATGGTTTGTATGGCTTTGTTTGGACTTATACAGTTCCATTATAAAGTAACTATTATTCCTTGGAAAATATAGAGGTACATTATACACGTTTATACAATTATACACGTCACACGTCCCATTATACACGTCACACGTCCCAGGCACTGCAGCCTTCGCGTGGTTACTTCACGCATCTAATATGGGTGACTAGTGTGAGGGAAGATGCCACTGGACGCTCAAAAAATCCTGTCACTAAGCAGTTGCAAAGACCTTAGTTGGTCCTTAGTTTATTCATTGGATAACATTAATTTTCATAATTTTATTAGTTGCCATATCCACTGAATTCAATTCATCCATCCTGGTTGTACAAGTAAGTGGGCGAGCGCGCTCTAGTAAGTATATACAAATATCTAGCCGGTTCCTGCAGTCAACGCTTGATGTCTATGGGTATCAACTTGCCTTTGCTCTCTTGTTTTGTTTTATAATTTCTAGAAAGCACCGGGCGTTATGTTCGTTTGTATAAGCTTTCGTTTTGAAGCCAGCCGCATTTTCACCTTGACTTTCTTCGGTCGTATTACGGATTTATTAATTGTCTCACTAACTCATCATAACTGCGTTGATAATGCCGTTTATTATCAAGATAGTAAATGGTGATACGGAGACTAGGCACCTACGATGTCCGCGTTACTGATACTGGTTTTTTTTTCTTTGTAGAGGCTCTTGTTTGTTTTGGTTTCAAAACAGTGTTTGCCCAGATATGGCCTTATGCCACGCTACTGATAACAAAATAGCTGAACCTAGATAAAGGATAGCATAGGATTATTTTAGTAAAATAAAAACGGGCTTCGATTTGGTTTCTTAAAACATCTCGGTGTAAGAACTCGCAAAGCAACAAAAAAGGCAATTAAAAGTATTAGTTAAATTCAAACAAAAGACAACAAAAGTGTGAATTACATTACTCGTATAGTAAGTACATCTCGAAAATGAACATCGTACCGGTTACTTAAAATATAAATTTCCCTCGCATTCCCACACAACGGCGCGTAGCGTACCTATACTCCAAAACTTGCACACAGGCAAAGAAACTTGCCTCTGTATTGGTGGCCGTCCGTACGTTGAACGCTCGCGTTGAGATCCGACTGATTGTGTTTACCAACGTAATGAACCGTATTGGCGTGTCATAGAGCACAAAGTTTACTGGCAAATATTCTTGTTGGCGGCAATAATACGTACGTAGTACGATGGTACCGTATTTGTTTCACGTTTACGCGTCTGTGTGGCTATGTTAAGTAGAGCGGCGTTATCTTGGAACAGAGATGGTGTAGAGATGGGATTACTGTCAAAATATGAACATTGAATATTTCATGTTTTGGGGATAATTACTTTAACCATAACAACCATAACATTCTTCCACGACATTTTGTATTTTTGTGACGTCTGCAATAGTTGTATTAGCAGTTAACTTATTTATTTAGCGAAATTTGAATAAATTTGACGGAATGACCGGAATATTCACATTACAGTACAGTATTACGAATTCAATCACCATCACGATTCAAAAGATCTCCAACAAAGCATTAAGAAAAACATATTACGACACCGCGCACCGGCCGAAGCAAACAGTAGAATTCATTTCATAATTGAAGGTTTAGCTTATTGTCCGCCCGGTGTGTAAATGTCATCGAACGTTGGATTTCGAAACACCGTCAATCACAGCCGGTCACCTACTTTCGCGATCGGCTGCCAACGATTAGCCGCGACTACATTCACCTCTACGCAACAATTGTTTCTGAAGGAATCTTTTATTTATGGCAGAGCTGAGGCGAGCATGTATGCGTGAGCGGCGGCGGGCGCCGTGCCTTACCTGTCTACCACTACTACAGCCTTCGCGCTTTAAATATCGACTGTGTCTCGAGTGGTAACGGTCGCTTTTCGGCTGCTGGCTTCTGAGACAGAAACGTCTACCAACAATAAGTCAACGCTCGAACGCGCCTGTTCGACAAGATTCCAACCGCGTTCTGCCTTGTTTGTTTATTGTAATCGGTTTGACAATGAGCTTAAGGTGCGGTTTCGTTTGATATCGCTACGCGCTCTTCTGTGTGATTGTTCGCGGCTACTCTTTACTCGTCGTACGGACGTGTTTATGTTTGTGTTGGTATGATACGTCATGTGTACGGCTTACCGTAGTGTAGATGCTCCCCTTAGCGTCCTTAATTGCTTGGCGACTGGTCTGAGTTATGTTAACAGCCTTTAGCTTTATTAGTGTAAAATTGTAAATGCTTGATTTCTTTCAAGTTTCATTCGTGAAGTTCCCTTATCAATTAAAACTACTCATACACTTAATTTAATTACTTAAACAAAGTTCAGAAGTCGCCATTAAAAATCACTTACGAGCAGAAAAACAAAACAACGCGGCCAAATCACAGCGCACAGAGCAATTCAAAACGGTACAAAAAGGCGAATCCGTTGATAAGTCGTCGACAATCCCAGTGCAGATAACGGAAGGTCATTGAGACGGCGCGCGTCAGTGAGCGGGACGGCAAGCGGGGAGAAGGCGTTGGCGTCTCTTTCCCGCCCGGCCCCCTCCCCCCTCGACCTCTGGCCGCAGTGGATGCGCGGGCCCGCAAGGTCGGTTGCCTTAATTAATAAACTCACCGTAGAGTCGGCATTTGAGGCCGATCAAGTGAGCCGTCTGCTTTTACTTCGCCTTTGTCTACTTATTGACCCGCGCCGGCGGTGAAGGATTTTTCAATCTCGTTGACATTGTTCGTCGCTCGGCCGCTAACGCCTTGCACCACGATATCTATATCGTCAACTGTTTCTATTCTCTTTGATAAAATGCCATCTATCGATTGCAGCTTCATTAAGCATCGTCGGATAATAATGGTCAAGGTTCACCAGCGAAGTAAATGTCGCACGTACCAGCAGTTTAAAGCGATTTCTTACAGAAAAAAATATGAAAGTTCTCTCATCTTCACTTGTTGTGACATCGATGCAAATAAAGGTCACTTGCCGGCAATGCCACTAGGAAGATACAGAACCATTACTTCGGTTGATAATTTAAAAAAAAAAAAAAAAAAAAGTTGCGAACAATTGACAGTTTAAAAGTATGAGCCTCGTGGTGACTATTTTAAACGTAGGTATAGAGGGCAATTTTTTAATTCCTGAAATACGCCAACTTCGTGATATCCAACAACTTTTGCTCTACGAATTTTCAAATAGCTCGATACTTTTTATTTAGTGAACGTTTCTTATTCTTTGAAAGTTTACATTTATTTGTACCATTTCAAATTTTCAACGCTGCCCGCGCGGCGAGCTTTCTTGCTCCTCCACTCTTTACAACCTTTCCAGCCTCTCTTGCTCCTATTTGATAAACGGCGCAGCAAATTAAAAAAAAAAATAGTTTGTGAAAATAAAATTACGTTTTCACCAAAGAGGTAGAACAAAAGTTGTTAGAAATCACATTTAGAAAAAGACGTATTTCAGAAATGAAGCTATTCTGCATAAAAGTTAAGTGG
Source organism: Zelleria hepariella (assembly GCA_949319315.1). NCBI lineage: Eukaryota > Metazoa > Arthropoda > Insecta > Lepidoptera > Yponomeutidae > Zelleria > Zelleria hepariella. Next base: position 6,306,780 of record OX439387.1, on the reverse strand, counting down.
TGAACAAATCAATATCGGTAATCAAGATCGAGTGTTGATCTAACAATGCGATGAGCAACGCATAAAACCGAGCTAGTTTCATTCAATGAGCGTTTATATGTACTTACCTGCCTATTGCTTTTCGGATTGATAGATACAAATAGCGGTTTTGCAAATAACTGGACCACTAGAGAGGCATGTCGAGGCGTACAGATAGTTCGGGCAAAGATTAGAAACTTAGATGCGATGATTTACTGTAAATAAAAATCGATTCACGAAAGAATTAGGAAAAATTTTACACCATGAAGAATTATTGTGAAATGGAAATTATGCTCTTCGATTTTCTGACGCAACAATATTGGACTCTAGTTTGCTAATCTAGTTTCATTTTTACTTACTGAAAAAGCACAATTTTTGTACATATATTGAGCTAACAAGTGATTTGTACGTTGCTAACAAAACATCACTTGATATTAGGTACTCCATACACTCAATTTGTCACACAACCAACACAAGAGCTATGTAGAAATCATCTCCGCTCGCCGCATCCAACAAAGAAGTTCGACTACCCATGAATACGGAAATACGATTAATAATAAAGTCTTTTCTGCCGACGTATGGGCTACATACTCTATGGTACGCGGCAGTGTGGCTTGCTCCACCTCGCATTGTTGCTTGCTTATGTAAGTAAGTCGGAGCGTCTTCTACTTTCGAATCAACGAATCAAGTTTATTGACATGGGGCTCGACAATCGTCCCGATTCACAGTTCTGATGCCGCCATTTACTGGCCGCGGGTTTTTTCGTCGTCTTCTTTTTAAATAATTATTTCGTTCCTTTTTTTGTTCGATTGAATCTTACCGGCCAGCGTTTTTTGAAGTTTTTGGGCTCGGGAGGTTTCATTTGATTAATTATGTTTTAAAAAAATAAACAAAGAAGTTTTTACCTCATAGGTGTATTGCCTGATGTAGGATATTGTTTCAAGTTCTTGCGGATGTTTTATTTGTAAAATTATCATTATGTAGTAGGTACCACGACACAATAAATAAAACGAAAAGGTCACTTTTTCTAGTTCCAAAGAGCAGCTACCGAAACATTGTTAGTAATTGCTTAAAAAAGGTGTACATATCAAACGCTAGGTAGTTAGCATTTTAGCAACCTGTTCTTAGAATAAATGTGTGAGATTTATGTTAATTATATGTATGAAACGCTTCTAATCTTATCAGATCTTTTATGAAGTGATTAAGCTCAATCATCACCTTCGTAAGACTAATAAATTATAATTATCATATTAATAATAGCTCTTATTTTTGAGGTTTTGTCATCGTGACCGCATGCTTTTCACCGTGGAGTTATTAACTTCATAGATGATAGGATAAAGCCTACCGCTAATTTACCATAAATCACCTTTTTTCTCTCTCGGTTAATTATGTAACAAAATATTATTTTGATGTCACTGTTTTTGCCGTTTGCGCAGTCCTAATCCTTTAGGCGTAATCAAAAATGCAAAACACGGCCAAGATTATTGATCAGTAAGCAAATACCAATTGAATGATTACTTCCTATACTTTAGTAACTTTATGATGAACTGTGGACACAGTTTTTCTTTACCTGACAACAGTTCAAGAGTGAGTCATCATGGCTTCGTTTTCGGGTTAGGTGAGAAGGTATTTAAATGTGTAAATGGAAATTCTATCCGTCAAATTATCCTTCCCATAAATGAAGATACTCTCTACTCTCTGGGTAATGGTATTTATATTTTAAGGGAAAACCAACAACAAACAAAATAGATTAATGGTCAGAAAATTATGAAAAAATAAGGTCCAATGCACTACGGATCCCAAGACAATATCGTATTTCTCGAGAAAATATTTTTACCTACTTAACGTTTGGTGCTACCAACAACAATAATGCTGTCTCAACTGCAGATACCTATTAAAAAATTCAAAATCATTATCAAAAGACGTTTCGTAAGAGAGAAATGATTGCCCCAAAATCACGAGAAAGAGCTTGACATCGAACAAACCGACGATGGACACTACCTCCGAGAATGAAGACTACTAACCGGGTAAATTGAAAATGTGCGATAGAATGCAAAACAATGGAACCGATGAGCCTTCTCAATGTGGCTGTTTGATTTCTCCTCTTTAAAGACAGGTTTTCGAGACCGGTGCGGCGGCGTATGGACGGTTAATAAAGCGCACTACTTTTTGTTCTCATAAATAAATGTCTATGTCTGGAGATTACTGGTGAAACGGATGCCGTGAATTGAACCTCATCAATAAAGCGTGTGTTTAAGGTTTCGAATATGATCAATATTTTAACACACTTTTGATTTATTCATACGAGTAATAATATTGTTGAATCACAAACTATAACCTCCTGAGATCGGAGAGTTCTTGATAGAAAATAGTTGTAAGTTTTGAGATGATGCTCTAGTTCTTTACGGTGTGAAATAGACTGAAAAAAAAATAGGAGGATAATGTAAAGAGATCTAAGTTTTTGACTCAAGCAGAACTCATACCATTTTCGACTAATGTCGACAATCTTATTACATCTTAGTATGTTTTCCTGCGTCGTACGTCTACAAGGTGTTACAAAAGTACCTAACTCTTTTTACAGGGTGTAACCAACAGAATGTTAAATCTGTAAAAAAAGGTTAAAAAAAAACGAATCTTATTTTATAACCTCAAAACTTTTTTGTTTTTGTTATTAGTTCCAATTTAAAAATAGTTTGTGTGTGTAGGTGAATTTACATAGCTATGAGTTGTTAAAACATTGTGAAAGTTAATGAAAACAATATTTAAAAAATACTTTTCACCCGCCACATCGTTCACATTTTATTAATTTAATAATTAACGGAACGTCATAGAGCAAAAAAAAAATTAGGTAGTGATCCCTATCACCGGGTGCTATTCAAAAAAGTAAAAAGAGTTAGGTACTTTTGTAACACCTTGTATAACAAAAACAAAAACGTATACCAGTGAACCAAAATGCTCAGTGATTCGTTTATCTAACCGAGTGGGATGATAGAGAAAGCGCGGGCGTTCAATTTCACACGACGACAAATATCTCGTCTACGCGTCGCGCGTCGCCTACGTGCTTCGTAGAGGCGCTACGCGTCACTCTATGACGTCACACGCCCTACGCCGTAGCTACGCGCGCCCACTTCGCAGGGCTATTTTAAGTTCGCTTGATTCTTATCTAGTTGGCAAGAAAGGTTGTTTCGCATTAACTGGTGGTGAATTAATGTCGGTCCCCCTTCAGGGTAATAACTATAACTGTAATTGAAGCGTCGTAGGAGTGAATTAAGGAATGCTTGCTTCAGAGAATTTCGTCATACATTCAACCAAAGCAGGTGTAACTGGCAACGCTGTCTTTCGATCAGATATACAAATGCCTACGTTATACAGTGAGTCGGTAACAGAGCTCGTCGAGCGGCAACTGTGGGCGAACCGACGAAACAAAAGACGACATTTTGTAAACGATACCAATCGCACAATTATCTCTATTAAGTACCGCGGTCGAGCAATTTACTCGTTAAAACGCGTGTGAATCTTACTTTTAATACAAAACAACGGAGCGGAAAAGGCGCGGTTGCCTGCGTTTTGGGCTCCTGAATTTTTTTGTTCTTCGCTTTTTTTGGTTGAGCAACTTTACGTCTTCTTGGAGTTCAAATACCTTGCAGCCCCTCTACCCTAGATAATATTTTGCAATATGGGGCAATTTACAAAATTCTATTATTCACGAATTAAGACGCATTTCATATTTTTATTTTACAAAATAGTCTTACCTTTGAATGAACATTGCAAAGTACATAAAATCAAAGCATGACTGTGCGAATTCAAAGAAAAAATAATTTACAAACTTCGTCAATATGAACGCAATAACGTCAAGGGTAACCCTACAAGATGGGCGATTTTATCGTTTCCCTTCCCAGCAGTAATGACGGCTGAAACAAACCACAATGGAGTAAATAATTAAAAAGAAATGTTTTTCACAAAATGAAAGCTCTATAAAGTTTTTCACAAAATGAAAGCTTTATAAAATATTTATTCTAGAATTAACATTCGAATGCATAAATAGCTCCCACACAACGCTAACTGGAGATGTTGATCATCATAACGTAAGTAACTACCGTTGTATACTTACGTAAGTAATACTTATTTCAATATCGTTTCATAGAGTTCAAGCAATGTTTTACATTTTGCATCAAGAAATGAAGCAAGTCTCGACATAACCTTATTGTTTGGTCTCGAACACTCTAGTTGTAGGAATGCATCGTTCAACGTGTACTGTCGATTACAAAAGTATTGCCATTTCCTGGCTGCAATTTTGAATAATGGAACAACATAATCCAGCCAAGCTTCGATCTCCACATTTTTGTTTTACTCCTAAAATGCAAGAAGCCTGTGACTCTATCAAAATCTTGATAATATTTATAAACCTAAAGAGGGTATACCAATTTAAATATCTTGGACACTGGTTGACAGTTGATCTGAAGGATGATCTAGATATGGAAAGGGAACGCAGAGCATTGTCAGTGAGGGCCAATATGCTGGCGCGCAGGTTCTCTCGGCGTACGGATGCGGTCAAGATAACGCTATTTAAAGCATACTGCACGTCACTGTACACTGGAAACCTGTGGGTCAGGTATACCCAAAAATCTGACGATGCTCTGCATATCCAATATAATAACGCTTTCAGGGTGCTGTTGCGGCTACCCCGATACTGTAGTGCGTCAGCAATGTTTATGTATGCCTACACAGACGGATCTAAGGCCATTATTCGTAAAAAAACGGCGTCACTTCTTCACAGAGTAAGGGATAGTAGCAACAGAATCCTGAAAGCGATAGCTGATAATTTTGCGTGCCCTTTAATGTACCACTTTGTGCGTACCACAAAATCAAATCTAACTTTTAAGTACTAACATAGGATAAGCATACTAACTGTTTTGGACCATTGTTGTCTGTTTAATAAATGAATTATTATTATATTTATAGTACATCCTCTAACTAAGTCAACAAGATTTTAACACCGCGAATGCTGTTACCTATATGAAGAAGAAAAACAAATAAAGCGACGCAAAATTGCATATCGAAAATAATTCTAAAAATCTAAGTTTTTAGAATTATTTTCGAGGCAATGGTCATGAAAGCTATTGTAATAGCTCCAGCCCTATAATCCTATAGTTCTAAATCTAAATATTTGAGTATGAGATCAATACTTGGATCTTCTTTCAACTATTCTGCAGAGACTTATCTGCATCACAGTACCCACAGCAATCGGTCACGGTGTCTTTTTAAATCGGCTTTTCAATTGTTATGAGCTCGATGCGAGTTAATATTTGTGTTACGGAGTTTCTCTGCCCACGACCCGGCCTCGCATGTGTGGGTTGTTCCTGGTTGATCCACCAACATAGGGACGGACTGGTATTTCCAAAGCAACCGAAGGGATCGGATTTTTTTCCAGACATGACTGAAGCGGCGTCGACCGCTCAACGCAGCGACGAGCGTTTTCCATGTTAAGATTGCTGGCGTCGAATCAGTCATGTCCGCAAAAAAACGATCCCTGATAAAAACATTGCGACGGTTTTGGAAATATCCGTCCGTCTGTCACTATTTCAGCCCTACAAGCGTAGCATAAGGCTGGGTTAATAAAGGCCTTTGCATCTACGTTTGAGATGATTTAGGCAGTACATAAGTGGGTTATAACTATGTGCATCTCACTCTTTTCTTTGACGTAGAGCGGGATAGCTTGCTAGAGCTAGCTTTACCCATAGATACACTCTAACACAGCTTTATGCTACACGAGCTGGTTACGCGGCCCCTGGTTTATTTGCGTGAAAAACGTCCCGGGTGTTATTTAACGGATGTTACGAAATCACGAAAGAAATAATAAAATATGAGTATGTTAAATCTGCTTTAGACAGCTATTGCCATAGTTTCGTCAGTTGCATGGAAATCGTCGTCAAAGAGCTTTGGCTTCTAATTGCTAGACTAGTACTGCAAAATCCTGCCGTATTTTTTCAGACAAAGTTCTGCACCATATTCGATCTGTCTCAAACAGTCTCGAAACTGTTGCCAATAATTTGGGAATTTCTGGTTACCTGCCAACCGAGAGAGTGCCACTAACTACTTGATTATTTGGGAATAACCCGCGTGTATGTGTACGTATTTGTACCGTAAGCGGAATGGCTCAGTGAGATACAATCAAAATGGACGCTCCTCGGCTCTAGAGTGAACTTTCTAAACCATATTTCTTTGATGAAATTTTTGGTTATTAAGAAGTCTTCGGGTAATTATGGAAAACATTGTCTGTGTGTGATTTCTCCGCTTACTTACGGGCTTAACTTATTTTTACTTTTGCCCAAGAAAGTTTACGTAGCATTTAACGGTTTATACATTTTTTAAACAAGCTTTAATACATAGATTAATACGATCTTACTTTTGAGACGATTGCTTAGAGAAAATTAATATCGTTATACGATTATTAGGATCAATTAGCTAGGTGTCGCAAATCGCAAACGTTTGTATTGTCATCAACAAGTTATACGATAGAATTACAGGTAGAGCGATCATGGCATCAATATATGAAAATTGAAGATCGATGTTTCAACGAAGGAAAACTTTGTTCCCATGACAACGCCCGTGAATTCACTCTATGTAAATATTTCCTCAGATAAATGCTTTACCTGTCGCCTCCACGGCCCAATATTCAATAATAACCGTGATATTGCGATGATACGGACTGGAAAAACTCGTTCGGCTGATGCCAGTATCCTCGTGGGGCGCGTGTATAAACTTGCCCAGACGGCTGAACTTTTAACTTGTATAACTCGCACTGCTTCTTCGTCCCCTACTCCTTGTAATATCAGACTAACCTAACAGGCAGTGGACGTAGAACAATGCGAGTGGCAAGGACAGTAAATCATGGGGATTTAAGTAGTGTGCTGGTAGCGAGTGGCTTTCATTCATACCGCCTCGGGCTGCGTTCCCCGCCAGATCTCATCTTCCAATTACGGGTCTGCGTTCGTCTGTACCTGCTAAATGAGTGTAGCAAAAGGACATCGTGAATGATAGGACTTCTACGCAAGAACTACAAGTTAAGCCGCTTTGAAAGCTCCTGTGGGTTATCCATAAAATGATCACCAAACATTTTAATAAAAGAATTCAGTGCGATATAAATATATTGAAGACGTCAATATTTTCCACAGTACGGTATTGGCAGTGAAAATATTGGAGCAGCTTATGAAATGTGCAGTGGAAGAGACTTCTAACATTGATGAAACGTTTTACTATACCACGGTCATTCATTAACTCTACATACAGGTAGGTCAAAATCCTCAAGGTAAGCATTATCTTTTGAAAAAGCAGCGGATATGAAGCCAAAACCTTTTGTTTACTCTATGCTTTCAAGTTGTACTTCTATTGTTATCAAATTTGTGCGTACGCGCCGCTGCCGCCGCGATTTTTGTCATCGTCGCCTCTTGCCATAAAACGGTCACAACAGATTTGTGGCTGGCCAGAGAGACGTCTAAAGACGCCGCCTTGATTATGTTTGTTTTTAGAATGATTTATTTTTATTATTTTTTTTTACTGGCCAGTTTTGAGCTAATTAATTCAGCGTTTCTTTGGAATTAGGAGTCCAAATGGTTGCAAGATAATATGCAAATCTTATCTTTGTTACGAGACGTTACGTGCGAAAATTCTGGTCGGACAGCATTTTTTCCCGCACAATATGCATAAAAACACGGATCAAAAGTAAAATAACTCACCTCACACTGATACGAGACAGCCAAAATTTTCGAAAATCTGATTGGAGTTCAAATACATAAGAAATGCAAGAATAATAAGAATATTGCTAATCATACACAATACCTATTGTGATAAGGTCGACTAGAGCCTAGCTCGACAATGGTATTATTTTCTTGGTCTAGTCACTCAAATGAAATCACACAAAATACTACCTCTAGGTATCCTATATTCAATTCGTGCACGTGCACATTACTCGTACTTTCTGGGCTATTTTGTCGCCGGAAAAACGCTTCAAACTAGTTTGAGTCCCATGGTTAGCAAAACCAACTTTTCCCCTCTTCAAAGCTGCAGAATAAAGCACCACACCAAGCCCCAGATAGCCCATCGACTAACGAGTTTAAAAGGTTGTTTCGTCACAGCATAAGTGTACAATTTCGAGGCCCAGTTCATTTGGCGGAGCATTGTGCCGGTGTATTACACAAACAGCGGCGTGCCGTTTCACAAGGGGTCGACGGCCGGCACCGATACCTAAATAAAAACAAATTTCTCTTATTTTTGGGACAACTTAAACTCCATTTTTTGAAAATATCGTAGTAAGACATTATTACGGGAGGACGCTGCAGTGCATGGGGCATGTTCAGATGGAGTAGGCTTGCCAATCCTATAACATTCTTTCAACTTATTCGACCTAGCCCACAAGAAAGACATGCTGCAGTATCCGAGTGGTCACTTCATCCATCTAGTGTAGGTAAATGAAGATACCAGCTCAATGGGCATCGTCAAATCCTATCTTTTATTCTATAAATCGAAAATATAGACAAAAAATATAAGAAACTTATTTGAATATTTTCTTAATTTTTTATGTAAATATTTTTTTATTATTTATTTAAAAATCTAAAAGTTTTGTGTATGACGTCACCAAAGGCATTATATACTAAGTTCATTGCATTCATTCATGCTTTTAAAAAATATAAATGTTGACATTTGACAAATGTCAGTGTCAAGTCAACAAGAAGGTTATTTCCTCAGTTATTTGACACTTTTGACAGTTCTTTTTTTAAATGTTTGTAATGAAGTAAACATATTTAGCGATAAATATTAATAATCCGTTTTAATTTCACTTATTTAAACCCCTAATAGTAATCAGTATCCCTATTCCTCGAAATGGTTTTCAATTTACGACAATCGATGACTCACTGATCAATGCCCATTGTTGTGGTTCTGTTGTTTAGAATAAAGAAAATAATAAAATATAACTGTCATGAAACATAAATTTCTGCATAAAAATATCTCAGTTTAGCTACAAAATTGAAAAAAACTGAAAATTTGGGCTTTCCCGACACGCTACTTTCGTTGAACCTTAAGTTAAATGTGTTCCTATCTACACTATAGTGGAGGGTGACCGTCAGTATTCCATACTCTTCTCTACACTATCGAATTCGATTGCACCCTGTAGTTCTTGCCGCGAAACGAAACTGGGGGGTTACCCTTGACGCTATTGCAATCAAATTTAAAAAGTTTTAAAATTAATATCTCTTTGAATTCGCATAGTAATGCTCTGATTTTAAATACTTTGTAATGTTTATTCAAAGGTAAGGCAAAACACAAAATGGGTCTTAATTTGTAAAATATTAAATTTTGTAAATTGCGCCATATTGCGGCCGTATTGGAAAAATGCGTCAATGGTAGTGGGGCTGATCTTATTCAATCTAATTCCCAATGTTTCTGAGTGATGAGCATGACTTCCTTCTTAATTCTGCGGACGCTTAATTTAGGTTCATTAATTTTTTTTTATCGGGAAGTTACTAATTTATTTAAAGACTCATATTTCACGAGATAAATGAGACAGTCAAAGCTACCTATAGGAAAAATGTTGGTACTTCCATAAAATTACGAAAAGTCAATAAAATAATAACTTCACGATTCACGATTTATTTACTCTTGAATTGGTTCGAAACGCGTCGAATCGCGGTAATTTTATTGGAGAATTGAATGGTATTGACCCCGAAGTTTCAGCTGCGTTGCAGCGGCTGGGATATGCTAACTCTAAATCCTGTTAAAATCTCGAATAAAATCCACTGCTTCACTTTTTTTTTCAGTGCCCCCTCCGACTTATGAATTATACTGAACCTTTTCGTAACTCGCTGTCTAAGTAGCACTGAAATATGTAATCTTATATTCTACCGTTGCTAGTTAAAGTATACTACACAAATTAAGATTTCAAACCACAAAGTTACTGTAGATTTAACGCTTCTTGATGCTGCATTCCACTTCCCCATAGCGCCGCCAACTAGAATTGACCCCTATTTCGCTAAGACACAGTTGTAAACATTCTCTCAGCCACAAATCAAATGCCAATTCCGACCTTACCGCCTTTTACTAAGCACCACCTTTGTACGTGCAAAAGTAAGTGCAGTCAGAGCGCTTACGTAAAGTAAGGTCTGTCAAAATGTCGCAACGGCCATGGATCGCATGTGCCGTAACTTCGCCTTCGACCGAAGAATTGACAAATAACTGAAGGGAAACACCATAATGTTGGGTGGGAGGGGCTGCTATGGGCTTACTGCTTTGTTTTATAGCTCTATTAACTTTTAACATGCCGATAGAGATTGCTACTGGGTTACGTAGGCCGTTTCGAGATGTGATGCGTAATTGGTTATTGTTAAAGTGTTTCATGTTTTATTTTTCAGTAAGTATTCCTTAATTCCAATGAGCATTTCGTCTGCAAAGATGAACGCATTGGGTGGTGGAGATTACTGAAAACCACTACACCAGAAGGCGCCCTATCGTCCGTAAGACGAGTATCAATGAGGTTCTAAAATATTCTTTCATTGCATGTCTAGTATGAAGTGCCATATCGAAGTCTAATGACTAGAATAGCCACTGTTACTCTTTGCCTTCCGAATTTCGGAAGGCAAAGTTTTTTTATCGAAAGTCCGTTATTGGCTTAATCTTATCTTTAGACAATATTGAGAAACTAATTTCAATATTTTTTATTTTGGTTCAGTAGTTTGGATTTTACAACGTTTCAAAGATATGGTTTTATGACGTCACGCGACGGTCTGCATACTGTTGGCGGTCATAGGAACAAAACATGTTATCGCATAAAAACAAAACTACTGGACCAAAATAATAGTTATTTGTTATGCAAGAATGCAAAATTGTTGTTTGCGGCGAGTGCTTGTACTGAATACCGAGCTAGCGAAGGTTTCTAAAATTGAGCCACGAGCGTAGCGAGTGGTTCAAAAAAAGAAACCTGAGCGTAGCGAGGTATTCAGAAGCACGAAACGCAAATAATATTGCATTCGTGCGAAACACAAAACTTTTCATCTCACAGAAGCGAGGAAATGACTTTGTTAGCCAAGCGGGAAAAACTCTATAGACAAATACTTACAGGCAAAACAGGTGAGTCAAATAAGTTCCTTTTAATAGTTATTTGTTATGCAAGAATGCAAAATTATTGTTTGCGGCGAGTGCTTGTATTGAAAACCGAGCTAGCGAAGGTTTCTAAAATTGAGCCACGAGCGTAGCGAGTGGTTCAAAAAAAGAAACCTGAGCGTAGCGAGGTATTCAGAAGCACGAGACGTAAATAATATTGCATTCGTGCGAAACACAAAACTTTTCATCTCACAGAAGCGAGGAAATGACTTTGTTAGCCAAGCGGGACAAACTCTATAGACAACTACTTACAGGCAAAACAGGTGAGTCAAATAAGTTCCTTTTAAAAGCATATTTTACTGTAGTTACGGCTGCCGCACTAAAGTTTTGAGCTTCGTTGGTATTAAAACCATTCGTTTTATTAATAATTTCCTGAAGTTTATTTATCCAGACACAAAAATAATGTAAATAAAAGAATGTTTTTTTTTTCCGGGTGCATTCTGAACTTATGCCATATAAATTAAAAATTTGTAGGAGATAAAAAATGAAATTAGTAATATCGTTTGAAAAAATGTATTTAACAAACCAAAACATAATTATCTATTTGATAAAACAGAAGCGCAATATTTTTTTTAATTACTGGTATTTAAAAATAAATATGTGTACAAAATATTGAAAAGACTATAAGAAGAAACCGCGTTTCTGAATGTTCTATTCCGTGACTTTACCTTTTTAAAAGATGCTTATGCACCATTTACATTCACAGTTTTGTATACAGGGTGTTAAAAGACCGCCAACAGACCCGAAAGCCACGCATACTAGACACCAAAACAAAGTACTTTTTCGATAAATTATTGCTGGGAAATGATTTTGGTTTTTGAGGTTATAATTTTGAAAAATATTTTATCATGCAATGGAAGTGTAACGCACAGAAGTCATATCGCGCAAGCGTAGGTATAAGTTTATGTTACTTAACCTTGAAGTGCTGATGTTTAGAATACATTGCGGGTTGCAATTTTAACGTCGTTTTTTGTAAGAAATATTCATAATTTTGATATGGCTTCTTGAGAAGGTATGTTAAGAACTAGATACTGAATACATTTCTGCAAAAAAAAAGTTTTGAAAAGTCCGACTTTGAACATAATTATCTCGGAAACCGTTGATTTCCCAGGCATAGTTCCTTGGGCAAAAATGTTCCCTATGATGAGGACAATACGTGGTTTCCCGCTTTGTTGGCGGTCTTTTAACACCCTGTATAGAGAATGGGCACGAACAATCGCTTTCGCTGAAATACGCGTTTAAACGAACTATGAATGAGGTTTTATTTTCCATCGGGATCTGGCATCTACTTAAACGGCCAGTGTTTTTTTCTTTTTCAAAACCATAGGGCGCGGGAAAGACTGTCCCGGCGTCGCGTTCAAATTTAGTAAGTTACTAGTAACAGCTAACTTTCCGAGCGTGGGAGATGAAAAAGCATATTTTACTGTAGTTACGGCTGCCGCACTAAAGTTTTGAGCTTTGTTGGTATTAAAACCATTCGATTTATTCATAATTTCCTGAAGTTTATTTATCCAGACACAAAAGTAATGTAAATAAAAGAATGTTTTTTTTCCGGGTGCATTCTGAACATTTACCTTCAAAAAATAAATTTTCTAGAGATAAAAAATAAATTCAATTATATCGTTTGAAAAAATGTATTTAACAAAACAAACCCATAATTATCTATTTTATAAAACAGAAGCGGAGCATTTTGTTAATTTACTGTTTTTAAAAATAAATATAGTGTACAAAATATTAAAAAGACTGTAAGAAGAAACCGCGTTTCTGAATGTTCTATTCCGTGACTTATGATGCCTATGCCTCATTTGCATTTGCAGTTTTGTATAGAAAATGGGCACTTGCGTGGAGAGTCGCGTCTAAACGAGGCTCTACTTTCTGAAGCTTTTATGAACTTATAAGGCATCTAGTGAAACGGCCAGTGTTTTTTCTTTTTCTGCACCATGGGGCGTGGAAAAAAGGGGGTTCAAATTTCGAAGTGCACAAAAATGCAGATTGGTTAAATTCGGGTTTTACACGGTTATAAGTTGCTAGTAACAGCAAACTTTTCGAGCATGGGAGATGAAAAAAATATTTAAATTAGTTTCTCAATCTATACTTTTAATAAAACTCTAGCAAAGTCAATTCTGTACATTGAATATTTTTAGAAAAAAACTAGCAGGGGTTACTAAGTAAACTATACTGAATCCAAAAATGCAAAAAAAACGGTTTATGTCTGTCTGTCTGTCTGTCGGTCTGTCTGTCTGTCTGTATGAACACGATAAACGCGAACACCGCTGAATAGTTTTCAACCAAACTTAACATGGTCGTAACTCACGTTTTTGGGAGTAACTTAGGCTATCCGATGTTTTGAATACATTGCGGGTTGCAATTTTAACTTCGTTTTTTGTAAGAAATATTCATAATTTTGATATGGCTTCTTGAGAAGGTATGTTAAGAAGGTGATACTGAACATATTTCTGCAAAAAAAAAAAAAAAAAGTCCGACTTTGAACCACATTCTTTCGAAAACCTAGATTGCGGGTTGCAATTTTTAACTTGATTTTTTGTGAGAAATATCCATAATTTTGATATGGCTTCTTAAGAAGGTATATTAAGAACGTGATACTGAACACATTTCTGAAAAAAAAAAAAGTCTGACTTTATTATCTCGGAAACCGTTGATTTCCCAGGCATAGTTCCTTGGGCAAAAATGTTCGTTATGATGAGGACTATACGTATACGTACGTATACGTGGTCTCCCGCTTTGTTGGCGGTCTTTTAACACTCTGTATAATAGCACGCTACGACTTTTGGCATTTGGGGCGCATATTGTAAATGAAAAATCGGCATTTGTTTTTATTTTATTTTGGCGGAAAATGTTAGTTCTACAAGCGTAGCATAAGGCCGGGTTAGAGCGTATCTATGGGTTAAAACAATAGGTATCTCACTCTTTTGTTTGACTTAGAGCGGGATGGATAGAGCCATAGATACGCTCTAACCCAGCCTTATGATGCTTGCTGGAGGGAATTGTGAGTGGTTTTCGGTGGAGGTCGGACAAAGTTCATCGATGTTAGAAATGTAGTACTCTTGCGTCGCGGTCGAAATCTTCTGGGTTTGAACCCACGCGAGGTTGAAATTTTTTTTTTGTGCCTTTTTTTAAATATTAACTTTACTGAGCCCAACTTGATATTAAAAAAATATATTTTGTTTGCCGTAGAGCGGGATAGACAGAGTTATTTGCGGTAGATACGCTCTAACCCAACCTTATGCTTTGCTTGCTGGCTTAGCATGAGATTGGTAAGACCTTATCTATGGGCTTATAACTTTATTTATCCCACTCTACGTCGAGGGAGATACATAATAAACCCCCATACTTCCCAGGCAATTCTTATGCTAAGCTTCCTGGTATCTTACACGGGCGATACCTAATCTAAACAAAACATATTTAATCATAAATGTATTGTTTAGATTAGGGCACACAAAGACAGACACACAGACAGGCACACCCTCATAAACACATAAACAGACACACACACAAAGCTATCAAACTTATGACACCCCTCTTTGTTGGTCGGGGGTTAAAAAAAACCTTACTTTTGAGTTTTCCTCCACAGTCGAATTTAAATTAAATTTCAAATGTGTAAAAACGCATACGAAGTCGCGGGCACAACTAGTATTGTCTAAAGATAAGATTAAGCCAATAACGGACTTTCGAACAAAAAACTTTGCCTTCCGAATTGAGCTATCATATCCTGCTATAGATTTGTTTTAGTGCAAACATTATGTCACGTGTTACCCTTACCTGCATGTACCTATGATATTTCGCTTTGTTTCCGGAGCCTGTAACTTTGATAGTAGCAAGGCCAGCCAAGTTAGCAAGATGTATGAAGCCTAAATATCTACTTACTACTTTTGACATTGGACATACGAGTAGCCTTCTTTCTAGAAGATTTGTAATGTTTGCGTCAAAAAAAGGCAGACACTCAGGTTTCCTCACAAGGTTTCCATCTCTCTTCTTCTTCATCATTGTTAGCTCACATTAGCCTAATGCTGAGAAGGCTTTTCCTAGGATGCGTGCAGCGAATGATCCAGAATATGGCGGGAAGGAGAAAAGGTGAATATCCATCTCTCTAACCAAAGCTTACTGAACGTATTTCTATTATCAATTGTGCAGTGCAGGTAGTTAAACGTATCGTCACATATAACTTGTTCTAGGCTAGCCTCATGTCGGCATTGTTGCGCAAGCGACTGCCCCGATTAGATTACCTTCCAACGAGCAATTTCATAAACGATTGTTACTTTCATTTCGACAACCAGTGCAATCGTTTCTAGTCCTCGACGTAATCTCATTCACTACCTTTTGATTTGTGAAATGAGAAGGCCTGTGTCTCTTTCCGCCTTCAACTGTCAGAGAAGGATGGAAGTTGGGATTAGAGGAGTAATTTGGAGTATGTGTGTGAATAGTAAAGCCAACTGTATTTGTCGGATCAAATCACGGAGACGTAATAAAGCAATTTATAATTTGCCACGCATGGGCAATAAAATGCCAAAATATATTTCGCTATGTTTGATCAGCTTTGCCGGTAAAGGCCACGGGCGTGTGTGGGTAGACGGGTTTCTGTCTATTTTTATGTGTTCACACACATGTCAAAATTCGTGAGATGATTATTTTGGTGTCGAATTAGCATAAGCGGCTTCACTTACTTCCATATCCTGGGTAAAATACAAACGCGAAACTAACCTTATTCTAGACTTTTAAAAGCTTCTCGGATAATGGATGCTACTAGCAGGAATGAAGATACTCTATCGTGCTCTACATCGATGGAATAGACATCACCATATCGAATTGTCAACAATCTAAGGTTGGCATTAATAGTCGTCAACTCACGCTCGAGCTCAAGTAGGTGATCTCAGAAAAATTTGGCTAATGTCAAGCCTTGGCTAATGTCAAGCTTGAATAGCTGTCAGCATATTAATAGACACTGGCTTCAGCTTGACATCGACATTAGGCATGGTCACAAGTCGGTGATTCTGATTTCTGAGTTCACCTACTTGAGCTCGAGCTTGAGATGCCGACTATTAATGCCACCCTAAATATAGGGGTTCCTATGGTTTGGCATGCAATGAGAGATTCGTTTTTCGAAACACCGTGATAGTATCATTTTGCCGTGTTGTAACTCAGAATCATCTGTAGAGTCGTTTTTTTTTATGTAGCCTGTATCATGTCCCACTGCAGGACAAAGGCCTCCCCCCTCTGAGCCCAGATTTTTCGGTCCTGAGCCACCTCCGACCACTCCGGCAAATATTTATCGAGGTCGTCTCGCCATCTCCGCCGGTAGAGTCGTATAGTAACTAAACATCACCCCCTAGACTTTAATGAAGGAGTACATACAGTGATTCTCTCGACTGTACCTTTCAACAGTTAATTTAGTGTCCGTATTGTTTTCACATAACAAGACCCCGTACCACTTTTACTGAAGCGGTTACGTTGATCGCAAATGATAGGTTTTCTTTTAGTTTTAATGTGTGAACTTTCGCGTTATTAAATTAGAGATACAATAGCAATAGGCATCAGACATCTCTTTACCATTATGATGCTGACTTTAGAAAGTACGAAGTAGTACTTTATTGTGACAAAGGCGAACATTATAGCACAATAAGTAAAGCGCAAGAACAGTCACTTGTTATATTCAAACTGAAAACTTGAAAATGGCTCATGCCTCAGGTCTACACTACAGTTTCGTTCATGTGCAAACTGTAACATAATGTTATGTATTCAACATTTATAATAAGTTGAAAAAAATCACTCGGGACAAGATTTGAACCCGCAACCTCTCGCACACCATGCAGGCGCTCTACCAATTGAGCTACCGAGTCAAGTAACTGTCGATGCGAATTTCTTCAACTAGTCGCCTATAATATTATGTACTTACTTTTTAGTAAGTATGGGTATTTATTTAAAGTAAAATATCATGAAAAAACCTGCTGCTTTGTTGGCTCTCCTTGAATGGCATTGTCTTTCCTGTGGACAAGGCCAACTAGGCTGAGGAGATAGTATATAAACTAGACATTCACACTAGATCAGTGAAGGGAACACTCCGATACTGCAGTACGAGTAGGTTGAAGATATTTAGACGGAGAAATTCAACTGGACGTGTGGTATAAATCATCTAACACAGATGCAAAGGTTCACATATTTTTTTGTTACACTACTGCACCTCCACTAAACCGCGATCATAGTGAGCGTAACCGATACGCGCGCCGGCGCAGAATGTTGGACAAATAGCGGATGTTTACGAGCAATCGTCAGTGCTATGCACGTTTCACTTGTTATGATCTAAACGCTGCTAGGAATCTAGGAACCGAGTAGGTAGGTACGGTTGCTAGATGCTGCCGGGAGGCGGCCCTATTTCGCAAATGGCGGCAAAATAAGAGGCCGCAGAGGCTTTTCTTGAGATACTCTACGCTGTGTGTCATAAAACCGTGATGGGTGGAAAGGTGATGTTTTGCTTTATACCTTAAAAATATCGCTTGGTCTCGCTCGACTTCAAAACCCGTATCAAATGTATAAAAAACAATGCTCCCTCTCCGCCAATGGCAGAATTGATGAATGCGCCTTCTTTACAGACCTCCATTTGACGCTATGACGTCGTATCGAAGGAAACCCCATTTTACAGTGTGATCCGCAAAAACTTTTTCACGAATCATCCGTTTGAACGAACGAAAACATCCAACCAGCCAGGGTTTCCCGACATGGCCAATGCCGCAGGTCTCTGACAGCCCTTACACAGCATTCCAACCAGGTGGACGCGGTTGGTGGTGACTGTGGAAGGGAAACACGTACTCGCTGGAAGGGTAGGGATGGGGTAGCGAATCAGCGAGGTTATGCAACCTGAAGCCTATAAAAGAACCGGGCAAAAAACCTTGTAGTTTAGTGATATCAAGGTATAGCTTGCTACAAGCAAGAATTTCCGTATTAGCACTTTCGTTCGTCGTTTGTTGTAGAGTTGAATTTCTGCTTTTCTCTTCCGGGGGCCTTCTGTATGATAAAATGTTTTTCTTGTCGCATCATGTCGTAACACTGAATCTGAAATCGATTGGTCAATTGCCTCTACTGCATTTTAAGGCCCTGCCAACCAATAGGGATCGGGGATGTGATGCAAATTATAATCTCCCACTTGGAATGTCGTTTCGTTAGCCCTTAATATTATGGGTCTTTTGTAAAAGTAAGTTTCGTCTTTGTATGTAAGGGCTTGTTTTCCTAGTGGTTGTGAAAAAAGAAAAAGGAGGATAGTGTTGAAGTTCCTGCCCACTCGGTTGCATCGATGGCATATTGGCTAATTAAAGATCATCATCATCAATCCACTGTTAGTTCGTTCACCTTTGATAAATTCTTTGGTTGGCTTGACCATCGGACCGCTGCCGTCCGGTCCTCGACTTCTGTTACTCTGAAAAGGTCAGTTTTCAACTAATTAGGTACCGCACTTATACACCTACCTACGTGCTTGTAATATGATTCCGATAGGTCTTATTGACACTACTTCCAAGCAAGCAATAAAAAGGTAAAATACCGTACAACGATTTGATTTCACTCTTTTATACGATAGTGTAGATCCTCTTTACGTAAGGATAGAGGCGTATGAGATTATTGTAAAGTTAGGTAATTTTATTTTTCCTTGCGCCTAAATTTTCATCGTTATTTTTCAGATAATAATATCTTACTAAAAATTGCAGCTCATGACAATTTTTTACCATAACTTGCAAATCCATTTTAGCCACGTTTTTGATTACCATTTACATGTTAGTTTGCTACGGTATCTACGAGTATAAAGGCATAACAAACGACCGTTAACACCTTTGTAGCATTAAATTGATACTTAACCATAACGTTAAGATTTATGAATAACCAAAACAAACTTCCTAACCTAACCGCCAATTATATCCCCAAGCACACCGAAACCGACACCTTTTACTCCAACAGTGGACTCGCTTAGAGTGCGCGGCAACTAGACAGCATACACTAACTCTAGTTTGCGTGAGGTCGGCCTGCGATCCCGTTGGCCAGGTCGGCGGCTAACGGACTCCCAACCAGACCCGGATCTAGGGCGGACAATCTGGGGGTGCATGTGCCCCGGGCGCCAGCGTCAGGTGACGCCAAATTTATATGTGCTTGATTAAAAAAGGCTTACGTGCCAGCCCGCCCTATTCAAAGGAGCCGAAGATCATTTGACGATTTTTAAAATATCTAGTCGTCAACTGGCCCACATGCGGTAGATATCAAAAAGTACTAGGCGGTCGTATGAATTTATAGACTAGGCCAGTTGATGATGCGCCTGACCTAAATTAATACTTGTGAGTATCACAAACACAAAGCGCATAGTGCTAGCCGCCCCTGGAGACAACTACAGGGTGCACTCTAAGTCGATAGCGAAACTTTAAGTAGGCCTCCTCGAGCGCACCCTGTAGTGCGCTCGAGGAGGCCACAAAATAATACGTAGCCAAATTTTAGTTTTTTTTAAAACAGTGATGTTTCGGGCGCCAATATCAATGCCACCCCCTTTCGAACAAATCCTAGATCCGGGCCTCTTCTAAACTAATGAGGACGGTGCAGTTATGCAGATTCCGAACGAGTGATCTTTGCAAGATTATTGTTCCCCCTTAAGCCTGGGCCTTAGAGCCGCTTTTCTAACGGCCAACCTGTTGACAGACATGTAGATTTTCCGGATTGACGATTCACTTGTGCTGGCGGTGAGGTTTGATCTGGATGTCTCGTCTTTTGTTTATTTACATGTTGAAGGGTGTTTACAATACATTAATCATCATCTTCATCATCCCACATCTAGGCACCGAAATTATTTAACGTTAATTTTATGACCCGTTTTTAATTATCTTTTCGATTTGTACATGTTGCAGTTTCAATGGACAATGGACAATAAGAGGTTAAAATGTTTTTACAACAAAGATTTTACGTTAATCTTATTGCCAATACTTCACGCGGGTACAAAATATTTACTAAAGAAGGTTGACTCCACCGGTTGACTCACAATCGCGATAATTTCTTCTCAAACCTCTCAGATGGTTACTCATTTTTACGGATAAAGTTTAGACCCGAGCGACCTCCAGGCAGGTAACAGTAAGGAGGCCGCGCAGTGTAGAGACAGAACTAGTTGTGACTTTTCGTTTTCGAGCCAAACACTTCTATCACACGTCGGGTCGTTAAAATGTATACCCGATGTAAAAAAAAATGGTAGGCTTCAGTCAATCTACCATTGTAACTGTTGTTTAGGCTTCTAAACGATAATTTTTCTTCTTTTCACACTTGACAAAGCCGCCCACGATGGACAGTGGATGCTTCTTCCTCTTCTTCTACTTTTTTCTTCAACTCCTCCGTGGAGTCTGGGGCCGACACAAGAGCTTTCCATTTATTTCTGTCCATGGCTAGGGAGGCTCTGGCCAATCAGTTCCCTTCTAACTTGTCTGGCCTAACACGATTTCAAATGATGAACTGCGGAAAACCACGAAGCAAAAACTGGTAGCCCAAGACGTCAGGAAACGCAAATAGCGCTGGTTAGGACGCTTCCTGAATACCGCTTGACTCTAGTTAATCTTCTGATATGAACATTGATTTGGGGCAACGCAAAGGAATTCCTCGAGTGACTAATCGCGGAGTCATTCGCACAATTGCTGTGAGGGGGTCATGTAGCAAGTATGCACTCTGGCTACTTAAAGAAATCAATAAAAATAACTCTTCAAAAGTAAAATAATCAAAAATTATACAAAGACATGCTGTTTTCTTAAAAAGTTAGTTGTTAGTTCTTTACTTCACCAAATTGATTCAAGATGTTGTTGTACTGTACCTACCTTATATTAGGAAATAATTTGCAAAGCGTCCATTGCACTCCACTAGATGGTGCAGGTACGTTCTAACAAAACCGATGACGCTGCAGTGCCTGGGTCATGTAATGGATTACTTAAGCTTGACCAAAGCTGTACTATCTTCTTTCGGCCTAGTGCACAGGAAAAACAAGTTATTAATTATGTGCGTAACTAACTAAGCCACGGGATTCCTCACGAAGTCTTCTTCTGAGACAATTACAAATGAAACAACCAAATAGAACTCACTGTTCACTTATCTTATTATATCACTATCACACGTAGGTGTAAGAATCGTAAGAACACTAACTACCGTAATCCAATAGTTGAGGTTCGGAGGTTCGTTTGTGACGATTCTGCAGAAAATTTAATGTAATTTTGCCAAAACAATTTTTTTTTGTTCTCATTTAAAATAAGCTAGAACGTAGAACATTGTCTGCAAAAGCGTCCTGCCAATTCTTTCAGTCGAGAAAATCTTGAAGGAAAGGAACACGGTATGTGCTATCTTCTTGTATTGCCGTCTCCTATCGGACATCGGCAATCAGTTTACCTATTTCTAATTTGCGGCTGCCAATCGAAACAAGGAGCTCGTGGATTGTTGGAGCCACTGGCATAAGTTCTCTATTTAGTGTTCTCAGAAATTAATATTCAACCGAGTAACATGCGAGATCGGCCCTAAAGGCCCACAATCTAGGGTCACAATCTCAGGACAGTTACCTTTACACCAACCTGGGTGGGCGGTGGGGGGCGGAGAAAGGGGGAAAGGGGAAGCGGCGTACGCGCCGAGAAAGTCGCCCCATTGTTTTCGTCATTACGACACACGGTATTTATCAGGCGACGGTTAGCTTGTTGCTATTGCATTGGGTTGCAATTTTTATGCAAATCGCGCGAGAGCGAAGGCGATTTGTCGTAGATTTTTTTGGTGCCTCGTTGGTTGCGCATGACTTTATGAAGATATTGATACGTAACGTGACAGTCAACTACGTTTAGTGCATTATTCATCATCATCATCAGCATCAGCCTGTTGACCCCACTGCTCAGTAAAGGCCACTTCATGCTCACGCTGCCTCTCACGATCCAGTGCCAAATGAAACCACTGCTTTCCTGCTCTCGTATCACTTTGGCTATGTTATCGAATCATCTGCTTTATTTTGTATTTTATCAAGCTGCAATTAGGTGCTAAGCTA
The DNA here is from genome assembly GCA_949319315.1 of Zelleria hepariella. NCBI lineage: Eukaryota > Metazoa > Arthropoda > Insecta > Lepidoptera > Yponomeutidae > Zelleria > Zelleria hepariella. The sequence continues at coordinate 6,284,570 of OX439387.1, read as the reverse complement.
ACCCAATAATCATAGCTACTCAACATTATTCTTCCATTCTTTCCCAGAGCTTCACGAATGTTAATAAGTAGATGATTAAGTAGATGCATCCTTTGAGAATTCCACTTACAAAATAGGTAATTTCATCAACCGACCATGGTATCTGCATTTACAAAGGATTAGAAATTTTCCCATCGATTCGATAGTTCAGTAAAGTTGTAAGAGCAGTGGCACGATAAGCCACGGGTTGTGGGTTGAAGTATTGACCCGAGAAAACTTTTTTGTGTGAGTATACGTTTCACTTTAGCAAGCAAGTGGCATAAGTAGGTAAGCCAAAACAAAAGAGCCGTCACTTAATTTCATTAAAAGATCAAGATGTAGAGTATTGTAGAGCGACACCGTTTGACCTCAACTGTCACCGTTAAGTACTTCCACGAAAAGCGTACCTCTCGAACCGTGACGCCGTCTGTCTATGCATCAGTTTCCAAACCGATTCTTCTAGAGACGGTCTCTTTTGTCCGCCTGGGAACTCCGCGGATGCAAATGAGCCCCTCTCTCGTCTATTTCTTTGTTTGATTTCGTGAAAGTTTATGTGATCGGTGGCGGAAATACGGCCGCGGGTCGGACGACGCGACGCTCGATGTGAACGCCATTTTTATGTAATTGTTACATCACTTTGTTGCGTGGCGCAAGTTGGAAGCGCTAGAGTGGCGGTGAGGTAATGAGGAGGCGCCTACGAGTAGCGGAGGATTAGAAAGAACACAAAGGGCTTGAAGGAAGTTGGCGGAGATTGTGATCTGTAATAATAGGAGCACGCACTTTTTCTATTATTATTTATTTCATGGAGAAAAGGTCGGCAAACAAACTAGCCAGGATCTTTATTGCATTAGTTGATCATTTTGCGTAAATTTCCTTAAATTTTTACTAGCACTTCCTATACATAATTTAAATACAATTTTACCGGATTTAACACTTAATTAATAAAAAACATTCAAGATAACTGTCACTTCAGTCTACCGCGACCACGAGCCCTGCAACGGTCTCTAAACGTTGAGAAAATGTAAAAAGTAAAATAAAACGAGTGTAAAATCCGGTAAAATTGTGTTTAAATAATGTTGTGTTACATTTTGAGTTTCAGAGAACAAAGCTGAATCTTACCGTCACAACTAGTCACAAGTAGCGTGGCAAACCTACTTGGTAACGGCGGCGGCGTGAGACTTGGCTGTATATGCCCCTAGCCGCTTTCTCGCTTTCATACTTCACAACCACCAAAAAAATAAAACTGCTCACAAGGATAGCTGTACCAAAAAGAGTCTAGCCTTATTAACAGAATAATAACTTTTAAAACCCAATAAAGTAATGAGGCTGCGGCATAATACCAGGCTACCAGACGCTGGACGGATAACATCCGGGAACGGGCAGGCTAACCGCCAACAATGGAAGAGGCTATCCAGAAAATGGCTCTACAGAGGCTAAAGGTGATGATGTAATGTGAAGCTATGAATAACTCCATGAAGCTGCTGATAGGCACAAGTTTCCGAAGCCTATCACTTGGACCACAACCTCTTACGCCGAGCGCGAGGGGAATGCCCTTCCATGAAGTTTTCGCACGCTACACATAGATATTATAAACTCCGTGCATTTTTTTATTATGTACATTCGAAAATCATTATCGGTAGCTTGATTTGCTACTTAATTAGGCGCAATCAGTGTGGTATCGATCTATCGTGTTAAATTAATAACGCACTTTACACGAATTAGCTAATACTAATCCAAGTTCGTATTGGTTTGATTTCTTAATTTTTCTGTGCATCGACCTTTTAATGATATCGTTTTGTTACCTTATTCCAGTTAGATAATTGCGTAATTTCTGCTAAGTACACTTACCACGCTATTACGTTCAGCATAATTTGCCAAGAATGACCGAGAAAGGTGTCAAATTGAATGAATTTGATATCGTATTGCTGGTAGCAGACGGGTCAAGGCCCACGTAATAAAGGCTTTTGCATCTTCGTAATGAGATGATTTATACAGCGTCCAGTAGTACCTACACTCACACTAGATGTGTGAAGAGACCACTCGGCGCTGCACTGCCTGGGACATTGTTTTAGATGGAGTAGGCTTGCCCAGAACCTATACCATCCTGACAGCTTAGTCGGCCTAACCCACGGAAAAGATTAGTCGATACATGTGGAGCCAACTAAGGCACGGGTTTCCTCACGATGTTTTTCCTCTACCGTTAGCGAGTGGTTTTGCTACTTCAAATTCACAAAACGTAACTTTGAAACAAACAAAGTCATAGAAAGATGTATTAAATTGCCAAAACAGAGAATACAATTAAATAGGACAATCGTAGAAAACATAGTTACGTGTCAGCACCGGGAATCGAACCTATGGGTCTCTCGCTTCCGAGTCCAATGTTCTTACCACTTGGCCACCACCGCACCGCTAAGGCCCTTATGAGTTGTGACGGCATGGTAAATAATCTACATAGTACAGTCGGCCACAGTCTCAGATACCCCTTTTTGTTCGATTGGCGCCCTTATGCCGCGCGCGATAAGAACTGCCATGGGGTATCTGAGATTGTGGCCGACCGTACCTTTACCTATATTCCAAACGACAATGACCTATTAAATCCACATAAAAATAGATCGTCTCGTATATGCTGTCTTTACTATAGTTATTGCAACACACATTTACGTTGTGAAACCTTGGGGCGTTAAATACTTGTAAATGTATAGTTAGAAGCGTATCTACGTAAGTAGGCAGTAAACAGTAGTACTCTGAGCCACTTGTAAACATAATAAGAATAAGTATAAGTTTATAAGACGAGTCTACGACTCAGTCAGGCTGACTAAGCTGTCAGGATTAGGTGCAGGCCAAGCCTAATCCATCTAAAACAATGTCCCAGGCACTGCAGCGCCGAGTGGTCTCTTCACCCATCTAGTATGAGTGAAGGTACTACTGAACGCTGTATAAATCATCTCATTACGTAGATGCAAAGGCCTTTTTTTTTAAAGTTTATAAGGAGATCTCGGTGAAGATGTTCACGTAGATGTTATCAAAAGTCTAAACACATCTTCCTTCATATTAAAGGGTGAGTTTGAATTCTTTAATGAGTTAAAAAAGACACATTAATTAGGTATTAACTGTTCTTAGTACAGTCTACAGTGGTAGTGGCAGTAGTGGCAGTTCTGCAGCAAACAGTATGAAAGTCGAGTCAAGTATAGTCTGTAGGTGAATGATGAAATCTAAGATGGTTTTGTTTTGGCTTTAATAGTCAAAAGTAAAGTAAGTAACGTAAGTAAAGTAAGTAAAGTAAGTAAAGTAAGTAAAGTAAGTAAAGTAAGTAAAGTAAGTAAAGTAAGTAAAGTAAGTAAAGTAAGTAAAGTAAGTAAAGTAAGTAAAGTAAGTAAAGTAAGTAAAGTAAGTAAAGTAAGTAAAGTAAGTAAAGTAAGTAAAGTAAGTAAAGTAAGTAAAGTAAGTAAAGTAAGTAAAGTAAGTAAAGTAAGTAAAGTAAGTAAAGTAAGTAAAGTAAGTAAAGTAAGTAAAGTAAGTAAAGTAAGTAAAGTAAGTAAAGTAAGTAAAGTAAGTAAAGTAAGTAAAGTAAGTAAAGTAAGTAAAGTAAGTAAAGTAAGTAAAGTAAGTAAAGTAAGTAAAGTAAGTAAAGTAAGTAAAGTAAGTAAAGTAAGTAAAGTAAGTAAAGTAAGTAAAGTAAGTAAAGTAAGTAAAGTAAGTAAAGTAAGTAAAGTAAGTAAAGTAAGTAAAGTAAGTAAAGTAAGTAAAGTAAGTAAAGTAAGTAAAGTAAAAAGTTAAAAGACCGCCAACAGACCCGAAAGCCACGTATACTAGACACCAAAACAAAGTACTTTTTCGATAAAATATTGCTGGGAAATGATTTTGGTTTTTTAGGTAAAAAATATGAAAAATATTTTATCACGCAATGGACGTGAAACGCACAGAAGTCATATTGCGCAAGCGTAGGTATAAGTTTAAGTTACTTAAACTTAAAGTGCCGATGTTTAGAATACATTGCGAGTTGCAATTTTAACGTCGTTTTTTGCAAGAAATATTCATAATTTTGATATGGCTTCTTGAGATGGTATGTTAAGAACTAGATAGGTACTGAATGCATTTCTGCAAAAAAAAAGTTTTGAAAAGTCCAACTTTGAACCTCAATATCTCGGAAACCGTTGATTTCCCAGGCATAGTTCTTCGGGCAAAAATGTTCCTTATGATGAGGACAATACGTGATTTCCCGCTTTGTTGGCGGTCTTTTAACACCCTGTATAGTGGACTGTACTAGAGTTCGTTTAGCGATAACGCACCGCCCCAGGCCACATTCCACATCATATTCCTATTTTATACTTGAAAAGGATATTGTGTGACGTCTTGTGGATACGAAGATATTTTGTTTTCTTCCACAATATAAAATATCTGTGACAATAGTTTTAGTAGCCAACTGATATCCCTCAAGTATTGACTTATCTCATCTGTGTAGGTACCTACTATACAGGGTGTTAAAAGACCGCCAACAAAGCGGGAAACCACGTATTGTCCTCATCATGAGGAACATTTTTGCCCAAGGAACTATGCCTGGGAAATCAACGGTTTCCGAGATAATGAGGTTCAAAGTCGGACTTTTCAAAACTTTTTTTTGCAGAAATGTATTCAGTATCTAGTTCTTAACATACCTTCTCAAGAAGCCATATCAAAATTATGAATATTTCTTATAAAAAATTACGTTAAAATTGCAACCCGCAATGTATTCTAAACATCGGCACTTCAAGTTTAAGTAACATAAACTGATACCTACGCTTGCGCAATATGACTTCTGTGCGTTGCACGTCCATTGCGTGATATAATACTTTTCAAAATTATAACCTAAAAAAACCAAAATCATTTCCCAGCAATAATTTATCGAAAAAGTACTTTGTTTTGGTGTCTAGTATGCGTGGCTTTCGGGTCTGTTGGCGGTCTTTTAACACCCTGTATAGGCTCACTAAGTTGAAAGGATAGTATAGGCCTAGAGAGCCTACATTATCTTAACAGCGGCGTCCAATCGTCTGTCCTAGATGCTAGATGCAAAGCCTAAGTTTTTATCTGTTCTATTTATAAAGACATCAGCAAGCGTAGCATAAGGCTGTGTTAGGCAGTACTTAAGTGGGTCATAAACTCATAACTATATGCTTCTCGCTCTTTTGTTTGTCATATAGCGGGATAGGTAGAGTTATATGTATACCATAGATACGTTCTAACCCAGCCTCAAGCTACACTTGCTGCTTGCTACTGTATTTCCTCTTTGAGCCCTGCCTTTCCAAAGCTTGTTTGAAAGATATCAATTTTGACTATAAGATCGTCATTTGTAGATACTTTTATGTTTAAAATATTTTCTGGAATATAATTTCTGGTGCAATAAATCTAATCTATCTATCTACTTATTTAATTTATTTGAGTTCAATAAGGTAACAAAGTCAAACAACCAAGCATCAAAGTGCGACTCTTCATTACACTACACTCAATGGCCTATCTATCTGCCGGTATAGCTAACAGCGTATCGATTTACAGATAAAGTGTGCTTATCGATTGTAGTCGGCAAAGACCCGTCTGCACGTGCTTTGGGAGCGTTATTGAATCGTGCGTGAGTGTGACAGGTCCGTAGGTGTTAGTGCAACACCTCAACACCTACGGACCTGTAAAGGATAAATCTCTCAATGATGATGATGATGATGTAGCCTGTACAATTGTACATGTCCCACTAGCTGGCAAAGGCCTTCTCTCAGAGAGAGAGTTCGAGCTTAATCACCACGCGTGCTCAATGCGGGTTGGCGATTTTTGCGTTGAGGGTATAATGCCTCATACGCTCTCGAATCTCTCAATACAGGGTAATTTTTAAATAGACAACCACTTTAGTTCGACGACTTTCCCCATAGCCCGAACCATTTTATTTACCGTACGTTTCTTATCCTTTAAAAGTTTGCATTTAATTTTGTACCATTTCAGCGCTCTCTACCACCTTTCCAGCATCTCCTGCGTCAACTTGATAATAATCATCTCACTGTAGATATTTATTCGTTATTTTAAAGTCAACTCCATAGTAATTAATGAGATTTTTGTTGGTGTTGTGTTGATGAGTACAAACTGTAGAACAATCCTGCGCTCAAATACGTTCTAACTACAGGGTGCACTCTAATTCGATAGCGGAACTTTAAGTAGGCTGTCTACTGATCAATACAAACAACTTGTACTAGTTGGCGACAAAAATGGAGCGAAAAAAATATCAGCTGTTTCATACATTTGGTGCAGTACTGAGTCGACCTTTTGTATGGAACAGCTGATATTTTGCACTCCATTTTTTTCGCCACCTAGTACAAGTTGTTTGTATTGATCAGTAGCCAGCCTACTTAAAGTTTCGCTATCGACTTAGAGTGCACCCTGTAGAGTTAGCCACACGTTAGGAATTTAAGATACCCCTTTTTGTTCGATTTTTGCCCCTTTTTGCCTTATGTCGCATGAGGCAAGTGCTACTAAGGAGTATCCTAGACCGTGGCCAACCGTACGTCTTTGCCTGTGCTGGTAGCTACTTATTTATTTGTTAAATTTATGGCTTTGCTCGTAACAGAACAAAACAACACCTTGTCCAGTCATTTCCGCAGAGTGTTTATTAATCACATGATGAGTGCAACCAAGGCTTAACTCTGTGACGCAATGGCGTGTCGATGGCGTCCCAGTAGAAGGACAAAACCGCTGTTTCCTCGTTTTTCTCTTACAACCAGCGACTTAGAATCAGAAGATTCTTTGCTGTAGGTACTACAAAAACATTAAAAGGACCGACAGAATGAATAAATCGTTATCGAAGCCGTCAACCTGGGAGCCCATTTTGGCACCATTGCGTTACAGACTCAGGCCCCTGTTAATATTATGGCTAGTTTATCGATATTTAAGTTCAACAAACACAATAAAAACCAGTGAACTGCATCACAAATGAACAATGGCCTCATCTTTCAATACTGAGGCCTTTTATTAGATGAGTAAGTAATGAATAAAGCGTTATGTTATGCAGTCACAATATTAAATGCACAGAAGGTGTATACTCGTAGTAAGCAGACATCAGCGAGCGGAAGATAACATAAACTCACCAACTATCTAAACTATGGTTAAATCGTATATTTAGTGGCCAACTCGGTGTAAGAGTTTTTAATTGACGATTGTTGTTAATCAACAGAAACCGGGACCAAAAGTTTAACGTGCCTTCCGATGGACGGAAGCCCTCAGGTATTATTGCCAAAAGCGGTCACCCATGTATAAGACTGACCGCGCCCGATGTTGCATCGATTAACAAAATTTCTGAATTGAGAAATTCGTAAGCAAGTACTTTAAGTAGGTATCGTTCAGTCTCTGCAAATTTCTCATAAAAGAACGTGACAAAACGATATTTAAGAGGGAACGCGGGTAACCTCAACTCCATACAAAAGGGGACACCTGTTTCCCCCCTGGATAATTGTTTTAGAAAAAATACGTTTATGCCATTCAATATATATTTACCTCTGCCATGTCCCTATGTTTTCCTTTTTTTAATTATTTTAATTAAATTATATTAAAATAATTAAAATAATAAAAAAAAGAAAACATAGGGACATGGCAGAGGTACATATAAATTGAATGGCAAAACATATTTTTTCTAAAATAATTATCCAGGGAGGAAACAGGTCTCCCTTTTTGAATTTTTTGTATGGAGCAGTCGGCTACCCGCGTTCCGTCTTAAGTATTGAAATTCTCTATTCAGAAACCGGGCCTAAGGATGGCTAGTCCAACCAGGCTCTGAGCGCTTCAGACCTAAAGCCTTCGATCAAGGATAAAACTAGATACAACATAGAACTCTGAAATGTGTCTGGAAAAATAGATGTCCAAACTGCCTTTGGGAGCTTATTTGCTCGTAGTCTATGCAATTAAAGTAAAACTGTACACTAATGTAATAAGGTTGACATTCGAATATTAGACGTATGGTCGAAATGATGTTTCGTATTGTTCTATTGCTGATATCATTTGTTTCTGTGGGGTCAAGTTTTTATTGTGATTTTATACGTAATGCGGATTCTATGGGATTTAGTTCGGTGCCTAAAGCAGCTCTTCTGTGCTGCGTCTACGCATTGTTGCGGTGAAGACGTGGGAACTACCGTCAGAGGCGTGAAGATCACTGGCATTATTAGCGACCAAGGTGCCTCGTGCTGTTGGCAGCCTTGCAAATTAGCCGAGAACCTCTTTCAATTGAAAAATAGGCTATTTTAGGAATGTATAATTTCAAACACTTTACTGCAAGCGAGGCACAAGGCTGGGTTAGAGCGTATCTATGGGTTTATAACTCTATCTTTCCTGTTCTACGTCAAACAAGAGTTAGATAAATATAGGGAGGCCACAATTTAATGGTGTTTGGCTATTTTTCTCTGAATTATTTTTATATTTTTGGCTTCAGAATCACCCCTGAGTCGGGTGTCACTCTACAAAACAGTGGTACTGCCCAAAATCTTGTCGTAGACCAGAACACAATGATCGGCTGAATTATTGTTGTTCTGTTGTTTACAATAATGAAAAGTATACGGTTTTATTCTCGCGAACGAAAAATCGCTGAACAAAAATTTTTCAGTTTAGCTACAAAATGTAAAAGTCTGTGAAAATTTTGAATTTCCCGCCACCTTGCTATCGTCTACCCTTAAGAGGAAACGCGGGTAGCCGCTGCTCCATACAAATCAATACAGATCAACAATACAACAATACATGCCGCAGACCTGTTTCCTCCCTGGATAATTATTTTAGAAAACATGTTTATGCCATTCAATTTATATGTACCTCTGCCATGTCCCTATGTTTACCTTTTTTTTAATTATTTTAATAAAATGTATTTAAATAATGAAAATAAGAAAAAAAGGAAAACATAAGGACATGGCAGAGGTACATGTGCGGCTTCGTATTACAACATTCGGTATACGGTCCAAGAGCATTGCTCGCTCCTTGGCTCTTTGGGCAATGTTACAGTCTTCTTTTTCTTCGTCATTACGCTCTTGTCCGAGCGGTCGTGGTCCGAATGCAGTATTATCAGTGGCTGATGTTGCGCGCCTTACGATGAACTGTCATTTATCTCGGTCAGAGTTTGCCCAGAATGCTACAGACTTAGGCCCGGCATAATCGGATTGATTTCAAACAATTACCAGCAATGTGACCTCATACATTGTGAGCATCGGCCGGTCCGTTGGCAGGGAAACAATCGCTCGTTCCCACGAGGCCGGTTCACACATCACATCACGTTCTACTAGGCTCACTGATTGATTGTAACGGACTGCCTGTGTTTGGCTCGAGTACTTTCTTACCTGTGTACCTACCTAACTAGGTACAGTCGGCCACAGACTCAGATACCCCTTTTTGTTCGATTGGCGCCCTTATGCCGCGCGCGGTATGAGATGCCATGGGGTATCTGAGACTGTAGCCGACTGTACGTGAAGATTTAAGACGGATGGTAGGTACAGTCGGCCACACGCAAGGATATAATCCGTGCGGAATCAGAATGGGATAATACCTTTTGGAACTGAAGAAAATGACAGTTCTCGAGTAGCGTCAGTAAAAAAATGTTAGTTCTACGTTCTATCCTAAGGTGATGAAATTGGAAATACAAAAAAAAATGTAATGGTTGTAATCTAAAAGGATTCAATGTTATTGCATTAATTGAATAAAACGTGATATAAACTCGAGCAGACACCCACGCGCACAGAAACACAAGCAAGTTTCGACGCGAGTTTGCCATAGACAACTAGAGTTTGCCAAAATGCTGACGCTACAGGACCGCGAGCTTCTCAGTTCCAAAAGGTAGGTATTATCCCATTCTGATCCCGCACGGATTATATAATCCGTGTACTTTATTACCTGTGTACCTACCTAATTAGGTACGTGAAGATTTAAGACGGATGGTAGGTACAGTCGGCCACACACTAGGATACCCCTTTTTGTTCTATTAACGCGCTTATGCCGCGCGCGGTAAGAGCTACCATGGGGTATCCTTCAGTGTGGCTGACCGTACTAGCTCCTTTGCCGATCGAACTGAACTGTACCAATTTATAAATACACACGGCACCACGTCAGACTGTACACTTTTGTTGTAAAGTCGCCTGTATCGTAACCGAGTAGAGTGCTAGCATGTAAAGGTCGACGTGCTGTCGTGTGTGTACCTTGCTGTTTTACGCAGATTTACCTACCTACGTGACCTTTCCCAAAGAGTTAAGCCGTATTATTCGATCGTTATAATCCGTGCGGGATCAGAATGGGATAATACCTTTTGGAACTGAGAAGCTCGCGGTCCTATAGCGTCAGCATTTCGGCAAACTCTAGTTGTCTATGGCAAACTCGCGTCGAAACTTGCTTGTATTTTCTGTGCGCGTGGGTGTCTGCTCGAGTTTTATCACGTTTTATTCAATTAATGCAATAACATTGAATCCTTTTAGATTACAAACATTTAGGTGTATTTCCAATTTCATAACCCTATGATAGAACTTTGAACTAATTTTTTTTTTACTGACGCTACTCGAGAACTGTCATTTTTTATTCAGTTCCAAAAGGTATTATCCCATTCTGATTCCGCACGGATTATACCATTAGTTATGACATTGGTAACTTCTCCATCGCCGATGGCCATGACCCCACACCTACGCCAGCACTTGTGTTTGTGTCCGTCCATGGCGTTATTTACCCCTTGCCGTGAGCCAGGGCCCTTAGCCTGTAACGCAATGGCGGGTCAATGGCGTCCCGGCAGAAGGACAAAACCGGGCTCTCCTCGTTTTTCTCCTACAACCAGAGGACTAATCCTCTAGAATTAGAATCAAAATATTCTTTGCTGTACTACAAAAACATTAAAAGGACAGACAGCGTTAGCAAATCGTAATTGAAGTCGTCACCTGACAGCCCATTTTGGCACCATTGTGTTACAGGCTAAGGGCCCTGTACCTAACGCAATGGCGTGTCGATGGCGTCCCAGCAGAAAGACAAAACCGGAATTTCCTCATTTTTCTCCTACGACCAGACAACTAACCTCTAGAATTAGAATCAAAATATTCTTTGCTTTACTACAAAAACATTAAAAGGACCGACAGCAGTCGTATTTGCGATAGATAAGTACCTATTTGCTTAGCAAAATTCTCAATTCAGAAACCGGGCCTTACTGCCAGTTTCTGATTTGAGAAATTCGCTAAGCAAATGGGTAAGTATCGTCCTGTCTCTGCAGATTTCTCACAAAAAAGCGTGACAGAACGATAGTTAAGTATTTGCTTAGCAAAATTCCCAATTCAGAAACCGGGCCTTAGTCACATTTACTTTTTACTTATTCCTTTCTTAAAATTTGCTTCCGTTTCAGGGCGTTACTATCCGGTAACCCCTGTAACGTGACAGTTTTTGCCCCACGTTGGGCGCCAGGGTAGGGTGAACCCTTCAGTTGACAGCTTCAATAACGATTTATTAAGATCAAATACGTCTCACAACTAGCGCCGCCAATGAAAAAAAATATATATCTTTTTTTTTTTATGCGTTTTTAGCAAAAAACGCTCCTGCGATTTCTCAACGGGAGGCTTAACTTATTCTTAACATTTTCACCAAAAGTGGCCGCTTTTGGCGAGAATCGATTGCATTCGTAGGAAATCTAATTTAATCTTGGAATCGAAACCCTAGGTCCTAAAAATAGTTAAGCCTCGCGTTGAGAAATCACAGGAACGTTTTTTGCTAAAAACGCATTCGCAACGATTGGTTTTTTTTCCATTGGCGGCGCTAGTTGTGAGACACGCGTTGAGAACCTAATGCTTCGTTTTTAGCAAAAAGCAAATTCAAAAAGGAGATATGGCTTTTTTATTCGCGGCGCTATTTGTGCCTATATCTGGGACTTTTTTTTGAGAGTTCGCACTTAGTTGGTGCCATAATACCTACCTAAATAAAGCTTGTATTGATAAGTATGTAAAAGCGACCCCCTTACTGGACCTTTCTGAAATACCCTTTATAATACCATGGGGTATCCTAGCCTGTCGCTGTTAACACCTACAGATGCCTCTGCTTCTTGCTAAAGTAAGTAGGTAAGTACCTATTTAATCTGTGGTTTAACATCGTACCTACTGGCCCTGACCGACGCTTAACGACAAAGCAGGTGACCTCTAGGAAGTGCCTTCAATTTTGTGTATTTACCTTGCCACAATGATACTCACTTGCTCATACATTATGGTATTTAGGTGAGATATTACGTGGCATTGCCTTCTGTGTCGCATATTGCTGTTTTGTCGTCCTTTTACGCTTGCCCGTCTTGCTTGTTTTTATTTATTTTTATTTAGGCAACGCGAGGCGCATCAAGGATACCTACTTACAGTGCTCTCTCTATCTTTGTTGATCTTATTCTTATTCGTGTGAGAGTGTCAAAATTATCATAGGGCATGCAGCCAGTGCTTCACGACCGCTATGGTCGATGTCGATCTTCATAGAAGTCCATACCTATAACTAGACTTGCTAATGTTATTAGCTAATATCCAACAAGTGTAGCATGAAGGGCTACAGTGATCTCTCTCTGTCTCCCTCTCTTTGTTGATCTATACATAGGTAGGTACCTCATGGTAGGCTAGACTAGCCAGGCCACGTCTAGCATCTAATCATGTTAGCCAGATTTTTGTGACTCTCGTCTCGAAGCTTTGTTTATTATTGCGTCACGCACGTCACAAACACAAACGAACGACAACGATTTCAGTAATTTTCATTGAAATAAAAACATACAAGGTGTAAAAAAATATCCTAAATCTTTTTACAGTGTATTAGCACCCGGTGATAGGGATCACAATAAAAAAATATTTTGTAACATCAATTGACATCCTGTTGACCAGTAGGTCACAAAAGATTAAGGATGTTTAGTAAAACGTATAAAATAGTAGGTAATTGTTTTTAAATAATCGTAACGGCCATAAAGGTAACAAATACAACACATATAATAGGTAATTGTATTGTCGTCAGTTTTCAAGTTGGAGTTTTCAACCTTCAATTACTGTGAACATGGAAATGTAATAGAGTTTTAGAACGTGTAGGTATGGGGCACGTGATTTCGCCGGCATAACACGTGATTGTATCGAGCGAGGGAGACATAGGGTGGTATTAATAGTCGTCTGAAATCACCTACTTGAGCTCGATCTCAAGTAGGTGAACTCAGAAAAGTCAAATGCTAATGTCAAGCCTTGTCTAACGTCAAACTTGAGTAGCTGTCAGCATATTAATAGACACTATCTTGAGATTGACATTGACATTAGCCAAGGCTTGACATTTGGCATTTGACTTTTCTGAGTTCACCTACTTGAGATTGATCTCAAGTAGGTGATCTCAGGCGAAAAATCGCCTCTCGTAATAATGGACGCCCCCTCTTACGCTCTTGCTCCATGAGAACTTCTAAACTCGTCAATGTAAAAGGAGCTCTATTTTACATCCCATTGTTTTGTTTTGTATTTACGTAGATCCCTGTTTAGGTATTGACGATTTGCAATGCTTGTGGACCGAATGGCCTTGCCACCAGTGTGCCGGACAAAAATAATCTTGCTTCAGTTTGGCTCTTCGCTGCGCAAGCAACGTGTGTTTTGTTAATCGACAAACTATTTGGTCTTAGCTGCGACAGCCAAAATAGCTCTTATTGTAAGAATCGCACAGTCTTGGTTGAACGTCCCGCTAAAATTGGTTTTCACGGAGAATTTACAATTTCGTACAGTGAAGTGTGACGTTAGATAAAGGTACTTGTAAGGTAAAATTTAGGTACTTTCCTACTGCAGGTCGCAAACAATTGACTGAGGAACTTTTTTGGGTTGCAAGACAAATGCGATCCTCGAGTGATAGATCCTCAAAGAAGTAGGTAAGTGGGTACAGTCGGCGACACGCTAGGATAGGTACCCCTTTTTGCTCGATTGGCTTTCTTATTCCGCGCACGGTAAGAGCTGCCATTGGGTATCTGTATCTGTGAGTGTGGCCGACCGGCGACCGTACTAGCCTCAAAGAAGAATAGTTATTAGGTACTGATTAATAATTACGATAGGTACTTACCTACTGTAAAAAATCAGTCAGCAAACTAATTACTTATTTAGGTAGGTACTTGAATCTCAATAATAAATAACTGTACCTGCTTACATCGATAAAATATTAGTTAATATATCCATTTCCTATCACAACTCAACAGCAGGGTCAAAGAACTAAACGTCTCCGTCAAATACTCGTAGAACGGTAAATATTTGGTAGATATTTAGAGAACAATTATCAAGACACCGCGATACGCTTTTTTTGTAACCGCTAGCACCTATCTCATACTTGAAAATCAGATCAGACCAACTCCGTTGCTGCTTTCATAGACCATATTAAGTTGCGCTGACAAGAAAACCAGCAGCGGATAACTAAACTTAGGTATTTGTCGTACAGAAGTCAGACAGTTAGTCGAGGTTTTGATTGCATCGTAATCGTCTGCCTCTAGAATGATATCATTTTGTTCGAGCATTGCGGTTTGTGTCTACACCTACTCGGTTTTTAAAACGTAACTTCACGCCAAGGTTGCTGATTGCTCAGTTTAATCAAGACATTTTTATAGAAGTTGTAAACTAGGTAGGTACAGTCAGCCACACGCTAGTATACCCCTTTTTGATCGATTGGTGCCCTTATCCCCGCGCGGTAAGAGCTGCCATGGGGTATTTGTGTCTGTGACTGTGGCCGACCGTACCTGTGGAAAATCAACATTGATAATTTCTCGAAATATCTATTAGTCATGTCTTAGCCCATAGATATTTCGAAAAATTATCAGGTAGGTTTAGGAAGCTGCAATCACGCGTTGCACGACCTCCATTATGGCGCTCATAATGAGCCGTTTTCAACTGACAGTTAAAAGCTGATTTTAAAATGCTCGCTAGATGGCACAGAACATTATGGCTACTTAAGGGCAGTCAAATAACGCTTTTTCCCACAGATTCACAGATTAGAAAGTACTAATACTAAGGGCGACTAAAGATACACAAACACCACAGATAAGAATCAGGCTTGCCATGTTCAATCGGTAAAAATGCCGTGTCATATATTTGCAATTTTTATTCTTAAAAGCAAAAACATAAATGGTTTTGGATAAATATAGAATAGGTAGGTAGGATACTGAACTACGTGATGCGATAAAATTTGCAAGCAATGAATTGTGTTTCTGGTTATGATTATTACAGTTTACGGTAATTTGTCGTACCGTTGGCAACACTGATGAAATTTCAACTGACTGCCGCTACAGTGCCGTATTATAGGCGCCATCAGTGGAGAAAATAAGAACTACGTTTTTTTTTCTGAAAACGGCTAATAAGGCAGTCATTTGAAATTTCACCAGTGTTGCCAACGGTACGACAAATTGCCGTATTCTTTAATAATCATACCCAAAAACACAATTCAGTGCTTGAAAATTTTATCGCATCACGTAGTTGTGGTCGGCATCCTACCTACTATCCCAAGTAACATTTCATTTGGGCCTAGGTTGTAAAAATTGCCTCTAGGTTTTAGAAGGGTTGTACAAAGGTTAATGATTTGCTAGTTGGTTAAATTTAGTATTTGAGAATGATTACTAAGTCCTAAAACTAATAGTTTATTGTTAAAACCTTGAAGTTGCTGACAAGAGTTAACGTTAACGTTATTATGACTTGTGTTTCAAGAGCTTACAGCCTCAGGATCTTATAGTTGTCGTAAGCTACTGATAAGGTTCTGGAAAGGCTGTCATTTAACTTATGTGTGATCTAAAGGTTAAATTTTTAACCTTGATATTTTGAAAAGTTGAAATTGCTTATAAGTAGTTTCTAAAACCTACCTACAACTTTGAGGTTAGATCAGAGTTGTCTAGGCAAACAAATTAGGACTGTGTGGTGAAAAACAAAACCAATAAGCTGTTGTTTTGAGCTGAAGGCATGATTCAAGTCCTACAGGAATATTTTAAAGCTTGAGAGGCATCCTCAAAACCCGACAGTTGTCTCCGCGACTTCAAAGAATAGGTATACATTGTAAGCATTACGCGTCTTGAAAAATGAATCGACACAGGGTGATACAAAAAAAGGAGTGGAAATTTTAAGCGTAAAGTGCGTAAAAATGTTATGAATGATTAATACAACGGTAAGTTTTATTGTTTTTATTATTTACTAGTTGTAAACTTCTGTTCTCTGTAAACTTCGTATCAGTTCGATTTCGCTATTTATTTTTTTGTAATTTTCAGCTGTTCCCAATGACATTATGTCATTGGCTGTTCCTTTAAATCGATGAATTCATTTAGTGACACTAATGGAAAGCTGGGTATTCAAGATAATAAGTACACACTAAATTAGTATCTTTTTTTTTATGAAATAGATGTTTTTGTGAAGGTATTTTTGGAAAGTATTAAAACATTTTTCACACAAAAAAAAATACAAATACCAATTTTTACAGAATGTATGTGTAATAATGGATGATACGACAACAAATAATAATGAAAAATAAGGGAGGACCATATACCACAAACGTGTTTTTATACTTTTAGAATACCACCCTTAGGCCCTGTTTCTGAATTGAGAATTTCACTAACCAAATGCTTAAGTATCGTTCTGTCACTGCAGATGTCACACAAGAGAATGTGACAGAACGATACTTAAGCATTTGGTTAGTGAAATTCTCAATTCAGAAACCGGGCCTTAGGGTGGTATACATGAACGATACTTAAACTGAGATCCAAATTGAACTCAGTTTAAACTTAGTTTAAAGTGAGCTCAATTTTGAACTTACTTTAAACTGAGTTCAAAATTGATCTATGTTTAAACTTAGTTTAGTGAGATCAATTTTGAACTAACTTTAAACTGAGTTCTAAATTGATATTATTATTATTCGAATCGAATCGAATCCAATGGAATCTAATCGAATCGAATCGAATCGAATGTAATCGAATCGAATCGAATCGAATCGAAACGAATAGAATCGAATCGAATCAGCTATTGCTAGATTCATACTGATTCAAGTATCAAAATTTTAACTGCCCATATCTCTTAAACGGCTAATGCTAGACCCATGTTTATGGTACTCTGAAAAAAGGGCATGACGAGCTCTACTTGATAAATGAAAAAAATAAAAATAATAATAAGTATCAAAACTTTAACTGCCTATATCTCCTAAACGGCTAATGCTAGACACATGTTTATGGTACTCAAAAAAAGGGTTCGACGAGCTCTACCTGATGAAAGCAACAAAAATAATAAAATGTTATTAACTAGTGGTTTGCCCCGAACTTTGAACTCGCGACCCCATATCTCAGCAACCCCTCGACCGATTTGGCTCATGTTTGAACTTAAAAATTCTCTTTACCTTATTTACCTGCCCACCTGACGATCCGAATAAATTTACTCAAGTTATCGTCGAACGAACATTCATACATACATACATACATACGTACATACATACATACATACTAACTTCGAACATGAGCCAAATCGGTCGAGGGTTCCTGAGATATGGGGTCGCGAGTTCGTAGTTCGGGGCGAACCACTAGTTTAATTTGATTCGATTCAATTCGATTCGATTAGATTCGATTGAATTGGATTTGATTTGATTTGATTTGATTTGATATTGATTTGATTCGATTCGATGCGATTCGAATCGAATCGAATCAATTTAAATTAAATTACTAATTTGGGTCTAGCATTGGCCGTTTAGGAGATACTAGTGGTTCGCCCCGAACTTTGAACTCGCGACCCTCTATCTCAGTAACCCCTCGACCGATTTGCCTCATTTACCCGCCTACCAAATTTCATGACGATCCAACTACATTTACTCAAGTTATCGTCGAACGAACATTCATACATACATACATACATACATACAAACGCCGGATTGTTCCAGTAGCGAGTCTACTTCGCTCGCTCGTTCGCACTTTAACTGCCCATATGGGCAGTTAAAGTTTTGATACTTCTTTTTTATTGAACGAGCGAGCGAAGTTCTCAGAGTCTACTGGAACAATCCGGCGTTTGCATGTTTGTATGTATGTATGTATGTTTGTATGTATGTTCGTTCGACGATAACTTGAGTAAATTCGGTCGGATCATTATGAAATTTTGTAGAAGGGGTAAATGAAATGAAAAGAATTTTTAAGTTTGAACATGAGCCAAATCGGTCGAGGGGTTGCCGAGATATGGGGTTGTTAAGTTTATATGGGGTCGCGAGTTCACAGTTCGGGGCGAACTACTAGTTATTTTTGTTTCTTTCATCAGGCAGAGCTCGTCGAGCCCCTTTTTTAGAGTACCATGAACACGGGTCTAGCGTTAGCCGTTTAGGAGATATGGGCAGTTAAAGTTTTGATAGGTACATCTTTTTATTATTTTTGTTGCTTTCATCAGGTAGAGTTCGTTGAACCCTTTTTTTGAGTACCATAAACATGGGTCTAGCATTAGCCGTTTAGGAGATATAGTTAAAGTTTTGATACTTGAATCAGTACACACGACAGCACGTCGACCCTTACACGCTAGCAATTTGCTCGGTTACGTTACGGGCGATTTTACAACAACTGTCGTGTGTACCATGAATCTAGCAATAGCCGATTCGATTCGATTCGATTCGATTCGATTCGTTTCGTTTCGATTCGATTCGATTCGATTCAATTCGACTCGTTTTGTTTCGTTTCGATTCGATTCGATTCGATTCGATTTGATTCGATTCGATTCGATTCGAATAATAATAATATCAATTTTGAACTCAGTAATACCAGTTGGTTAAAGTAAATTCAAAATTGATCTCACTAAACTAAATATAAGGCCGCCAATTGTACCTTGTTTAGTTAAGTTTTTTTCCTAGCTTGTATTTATATTGGTGTACAATAAAGAATATTTTATCTTTTATCTTTATCTTTATATAAACAGAGATAAATTTTGAACTCAGTTTAAAGTAAGTTCAAAATTGATCTCACTTTATACTAAGTTTAAACAGAGTTCAATTTTGATCTCAGTTCATGACCACCCTTAGAGCAGCCTGTAGCTGTTTGTTGAACGAAGGTCAAACGCATGTCCCCCTACAACCAAAACTTAAAAGCAACAAATTTAGCTCAGTGGTGGTTTTCGCAACTGGTAAGTCTTGGACAACTCCTGCTAATAACCTTGAAGCGTTGAAAACAGCCTTGTCGTTTGAGGTAGCTCCGCGAGATTACCTTCAGCTCTTATTTTGGAAAACCTTAAGAGCTCTTAGCTGTTATAGTTCTGAAAAGGAAAAACATAATACTTTCAAGTAATTTCCTAACGTCAGCCATATTTAATATTAAAAAATGAAAAAAAAAACGAAACAAAACCAATATTTTAATTAAATAAAGCGTAATCAAATACCATGCGCTACACGATTTATAATATATATTTTTCATATGAATAGTAGTTTGATTTCTGATGTGACTTACCACCGATCACCAATTTTTTTTATTTTATTTTATTAAAAAATCTTCGAAATGTTTATCTTATGAAAGGCCCGTCTTGTATACAGCACTATTATCGTAAAGTTTCACGATGAAGTGCCAATCGCACTATATTTTGTTTATTTCCTGACTTTACCAAGCTACTTATTATTTTTATAAACACTTTGCTTATCTAGCCATTTTGAAAGATGGCCTAGCGAAAAAGGAAGGACGCCATTGTAAATAAGTATTTGAATCTGTGTAAAAAATCTTAAACAGAAGCTATTTAAAACTTGTAAGTCCTGGAAAGGTATTTATTCATATCCATCAAAAAGGTTCTAAGTTGTCATAGAGTTACATCCAAGACTAATTTAGAACTTATAAGTTGTCTTGCAAGGTTATAATAACGTTAAATTAAGGTTGTGAAGGTTATATTTAGGTTCTATGCAAGTAGTTCGAAAGGTTCTGGATTTGAGCTATAGGTTGTGCTGTAGCTCTCAGAAAGGTTCTAAAACCGGGGCCCTTTTGGCACTCAGAAGGTAATTACAAGGTTAATATAACTTTATTGAGAGTTATAAGACTTACGAGCAGATTTCCATACAAAGGTTCTAGAACCTGTTCAAAACCTTTCTACAACCTAAAATGTTACTTGGGATTCTATATTTTATCCAAAACCATTTATGTTTTTGCTTTCAAGAATAAAAATTGCAAATATATGACACGGCAATTTTACCGATTGAACAAGCAAGCCTGATTCTTATCTGTGGTGTTCGTGTATCTCTAGGTAGTACTTTCTTATCTGTGAATTTGTGAGTAAAAGCGTTATTTGACTGCCGTATTTTCTGCGCCATCTATGAAGTATTTTAAAATCAGCTTTTAACTGTCAGTTGAAAACGGCTCATTCGAGCCAACGTGGTTCGAGATTTCGTTTTATGTGCTTCAGTAGACTGTAAATTGTCGACTGTAGGGAAGTATCAAAAAGTACTTAGGAAAGTGTGGAAAACCGTACCTAAGTACCTAAAAAAAAGGGGCTTTTTTATCTTATCGAATCAAACAACATCCTGCCATGTGGACTTGCGGTCTCCCAGTTCACCACAAACATAAATGATGAAAAGATAAAGTAGTAGGTAATGTACCTAGTATACGTAGGTATGAACCTATGGTAAATAAGCATGTCACCTAAATTGTAGCAACAATAGCAAGGTAACCACTGGCCTTGCTTGACAATCAAGTAAATACCTTCTGAGAAATCGACAGAAACTAAGGGTGGTATTCTAGAACGCTACTTAAACTCAGTTCAAACTAGAACGCTACTTAAACTCTGTTTAAACTCAGTTCAAATTAGAACGCTCCTTGAACTCTGTTTAAACTCAGTTTAAGTAGAGTTTAGTAGTATCGACTGTCGATAAAACAGTGCATGTTTTGATTTGATTATCCCTCCCTTCATATCAAAACATGCACTGTTTTATCGACAGTCTGAACTCTGTTTAAACTCAGTTTAAGTATCGTCCTAGAATACCACCCTAAATCTATCAGAATGGACTGAAAATAAGTAGGTATGTACAGTCAGCCACAGTCTCAGATACCCCTTTTTGTTCGATTGGCGCCCTTTAGGCCGCGCGCGGTAAGAGCTGCCATGGGGTATCTGAGATTGTGGCCGACCGTACGTATTGAAAGAAGGAAAAAAACTACAGAAATAGATTAAAGCCTGCAAAAGGTTTTTTTTGAAGGAATTTGTTGAGTAGGCGACATCTCGGACAAAATATTTTCGGACACTTTGTCCGAAATGTCGCTTTATTATTTTAATATTTTTGAGGCGAAGGTGAGGTATTTTTGAGGGTCTGAACCCGCCTTTCTGTATCACCCAATTCTTAAAAGGCGTGACACTTAAAATTTTATTCCCATAGATGGCACCAGCGGCGGCGTTTCTTTGATTGACGCAACACCACGGTTTGCTATTCGACCACACAGGTAGATTCCTTACAGGTAAACTTGTTCCTCCTATCCTAACTTGAGCTTTATTAGGACCCTTAAAACAACGCCATAGAGGTTGTTTTTGCTTTGGTAGGGGGTTCAAGGTTGGCTGGTTTAGTGGTATTGATGATGCTCGCCCTTTGTCGCCGCCGACTATGACACGACTGCAGCTACGGTTGTGAACTTGTGATTAAAAGTAAAGGGTTATTTTCTTCCAAGAAATTGGTATATTTGCTGCCTCCGGGGAATAATATGGTAATATGACATTACCACAGTTTACGTTTTATTTCATTTTCGTTTTCTACAAGGTGTTACAAAAGTACCTAACCCTTTTTACAGGGTTTAACCTACTACAGGGTGCACTCTAAGTCGATAGCGAAACTTTAAGTAGGCTGTCTACTGATCACTACAAACAACTGGTGGCCAAAAAAATGGAGCGAAAAAAATATCAGCTGTTTGATACATTTGGCGCAGTACTGAGTCGACCTTTTGTATGGAACAGCTGATATTTTTTTCGCTCCATTTTTTTCGCCACCTGGTACAAGTTGTTTGTAGTGATCAGTAGACAGCCTACTTAAAGTTCCGCTATTGACTTAGAGTGCACCCTGTAGTCAACAGGATGTCAAATCTGTAAAAAAAAAGTTGAAAAAAAAACAATTTTTATTATACTCCGTGCAATGTTAGTGGTTTTAAAGCCGAAGGTATTTTGTTGCACTGGTAATTCTGAGCCAAATTACAAAATTTCATTCCAATACGCGCGAAAAAAAAATTCACTTCTCCATACAAATGGTGTCGATTGGCGATAGCCGTTTGTATTGGGAAGTGTTTTTTTTTTCGCTCGTATTGAAGTAAAATTTTGGAATTTGGCTCAGAATCACGAGTGCAACTAAATACCTTCGGCTTTAAAACCACTAAAATTCCACGGTGTGTAGCCTAGATCCTTGGCCCTAAGTAGGTACCTGATTGACCCAAGTTTTATGGCCTAGAAAAAACTGAATATAACCGGAAATGTGGAGAGCTCGAAGAAACAATTTTTATTATACTCCGTGCAATTTTAGTGGTTTTAAAGCCGAAGGTATTTTGTTGCACTGGTAATTCTGAGCCAAATTACAAAATTTCATTCCAAAGCGCGCGAAAAAAAAACACTTCTCCATACAAATGGTGTCGATTGGCGATAGTGCTTTTTTTTTCGCTCGTTTTGAAGTAAAAGTTTGGAATTTGGCTCAGAATCACGAGTGCAACTAAATACCTTCGGCTTTAAAACCACTACAATTCCACGGTCTACAAGGTGTTACAAAAGTACCTAACTCTTTTTACAAGGTGTAACCTACTGGTCAACAGGTTGTCAAATCTGTAAAAAAAAGTTGAAAAAAACAATTATCTTTTTTATAACCTCAAAATTGAAAAAAAATTATAAATTTTTTTTTGTTATTAGCTCAAATTTAAAAATATGTTTATTTATTTATTTATTAAATTAGGAAAGCCAACAGAATCCTTAATAATTAATTAATAATTCCTTAATCCTTAATTGTGCGTGTAGGTGCGTTGTTAAAACATTGTGAAAGTCAATGAAAACAATATTTAAAAATACTTTTCTCCCGCCACATCCTTCACATTTTATTAATTTAAAAATTAACGGAATGTTTAGAGCCAAAAAAATATTTAGGTTGTGATCCCTATCACCGGGTGCTGTAAAAAGAGTTAGGTATGTACTTTTGTAACACCTTGTATAACATCAAAATTGAAAAATTTTCATAACTTTTTTGTTTTTGTATTTGCTCAAATTTAAAAATATGTTTGTGCCTGTAGGTGCATTTACATAGCTTTGAGTTGTTAAAACATTGTGAAAGTCAATGAAAACAATATTTAAAAAATACTTTTCTCCCGCCACATCGTTCACATTTAATAATTTAAAAATTAACCGAACGTCATAGAGCAAAAAAAAAATTAGATGGATGGATGGATATTTGTTACTATTTCACGCTGAAACGGCTTGACCGATTTGGATGAAATTTGGAATGGAGATAGCTTAGACATCAGAATAACACAGTCATCATAAGCTACATATTATCACGCTATTACACTTAGGAGCAAAGTAAAGCATCCTACTTCCTACTTTTATACCACTTCCTACTAATACCTATTATATTTGCGAAAGTTTGTAAAAGTGGATGGATGGATGGATGTTTGCTACTCTTTCACGATGAAACGGATGAACGGATTTGGATGAAATTTGGAGTAGAGATAGCTTACACATCAGAATAACACATAGGCTACATAATATTATCACGCTTTTACACTTAGAAGCAAAGTAAAGCTTATACAGGGTGTCCCAAAAAATTGTGTCAAGCGGAAGTCCAGAGATAGAGCACCCCTAGGGGTAGGTACCCGAATCACCCCCATGTATGTTCAGCGATTTTTTGACGTTTAGAAGTAATGAGGCTTTTAAAGTTTTTTTGGGACGTATTACCTAGCTTTGGTTTTTATTTTTTAACTTTATTTGTATTTTACTTTTTAAATATATTTTTCTTTATTGGGGTCTTAGATAACTAGTCTATCACCAAAAAAATAATGATCATCTTTAAACTTGTAAAAGATACCGCAATTTTGATCCAAAGTTCAAAAATGCCGTTTTACAGCAAACATCGAATAAGTTAGTATGGGGAGAAAAAAAAGCAGGCGCCTGAAGGAATTTTTATTGAATTCAAAAACTTTCTTAAAATCTGACCCTTCAGAATAGCACAAAAAATCTGTCACTTTATGGACCTTTTATTCGAGTAATTAGCGGTCAAAGTTCAAAAAGCGGAATTAGGAGAAATGTAATTTCGATCGGTTTTCTTTTATCTTTGTTGATTCGGACAAAAAACATTGGAGACAAGCTTAAAATCATCTTTCAGTACGGCCAAGCCCATAAAGTGACAGATTTTTTGTACTATTATGAAGGTTCAGGTTGTAGGAAAGTTTTTGAAATCAATAAAAAATCCTTCAGGTCCCTACTTTTTTTTCTCCCCATACTAACTTATTCGATGGTGTTTTCCCTAAAACGGCATTTTTTAACTTTGGATCAAAATTGCGTTATCTTCTACAAGTTTAAAGATGAACATTTTTTTTTTATGAAAGACTAGTTATCTAAGACCATAATTAAGAAAAAAAAATATTAAAAAAAATTAATACAAAAAAAGTTAAAAAATCAAAACCATTGCTAGGTAATTCTTCCCAAAAAAACCTTAAAAGCCTCATAACTTCTAAACGTCAAAAAATCGCTGAACATACATGGGGGTGATTCGGGTACCCCTAGGGGTGCTCTATCTCTGGACTTCCCCTTGACACTATTTTTTGGGACACCCTGTATATTTTTTCTGTAGTCCACGCGGACGAAGTCGCGGACAACAGCTATTAAGCATAAATATAAAACGCGTAAAAAATATGCAGATAATGAATGGGCTATGCACTCCAATGTTTTGAAAGTTCAAGAAAATGTAAAAATTGCACAAAAAATTAAACAATACCACGTAGACGCAGGAAAAAATATTTATTTCTACGTAATATGTAATAATATGTATTTCTTTACAAAAAGATACGATATCCCACCAAAAACATAAATGTGAAAATTTTGGAGCCATGTTCAAGTATACTATGCGTGTTTATCGATTTCACCGACAAAAGAATTGAGATCTAAATGGGTGCCAAGTTCTTTAGGTAATCCTGAAATCGAACTTGTTAAATTTTAAGAGTCGAATAATTTAGGTACACAATACAATACATTTTAATAGAACCTCAAAATATGACGCGACTAGTTTTTACAGGCAAATACATTTTAAAAATACATGTTAAAACTAGACATCATATCTTGAGATTCTATTTATTCTATTGTGACTTGATTTTTAAATTCTATTTTTGTAACAAAACTCGACATAAAGGAAATTGCTGGCCGAAAACACGACAGTAATGAAATTTCATACAGCTTTGCTGGCGCCTAATCAAAGAAGCCGGCAAGTCCGACTTTGTTAAAAGAATGTTGTTAAAGTAATGACCACATTACGAGCATTTTTGAGTAAACAATATGTAATATGGCTAAATTTTGAATATTTTGAAAAAAAAACTATAAATGAACAAAAAAGTAAACGATACGATAATAATAAATTTAGGTATTAAGGTTAAGAGTTGGTGACGAGTAAAAATAATCGGTTATTAGTTTTGGACATGTTTATTTAAATTACAAAGAACAAATTAAAGTCAGGCAATAAGAATTTAAAACTGTAGAAACTGAAAGTGATAAAATTTTTGAATACGATCCCGCCCTCGGAATCCGCGGTTGTTGTACTGTAATGACAGAAATAATCTCATTCTGAAAAAAAGCATTTTGCTATAGTTCTCAAATGGAAAACAGTCGCACGGAATTCTTAAAACAACATTTGTTGCTTTTTCCATGAGAGTTTTTATAACTTGGGTTTCGATGTGATTTTGCTTGAAAAACTTGTTAAATATCTCCTCTAATGCTTCAACAAATTTTACTAATTCACTTGGCGGTACCCCATTATATTCTTCTGGTAAGTCATCATATCCCACATATAAATTGAATTCATCACAATATTTGTGTTTTTGCAAGGATCTTTGTATAAGAAATTTACTAAAACATACAAAGGCATCCTTCTCTGGAATAGTAACTTTGTTATAATCTTCGACTGAAATATATGGCATCCTTCTCATGCAGTCTTTAGCAAGGATAATCACTTCAGCCGATTTGTCATTTATTGGTTGCTCTTCAATAATCATGTTTTCATCTATTATGTGTTTTTCCTCAGTTAGCGAATCGATATTGTAGTGTTCAACAATTTGGATTTTTTCGTCTCTATTGATAGCGTTATCAATGCTAGTCAAATATTTTTTTATTTCAGAATCTTCTTTACTCACTACATTTTGGGCATTTCTTTTAGGGAGTTCATCAATGTTATTTTTCTCACCTTGATTGCTGCCACCTGGTAAGTCAGAGTACAATTTGTCACCTTCTAGTAAAACTTTGGCGAGATCATTAATGTGCTTATTCTTTTTAGGGGCTCTTAAATCGTTGATAAAAACGAATTTTCGGAAAGCCGTTGCCAGTTGCCAACTTGTTGGAGGAACTGTTTTTATATTTCTTGCAGGAATCTTACTTCTGGCCTCATTTAGGAAACTATCCAAACAGTCTCGAGTCAGTTTCTTGGTCATTAAATGTTTGTATATTTCATCTTTTCCATTTTCCATATTTAAATCATGGTACAAAAGCATTAAAGACTTTAGAGTTATTTGAAATCCTTTAACGAATTCACCGTTTGATAAAGAATTTTGGCAGGTTCTTGGATTAATTACTTTCAATGAAGCAAATAAATTTAACATATCAGTTATGAAATCAAACTGGTACCCTTGAGCACAATACGCGTTTTGATATTTTTTCGTAGATTTAATCGATGATGAATGCAAAAAGTCAAACAAATCATTCATAATTTCGATTAGTTTTATAGTACCCTCTGCAGCAGCGTCTAATGCACCGAAATCTCTGTATGTAGACATACCTGCTGCCACTGAATAGCTAAATACTTGCAAAGCAAGCTGTACATTTTCTCTTGCATTGTACTTGGGTGCTAGGTGGTCATCCGTTAGCTTTGGGGCGATTCTTATTTTCTTTTCTTTGTCGATCTGGTAAAATTTTCTTATGTACTCCCATTTGGCTTGCATTCCAGTTACGCTATCAACACTCTCAAAATGGAAGTGGTATTGCTTAAGATCATTGCGCATTAACAACATTAAATGTGGTGGATCAAAAATGTAGTATATCTTTCTGTTATCTACAAAAAAATACGAGGTTAAGTGACTGACTGATTTTTCCGTGGCCACATCTAAAAAGGGGGCAGTCATCCTCGTTAACAGAACTCGCACATTAAGGCCGATCTCAAAAAGTTTTCGGATCAGCTTATCAATCCATTCGGAGACACCTTCAGAAGTCCGTACTCCTCCCAACAATCCATACCCTACAAGCTGCTTAAAATCGCCTGACATTGAGTGCACCATTGCCACTAAAGCATCGGTTGCCGGCTTTGAAGATTGTATTCCATCAATTTCATGGAAACCATAAATTCTGTCTTCTTTAATGTTGTAAAACAAGTTTGGTTTGAGGGTCGTTGTATCAATGACCAGGTAACAGTTCCTGTCTATATTGGACATTACTTCTACTTTAGTTTTAAGTATTGCCATCAGACTGTTATTGACTTCTGTAGTAATCGGCGTTTTCATGATATTTAGTGAAGTTTTACCCGGCAGACAAAGGGTATCCTTAAGAAGATTGTACGCCTTTGGACTGGTATAAAACAATTTTAGACAAAATATTTTGTATTCTGTGCTATATCTGTTTCCAGGGCAATTAAATTGGAGCTTCGTTTGTTCTTTAACAACGTCAGCCAAATTCTTGCTTAAAAAAGTGTCACATAGTTGGAAAAAAACATCACTATCGCCATCGTCCGCTTTTATCCTTTTCTTATTTTGAATATTTTCGTTTTCAAGCTTTCGTTTTCCCAGATTTAGATCAGAAGCTGGTGTATTTAGTAGCTGCGAAACACAACTATAATTTGGAAGCAGTTCTGGTGGAATAATTTGTGCTAACGGATTGTCTTCATCTAACGATTCTGATGGTTCGGCTTTAACAGCAACATTAAAAGTATACTCGGATAATTCATCTGTAGTTTGCGTTTCCTTATTTGCACACTTCGCCTCAGGAAGCACTAGATGTGGAAACGAAGTTTTCTTCAACGTTTTTCGTTTCGAGGAATAAACAATTTCTGTGGGCTCAAAATGCTTTTCACAGATTCGGGCATTCTGCGCGGCCCTTCCGATCAGTTCATCACGTCGTATCAGTTGCAGCCATTGACGTCGTCTGAAACAAAAAATAAACCATTATTTTATCTGGGTTACCAAACAAACCAGCAGTAAAAAAAAAACAAGAAAAAACCGGCCAAGTGTGAGTCGGACTCGCGCACTGAGGGTTCCGTACCACTATACAGTTTAAAAAATCTCGTTGCGCGGACCCTTCATGCGTGAGTCCGACTCGTGCTTGACCGTTTTATATTTTTTCCTATAATCATACCAAGTTTGATGTTTGTATTTACTGTTTTTGCGATATAGCAAAAAAACACGTTTGTTGTATGGGGTATTTTTTATTATTATTTATTTTTTATTATTCGTTAGGTAATCCGCCATCATAATAGATAATATGTGAATTTCAACTGGCTAATTAGGCGGACTTGCGTCACTCAGGGTTAGCAAAGTAACTCCGAGTTAACTTGACATTTCCATACAAATGTTGACGTTAACTCAGAGTTAACTGGCTAACCCTGGTTGACGCAAGTGGACCTTATTATGGTTCCACAGATCTTTCAAATTCAAATTCAAATTCATAAACAAGTCCTTTATATGAGACAACTTACCAATAAAGCTACCTATAAGATTACTTTAATATTAAAATTAGAGGTATAGCATAATACGGTCTAGGTTCATCTTTCGTGGCGCGTATTATACTTAAACTTATGGTATACTTAAACAATAAGTAATATTACACCTTCAATGCTTTGGCATCATAAGGGAGCATGCTCAGCATAGACATAATATATTTAAAGTTCGGACAGACAAGACGGACATACAGATGGACGGACAGACAGACAGACAGCGTAGGCAGAATAATAGGGTCCCGACTGGCACCCTTCAGGCAAGGAACTCATAAAATTAAAACCTGGGACCAATTTCAGAGTAGGTATAACAATTTATTATTACAATTTTATTTGATGAACATTACGTCGCTGGTAGTGCTTAATCGGCGGAGTAATGTGGGTATGTATGTTATTGGTAAGTATTCTGTCGAACACCTTGGTATTTTGTACTGTACAGTCAGCCACATGCTAGGATACTCCTTTTTGTTCGATAGGCGCCCTTATCTCGCGCGTGGTAAGAGCTACCATGGGGTATCCTAGACTCTGTGGCCGACCATGCATTGGCAGTTATACTTCTCTAACTAAGCTGTTAATGCAATCGCTTAAATATTAGGTTATTCTATTGTACACACGACAGTACGTCAGACTGTACACTTTTGTTGTAAAGTCGCCCGTAACGTACGTAACGGAGTGCTAGCGTGTCACTCGTGTAAGCCTCGATGTGCTGTCGTGTGTACAATAAGAAAAGTATGCTAAATCACTAAACATTTTCTTTTACTGTGGTCGACGCGGTAGAAATCAGGGCCAAAACTAGTATTTCATACCATCTACGATTAGTATTCTAAGCTCTGTACATACTGCCTACGCTTAGATAGGTAGGTACCCCTTTTTAACCCCCGACACAAAAAGAGGTTTATAACTTTGACCGCTATGTGTGTGTGTGAGGCTGTGTCGGTCTGTGAGTCTGTCTGTCTATGGCACCGTATAGCTCTTAAACGGGTGAACCGATTTAGATGCATTTTTCTTTATATGAACGTAGTTTTTCTAGCGACTGTTCTTAGATAAATGTTTCATTAAACTCGGATTAGCCGTTTATGAGATATGCAGTGCTAATTTTAAGCTAAGATGTCAATTTTTTTTTAAATTATTTATAATAGTTATTGATTTAAGCTATCATCAATTTATTAAGTTTTGAATGTTATAAAAAATAAGGTTTGTCCGTAAAATAATAGATCTGTCATCAAAGTGTAGTCGCCAAACAATATAAAAACAATTTCATAATAAATCACATATAATCATCGGGATATATTATCAAGTATCAAATAAATAGGTTTGTACTTATTTTAATAGGTTTGTCCTGATAACTGTATAATCAAATTAAGGAAAAACGGTCATTAACTAAATGAAATATGTAACTTAAAAAAATCATAAAGATCCAGAAAAAGAATGGTTTTGTATCTATGAATTTAACTACTATCTTACATTAGGTACTTATATACTGCTTGTACGGTCGGCCACGATCTCAGATACCCCATGGCAGCTCTTATCGCGCGTGGCATAAGGGCGCCAATCGAACAAAAAGGGGTATCTGAGACTGTGGCCGACTGTACCTATTGTTGTACACACGACAGCACGTCGACCTTTACACGCTAGCACTCTGCTCGGTTACGTTACGGGCGACTTTACAACAAAAGTGTACAGTCTGACGCGCTGTCGTGTGTACTAGCACTTTCTCCACTAGTGATTTCTCAACGAGCGATGATAACGTTATTGGAGGAGTTGCATCATCTTCACCACAACTTGATGCCATCATAATACAGGGTGTTAAAAGACCGCCAACAGACCCGAAAGCCACCAAAACAAAGTACTTTTTCGAGAAATTATTGCTGGGAAATTATTTTGGTTTTTTAGGTTATAATTTTGAAAAATATTTTATCACGCAATGGACGTGTAACGCACAGAAGCCATATTGCGCAAGCGTAGGTATAAGTTTATGTTACTTTAGCTTGAAGTGCTGATGTTTAGAATACATTGCGGGTTGCAATTTTAACGTCGTTTTTTGTAAGAAATATTCATAATTTTGATATGGCTTCTTGAGAAGGTATGTTAAGAACTAGATACTGAATACGTTTCTGCAAAAAAAAGTTATTAAAAGTCAGACTTTGAACCTCATTATCTCGGAAACCGTTGATTTCCCAGGCATAGTTCCTTGGGAAAAAATGTTCAGTATGATGAGGACAATACGTGGTTTCCCGCTTTGTTGGCGGTCTTTTAACACCCTGTATAAAGAAACTATTGAGAAATCAACTAAAACCAAAAACCCTAACAATAATCATATAAAATGCACTTGCAACAAGAAGCACGGAATCAGGCGAATGAAGTAAACCGCCAACTCTCGTACACACGACAGCACGTCAGTCTGCACACTTTTGTTGAAAAGTCGCCCATAACGCAACCGAGTAGAGTGCTAGCGTGTAAAGGTCGACGTGCTGTCGTGTGTACGACCCATCGCTGCGCATGATTGGTAAATTTTCATAGCGCGCCAATTTGGCTCCGCCCCTTTGATATTTTTTTAATAAAATTTATGAACTGAACTATTAAATTGGTAACGAATAGTATTATTTGGAGAATTGAACGAAATAATTTGTAACTACTATACTGATGACAAAATGACAAATAAAAACAAATCGCAATCTGCGGACGATAATCAATTTATTTGATGACAGATCTACTATTCTGAATACGGAGCTGTTATTTTGGGAATAAACCTATTATTCTGAGAACAAAGTTTTTATTCAATGGATGCACTGCGATTATTTAGATAATCCATCTCTTTTTCTGCGAATATATTGACATTAATTTGGTAATTTATACCTGGCGACACTTTTTATTTTTCTGAGAATGAAAATATTTCGTGGTGATAGATCTATTAATTTGATGATACAAGTTGATGACAAATATAAACTTTGATGACACAAAATATAGTTCCCATAGTTATTGTTCAATTGTTTAACTTATATACCACGCTTGTTATGAGTTTTCATGGGGTATCATAGAGCAGGGGTCGGCAACCTTTTGAGACTAAAGAGCCAAAAAATAAAATTTAAAAATTCCCAGAGTTTAAAGAGCCACCCTTCTTTTAGTTTCAATATTATAAATGTAGAGGACAGAAAAACCTGGAGCAAGAGAACGAGGAGAGCCGACCCCAAATAATGGGAAAAGGCAAAGAAGAAGAAGAAGATTATAAATGTAGAATGCCATTTATTTTACAATCGAAAATTCACGAAATTTCAGATTTTACTCTTGTTATTATATAAATTCCCATTTATTTGACAAACGCGAAAAATCACCGATTTTAGTTTTGAATTTCCTATTGGTTAATGATTTTGAGGGGATCATATTTTAATTTTGCGGAACTGAAGAGCCGCAAGTCGCAACTTTTAACGAAAGAGCCGCATGCGGCTTGCGGGCGGCAGGTTGCCGACCCCTGTCCTAGAGGGTACTACGCCGTACGTACTGTCGAAAACGCGTTGACTTACACGCCAGGGCCTCAAGTCTATAACGCAGTATAAAGTTGTGTATTTCCTTTAGATTTCTATGCAGTAGGTATGTGCAATAGATTCAAATTCGGTTACGTTACTACAGTACAGGGTGCAAACTAAGTCGATAGCGGAACTTCAAGTAGACTCGTAATTGGCCTGTGATTCGCCTAGAAATATCTTTCATAATATGTATGTCGGAGACACATGGTCATACGAGAGCAGAACGCAAGGCGTGGCGGCCCTAGAGTACCTATGTACTCCCTATGGCGGCGCCCGCGCCTTTGACAGAGTCTTGGTTCGGCAAATCGGCAGTCATCCGCCCGCTTGCCCCAAATACGGACGGGCGCAGGGGTGTATGACAAAAAATAGAAGTTAAAAACTAAAACCCGACTACTAAAAGGCTTAAAACAAGACCTGCTTATCCTTAAAATAGACTCATAGATAATTAATCGTAGTCGGAGGCCATCGGTTTATCAAATGCGAATGTGGTGTCCTCCGACTACGATTAATTATCTATGAGTCTATTTTAAGGATAAGCAGGTCTTGTTTTAAGCCTTTTAGTAGTCGGGTTTTAGTTTTTAACTTCTATTTTTTTTGAGCTTTTTAGTTAGTCATTTTGGATGATCACCTAAAATAGAACCAAGAAGGGCAAAAAAAACACATTTTGGAATTTTTCGTTCTATTTGTTATGTTGACGCTACATGTGTCATACATTTTTGAAAATGTCTTTTCAAGTCCTTTCATTTGATACCCATGACGATGGTATCCGATAATTTTTATTTTTAGGTCCACCACTTTAGGGCGCAGCACAGCCGCCATCTTGTTTTTTTTCAAAATAAAACTATCCTATGTTACCTGGGTGATTAAGACAAATTCAACGACACCTCATTTGTTGAAATCGGCCGAGTAGTTTAGGCTCTGCGAGGGAACAGATGAACAAACAAACATACCCACATACATACATACATACATACGCTGCTAAAATCATAACCCTCCTTTTTGCTTCGCGTAGTCGGGTAAAGAGCCTCGGAACTGTCACACGTTTTGCTAATTACGAATATTACCGACCATCATGCTTAGAGTCAGTGCGGATACTTACCTAGGTACTAAGACACTATACCTGAAGAAAGGACTGAAACCAGTGTACCTAATTGTTTGTATGATAGACCGAAACCAGTGTACAAAGCCTGTATGGTCATACGGGTTTTATTGTAATCTCTTTCCTGAATACGATATTGAACGAACCGATGTCTTTTAATGTCTTACAATACCTCGAGTGCCACAACCTGCCCACAACGTGCTAATCTGATACAATCCTGACAAGATACTGATGGCTTCCGCCCTAACCCCTACCACTTCTGGTGCTGTTCCCTACATGTATATCAAATTGTGCTGTGGGTTTTGTAAAATAAATAAACAATAAACAACAACTGTCTGATCAATACAAACAAGTCGTACTAGGTGGCTAAAAAAATGGAGCGAAAATGAGTCTATAATCAACATCGAGGAACAATTTTATGGCTAAATATCGACCGGAGCACTATTAGCTACTATTAACGTAACCGAATTTGAATTAGAATATTCTCTATTGCACATAGGTACGGTCGGCCACAATCTCAGATACCCCATGGCAGCTCTTACCGCGCACGGCATAAGGGCGCCAATCGAACAAAACGGGGTATCCTAGCGTGTGGCCGACTGTACAAGTTGTTTGTAGTAATCAGTAGACGTATGCTGTCTATCGAATTCGAAATTTAAAGTTCTGCTATCGAATTCGATTGCACTCTGTAGAATTAGAATCAGAATATTTTTTGGAGTACTAGAATATTAGTTAATTTTATTAGAATAGTAAGTACAAGTACCTACCTAAGTAAGTAGTAATACAAAAACATTATAAGGACCGACAGCGTTAATAAAATTAAATCGTCATTGAAGCCGTCAACTGGGAGCCCATTTTGGCACCATTGCGTTACAGAATCGGGCCCCAGTTACGTCATCGGCATTATCACTTCAACGGTTATCAACATAAGTAGGTAAGTAGGTATATCAACGGTTTTGTTTGACACATTATCGGGACGCCACCGCTCCCACTTGACTGTGTGTTAGTCTTTCATAAAAAAAATAACAAAACAGTAAAAAACGCATTCGGCTCCGCCACCACGCCTTCGGTTTCAATATTTCGTCTACCTTACCTCCATCGGGCAAGATAGGGTAGATAGTAGATGGGTAAGTACTTAACTAAGTAGGTAACTACGTGTCTGCGGACAGTAAACAATAGTACGAGTAGCGTACTTAATGACATTGACTTTACTGTGTGGGGCTGAGCCTGGCAGGTACCCATACCCTCCCTACCTCTAGGTGCTGGGAAAGGCTAAGTGCTAACTAGGTAGGTATAGGTAAGTGACGTGTGAGTGACGTGCCACTGGATGTTGTACAAATCGGCGCATAAGTACAGTCATCATCAACACGCTAGAATACCCCTTTTTGGTTCGATTGGCGCCCTTACGCCGCGGGCGATAAGAGCTACCATGGGTGGCCGACCGTACGTAGCGTAGATGCAAAGGCCTAAGTAATAATAAAATGCGATACAGACAGCTGTTTGTTTGTCTGAGACTTCGCCCCTCATCATGCGCGCACGCCGCGCTTCCGTAGCCGTTGACAGTGTGCGAGCGAGAGGAAAACACGACTACCGAAGTACCAACCGTGGCTGCGTGCGAGCGAGACGAAACCGCGCCGGCGCCGCGGCAACGTGGTATTTTGCTGCGCGCGGCCGGTACGCGCTCCGACCAACCATTAAAATTGCTCCCGCTAAAGTAAAGAAAGGAAATCATACCTGTCGTTCTCAAGAGGTAGCGCGAAAAACATCAAGCTGCTGTTGACCGTCGTGTTGTCACACCCAGGCACTGCGCAGCTGAAGTTCAAGGTTTTGACTCTCTCCATCGCGGCTCGGTGGGACGCGCGCGGACCGGATACAAGCGAAGCGACCGACGCGGGAGCGAGCGGGCGCGCGACTGGCGACCGTCTTTCTTGTCTATGACGCCAGCGGTAGGCCGCCCGCAGTATGGAAGCTGTTTTGGAAACAGAAAGACCGCTCGGGTGGATTGCCTTTTGGGGTAATATCCGCGCGCGATAAGAATGGGATGGAACTTTGTTGAAGTCAATCGAAAATACAAGTACTTTATTTTACTTTGACAAGGTTGCTTCGACGCGCGTTTGCTTACCGCGCGAGTCTCAGTTTCTAAATCCCGTTCTCATCCCACGCGGATTATACCGTCTTTTAAATATTTTTAGAGCAAATTGTAATAAGTGTAACAACTAACCATCAATCTAATATTGACACTGTTTTTTTTTTACTGAGTCAGCTGTGAATCATAGACAAGCGGTTCGACAACCTCCATCAAGCAGCTGTCAAAACTGACGTGAGTAAAGTAATTCGTTCGCCGTTCGGGTTAATCTGTATTGGTTGTTATTCTGTGGTTCCTTCGCCATTCATGATTGAGTGTTTCTTGCTGAGAAAAACCCTTCTGGCTTGGGCGTCATATTATAAGGAAGTGGGTTACACCTACATGTGTTGACCTCCTTTATATTGTTTTCCTTCTCTGTACTTTTCAAAGTACGGAGGAAGGAA
The DNA here is from genome assembly GCA_949319315.1 of Zelleria hepariella. Classification (NCBI taxonomy): domain Eukaryota; kingdom Metazoa; phylum Arthropoda; class Insecta; order Lepidoptera; family Yponomeutidae; genus Zelleria; species Zelleria hepariella. The sequence continues at coordinate 6,248,546 of OX439387.1, read as the reverse complement.
TAAAACAATATAAAGGAACTCCTATCCTAGTTATACAAATTCAACAAAAACAATAAGAGTAAGGAATAGGGGTAGGATAGGCTGGAAAGGTGGTAGAGTGTGGAGGGGCACGAAATCGCGCCGCACAGGTAGCGCTGAAATGTTCCTTAAAAAGTATCGAGCTATGAGAAAAGTCGCAGAACAAAATTATTGGAAATCGCATTTTAAAGATGACGAGTTTCAGGAATAAAGCTTAGAAATTTCCCCATATCTTCAAGCACCTAAATGCGCAATCCATTTTATAACTATCGTATCTCTATTGGATAATATCTTAAAAAAATACTAATAAAGCAAAAATTTGCGAAAAAAAAAAACGAATTGCTCAATTTATTAAACTCGTTAGCCTAAAATTGTGTAAATATTATACCTAAGCATTTGTAAATAAGCAAATGTTGATAGTCCTAATTGTGATAGTTGAATTCGTGAGAAGTCGATTTTGTACTTCTGTTTTCGACTTGGTTTGTGATTTTGTGAGCGCGATAGCGCCATAGTATTATGTATTCTGTGGTGCGTGCTACCAAGCGCGCCACAAATTTGAATTTTCCTAAACCATATTAGGTATTATAATTTTAATTTTATTTATCTTTATTATTTTCATTTGCAAGTTTGTTTGTGAGGTGGTGAACTGGTGAGTAACAGAATAGAGCCAGTTTTTTTACCTTCATGATTTGATGCTGTTGGTTGTTTTGGTGTTAGGTACCTACTTATCTCTGGATTATGGAAGTCTCCGTGTTGGTAGGTGGTTGAAGTTTTGGTTAGATCGTGAAATTAAATTACATAGTAAGCCGGTACCATTGATCGCTGTAAAACCAGCACCATAGGTACCTATAGGTACATGTTAGTTCCTGATTGCCACGGACGCCACTTCCTATGCACCAAGACGGAAAGTAGGTACCTATCAAGACAGCACGTCGACCTTTACACGCTAGCACTCTACTTGGTTACGTTACGGGCGACTTTACAACAAACGTGTAGGCTCTGACGTGCCGTTGTTTGTACACACGACTGCACGATGACCCTTACACGCTACGCTAGCAGTCTACTCGGTTACGTTATGAGCGACTTTACAACAAAAGTGTACACACTGATGTGCCGTCAGTTTGTAACTAACTAGGTACTAACCACCGATTTTCTAGGGCAGTTTATTCGTTAATAGGGCGAACTGTGTGCTTATTCTGTAAAAATATGCGTATAGTTGCTAGTCCACAAAACAGATTTATTTGCGGGGAAATAGCTCTTAAAAAAACTACTTACTTATGTATATTTTTTATGTATTTTCACGCAAGTAAACCGGTTTTGAGGACTAGTAAGTGTGCGGATTTCTATTACAGAATAAGCACACTGAACAATGATATATTGCACTTATTACAGAATAATCGCAAAGATCATTCCTGCTGACGCAATCTGAGAGCTGGTGCGGCGAGATACCTACTTACGTGCAAGCACAGATAGATATAAGATTTTTTTTTTATTTAAGTACACAAAATGCATGCACCAGTATAGGTATCTACATAGCACAAAGGGTGCAAGATACCAGTGATCGATCGGTGGGGTTCTCTATTACACTCACGTCATGAAGTCCCATTGTAGTATGGTAGCTTAAGCAAATTATTAGTTATAAGGTTTTACTGTAACACTTTAGGATTACTGCATAAGCGCATTACGCTGACCTAGCATCTAAGTCAATGCTATGAATGTTATTACAACCGAAATATACACACACTCTCTTGTACCAACTACTACGGTGTTTGACTTTTAAACCCTACTGTCACGCTACTCGTGCACCACTCCCGCACCATCAATGATAAATACTTCACCATGAAGGGCGCGAAAGTGAGTGTGGATTATCTTCGTCGCCCGCGCCGCAGCGCGCCGCCGATCACATTGGGCGCGCGCGCGCGCGCCGATTCCACGGGGCGTGAGGACGGCCACATCAGAATGTACGGAAAAAACTTATCAGGATTCCGAACGCACTAACTTCATACAAATCTTTGGACCACACACATTCAGTATTTTTCCGTTCGCAATGAGCCGTTTTGAAAGAACAAAGTCAACGCAGTTCATTGATGGGTCATAGAAAAACCGGAATACGACTGTCAAATTTCGCTTAGCACAGATTAATTTTGACAGCCGTAGGTATTCCGGTACTTCTATGGCCACGCAGGTATGTAGGTGCCATCTATGATATCAAGATTTTTAAAGATTTTTATCTATGATATCTATATGCAATATAAGCCTATGCTTTGTGAATTTGAGCTGAAAACGGCTCATTCCGAACGGAATGTGTGTGGCAGGTCCATAGATTAGTATGGAGTTACTGCATTCGGAATCCTGATTTTTTTTTCCGTACTGAAAAAATCCGACTGTATGTGGCCGGCCTTAGGTGTCTATGCTTTATGACGGCGATATTCCTAAAATTACTTATAAGTAGGATTGATTACATTAATTTTACCTATTTAATCTACATACTTGGCTTAGCTTGCTTACATAATATGTAGGTACTTACTTACTTAAACGTAGCATCGACATTCCAAACAGAGGAAAAATGGTCCTACAAGAAAGTACTGGGGGGTTACTCTTGACGCTATTGCGTTCATATTGACTAAGTTTTTAAATTAATTTCTCTTTGAATTCGCAACGTCATGCTTTGATTCTGTGTACTTTGTATTGTTTATTCAAAGGTAAGGCTATTTTGTACAATAAAAATATAAAATGTGTCTCAATTCGTGAATAATTGAATTTAATAAATTGCGCCAATTGAAAAATGCGTCTACGGTAGAGGGGCTGAGTACAACAACCATCTTGGGCTTGCTTGGGACACAGGCACTGGTTGTGTGTGTGTGTGTGCTCATGCATCCTACAATTCCTACACTAGAAAAAAAAGAGTTATATCGTTCTTTCGCTCGGGAGTGTCTGAAGTAGGTACGCCGTCGTGGGAGCCAGCCAATGCGTCGATTGATCTCGCCGACCGGGCATGGTATGGACTGGGTGTATTTTTTTTTACCTGCACCTTTTTAATAAAAGGCCTTATTTTTATACCTACTGTTGTGCGGTAACCTTTGAAAGGACCGCGACGGGTGCCCGTTTAGACACGGGCGCGGATCCAGGAAGCATGAATTCCATTGACAGCGCTAAAAATATTTAACTAACTGTTGGGATCAGTCTATACGCTTTGTTTCGGTGGTAAAGTATCTTACTTGGTACGCCGAAAGTACTTGGTACACAAGTGTATTACTTATAGATGGATCCTTTCATACTTGGGGCTGTAATGTAGTTCAACTCACATGACTGACTACTGCCATACTACTGCTATGTTAGCCACCCCCTCTTCCTGCTTCCTCGCACTTTACCACCCATGAATGACACACACGGGCCTCAATTCCGTAACGCAGTGGTGTATCGATAGGTCACTTATAGGTTCATAGTTATTAGAATAAACCGCGTATTCCTCGTTTTTTCCCATACAACGCTGAACCTATCGATCGACCCCACATCAAGATACAACTGCGTTATGTACACACGACAGCACGTCGACCCTTACACGCTAGCACTGTACTCGGTTACGTTACGGGCCATTTTACAACAAAAGTGAAGAGTCTGACGTGTATAGACAGACAGACTTGAGGCCCCGGTTGTGTAGCGGTTATCGGGTGAAGCGCTATGGAATAGCACATCATTCAGCGTTGGGCCCATTCTAAAAGGTTTTGGTATTGATTTTTACAAACCCCAAGTCCAAAGGGACCTTTCTGTAATAGTGAGAGTTTTGGTGCCAATAAAAACAGGGTGACCCAATCGTTGCTCTATTGCCATTCTTCTGTATTCATGACTAAACTAAGTGATTATTTAACATACTAGCTATTAATCAGCACTTACCTTTTCCATCCATTCCATTAAGTCGTTCCCTCAATGCTGAGGATCGTGACCATCATCGAAGGTGGCGGAGAGTAGAGTTCTTCATTACGCTCTCTCACTCGCGATGTGGATCAGTTCGTTCAGGTTTTTTTGCGTGGCTTTGATCATACCTAATATCCGTCCATCTAGCCGCTAGATTCTAGCGGGTGGTCGGCCTCGAGCCCTCTTTCCCTCCACATTTCCCGCCTTTTACACCTATTAGCGATATTCAAATAATTAGGAACTAATTATAATCCAAATCCCCTAATCCAAATCCTAAATCCTTCCCTGTTTTTAGATGACAGAATGAAGTCGTCGGTTAAGTTTGTTTGTTTACCCTGAATTCATGCGCAACAGTTTACTTGGGTGATTTTCCTTATTTTTTGTGTCTTATTATAATTTGGCCATGGAAAACTTGCACACCTCCCGTGGCTTAACATAAAAGGTAAAGTAGCTTTATAATACCCTTCTTTTAAGTTCTATAGAACGAAGCATGCCGAGGTCCTTGTTTCTCGAACTTGTAAACGAGCTAAAGGAACAACGATCAAATAGGAAGATGCCTGCCGCGGCCAAATCCGCTAAACACCATTGGAAACCACCACCATTCGAAATTCGAAATTCGCATTCCACATTGAAATCTAATCTTTTTTTGTACTGTGCCACCACAGTCTAAGCTGCCCTACACTTATAGCCGTGGATAGGAACAACTGTAGAATGAAGCGTTTTTAGCAAAAAACGCATCCAAAAAGAAGATATGATTTTGTGCCTATATTATCTGGGCCTTAACAGATGCCCACCGCTGCCCCTCGTCCTAATTTGTTGGACCAACTCAAAACTTCACAAATACATCGGCCAGATCGCCTCGACAGATCAGAGTCTCGCAGACGCACGGTTTAAACCGGCTACAAATGGTAATAAAATAAAGGCGAGTGTATGTACATAGCGCGATTCAGGCCGAGTGTCGGCCGATATAAATAGTGCGAGGCGAGAGGCAGACGGGTTACTCCTAAAGCTCCCCATTTGAGTCTCATTTAAAATCTATGTCGCGGCACCGTGCTCGGGCCGGCCGGACTGAGATGGCGGCCGTAGAATCTGGCTTTTGTCTTCAGTTTCATACCATATCTCTTCGTTGAATCTACATTCTACCCATCAGCACTACGAGTATCTCAGCGAACCGACAGCAACTACTTACACATTATGTGCCCTTCCATTCCTCTCAATCCGTGCCAATTCCATTTGAAATTTGAAATTCGCAATCCACATTGAAATCTAATCTTCCGCTTGAAATTCGCACCTGACGGCCGCCCCTAAAAAATATTATATAGAATGATGTTGTATTATATTTGACCCTATACGTCATCGTCTCCTGCAAAGCGCAACTACAGGGTGCACTCTAAGTCGATAGCGGAACTTTAAGTAGGCTATCTACTGATCAATACAAACAACTTGTAGGTACTAGGTGGCGAAAAAAATGTAGTGAAAAAATTTCAGCTGTTCCTTACAAAAGGTCGACTCAGTACTGCGCCAAATGTATGAAACAGCAGATTTTTTTTCCGCTCCTTTTTTGTCGCCACCTAGTAAAAGTTGTTTGTATTGATCAGTAGACAGCCTACTTAAAGTTCCGCTAACGACTTAGAGTGCACCCTGTAGTTTTGGGTACTGCAGCAATGACATCCGCGCCTTGCAGCAGACGATGAATGACGTTTATGACTCCAACAATAATTATAGGCAATTGAGCACAATTCTAACCTATTGTTACAGCGTTTGAAGCGTTTTAATCCATGCTCAAGACAACGCTTGAACGCTACTTACTTCCACCACCACCAGAACCAGTTAAACCTGGATTGAGCCGGAGCAAACCGGCGAGAGCAGCGCAGTGACCGACCATCGACAGCGATCCCGATAATCGGGAATGTTTGAATTTCTCTATTTTCAAATCGTCGATCCGAGCTGGTATCACCGTACCTTTAATCGACACTTTAACGCTCACCTCTTGGTTACGTTCACTTTTACCATTAATTTTAAACTCGCCTAAAAATTGTGTCACCAGACACTTCCTCCATACATACGTTTACCTACCGTACCATTTATTTCATACAAAATTAAATAATATCGATTTTTCAGTTTTTCAGGAAATGACTCCCTCCTGTCTTCCACACATATCTATCCAAAATCATAATCTCCTTAAAAAATAAGTGGGAAGTTAAATCTTCTTTTTCATTGATACTCATGGCTGAGGATTCTGTTTTCTGCCATGGACTGCTTGGTGAGTGCTTCATCCAGCTGCTGCCACTGAATATGCTACTAGCAGAAACAAGCACTGCACTTATTGAATAAGAATGGTCTCACCCAAAACCATCCTTTGTAAAAGAGCAAACTTTTTGCCCTGCGTCAAAAAGTTTGGTCTTTTACATTCGGATTTTTGCGTTGCGACACGCTCCGGCCCGATCCGCCTAGTGGACGCGAGGCTTTTGTTTGCATTAACCTAGAAGCTTGATTTTTTTACAGCTCCAAGGGATTGCAGACGTTAGTATGTGAAAAAGAATCTTGACAGACAGAATAAAGTTTTTCCTTTTGAGGTTTGGAACCCTAAAAAAGATAAACAACTTGCTATTTAGCCTTTTGGACTTTTTGAACTTCTTAAATGCTGGTAATCTATCGATTTGAGCTGACAGGATGGTATAGGTGCTGAGCAAGCCTACTCAATCTAAAACAATGTCCCAAGCACTGCAGCGCCGAGTCTCTTCAGTCTCTTCACCTATCTAGTGTGAGTGAAGGTGCCACTGGACGCTGTATAAATGATCTCATTACGTAGATGCAAAGGCCTTATTGGTGAGTGAATCATGTTGAGAATTTTGTTTCAAAATGCAAAATTTTGAGGAAAGCAAATCAAGCTCCTTTTGAATGAAGCTTACAAACTTTGACTTTCAAAATGAAAGCAGAGTCCTCTATAGAGAGAATTTAATAGTAAAAAGGGTTGATTTAGTTAACGGAACGTTAAGAGATCATGGTGAGATTGTACTCAAGCGGGTCGCCCCGTGTGAACGTAGCAGCGTTAATTGGCGTACCCTCCACAACAGCTCTTAGTATTGCATTTAGTACTTAAACCACTTGACTTTGGGACTACTTTTCAATGGAAAGCCGAGGTTTGATTCGTAGGTGGCTGTATAAATGTCCGCAAGCCACGCGCCCTGCCTGTCGTTCATGTTTGAATTCAGAACGTTATCTTTTTATTATTGTTTAATTATCCATCTTCGGTTGGTTTCTTTTTACGGCATGATTCGATTATACTGGGGGAGTTAAAGATCTTTTTCTTTTCTTTGGTTTAGGGCCGATTCTCGCAATCAAGTTAGAACAATTTCAAATTGCTCAAACATTCCGTACGTTTGTATGTAACCTTTTTATTAGGGTTCTGTACCCGAAGGGTGCCAAACGGGCCCCTATTACTAAGACTTCGCTGTTCGTCTGTCTGTCTATCTGTCCGTCCGTCCGTCTGTCATCAGGCTGTATCTCATGGACCATGATAGTTATTTTATTGACGTTTATGCTTATGTCGCGAGCACGTGATACTAGCTACCATAGGGTATCCTAAGTGTCGCTTTCTATAGGTACATTTTGACTGAGTTAGCAGGCGCTGAAAAAAGTAGATGAAATTGGTAAGGGCTTGGAGGAGGTCAGCGTGCCTTGCCCAATTAATAGTTTGCTTCATACCTACGTGGATAAAGAGACAACGTTTATCTTGAATACATTATTTTCCCATTGTTTGTTTTGTAAACAGTTTCACTTGTATTTATGTCGGATTGCCGAAGTTTCGGCACTCATTCGTAAATTATTTTCCCCCGCTAGGCAATGAATGACAATATTTTTTCCCTTTTCTTTCGATCAACTAAGCAATTTCTAAGTGGGTACG